>OY756426.1:19190534-20390534 GCA_963576905.1 Mystacides longicornis | reverse complement strand
GGACAAACCTTTATTACCACTCGGTAACGGCCAGCCTTTTCCATACTCACCCCCCAACAACCAACATTTAAGATTACAAAAATTTCCTGCCATACAATTCTTTGAGAAGGTTGTTGCGTTGATTTATTTTAATTCGGTTTAAGTATCTACAAAAACAATTTTCTTTTAAGTTTGTAAAATTCTATTTCCTTTATAAATAAATTTATACTGTATGTTATTCAACTTTTAAACGACTGCACTGATTTTTATCAAATTTTCTATAGGATATGATATGTTGATTCCAATATAGTTTAGATTCTTGAACAAAAACATGCAATTTCTATACCAACTAAATATTGGATCATTGCCACTGACTTAGCAATATCTCTTTAAGTATTTATTATACTTATACGAATATAATCATAAAATAACGATATTACAAAAGCTGTGACTCCCCCTCTATCTGAAAGCTATTAATTGAAAATGTGCAGTACAATGAACTATTGTAACAATGCTGTAAATATCTTGACATCCCATGAAATAAAGTAGTAAGTACCTACTTTTATAAAATCGAATAATTTGTCAACTAAATCCAAATCCAAACTCCCTTTACTAGCATAGGGAGACAACAAGAGCTCTCCATTGCGCTCGATCTTGCGCAATGCTTATGACTTTCTCTCACACCATGTCCAAATCCCTCAGCTCTGCCTCGAAAGAGCGAAACATGGTGTGAGAGGGTCTTCCTCGTCTTCGGGACCCTGATGGGAGGAAAAACAGCGCTCTCCTCAGCCAACTGTCATTCGGCATCCTTAACACAATATGTCCCAGCCAAGCCCACCTCCTCTCCATATTGTTAGAAATGATGGGACTACGCTACGTGCGCTGGCGAATAGCGTCGTTCGTGATGCGGTGGTACCATCTTATACCCAAAATTCTCCTGAGGCACTTCGTTTCAAAAGCGGAGAGTTTTGCGCCTGGTCTTTGTTCAGGTGCCAGGACTCACACCCATACAGGCGAATGGGCAACACACACGCATCAAACAGTTTACGTTTCGTCTCGACACTAAACGCCGAATTCTGGTCATGTTGTTAAAGGCGCCACGCCAAAATATAATACATATTGTGTTAATTTAAGTGATGTACAGAGAAAGTTTTTTAGTTATTTTTTCATCACTTACTTATCGCATGAACACAGAAACTACTTAGGATTAAGCGTCATAATACGAAAACTTTTCTATAAAGTCATTATGAGTCTATTTTAAAGCCGGAAGTCTTTTCAATACATCAGAGCTATCCCCGGTGCTCATTCCAGTTTTCAAATTAAATCCGTCCATTGTTGTCGCAAGAAGTGCTCTATAATAAGACCAGTTGGCTTATGTAGGTAGGAAGTGAATCTTGCAGATAGGTCAACTCCCGTATTATTATAATAATGGTCTCAAAATTTAATTGAACATCCGACATCCAACAAGTCATAGCCTTCACTTAATACAATTTGACCGCACTTCATCAAACGCAAAAAAATAGAATAAAACCTTTCTTAATAATACCTTATGTTTTTTTTTATTGCATCTACTTTAGCATTCTGTAAGTTTTCATTCGGTACCTACTTCTATAAAACGTTTTCTTGTGTCAAAATAACATTGTTTAATAGTTGATGATAATTGTTTAATGATGAACTAGGTTACCGACTTCGGTAGCCTAGTTGTACTAGCGTGAACTACAGATTCGAGGTCCCGGGTTCGATTCCCGGTCGGGTCAGAGTTTTTCTAAGTGTTTTTACACTTGAAATTTCTACCCGGGGTTGACCTGTCTC
Organism: Mystacides longicornis; assembly: GCA_963576905.1. Classification (NCBI taxonomy): domain Eukaryota; kingdom Metazoa; phylum Arthropoda; class Insecta; order Trichoptera; family Leptoceridae; genus Mystacides; species Mystacides longicornis. The sequence continues at coordinate 20,388,743 of OY756426.1, read as the reverse complement.
AGATTGGACGGGACCGGTTGACTGGAAAAAAATGCCTCAGGCAATAAGTTCCGCCGGCTAAACTGACACCTTTGTATAGAAGAGTGTTATATTATTATTATTATTGATCGTAATGTATGAACAGAAACTCAATTTCAATAAATTGTTAACATCTGTAAAAATATGAATGTATTTCGTATGTATTATCTGAGTTATTATATGAGTCTATTGACACATGTTTATTCACTTGAAAACCTATCCTACAAGGGAAGTCACCATGTGCTCATGCTGCCGGTTATGCGGTGGGTTCCTAGGGAACGGTCCGTCATCTGGCATGACGGCGTCTTTCAAAATTATATGACAATGTTTTTCGTTACTACGGAAACAATATTGACAACGTTCTCAACTGACATATTCACCGCTGTTAAAAGTAGCGGCGTATCCGTAGGAAAACAACCCATTACGAACATCTTGGAACGTTGGTTTTAGTGAACTACTCACCAAGTGATCGGCTAGACTCGGCGCTATGCAAGCCACCTGTCAGTGGGTATGTGCCCTTAGGGGTATACTTTTTATACTTATACTAATTGTCCATTGCTTTTACAATCATGGGTGCATGTCTGCGGGAAATATTATGTTGACGTAATATGAGATACTAGGTCCCCAACGATGCAGGTTTGTATCAATGACGAGACAAGTGGACTTTAAAAATAGCCTCAAGCTCAATGGCTTAAAAAAAGGCAAAAAGACTTTTTGAATATCCACGAACAATGTGAGTTAAACATTCAGAATAAATCTCGGGAAGTTGATCTTAAAATACTTCCCATTCATGCGGTGTTTTGAGACAAAGCCAGGAGAAAATCTAAGCTGAAATATTTACCTATGTATAATAATTGTAGAATATTTACTTCAGTTTTATGATTCATACATTTCATTTCAAACGAAAATTCGATAAACTATTTTAAAGTGTCCAGATAAATGTACCGCATTCAGTTGATAAAGTGAGCAAACAGTTATTAACCTTAAAACAATTATAAGCGCCTCTATGCGTTGCTTGTCTCTGGCCTTCATAACCCACGTCTCCACATCATATAGACATATTATGCAGTCAATAATAATTAAAGTTTAAATTATTATATCCAAATTCTGATTGAGCTTTATCTTACCTACCCAGGAGTTTTCTCTTTACTCGTATATTCATTACATATTATAAGTAAGGCCGAAAATTAATAATATAAAACAAACAAGTAATATGCATGAGGGACATATGTCATGGAACACGCTTCTACGACGTAGAACTTTCAATACGTGACTTTATAAAATAGAATTAAAACAGCGCCATCTCTACGTGGGCCTAACATTAGGCGTCCTCGCAATTAATCATACTTAGAAGCCTGCACTTACATACGTACGTTGTATTAAGATCGATGGAAAAACTTTGTGAAAATATGAAAGTAATAATAATAATAAATAAAATAGTTCATCAAAAACTTGCCTTGAAATATGGTTTGCTCGATCTTGAAGTACCTTATTATAGGTACACCCCAATTTCGGTAATGCAAAACAGTAATACAAAGTTGTATTGGGATATACCAATACAAACTGACCGAACGATTAACGCAAATCGTCCGGACATTGTATTGGTTGATCGTAGGAACGGGATAACGTATCTCGTGGATATCACTATACCGTATGACGAAAATTTGAAAAAAGCCGAGCAGGATAAGATAATTAAATATCTTGATCTTGCTCACGAAATCAAGGATATGTGGCATACACCAACCACCCACATAATACCTATAGTGATATCGACGAATGGAGTTATTCCTAAGTCTCTTAAAGACAATCTAGGGAAACCTGGCATCTGTTGTGGTCTCAGATATGCCATCCAAAAGGCAGTTCTGTTGTCCTCATGTAGGATGTTAAGAAGGTTCCTTTCTCTGTAGTTCGAAGATCTCTCATGATTACATTACATCGTGATGTATCATGAGAGATAATACCGATATTTTTATATTTAGTATATAGCATTGTATTTAATTTTAATTTATTTTTATTAATTTTTTTTTACAATGATGTATACTTCATATGATATATTGTGATTTAATGAATAAATGATTTGAAATAATAATAATAATATAATTCCTTTATTGATAATTACCTGAGTATAATATAATACAAAATAAAAAAATTGAGACAAAATCGCTATTAAGTATTGAAATTCTCCCCGAAAATGAGTAAAACTCGTGCTTCGGGGAGGAGTTCATATGACAATATTATATAATCTTAGGTGATGAACAAAGTAAAAAATAAAAAAATAAATAAAAAAACAAAACACAAATACTTGTATACAAAGGCAAAACATACCTTGCGGTAATATCTGCAAAGAATGAACATACAAGCTAAAATAAGGCAGAAATGGAAAAAGGAGGAAAATCCTCCTCATGCATATTGACAAAAATAAAAAATAAAATCAAAGAAATAAAATAAAAAACAAAAAACAAAAAAAAGGTTTTTACACATTTACAAAATAAAAATAAAAAACACATAACCGGTATGTAAAAAAAGAGAAAAAGAAAAAATATATTTTTTTCAATGTAAATTAAAAACGCAACTTTCACGCACTAATAACTCATAGTCCAAAATTATATCAACTTGCAAGTATTCAATCTTGAGTAAACTCTGACTCGTATATTCCAAAGACTTTCGTGTGATTTTACGGGTCTTAATAATTTGACCCGGGTATTATTTCAAAACGATCCAACTACGGGTGTCAAAAATACCGATTATTTATTTATTTATTCAACATGTACACGGCACTAATGTGCCTTTATAGAATTAATTACAACAAATAGCAACACAAAAGAAAATATAATTATATAAAAATAAAACAATATATGTATGATACAAAACAACACAAATCAACTCGAGCATGTATAAAGTCAACACTGTGTAGGATAATTTTTTAAATTAAAATAGCAAAATAAAATAAAAATAGTGCGACGTGACAATGGAACGAAATAGTCGAGTAGTAAATAGTAGAGTAGAAAATACGATTTTCAATTATACGAAAATCGTATATTACAAAACAATTAGGTAGTAAAATAATTAAGTATTAGGTAAATAAATTACAACTCACAATATATTCAACATCTGGCATACATTTTATTCCAAGTGCATTGTGCTGCGTTCTCAATCCAGGTAGGTATCTTATTCATATATCATGTTGAGCAATGAACCACGGGCTCACTATTATTACTCAAATCGGTTTTATATGTCACTTACTTAGTGCTGTGTTCGACAAAACAAACCGAAAAAGAAAGATAGAAACGAACATTGAACACAATATAATCAATACAAATAACGACAATAATAATTATTTTAATAATATACATTGAGGGTTTGTCACCTGACAAGGAAACTACTTCTCGAAATTTGTAAAAGAAATACCTACATCAATTCAGAAGATCTATAGAGACATGAAAAGTGGGTATTAAGAAATCAAGATTATAATATGTCACTAAGCAAATACCTAATAATATCGTCCAATTTAAGGACTCAATTTTCCCGTTTCTGGATCAAACGAAATTAGAGACAATAAATATTTCGTTAAAAATACGAAAATTATTTGGAAATATTCTTATTATCTGGTCTAGTGGCACTTCAATTTTTTGTTATTGAAAAATATTTTTTTTTTCATTTATTATATTTTGTTCATCAAGTATACATATACCTTACTACAGATGTTCGTCGAAATATGTTCCTATACAAAAAAAATAAGGTATTGTCCTCTATCAGATTCAACAGGACCGGTAGACTGTATGAAAGATTTACGGTATGTATTTGTATACAAATGTATTAGGTACTGAATTTTTTTCATGTTTTAGTTAATTCAAGACTATATTATCAACAAAGACCCACCTTAAAAGGCATACAATACGCCGTGTAAATCTGCATAACCCAATTCTAGTATTTTTCATACTAACTGTATGAAAAGGTTCTGTAAATTCATTAAGTAAGATAGCTTTAGTTTAGCAATGACTATTGAATAAAATATTTAGACCGAAATGGAAATGCGAATTAAAACTTTAAAACTGGAAGTCAAATTGTTATTTCTATATAGTGTTTTGTAACGGGATAAAAGCTCGGATACGTTTATGCGTGTTTTTGTCTCGGTAATAAAATGAAATTTATAATAATAATTAGTAACGTTCAATTATATCAAAATCAGGGTATATCCGGGATAAAGAAAGCTTATTCAAAATCATCGCGAGGTTTCCATTTTAACGCCAACTTTACCTAGAAATTATTCTCCGAATAATGGGTTTTCTCTCTCAAGATAATAACACAGTTCGTGTAGCGTTATATTAATTGTATCTGTGTGAGTGCGGACAATTATTAATATGTGCAATGCTTCTGATGTTTTCATAATTCAGTCGTTTACTTAATCACCTATATATCAGGCATTTATTTTATCGACAAACGTTTATTCGTTAAAAGTTGTTACACGTTATTCGTTAAAACGTTTGTCACCTGTTAACATGCAGGACCTGCCCCCGTAGACAAATTCAAATTGGCGTTCGACTACAAACGAAGATTTCGCCAATGTATAGTGCGAAAAAATTAACTGTCCACTGGAACATATAAACAATTATTTAAACTAAACAATGACACTTATATAAAAATATAAAAAGTGGACAGCTAACAAATTTTCTTCCTACTCTACATTGTCGAAGAATTCGTTTGTAGTCGAACGCCAAATGCATTTCGTCTAGGCTTACTGTGCCTGCGAAACTAGTCAAGGTATCAAATAATTTGTGGAATAACAAATTAATTACTGCTTTATTTAAAAACTACGATCAGTGGAAAAAATAGCTCAGCGATAGACAATATTACGATCAAGCTGTCAAGATAGTTTAACGCATATCGCTTGATTGTGAGTTGATCTCTGTAGATTTTGACCCGCCATATTGGATTTAACGTCAACTGACAGTTGTTTCGAGTATACAAGAACGCTTTTTGTAATAAATGCTTTTTTCCCCGTCCAAATATGTGCTCCCTTCATATTATGGTCCATTGTATTTTGTTTTATAATTTTAATAATAGGAAATTTAAAGAAATAAAGCAAACACGCATTCTCATAATCATTCGAGGGCTTACAACCATGATGTACCAACTAAATTTATATGAAATATAATGAAAATATTCAAAGAATACTTTTTAAGTAGGTACAAGTATTAAAATAGAAGTGATCAAACTATATTTTGATATAAAATAAATAATTAAAAATAAGGTACCTATTCTGCATCAATAATTCGAAATCATTCAAATCTGACATAGCGCCTATTGGTTGTAAAGACTCGCGCTAAAACCGAAGCATTTGAGCGATTTGGAATTCCAATGGGGAAGGACTTGCGGTTTAATGACAGCCCATACGTAATTTGACTAGAAGGTTGATTTGTGCGTCCATAAAGTAATTGAACGTTTATTTTGATATTGAGATAGATAATCATTAAATACTCGCGAGGTAGACAGTAAAATAATAAATAGGCAGGATCGACTGTAGCTGGCCGTGGCATAATTTTCGCGTAGTAAAATCCTGTCCTATTTTGAGTCTCTGCCGAAAGTACGTTTAGGTATTTAGAGTCAAGAGTTAGCTAGTTAAAAGATAGCTTTCAGCCCCTGTAGTCTGTACACCATCAGGAACCTTTTTCAGTTGTATATATACACTATATCTGATAGCCGAATTTTGGTCCCCTTTTTGGTACCTGCTCGAGGCGTGAGGTCGCATCGAATTGGGCCAGTCTCGGACCTTCAGAGTTTTTTTTTGCCTGAATTTTGGCAAGAAGGTTCGTTTGACATGGAAGGCCCTCTTTCGGTGGCTAATTCCTCCCATAGACCTCGAGCATGCTTATCAATCCTTTTGTGGCCCTTCTTAGTGGCAGAGGGAAGCAAAAAGGGTCCTGCATTGCCATATTATCATCTTGGGAAAGTATCAATAATTTTCTCCGACTCTGTCTCAAACCTCCAGTTTTTCTTCAAAGAACGAAACATGGAGTTATATCATCCACTCACTGATACCCACTTTGTTTTATAACAAAACAAGTTATGTGTGAAAGAAACGATTTATCAACATGCTCCATAACTTATTATTTTGTGTATTAATAATTATCGCTAGACGTGTGTTATTGTTAAAGATATTTTAATAACGAAACTTCGTTATATTATTATGTCTACATACATATATTATTACAAAATATAATATGCATATTGTTACACATATACCAACTCTTACATAAGTAATAGTACGTATAATTATTTTCTAAGATTATACATAATATGAAGCCCTTTGTACACGATATACAAACCAACTTGGGCTATATTATATGACTCATTGTACTCGTAAAGCCTACGTGAAGTCAATACCTTTCCTCCACTTTTATTCGTAACTAGGAGTCACCCGTCACAAAGTGACGCAATTATATTATGATGACTGTAGGTACCTTAAGTTCTCATCTACACATAATTGGCAACTAACTTACGTCTATGGGATATGTATCTGTATTTTCAAACAACAGAACTCACGCACCACTACATATTATTGTATGTGTGGCTCGATGGGAATCGCTAAGTGGGCGGCGATTAGTCGTTCATTCTGTCAGTAATCTGGCATATTCTAATACACATATTTAAGTTTTTGTATCTAAAAGGATTTTTTTCTTTGGAAGGGGCATGCGATCTTAGAACTAGGCTAGCATGCAACCAGCTCAATAAATCAAATTGATTTTCCAAGTGCTTTAGGGAATCTTAAAATTGACGTGCACTTGACGCTTTTATCACATTGCAACTTACTTACATACCACCTTTACTCAGGCACGAACGGCACATTCTCGATCATCTGGCAGTTGTATTTCACACATTCTTCTTTTTTTTCAATTAAAAGTAAATTGTGAGCACCTGAAAAAGCCTAAGATCAAGTTCCATCTATATAAATAATCTGTTTTTTTTTACTCTTTGAACCAATATTAAATGTAACGGTAAGTAAAAAATACCTCAATTAGTTTTGAAATGCGTAATATAATAGGTATGTTGATTTTGTCCAACTCTCCCAAATAGGTCTATAATAGTTCTGTGTTTAGATATTCTACGAGAAGTAGGTATTACACAAGTTTAAGTTTTTAATTGCAATTACATTTTTACTTAATGTACCATTTTTAAACTTTGAACAGAGTTCCAAACATATAAATTAGGTAGAAATTGGTTTTCAAATTATGTCTATTGGTATCGAATACAATGTTCCTCTCCCAACTGATAAAATGTAATTTCGCCAAAGAAAAAGCAAAATTAAAATCAAAGTCACAGAATATAATATTGTGACGTTTAATGGAGGTTTTACATACGTACGTATGTCATGATCGGAAAAGGGTGTCTGCTTTGTATTCGTTTCATAGGGTAATTCGGTGAGTACTTTTTATCAAAGCCTCTTTCCGGTTAATGATAATACGGGGTTGGCAAGGCGAACGATGACACCTCCCGTCAAACAGTTTTACAAGTCTAATTAGATGGAAGAGAGAATTATGTTTAAACTTTAAGGCAGTGACCTTTTTGAATAAAATACTTTAGTACAATCAACTGGGACAAAAAAACCACCACCAGAATCCTAGCCTGATAATTAATTCAATCCAGGATAGAATTATAAATTTGATGAGAAAAACTTTCACGTAGATAATTAACTTTTGATGACAAATCTTTTTTGTTCAAATCGCAAGAACGGGCTGTGTTCTCTTTACCTTTTAGGACTGTTAAATAAATATTTCGTAATATATCAATTAGAAGAATATATTATTTTATGCGTTTTCATATTTCATTAATATACGTGTATTTTTTGGCGAAAGGTAAGATCACATGATGAAGACATTTTGGAGTTAACATCTATTATAATATGTATAAATGAAAGTCGGGTTAGTGCGAACACTTATAGCTCGAGATCGGTTGAACAAATTCTTCCGATGTTTGATTTATTGGATTCTTCTCCGCTCCGGATAACAGATAATTATTAAAAACTTGAAAAATACATAAGAAATAATATAAAATATGATATTTAACTTAGTATGAAACTGACTTCCTAACAACGCCATCTTTGAAAATTCCATAACAATACAATTTTTATTTACCTGACAATCATTGACTTACACACCGGTACGAAGATTATTGAAAGAATGTCTTTAAAACTTTCAAAAATAATTTATCAACATACAAACATATTTGAAGCATATTTTTGTATAAATTAAAACGCTGAAAGTGAATAAAAGATATGAATTTAGTTTGATTAAAAATTGCAACGCGAAAAAGTGGTGAGTTAAGTTTAATTAAAATGTTGTGTGATTATGCCGTTTGTCATTATAATTTTTTTTTTATTTGTTTGATTAGCGAATTTTTATTTCCCATGATGTTTCAGAAAGTAAGCAGGTATTTTGGAATAAATTATCGTACAAAGAATTTGAAAGAAGTTTGACGGGTCAGCTTGTTAAAGATAAATAATAATTAATTACTTTTTCTGATTATAAAAGAGATTAAGTTCCGCCGGCTATACTGACACCTATATATCGAAGAGAATTATGATTATGCCTTAAAATGTATAAACTCCCTACTAAATAAACTCCCTGAGATTGCGCAGAATCGTGCGATAGTAGTGCGAAAGCTCTGGCAGCTTTTCAATGGCAGCCCCCAAGCGTAACATATCCCATCATAAAATATAATAATTGGTTAAGTTCGTCCGTATCTCGGGTGTTTATATTTATTTTATTTTAATGAAAACTTATAACTCTAGATCGGCTCAACAGATTCTTCCGATGTTTAGTTTCTTAGATTCTTCTCCGCTCCGGATAACAGAATAACTATTAAAAAAATAAAAAATTGATGAAAAATAGTATGAAATATAATACTGTATTAAAGTTAGTATGGAATGGGCTTCCTAAAAACAACAGCGCCATCCGTGAAAAGTCCCATATCAAAACAATGTTTATTTACCTGACAACCATCGAGTTTCAAAACATTGCGCATTGGTACGCAGATTCTATTGATAATTTTTTTTTCAAGCTTTCAGAAATATTTTTTTAACATTCAAACATATTATTTTAAGCATATTTTTGTATTTTTAAACCAATGAATTAATCTTTTTCTGGTGTTGCGCAATTAATTTTTATCCTCTGACTTATTAAAAAGTCTGTATTATATGACTTTTTGAAAAAATGAAAATTCAATATTGATATCTTATGGGTGCTTTTGAAATAACTGATTTTTTCACAAAGAGTAGTCATGTATGTTTATAGCTATGTTATGTTACCCAGAAATATATTTTATATTTTTTTTTAATGAAAGGTGATCGGAGTGAATGGCACTGTTATCCTGCATATATGCAACTAGTCTCAAAAATATAGTTTATTTATGTTTTTTTTTTTTTTGTTATTTTCATTTTTGTAATATTCCAGTATTTCTAAAAAAAAAGTATTATCTCGGCACAGGCGTCTGCCTAGTGAGATAATAAATCCCAAAATAAATAAATATATATAGATTGTAAGTACTTGTACTTATTATTGTACTTATGTTATTGGTATGGGAAATAAAATAAATAAATAAAATAAATATTTCATTGACTTTAAGGCGGGACAAAGTTCGATGGGTTAGCTAGTAGTGTATAAAAATAGTGGCAATGGCGGGATTATAGCCAAAGCAATCTCTAACATCCAATGGTGTTTTCTATATTTTTCATATTTTTTTTTTTTTTCAAAATTATGATTAAAACCAATGCTACTGCGGAAAAAATTTCATACTAATAGAAAACTGCTATGACAATCAACAATAATGAAAATATCAAAGAAATATATTTCATATAAACTTTATCAGAGCTTTCTACATAGACCTGTTTCTTATCAAATTGTCCACATAATATTGGGACGGTTTAAAGAACAATATTACAACTGATTAATAGGCCCATCAAACAATAATGAATGACCACTTTCTATGTTTGTCGTCCGCCAGATAATGCTGTTAGTAATGCTAGTAATCTTATAAGGGACTTTGTGCACACACGTGTAAATGGAAGGTACATAGACAAAATTCTATTTCTCTTGAGTATATTTTTTTTCTTACTAACTTAGAAACACGAAATATTATTGTGTAAGGAAAAAAGTGGTAGCAAACTATGTTACGGAAATAATATAGGAGATAATTTAAAGTTTGAAAGAAATTGTTTTTTTTTCTCGTACTGTGTTTCGATACTCGCTGGTTTATATAATCAAGAACAATACAATGTATCTGTAGGCTGAATTTTCCAGGTAGGCACTACACTTGTCATTTGCAGAGACAAACCTTGATGGAAATTATTCGCGTACTGACACCTACCTATACTAAACTTCCTTCAAATAATATACACACTTCACATCCGTGCTACGAATCAAATTTTTTCTTGTTTCTTATTTATTTTCTTTTGACGCATTCGGAATTTCAATGATATTTTTTATTAAATAAGGTCTCTTATATAACCATATCAAAACAAATATAATGTATAGATAGATACTTATCTTATTTATGTGTCATCATATTTACGTGTTCCCCATAACGTGCTTTAAAGTTTGAAATCCCCGAGAATCCTATCACTGAGTCTTCTAGTCGTAATCAATGTTATGCAATGCATAGAACAGATAAGATATTAATTTGAGCTAAAGTCTTTGTGTCAGTATCACGTGACAAGCAGTATCCCTAATAGAAGTACTTATTATTCGCGGTTAATAATTGTACGTAAATACTTAAACGGCCATTTTTTATTTTCTGATTTCCAATGTTCTTATTTACAAAACTGTCCAATCCATTCGATCACTTTTTATATATAAATATGGCTTTCATCGATTAGGATCGACAAGAAATAACATTTGATTAACTACGTGAACGACAGCAATCCGGGCTTGATCGAAGCAACCAAATAAAAAAATCGGTCCCACACTAATGGTCTGTTTTCCAAAGAATACGATACTATTAATAACAGCGGTTAATGTGTCGCTTTAGAACATTGTCAATATTGTTATCGTAGTTGCATAAAATATTGTCGTGATTTTAAAAGGCTTCCCTTGTCAGACGACGCACCGCTCCCTAGGAACCCAGAGCATAAGTACATAGTCTGATAATTTTAGTGGAAAGCTAACGAAAGCGCACGAGCTCTGATGAAAAATAAATGCAAGTTTGTTTGTATAATTTACTTCTTCTTCTTCTTCTTTCTATAGATCCTGGGGATCTGTTTGTGCCGCCGCCTGTTCCTCCTGTGATGTCGACTGCCAGCTGTCTCTCCATCTCTTTGGGGGTCTGCCTGGGAGTCTGCGTCCTTCGGGGTTTCCGTGGAGGGCGATACGTGGAAGTCTGTCTTCTGACATTCTGTTAACATGTTCATTCCAGTATCGCCTTCGTTGTCGTCCCCACCTCACTATGTCTTCCGTCTTACACGTGCTCCGGATATCAACATTTCTAACACGGTCACGCAGCGTGTTTCCAGTTATAGATCGGAGGGTTTTCATCTCCGAAGTTCGCAGCCGAGATTTTGTTCTGGAAGTATCAGCCCTTGCCTCAATTCCATAAGTGGCTATTGGTCGAACACATGTTTTATATATTTTCATCTTGCTTTCAATCCTCATGTGTTTGTTCCTCCACACTGGATTTGTTTGTTTTTTTTTTTATTGTTTAATAAATATAATATTCTATATAATATTAATTACAGAAATATGGACATAATTCCTATCCTAAATGAGGTTCATACAGTCGTTTCCTCTCTCGAAAGGTCTAGCCTTGTGTTGAGAGAGGGAGTTTCAAGCTAAGTACTTATGCACATGATTTTACAAAAGAAAAGTTATAATATTCAAAAATTAAAATAAAACATCTATATAATCCAGAGTCTTACCCACCCAAGTTGGCATACAATATGTTACATTTTTTTTGATACAACATGTTACCCGACTCTGGTATTCACTAAATAATATAGTTATTAACACTGCTGCAGTATTAATGTCGCCAGTGGCGCAGTTTTATCAATGTTAGTTTAAAAAAAAAAAATATTTATTTATTTCAGTTGTTAATTATTTCTTGGATCATTTTTCTTTTAAATATCTTAACATTGTTCTCTGAGCGTATCTCTGTATCCAACTCATTAAAGTATTTTATTCCCAAGTATGTATAATGGCGTTGGCCGACATCCTTTTTGCACTGGGGAATCGGCATGAAACTGGTCGCTCTGAGAGTTCTGTTCATCTGGTGTTGTATTCTTGGCAACGCTATTTGCTCCCTGATAGTTTGGAGTATCGAAAATTTTCTGTATATTTGTTCCACTGTTAATACTTTGATTTCTTTATATAGCTCTTCCGTAGGGTAGTCCCTGGGTCTATGAAGGATGATTTTTAAGAGTAATCTTTGAACAATTCCAAGTGGTGCGATATTAGTGGGGTAAGCTCCTCCCCATCCCACGATGCCATATTGTATGATTGATTGTCCTAAAGCATAATACACAATTCTTAATTTATCCATAGTCATGAAGTTTCTTAGTTCATGAAATACGTAAATCAGTTTTCTAAGTCTTTTAATCATAGAATCAATATGTTCTTTCCATTTAACATTGTTGTCTATTATAATGCCCAAATATTTTACTTTTTTTACAACATTTAGAGTAGTGCACTCTCCATCACATCCTTTGTCATTGCACTTTGCAGAATGAATTTGAACGTTGAATATGTCCGGAACGCCAATTTGGTTGATTGAGAAAGGCATACAGGCTGTTTTTTCTGCGTTTAAAGACAAAAGGTTATCATCAAACCATTTCTTTAAGATTTTTAAATCACTGTTAGTATGCTGGACTACTTCGCTCCATGTATTGCCTTTTACCATCAATACAGTATCATCTGCATATGAGATGAGCATACCACTCAATGACAATGAAAATATCTCATTAATGTAAATGACAAAAAGAATCGGACCCAAGACAGTACCTTGAGGAATCCCGTACTGACTGCATCGAGAGTCACTGACATGATTATTCCTAAGGCATCCGGATATAGCTGCAGCCCGTACTGACTGCATCGAGAGTCACTGACATGATTATTCCTAAGGCATCCGGATATAGCTGCAGCCTTATTGATCTGTTTGAGGGTTTCGTTGTAAAGATCTCCTTTGCTGCTAATTTCAACTCCAAGATACTTAAATTCCATCACTTGTTCAATGGGCTTATTATCCACGACAAGTTTGCATCTTACTGGATTTTTTGATATTGTGATACTTTTCGTTTTGTCGGTGGATATTTCCATGTTATAATTTTTTGATGCTAAGTGAAACTTAAAAAGCATTCTTTGGAGGTCGTCTTCAGATTCTGCCATTATAACGGCATCATCAGCGTAGCAGACAATGCTGATTCTTTTCCCTCCCAGCCTGTAGCCCAGATTCATATTGGCTACCTCTTTTATCAATTCGTCCATTATGAGATTGAAAAGGAATGGGCTGAGACTATCTCCTTGTCTGATTCCCACCGGAGTAGGAACTGAGTCAGTGAGTTCTCCGTTAACTTTGATCTTAGTGTAGCTATTGGTGTTCAGATCCTTGATGATTCTTACAATATTAGATGGTACTTGTTTTGCTATTAGAATTTTTATAACGTCCTCTAATCTAACTCTGTCGAATGCTTTGGTTAGATCTATGAAGCAGAGATAGGCTGTTTTGTTAAACTCAATTGCTTTTTCAACAGTTTGTTTGACAACAAAGATAGCGTCTGTTGTTGATCTATTCTTTCTAAATCCCTGTTGTTCCTCTCTATTAGTGAGTTGTCTTTCCAATTTATTTTTGATAATGGCAGTTGTGAGTTTCAAAGCACAGCTAAGGAGCGTTATACCTCGGTAGTTTCCAGGGTTTGTCTTATCTCCCTTTTTGAATATGGGCACAGTTATACTTGTTCGCCAATCTGTTGGTATGTTACATGTTTCAAAAATTTTTGATATGAGGCGGTGTATTTCTATGTATAACTCATCTCCCCCGTACTTTATAAGCTCGTTAGAGATGTCATCTAGTCCAGGTGATTTTCTATTCTTAAGTCCTTTGATTGCTCTTTTCACTTCAAATTCGCTGACTTCTGCTAGGTTGTTGGTATCTATGATAATATAATCCCGTTGTTCCCCCGCTGTGTTAAAAAGCTGTTTAAAATAGTCTTCCCACTGTTCGATAGTTATTTTTGTGTTTTGGGTGTATTCATTTATAGGTTTTTTACATTTCCTCAGCATCTTCCACACCTTCTTTTGAGCTCCATATAAGTCAAACTCCATTTCTTTTGTGAATCTCATCCAGTAGTCTTGTTTGATTTTATTTATATCTGAGTTCACACGGTTTCTAACTCTCACGTATCTAGCATATTCCTCTGTTGAGGGAGAGCTTCTATATCTCAGATAACTCTTCTTTTTTTCTTCGGCGAGTTCCTTCACTTCATCAGTAAACCATGGCTTTGTTTGTCTCTTCGCATTGATGTTTACCCTGCGCTTTCCTATAGCCTCTTTAGCAGCATTGTCAATGTTAGATTTTATCTTTTCCCATGCCTGATCCACATTATCACTGTCGGTAATTACATTTTGAGATATTTGGTTATTAAGTCTCTTTTCATACAGGGTTTTCGTGCTGTCATTTTCTAATGATTCCATATTGTACTTTTCTATGTATTTCGGAATTTTGGCTTTTGTATTGGCCTTTTGATTCTCAATTTGCACAGTATTAGATGGTGATCTGTACCTATGTTGGCTGATGTCAGTGCACGGACGTCAAGTATCTGCGTAGGTTGTATAGTCCTGTTTGTGATGATGTAGTCAATCATGGATTTTTCGCCACGCGTGTTAATAAATGTGTATTTATGTTGATCTTTATGAGGGAAGAATGTGTTGTTTATTCTCAGCTCGTTTCTAGCGCAGAAGTCTACTAGAGCTTCACCATTTTCATTAAGTGTGGGTTCATTGAATCTTTGCTTTATACCATTCAGTTCGCAATTTCCAATTCTAGCATTTAAATCTCCGAGTATTATGATTCCATCTCTGCAGGGTATTCCATCAAAAAGTGTTTGTAAGTTATTATAGAAGTTTTCTGTGTCCTCTTTTGGTTTAGTGATGTCTGGGGCGTAGGTGCTTATAAAATGATATGTTTGTTTCTCCAACTTTAGAGAAACTTTAAGTAGTCTATCATTGACATATTCGATGTTGTCAACATGCTGTTCATATTTTTCGTGTATAAGAACACCTACTCCAGAATGAGCTCTGTCTTCTTTGTTTTTCCCGGAGTATATTAACATATAATTTGAGTATTTCGATGTGCCCTTTCCTTTTTTCTTTGTTTCGGAAATTCCGCAGATATCTATCTTATGCTTGTTCAGTTCCATTACAATCTCCTGGTCTCTTTTATTCCACGAAGTTATGTTCCAACAGGCGATTCTTGTTTGATTATGTTTCCAATCTCTCAAAGTCCTTGTACTAGCATGGGTCGTATTCCAGGTCTGTCCTTTGTCCGAGGCTTTTGCGGCGGTTCTATGAGCCATTTTAATTATTTATAGATATGTAGCTAACCTAGTCTATAAACCCTCCTCCTTTCTCATCCGGGCTTGGGACCGGCAACGGCGGAGTTATAATTTACAAGATCTAAAAATGTTTCGTTTCGTCATAATATGAAATGGTTTGGTCGAAAAATTCCCCCTAACAGGCATCAAAGTCACAAGAATATTTTCGACGCACCATTAATTTTTATATCGATTTGTTTTGTCGGCAGGCAGGGAATCATTATTTTATTTAAGACTTCTTTCGGTGACATAATTACCTCAGGACTTCTCCTGACGATTTCAATAAATTTTTATGGTATTCCTCCCCCTCTCCACCCACCCACATAATGTTGCGGGGAAATTATTTAGCACGGGGGGGTTTTTTAAGGTTTTGTTTCAAACATTTTAGATTATCCACTGATCGTAAACGTTTCTCAAAATTTACAACAGATGTCACGATATTATTCACAAAAAAATAATTATCCATCTTGGCGGCAGTTTCGTACCATTATACAGATATTTGAGCTGAAGATTAGCATTTTAGTGAGCATGTTCAAATCCTGGCAGGTCTAGGAGTTTTTGAACTATCAAACATACTTTGATGCCTCGGACATTCGAAATTTAACCACATTATGGAGAACGCTATTATGCAATTCGATGGTTAACTGTGTATGAGTTTCTTAAGCAGATAACATGTTTTGACCTAATACCATCGAATTGGTTCCTAGGGACTGGTCCGTAGTCTAATGCTATCTTTGAAAATTGCGACAATGTTTTTTGTAGCAACGGTACACATTTACCGCCATTTATGACAATTTCGTAGGTATTACTAGGAAAACAGACCCTCTAACATTTACCATGAATGTTCTCTGATTTCCTATAAAAGCGGCTCTGTACTAAAGCGGCCATAATATCACAGTCTTAAAGTAATCAGTAATGGTATGTTTTCCTAGAAATACTTCACTGCTATAAACAGCGGTGTATCAGTGTAAAATATTGTCTACGTGTGTTACTCTTGTGACAAACAACATTGCCGCATTTTCGAAAGACTGCCGTCCTGTCAGAAGACGCTCCGCTCTCTAGGAACCCAGTGCATAAGCAAAAATGAGGTGTCAATTACCGTTGAAAACCGAAAAATAAGTTGATTCGGTTATTTTTTAAATCAACGGTGTGTTAATTTAAGCTGCATCCACCCGTAAAAAAATTGAAAAAAAAAGTTGGGTGTTTCCAAACGAATGGAAATATTCACTATTCAGTTAGTTGTATCATAAAAAAAAAAAACTGCGCTGGTGACAGTTGCATATTAAAAAAACGCTCACCTGCCGAGCATTGCAGTATTAATCGGATCATAGCGCACGATTGAATATGAAACTAGAAATCTTTTTATTGGAGGATTCATATACCTATGCAAATATTACTATTCCAAAATATCTAAAATTTAATGATTTTGTATGTGCATGTCGCTTTTAACAAAAATAGGTATGAATATTTATACAGATATATATACATGAGACATATATTATTATATATTTTAGGTGGTTGATAGACCAGCGGTTACGACGCCGGCTTTCACACTGTTTCGTGCGGAGGTCGTGGGTTCCAATCCCGGCCGTGTCGACCATTCTCCGCTTTCACGACGCAAGCATTTGCTTACTGTAAAGATGTCAAAAGTGTAATTGTGTTCACTTCGAGTGAGGACAGATTCATTTATAAAAAAAATAATAATAAAAAAATGAAAGCCTATTTTCCAAGAAAGCAGCATCACGCGTGAACGGCTGGTCAATATTTCAATATTTTAACTCTCCGGTCCGCTACTGTAATGAAGTGGTTGGTGACCCAGCGGTTACAACGCCGGCTTTCGTACTGCGGACGTCGTGGTTCGATCCCAGGTGCCGACCATCTTCCTCTTTCACGACACAAGCTTTCAGTAGCTTACGGTGAAAGAGTCAAGGAGTGTATTTGTGTTCACTTTGAGAGAGCACAGATTCATTTAAAATAATAATAATGCTGTCCAGATTTCAGTTCCCGTAAAGCTGTATGTGCGAATTTCACCAAAATTTAGTTTTGAAATCCAAATACGCCATATTTTTTTATCAAAGTGTAAAAGTATTGTAGGGTTAAAAAGAGACTAGTTAGTAAGTTATTAAGTGAGTTTCTTTAAATTAATCGTATGGTATATTCTCTGCGTAAATATATGTACAAACCTTTCAAAACATTTG
The DNA here is from genome assembly GCA_963576905.1 of Mystacides longicornis. Lineage (NCBI taxonomy): Eukaryota > Metazoa > Arthropoda > Insecta > Trichoptera > Leptoceridae > Mystacides > Mystacides longicornis. The sequence continues at coordinate 20,370,956 of OY756426.1, read as the reverse complement.
TTGATGTTCAACGACCTGCCGGCGGAACTCAAGGGCGCGGCTACGCTTGCGTTTAGGGAATCCAATCCCGCACCATATTCGCGATCCCGCAAGCCTGCGGGATTGGTGACCTCAATCCCGCGGATCCCGCGGGATTTGCGGGGTAAGCGGGATTGACATTTCTTTGTTTGAAGTAGGTTATTATTATTAAGAAAACCATAAAATAAAAATAAGTATGCATTTTTTTAATTATTAGAAGTGTTAGCAATTGAAAATAATGATATTTTAGAGGTAAGTGTAATTAAATCCGCTTCTTTTAAGGAACAATATAATTCAACATTTGAGCGTTTAAGCTTTTAGCATTATGATTATGAGTATTGACGAATGAATTATTGATTTAAGAGGCACAAAAACTAGTTATTGTTTTCTGATAATACTTCCGAAGAAATCATAAAGTGTCTAAACGTTGTAGACGGAATTGAGTTTACATAATTGTAAGCAGTTTCCAAGTAGAGGTGAGCGTTATAACGCTGATAAAAATATTCGATAAATAAAAATAAGCTATTCTCGTTGTTGGTATTAAACGATATTTGTAAATATATCAGAGTTATGACTTTACTGAATGACTTTTTTAGCGAAATTATACATTAACGCCAACGGACATCAAATTTTCGGAATGATTTTTTTGTAGGAAAGTTTTTCCGGATACTAATGAAATAAATAAGCTTTAAGCCTTTAAAAATAACGTTATTTAAAATTTATGAAACTGCTATAAAGTTTATGAATTTAAGCCGTTATTCCCACCTCTACAACATCCAAGTGCTTTCCTCTATTCCCTCCGCATCAGATCAAGAGAATTATCGTATAATAAGTATATCTGAATTAATAAGTATATCTGAATGATAATTTAGTTGAGTTATGGAACGTTGAGTGTTACTTTATTAAGAGGGCTCGACCCTCCCTTGCTCTCTCTTAAGCAAGGAAGCTCTGCCTCTCTTCTTAGCATCAAAAACGACAGGAACCGTTATCTATTACTCTCATACAATATTATGCCACGGACTTTGAGACTCTACAGGGGGTGAGCTGTAACGATCATGATTATGTCCTGAAAAGTGTTAGGTATTCTATAATTATAAATAACATGGGTTTCACATAAAAACTGAATTTATTCATTCAATCAATAAACATTGTAAACTACATGAATTCAAATAACTAAAATTAATTAAGTTTTTACAAAATCTTCCTGCAGATGGTTGCAGGTTATCTTATTATATGATTTCCAAAAATATAGTAAAATATTGTCAATGCTTCGACTTATTACGTCTTTCTTTCCCTCAACTTCTTTTATAATCTTACATAAAAGCCATTTTTTTTTTATTACTAAATTCTATGAGAATATATCAACTACCGATTTGAATATGAGCATACCATGATCTATATTAAATAAAAAAATTAAGAAAAGATTACTCAGCTGTGTTTCATTCCTAAGTTTGAGGGACACGACCTGAACCTCTGAATTTTCCTCCTCTCCAACTGGTTCCCAAGAATTCGCCTTGAAATCTTTTGGTTCACCCTTGAACTGACCTACCCACAGGTCAACTATTCAACGCGTATGGAGTAAGTACGAAGATAATCCGTCTTTGATTATATATGTGAAGTTTACAACCCTGGAGCTTCTCTCTTCCCCATCCAAATACTTAGGCATACAAGACTCGACGGAGTTTTGAATATTCGCCGTAATTTGATAGTTCCTCACTTTCAACTAAATACTTTATCCACCTCTGCCATCCGAAAATTATTTATCCAGAAAAAGGAATTATACCCTGTATTCTACCCCGAGACTAGAACCGCATATCTGAAAATTATCATTCAGATATACTTAATATTTAATCTTGACTTGTCTATTTTAATTTTGTCTACTAATGTTACAATTTGTAAATTTGAAATCAACTTTATCGAAAGAAAACGTACCTTATTTCGTTGCGGATTCCATCTTAGGCTTTGCACTAATATTAAATGACTTTTTAACTGAATAAACTTTACATTATCCTTCAATATGTATGGATTACATTTTATAGTTAAAATTTTATTAATTACTTTCGTGTCTGAGACATGTCGAGCAATTCACTCACACACTGTCCGTCGCACCACCTAACCTTCTACGTCTCGGCCAAATCCTGTTCGCTGATTTTTTTCTTTACCGACGTGACGAAGCAAGCGATATATCTATCTCACTCGCACCCTTGCGGTCGTCATTATATATTCGCTCTAACTAATGTTCCTACTATAGGATATCTCGCTACAATACCCCTCTTCCCAATAAAATTTTTGTGTATTTGAGTATACACAAAATATTTCCCTCTAACCGTCTCCCTCCGAATAGCCGAATCGACTACTTGTCCCTTGCTTCCATTTTTCATCTCCATAAAAGAAAAGAAAGAAAGTTAAATGAACTTATTGTCTCATGGTACGCTCAATAAACAAATACACCTAACTTATCATCTAGAAAATTTTATATTTAAAACAAGAAATTACTCATAACCAACACACCCTAATAGCGGACCATCCTTTACTATGAATTTCATAATAAAAACATTAATTTTCCTTTGAAAATTTAACAAAGGTTTTGTAAGAAAAATTCAATAATAATAACATGATACAGTATATATCTAAATTTCAATTTCGAGATTGACTTTGGGTGTCCTTTCGACTAACTCAACAGCTCAAATTTACACGTACGTTCTTATTCGTACATTTTAGTTTCATTATAATGAAACGTAACCCAGGCGCCACCATAGAATTTTTGTTTGTTTAGAATATAATAACTTAAGTATGCGAGAAATAACAAAAGCTTTGTGTTCTATGGAAAAAACAACTTCCTTCGCATACCTGAGGCATTTTTATTAACTTTAACCTCTTAATTGCCTCGGTCACCCAAAATCGCTCTCTATACTCAGTTAGAGTATTCCTTGGTTACTCTATAAATTATAATTTAACTACTATATTACACTTGTCTTATCATTATGACCTTATCCTAGTGTACTGAGTATTTACATGGCACGTTAAGTCTATAGACTTAAATGGCGACAGGTCATCAAGAGTCAAAAAATTTTTCTTATCTTTTTCTACACGAACAATGATAGTTATAACTCGCTCTTACATGAGACAAGGTATAACCCATGGCTCATTCATTTAATAGATACAAAAGCATTGACTCTGAAATCTCTAAATTTAAAATTTTTAATTTACACAAATAGCTTAAAATTATACATATGTTCCTTTTTTAAACTAATAAATTTTTAATACTATGACTTTAAATCTTCACTACTCATACTGTATTCCGTCGGCCACAGTATGTGCGAAACCTTCAGGTGAAAATTTTACACCGATTTTTCTCTGATCATAAGTAGACTCACCCTCTTTCCACTTTTCGCTCTTACCTCTCGATTAATACTATCACCATATGCTACGTAACACACGCCCGCTGCGCTGTGTATATTTTCATACTAGACATTTCACTAGACAACCTTTACCTTTTACAAAGTCAGACACATTAGACAGCCTCAGTTTTGGATTCATACAAATTTTCAATATGTTCAACACTCTTCCTTCAAACTTTTATTTCCTCTTTCATTCTAATTCCACATTCATCCCCGGGCCACGCATTTTCTTCCATTACCTTATACATCTCTTCACATACCATCACGTCGAAACATAATTTCTCATTTGACTTATCCTCAACCTAGTCCGTACCAACCTAGTCTATCCCCTTGCTTTCTGGTGATGTCTAAGTAATAATCTATCTCGCCTCAACGAGACTCCGCTCAAAGTGTAACGCACGACTATTTCTCTGTAACCTTCTTCACACAGCTTGACCTGTCCCAAACCTACAAAACAACTCGGCCTCATATGTTGCATTGACCCATGACGCCCGCTGCGTCATTACTTATCAATAATTGCCTCGCGGTCTAATCTTTCTCCATGCACCCCCTTGGGTTACATATATTCGAGAACTTACCGACCACTCACTTCTATTTCACCTATATAAATTCCAGTTCGCCATCTTAAGTCCACAGCTTATACCCTATAACTTATTTTAAATATTTATATTTTACCTAATAATTTTATTTTTTTTTTTTTTTTTTACATTTTTACAGTCTAAGACTGTCCAGTTATTCAACCATACGTTCCTTCTCTCGATCGGTTTGGGAATCCTTCCTACCTTTCATTTCGCGTTCGGAATTAGTAAAATTTGCGTTCCCCTTCAGTTTTGTCGAATTGAGGCGGCTATAACAATCTACCTGTTTATGCCCTGTTTTATTGCAATAGAAACACCGTATATTACCGTTACGCTTCACGAAGTTATTTGTTAAGTGTTCGTTGCGTGAGCTATTTTTGCTCGTGAAATTTGAATTCGGCTGACGATTACTGTAACGAAACTCATTCTTTCCCTTAGAATCCCCCACGACACAGATGTTTCTCGCCCGTTCGGTAGTTCGACTGGAACTACAATGTTGATCTACTTGGCTACACGTAACATTGTCATTTGACAGTTCCATAATTTTCCCGGATCCCGAGTTATATCTGGTAGACTTCTTGTTGACATATGAGTCATATTTCGCACACACGCTCATTAATTCCCGCGTATTAGTTACGTTAGTCGTTGCCAATAAACCTGCGTATTTTTCAGACAGACCCTGCTTAATAATTTCTATGAATTCTTCACCGTCAATCGGAAAATCGAGTAACTTATTCTTCGCGACCAGTTCTAGAATAAATTCGCTTGCAGATGTACCATTACTCTGCCTTGCTGACATAATTTCTAATTTTAATTCTCTTTGCCTATTAGTGCCTTCGAATTGTATCAAAAATTTTCCCTTAAAGTCTCCCCATTGCCTCTCAATTTCTGTTGCTCTAAACCAAACTAAAGGAAAACCTGATAGAAGAATGGGCATGTACCTAACTAAAGAGTCCAAATGTACATTATATACTGACGCTAATTCTTCTACACGCGTCAAAAAATCGCGCGGATCGGTATTTCCCGAAAAAGTTATATTCCATTTCCTCGGATCTACATCTTTTGTTCGACTCACGCCGCTTGATATAACTTGACTCTCCTGGTTCGTTAATAACGGTTTAATATCCTTTTTCTTAAATGAAGGCGATTTCCTTGTATGCTGTTTCACATTCACCGTTTCCGGTAGCTCCGAATCTATATTTTGATACTTTATACCGTCGCCGTCCGATAATGTTGATGCTAACTCCACATCATCTTTAGGTACGCTAAGTTTAATTAAGGGATCTTTGTCCATTTTGGCTGATGTTTCACCAGAAAAGAAAATTATAAAATACTAAACTAAATCTATTTCCAAGCCTGAGTAAACCGAAGTAAATTTTAACCAAAGCTGAAAATAAAAATTTTCTTCTTTGTCTCTTCCTAATTATAAAAATAAAAATTTTCGTCTTCAAAAGCCGAATAAAAAAAAAAAAACTTAAAAGAATTGCTAAAGAGATTTATCAAATGATATTTAAGTGTATCATCAATGTAGCTAACTTCAATCTTCACTCTACTAATTTAGGTATTTATTTACCTTATCTATAGATAACTAGGAAAGTCACTATTTACTTTAATAAATATTTTGTACAAGGAAAAAAAAATTAACTCTCTACAACTAAAATCATTACAAGGCACTTAATCAAAAAAAATTGTAAATTCCTGCGCTCCCAATCTAAAACATTACAAGCTCGATAGACCTTGCTAAAGATTTCTCGCGCCTGCGCAATATTCTTTTCAATATAAAAAAAAAAACAAGTTTCTGACTCAGCACGAGCGATCTATTAAAATTACTTCTTGCACATTACGAGATGTAAACAAACCCGATACATAACCTCTTGACTACAAACTTGCAATCAATAAGAAACGAATTCATAAAAAGGTCCGCTGTGTACTTATCTCGCTAAGGCCACGCGTACACGACTACCTATTCGTATTTGACGACTTCACTCTTTTAACTGAAGAGTCGCTGCTTCCTATTCAAAAATTTACCACTACCACCTCGCTATGTTCAACATACTCAGCTATGTCTATTCGATAGACCCCCCTTCAAAGCAACACAAAGGTAAAAATGGAGACACTCTTCAATTTATACCATACCTCATTCTAAAAATTTTTTTCTATATAAAATCTAAATTTGCAAACGCTTCTTTCAGACCACTAGTTCTTTCTCACACACCTTTCTCAACACGAGCAGTAGAAGTAGAAAGAAAAAAAAAGAGAGTCCACTAAACTTCAGTAACATATTCAGAATTGTTATTCAATTGTTAAAAAAATAAAAAAAATTAATTCAAACATCAACTTGCGGTTTTGTTTTTCTTCTTGAAAGTGTAAAACAATATCTCCGTGTATACATATTTGGTCATTTTAATTAGCGTTTAGAAATTTTTGTTCGCACATCTGTGTGGTCTCAGGAATTTAAACAGCATTCACAGTGAAAGAATTCCAGCCAAAACCTTAATGACTTCATCAATAACATGGATCTAAAACATAGTAATAATCGAGTACATTAGATTATATTCCATATAGATGTCTTAAATATTGGGTTTCATATAAACTTTCGTAAATTGGGTTTTTTTTTTTTTTATTTTAATTTTCAAAAAAAATTGCGATCAGCATTTGATCCATCAAAAAAAATATTTTTATCTATTAACACATTACTAATTTGTTGCCTCCATAACTTCTTTATCCGAAAAAAAAAATTATTCATACCCACACTTATAAAATTTCAGCAGAAAAATGCTCTACCCACTGTTCAAGTATACATGTAAATTTCAGCAGAAAAATTTTTACCCACGATAATATTTAAAAAATTTGTAACAAATTTTTGTTTCAAAAAAAAAATTTTAAATGACCCAACTACTGTTTCTTTTACATACAAAAGTAAAACTGATTAAAAGACTTACAACTAGCTTAAAATTAAATGAGGATTTGGCCGTCACTTTTCGCACCAACACTTTCCAAGACATGTACAAGTCGCTACCCCAATGACTTAATCAAATTAGAACAAAAGGAAAAAGTTGGATAATTCGATTTTGTGTCGTTTCTGATGCCTCAAACGTTGGACGCCATTTTGTAACGTTGAGTGTTACTTTATTAAGAGGGCTCGACCCTCCCTTGCTCTCTCTTAAGCAAGGAAGCTCTGCCTCTCTTCTTAGCATCAAAAACGACAGGAACCGTTATCTATTACTCTCATACAATATTATGCCACGGACTTTGAGACTCTACAGGGGGTGAGCTGTAACGATCATGATTATGTCCTGAAAAGTGTTAGGTATTCTATAATTATAAATAACATGGGTTTCACATAAAAACTGAATTTATTCATTCAATCAATAAACATTGTAAACTACATGAATTCAAATAACTAAAATTAATTAAGTTTTTACAAAATCTTCCTGCAGATGGTTGCAGGTTATCTTATTATATGATTTCCAAAAATATAGTAAAATATTGTCAATGCTTCGACTTATTACGTCTTTCTTTCCCTCAACTTCTTTTATAATCTTACATAAAAGCCATTTTTTTTTTATTACTAAATTCTATGAGAATATATCAACTACCGATTTGAATATGAGCATACCATGATCTATATTAAATAAAAAAATTAAGAAAAGATTACTCAGCTGTGTTTCATTCCTAAGTTTGAGGGACACGACCTGAACCTCTGAATTTTCCTCCTCTCCAACTGGTTCCCAAGAATTCGCCTTGAAATCTTTTGGTTCACCCTTGAACTGACCTACCCACAGGTCAACTATTCAACGCGTATGGAGTAAGTACGAAGATAATCCGTCTTTGATTATATATGTGAAGTTTACAACCCTGGAGCTTCTCTCTTCCCCATCCAAATACTTAGGCATACAAGACTCGACGGAGTTTTGAATATTCGCCGTAATTTGATAGTTCCTCACTTTCAACTAAATACTTTATCCACCTCTGCCATCCGAAAATTATTTATCCAGAAAAAGGAATTATACCCTGTATTCTACCCCGAGACTAGAACCGCATATCTGAAAATTATCATTCAGATATACTTAATATTTAATCTTGACTTGTCTATTTTAATTTTGTCTACTAATGTTACAATTTGTAAATTTGAAATCAACTTTATCGAAAGAAAACGTACCTTATTTCGTTGCGGATTCCATCTTAGGCTTTGCACTAATATTAAATGACTTTTTAACTGAATAAACTTTACATTATCCTTCAATATGTATGGATTACATTTTATAGTTAAAATTTTATTAATTACTTTCGTGTCTGAGACATGTCGAGCAATTCACTCACACACTGTCCGTCGCACCACCTAACCTTCTACGTCTCGGCCAAATCCTGTTCGCTGATTTTTTTCTTTACCGACGTGACGAAGCAAGCGATATATCTATCTCACTCGCACCCTTGCGGTCGTCATTATATATTCGCTCTAACTAATGTTCCTACTATAGGATATCTCGCTACAGTGGGTACGGATACAGGCACAACAGGTCTAGACTCAGCTATCCATTTGGTACGGAGACTACGTTCTCATTCATTTTCTAGTGTAAGCGAAGGATCATCATTTAACAGATAGATAGATACGTTAAAGGCATACCTTTTTTATCATCGTTGATGTCGTTGTCATCAACTTGCTGGTGTTCAGTTTCTTGTTAGACCTGCGCGTCTGACAGCATTCTCTCTATTCAACAAACACATTTCAATTCTTACTTTTCTCAGATAAAAGAATGGATCGTCCACCACATTTGTAGATCCTGAATCTTTTTCTAGATATTTTTACGGCAGTCATTGATATACTTACTTAATCCACAATCGCTCCCCGTGTGGACCATGTGGAGGCCACGAAGTTCCTCCAAGCCTCTCTATCTTGCGCCAGTTGCATAGCTTCATCCCAGCTCAGTCCAGCATCTGGTAGAACCTCAGTGAATGCCCGCATCATTGTTAATTTCGGCCAACCTCGCCTTCTTGTCCCATTCGGATTGTAGTAAAGACTTGCATATTCAAGACTCTCGGGGGACATGCGGAGAACATGGCCAAGCCAGCTCAATTTGAGATTCTGGATCACTGAGGTGATTCGCTGTTGTGACATAGTGGTACCATCTAATCCCCAAAATCTGTCGCAGAAATCTATTCTTAACACTAAGGATCTTCTTTTGTTGAGGCTTCGTCAGATGTCAGGATTCACAACCATATAACGGCCATTGATGTACGGCGTTCTTTTATCCGATGAGATAGCGACACTATAAGTTCCTGGCTTATCCTGGTATTTTGTCGATCAATTTGGTTTCTGCATTAACTAACAATACATCACGCAGTTACCTTCTTTTGACAATTTACTACGCTCGATACTGAATCTCCTACCGTGCGAGAATCCCTAGCCATAGAGTAATTCAATGACATTGATTTTGTTCCGTTCCGATACAGTATTCACACAACACAAATATAAATTCAAAACTTACTTAGTTGTAACATAAAAACTGAAAGTTTAGTTATTTTCCATGTGAATTTCAAAGAAAAGTCCCGTTTTTCCAGTGAAAGTTGAAAAATCTTTCATTAATGAGGTTGTACAGGATGTAATTAATAATCAGAACTTCATCTGAGCCCATTCTTATTGTTTATTATTTTTTCATTTTCAGTCCCGCAAACGTGCGGGATCCCGCATGAGAAATCCCGTGTGAAATGTCGTGAATATCTAAAGAGTAGTGATAAGCATAGATTAGTAATGTGAATGTTGTAGAAATGTGACTTCTAAATCTATATAATATAAGTGGAATAGGTACCTACTATTGTTATTTTTAAGTTATAAAATATGTAATTTTTGTAACTTCATAATCTAAATAAATATTATTAAATGTATCGCATGCCATATCAATACATTTTGGAAGGTAAATAATTATTCCAGTAATTTAGTTCCTTATGAATTAGTTACCAACACTGAAATCCTGAAAAGAGCCAACTGCAGCAGAGAGTACCACTACAACCATTAAGATTCGAAAAATAATCTACAACATCTGGGACACATTGTACGTATGGACAGGTATGAAATGATTCCAATTAGGTTGATGGAAAAGGTGGAAAATGGTCGGTAGGCAAATATATTGGAAGCGCAACGTGAAAATGGACAGGAATAGGAACGGGTGGCATGCACGTAAGACCCCTTTGCAGACCCGTTGCCAACGTCGGGGAGACCTGATACGACACAAGCATAAGCAAATATTCCAGATATATTATGAGTTTATCAATACAGTATACCAAAGTGATTGTTGACATTTATCTTATCGGTGCATTTTTCAAAAGTAAGAAGTTATCCCTTCGGTCCCTGTTTAGGATCGAGTCATAGGAGAGTCTTGATGCAGTTCTGCGAGTATCTTTCAAAGATAAAAAAACAGAATGTTAAGGGAGAATTAGAAATATTTTTAATGTATTTTGCTTGTAAATTCAATTTTATAATGTACCGGATAAACTTGGAACCTTCCTATGGTTTCCTGCGGAAATGAAATATTATTATTTATGAAAAATACACGTGCTTGACGTGACACCTGAAAACCGGTGAAACACGAAACGGTACTTAGTGCAAATACATTTTTAAGTACGTCGAATTATTCGCCTTGGAGGCAAACCGTGTATTGTATTTCGGGTAATTGCGTATCTATTTAAAAATGTGACAGATACTTTGAAATGTGTTTCAATCGGAGGATTCTTTTCACCGCGTTGTTAATCTGCTTCACACTTTTCCTGAGTTCTTCCTTCTATGGCTCTCTCCTTTGTTTAGTGTGATACTTGTCAAGTGTCCACGGGAAATATTATTTCGACGAAATTTGATACCTGATCAGAAGTTCATACCTACATTTGTCCCTTCATATGGGGATGAAATGTCAAAGTCTCCGCTTGGTCACAACGTGGTTATGTAAAATTGGGACGCTTGAAGAAACTGATTTATATAGAACGATCAAATAATTATTATTATTAACGAACCTTTTTATCGTGCGACAGGTGTTGCTGCTAGTTTTATGTATGTAACTTGTAGTTCAAATGTTAACGGCTACATTGATTTTCCTCTCATATTAGTTACTCACAGCGTGTTAACATCGTGGTCGTGTAAAATATCAACATATTATTTAAATTAATAAACCACCGTTGATCTCTCGTGAAGGAATATAACTTTCCTAATGGGATTGCTGGCAGTTGCCAGGACTCCCTTATTCTCCCGATTGAGTTACATGGCGTTTCCTCAACGAACCAAGATAATGAGTGCCTCGTGTTCTGCGCTAACTTACTAATCAACTTGCTAATTCCTATCATATTTCCTCGTCATATTATACCCAAGTGATTTCATTTATAACTCTTTGCATCTCTATGTACGACATTCATTACGAGTATTCGGGGTATTCACTCATTCTTCCGCATTATATATCTACATAATTACATTTTGTCTTAATTATTATATTCTATTCATTCTTCCTTTATGTCTCCACTTTTTCATCAAATCAACATATTTCACTTCTTTTTTTCACGGAAAATCAATTATGAACACCCAGATAGGTAAAAGCAGCTAAAACCTCTTATTCTTATTACTTTGCAGACTTGGTCACTATACAGAGATCTTTGATCAAATTGTTCCTTCACATTCTCTTTGATGTGGTACCGCATTCTTTCTACCATTTTTGAATAATCGTTTTCCATTCTCTGCTTTTGACTACTTCATCGATCCATTTAGCCAAATGAAAGAGTTTACCACGTTCCTCTGCCAGCGCCGACATACACAATACACACAGAGTGATTCCTGCTATCACCAGTTCAGCCTCAGTTGAAATAGTTACTCTAAATGGCATTTTTTTTACCTTTCCCTCAGCGCTGCTTTGAAGAAACGAAAAACAGTGTAAAAGGGTTTACCGTGTAACGCATCTTTTAGGTGGGCAAATAAAAATTCCCATCTCATGAAAATCTTTCACATGTTCAAAAAATGCCATGACCCATACATTATTAATAACCATCCATTAATTTCAATACAAATCAACATAAAATAGAGAGGAAACCGTTCATGCGATCAATGACCATAAACTAAACCTCACACATATGAAATAAAGTTCATAATATCAAAAGTACCTACTCAGAATAATTTAGTTTAAATAAATATTATATTGTTATTCTTACATAATAATATAATTCACCTATATGTGACATTCTTACACACGCGATACTCAGATTTGAGAGCAGAGTTATCGTTATTCCATTACTTGCTTCTGAGTACGAATAACTTTCCTTTAGGTTGTTGAATTAAATAGGAATAACTAATTTTGTGAAATAGCTTTATTATTAACATCAATACATCCACATCCAAGCTAATAGAAAATGAACAAATTTGGAATTTTGGTAAATTTCAATAGGTATAGAATTTTCTATTTATGTTCTTAAGTCTACATACGACATACTGTCGCTTATTAACTTCAAAATAAAATGTAAGGAATCAAAATTCTAAATTATATGTATTTAATCTAGGTAGATGTTAATTTTATTTTAATGAAATGTTGAGACATCTATTGTATTATTGTGGTAATAATTTGGTTTTCTCTTGTTCTCAATCATTTTCAACTTTTATCTCTATATCTCATTAATTATTACAAAATATCTACTTGTTGTATACATGGGATTTTTCGACATGTTGAACATGTCGAGAATTCTCATGATTAGGAGTTTCGAAGACAAACATTACCACCTAATGGCGAACGTTGTTAACGTAAAGTGGTTGGATGTTAGAGATTGCTACGGCTATAATCCCGCCATTGCCACTTGTCTATACACTATTTTTTGTACACTATTTTTAATATGCATAAAGTATAAAATAAATAAATAAATAAAGTGATCACACTGAGCCAGCCTTCGAAATAACAGTAGAAGACGATCGTAAGCCCGTAGTAGTTTATTCCATTTAAAAATCGAACATCAATAATGAACTATTAGTCATTAGTTGTTACATATTCGTTTATTATTGTCGAACAGTCAATGACAATTAAAACATAATATCCAGTACAAGAGAAGGAAGAAGTCAATCTTTCAACAACTATATTTTTTAATTCATGCTTTTTTAGAGACATAAGGAGGCAACAAATCTCTTCACTGCGCTAGGTCTTGCACGGTGCCAATAATCTTCTCACACACTGCTTTTTTTTTTTTTTTTTGAAAGAGGGTTAAGGGACCAGGGTACCCTTTGTGTCACTGCGACCATGATAGGAATATTGTGACTTCCCTCAATGTTACAGCTCGTTATCCAGGCCTATGTGAGTCATGTAGCTCACAATTTGCCTAGGTGCGAGCAGTCTTACCTTCTCAGCGTTCAGTAGTGGCCCACCGAGGGTATGACTTCTTTTGTGAGCGAGTGCTTCACAGCTGCAGAGGATGTGAATTGGTGTTTCGTGGTCCTCTGAGCAGAATCTGCAGATTGGAGTGTCTGAGAGTCCTATTATGGACATATGCTTGCGCAGTCTGCAGTGTCCTAAGTGTTAAGGTCCTCGTCAGGATCCTTATTTGTTTTTTGGAAAGCTTGAGTGCTTCAAAGGTGAACTTCTGCGAGTACCCTGTGATTAGTTCCTTCGCATGTTTCATCCCTGGGTTGGTTGCCCAGATTTCGTAACTTTTGTCTTTGACCCAGTTCTTTAGGCTGGTTCTGAGAGCGTTACGTGGTAGTCCGCAGATGGGCTCTGGGCCAAATGCGGGTTTTTCTGCGCCAGCTCTGGCAAGTTCATCGGCCTTTTCATTGCCCATGACTCCACAGTGCCCGGGCACCCAGACTAGTCTCACCGTGTTTTTTGCACCAAGGTGATTCAGGGCCTGTATACATTCCATCGTTAGTTTGGATCTCACCTCTACTGACTCAAGGACCTTAAGAGCCGCTTGACTGTCTGAGAGGATGTAGATTTTTTTATTATAATATGATCGTTGCAGGTTTATGTGAGCGCAGTCAATGATAGCACTCATTTCTGCCTGGAAGATAGTGGCATATTCTCCCAGGCTGGTTGATATTTCCATCCTAGGGCGCACGCCATATACTCCAGACCCTGCTCGGTCATCTTTTTTGGAGCCATCTGTGTACCATACAATGTCTCCATCTCGAAAGGAGTAGGGATCATTTTCTCGCCATGTCTCTCTTTCAAGTATTTCTATTTTGTAATGTTTAACAAAGCTGTATACCACATTCATGGTGTCCGAAGGCATGCCCATGATGGGGGCTTTGTAGAGGTCCCCATTTAGTCCTCTGAATACATTGGAGCGCCATTTGTCCCCGCCCCCCGCCGCCGCCCGAAGCAGCGCCATGCGAGCCTCCAACTGTACATGTATATGCAGTGGGCCCAGGTACAGCATCGCCTCCAGCGCGGCCGTGGGCGTTGAGCACATGGCGCCCGTTATGAGGAGACATGCAAGTCTCTGAACTTTGTTTAGCGTGTCAGTACACGTTTTCTGTTGGGTTTTTTTCTGCCAGGCTACACAACCATAGGTGACAATCGGTCTTACCATGGCTGTATATAGCCATAAGGTTTGCCTCGGCTGAAGGCCCCATTTCAGACCAGCTATTCTGCAGCTGGTACCTAAAGCTATTGCAATGTATTCCAAGTGAGGGTTCCATGTCAGTCGTTGATCCAGGATCAGGCCTAGGTACTTGAGTTCCTTGGAAAAAGTTAGAGTTTTACCAAAGAAAGTTGGTGCTTTAAGCTCATCCAGCTTTCTTTTATTGGTCTTCTTCTTCTTCTTCTTTTCAGCCTGTATTTATCCACTGCTGGACGTAGGCCTCTTCCATACTCTTCCATCTCTTCCTATTTGCTGCCATTTGCAGCCAGTTTTTCCCCCCCACAGCGGCTATATCATCGGACCATCTTTTTTGAGGTCTTCCGACGCCTCTCTTATTCTCCCAGGGTCTCCATCTCAAAATCTTTGGAGTCCATCTTGTGGGATCTTGTCTTGCAACATGTCCTGCCCATTGCCACTTAAGTCTTGCTATGCGATCCATGATGTCTACCACTCTGGTTCTATTCCTAATTTCTTCATTTCTTATTTTATCTCTTAGGGTTATACCAAGCATGGATCTTTCCATGGATCGCTGCATACATTTTAGTTTTTCGGCATTTCTTTTTGTGAGGGACATGGTCTCCAGTGCATATGTAGTCACTGGCAGTATACATGCTTCATACGTTTTTCTCTTCAGACAGATTGGGATGTCCTTATTTTCTATAATATGTTTAAGTCTGCCAAAAGCTGCCCAACTCATTCCTATTCTTCTTGCTAGTTCCGCAGTTTGGTTTTCTTTACCCAGTTTTATCTTATGCCCAAGATATATATATTCATCTACTGTTTCGAGATTTTTATTATTGACAGTGATGATCTTGTTTTCTGGACTTATGATTTTTGTTTTTGATATATTCATATACAGACCAATTTTACGAGAAGCCTCATGCAATTCATTTATCATTTGACTTAATTCATCGATGTCTTCACTTATTATAATTATGTCGTCAGCAAATCTAAGGTGACTCAAATATGTACCATCTATTTTCACCCCTTTGTTATCCCAGTTGAGGGTTTTGAATATATCTTCTAGGGCTAACGTGAATAGCTTTGGCGAAATTGTGTCCCCTTGCCGCACACCTTTTTGAATTTTTATTTTATCGGTTTGAGTGTCATCATCGATTTTAACAGTCATAGTCGCATTATCATATATAAATTTTATTAGTTGTATATATCTGGAGTCTATTCTTGCGTTTTGGAGTGCCTCGATAATTGCCCATTTTTCCACTGAGTCAAACGCTTTTTGATAATCAATAAAAGCAAGATGTATTGGTATATTGTATTCCGTTGTTTTCTCTATGAGCAGTCTTAATGTCTGAATATGATCACTGGTTCCAAAACTTTTGCGAAAGCCAGCTTGCTCTACTGGTTGATAACTATCAAATTTAAAGGTCAAGCGATTTGTTATAATTTTAGTGAGCAATTTATAAAGGTGGGAGAGTAGGCTAATGGGTTTATTGGTAAAAGGGATTATTACAGTTTTATTGGCGTTCACTGAGAGACCATAGTCTTTGCACCATGTTTCCACCAATTTCAGAGCCTTTTGCATTTGACTGGATACGGTGCCTTGGAACTTTCCTACAACCGTGATAACCAAGTCGTCTGCATAGCCCTGTGTATTAAAGTAAGCATTGTTTAGCTTCCATAAAAGGCTGTCGACTACGATGGACCATTCTAGGGGTGATAAAACACCTCCTTGAGGACATCCTCTCGCTACCCGTACAGCTAACGTTTTGTCGAGTAGTGTGGTTTTGGCTATCCTATTCGACAGCATCGCTTCAATCCAATTTAGTGTTGTTTGGTCGATGCTTCTTTCATTCATGCTTTTGAGTATGACGTCCGTTGATGTATTGTCAAAGGCGCCCTCAATGTCGAGAAAGGCGCATAGGGCAATTTCTTTGTCCTCTATGGCCTTTTCCAGTCTGTCGGTTAATTCGATCAGAGCAGATTCCGTTGACTTGCCAGTTTGATAGGCATGTTGTCTAATATGTAGGGGTTTTATCTTAAGATATTTTTCCCTTATGTATTGACTAGCTAGTTACCCGTGGCTTCGCTCACGTGTTACTGTATTTGCTTTCTCTTCCTAAACAATGCAGAATTAATTATATTCGCATCAAAATTAATAATAATAAGAAACATCATCAACATTTCTTTTTTTAAATATATATTCTAAAATTTCCATTAAATTACTATATTTTTATTTATATTTGTCGTTATTAATCTGTATTTAAAAAATATGTGCTTATACAAATAGAATCAGCCCGCGAACTTAAAAATTTCGCTAACTTGACTGACATTGTTCTATGAGAATCCCAAAAAATAACTCGAATAACTTTTATTCCATCAAATGACGTTATTTGAAATCAATTTTTATATTGCTGGATATGAATAGAAAAATATTCAGGTCTCGAAAAGCAATGAAATTAGTTTTTTTTTTTTTTTTTTTTTTTTATTTATTGAAATAATATAGAACATATAATTATTTACAAAAACAAGTATCATATTGAGTCACGCCAAATCTTAAAGATTTGTCGGCGTGTTCTCTTTAATTGTACATGATATAAAGAAAATTTACTTAATCTACTACTACATTAAAATTTAATTAATTTTAAACTTACAAACCAAACTTTAAACTTAATCCCTTAGACTAAAAATCAAAATTAATTAAATTCAGACCTTAATACAAATAACTAATTATATACAAATCCACACTTTATTAACCATTCCTTGACTAACTTTTTTGCAATATTTTTACTTTTGCATTCCTTAATAGATGCCGGCATCATATTAAATATCTTTGGCACGTTGTATTCTAATGTTCTTTTACCGTACTTATTATTAAATTTGGGGACCACATACCCATCATTATACTTAAATCGCGTGTGATGCTTATGTCGCGGATTATTTTTAAATTCGGTTTTTGAAAACTGGTCAAGGACCATTCTCTGCCAGAACAAGCCTTTAGCTGATAAAACATTCAATTTTTTAAAATATAATGAAATATTATTCCGCGCCGCGTTGCAAACCTGCTCCCCCACTACTAGTCTTAAAATCGATTTTTGTGCGAACATTACCCTTTTCAAATTAGTATTAGTGCAATTGCCCCAGCTGCCAATACCATATCTAATCAAAGACTCAGCCAAAGACTTGTATACAGTAATAAGTGTGGACCTAGGAACAAAATATCTTATTCTATAAAGCATAGCAGCAATTGATCTTAACCTTTTACAAATACTATTAACATGTATGTCCCATTTAAATCTATTGTCTATATTTAGTCCCAGATACAAAAAATTATTTACAATATCTATACATTGACAATCACATAATAAGGGCTGCTCAACATTTTTATGTATACACTCATAGTTGTGTGACACCAGTTTCGGAGCCCCACCAACCGCTGCAATACTTGGAGATCTGACATGCATCAGCTTGGTTTTCTTTGCATTGATAATCAAGCCGCAATCATGCGACCACCGAACCAATCTGTCATAGTCGTACTGCAACAATTTGCAAGCCTCCATCTCATCCCGATGCGATACCACAAGGGCCGTGTCATCGGCATAAACAAAATATTTACAGTGGCGAAACAATACTCTCATACATGAAACAAAAATTACATACAGAGTAGGGCCCAAAATTGAACCCTGCGGTACACCTGTCAGAATATCTTTTTTCTCACTCAAATGATTACAAATTTTTATAGTAATTTTTCTCTGTTTCAGGTAGTCCTGAAACAACTTCAATACAGGACCCCTCACTCCAATGCGCTCCAGCATATCAGACAATTTGCCGTGATTGATAGTATCAAACGCCTTAGAATTGTCGACGAACAGCACCAGAACATGTTTTCTATTATTTAGTTCTGAATTTACGTGACTCGAAAACTGGCTAAGTAATGTTTCTGTGCTTCTGTTCTCCTGGAACCCATGTTGAGAGGGGTCCATTAAATTATGCTCCTTCAAATATGCACTTAATCTTAACAACAGATATTTCTCCATGATTTTTTCAATAATTGGGAGAATACTTATTGGCCTATAATTCTTTATCTCATTATGTTTTTCATTTTTATAAATTGGCCTTACAATACTACATTTAAGGTCATCCGGCACCACACCCTGCTTGATAATTGAGTTTACCAAATGTGTTAATGTCGGAGCCAATATATCGATATTATTTTTAATATCACAGACCCGAATATTGTCTATCCCTGGTGCTGTGTTTTTTAGTTTTGCAACAATTCCCTTTATATCAGAGACAGTAGCCGCGGGTAGGAACATACTAAGTCGCACACTGGGCTCTACAATATTGATCGCCGTGTGGTTACACACATGCAACATCTGAGAAATGCTATCCGTAAAATAGTTTAAAATTTTTTTAGCGACATCATCAATTTTACATTCACTGGAAAAATACTTTTTAATAATTTGATCACAATCATTTTTCGGTTTTCGTCCCAAGATACTGTTCAAACAATCCCATGTTTTTTTGACGTCTCCAAAATTTTGCATAAATTTGTTATTATAAAATGAAAATTTTGCCCTTTTGATACTCATATTTACCACATTTCTAAAACATTTATAATTACTCTCAAGAACAACATTCTTCGGATTACTCTTCCATCTTCTATACAGTACATCTCTCTTTTTTATTTTCGCAAGCAAATCTGAGGACATCCAAACAGCCACTGGAGACGGTCTAACACCGCGCGCACACACCTTACTAACAGAGCTTTTCCTATAAATATCATAGAACATTCGTTTTATTTCGTTGTACAAAATATTACTATCATTAATTCGTAGCAAGTGTTCCCAATTCGCCTCCTTACATAATTTTCTGAAATTTTTTTGAGATATGGCAGTATCGGCATTGGAGCCGCCTTCGCTCACTGTGGAGCGCGTCGCGTTTTGACCGAGATTATTATTATTACCGAATAACACTCGAAGAGCCACTGCATAGTGGTCAGTTATTTCTACGTGCCATATACAACTGTGTACAGATAGAGCGCCTACTTTACCCAAGCTTGCAACTCTTGCGAAGATATGATCAATACAACTTTTTACTATCTTATTACACACTATCACCTCTCGCGTAGCTCCATTTATACAGTTTACAAAATAGTTATCCAATAAAACATCTTGATATTTCTGTACAATACTTTCATCTGACAAAAGATTCAAGTTGATGTCCCCAATCAGTACAACATTATCATCAACCGAGAAACTCCTAGATATATAATCCTCTAACTCCGTCACAAATGCAGGTTTACTCATATTGGGAGGTCTATAGATCGCTAAGATGTTGATGTTTTGACCGGTTGTCAACACAATTTTACCACAAATATTTTCACAGCATTTAAAATTCGGAAATCCCTGTATGAAAGTAAGATTATTTTTAATGTACAAATTTATACCACCCCCTCTTTTGCCCTCTCTGCAATAACTATATGTAGTATATCCCGGTATGCCATACAAACCAACTATGTCTTCGCTCAACGAAGTCTCGGTCAGAACCAACACATCAACACTACACAAACCATTATGAATCCTTAACAAAAGCTCATCCCAATGCTTAGCTATCGATCTGATATTTAAGTGTAATATGCACAAATCATCACACCCAGCCACCTCAGCATATTTTATATTCATCCATTCTTTCATATCTTTTACTATAGTACAATCAATCTCATCTTCTCCATCTATATAATTGAAAGCCATTCCGATATCAGGTACAGTATTATTTCATCATAATTATTCTTTAGAAACAATATTATATACATATCAAAAACAACATTAATAAACTCAGAAAGTCGCATCAATGTATAGGTCAACTTACAGCGGTCATGCTTTACACCTGAAGTGCATAGTTTCATACATACATAATATTCAGCGACATGACAAACACGGTGGGCCGGCATCAACCCACACAAACAAATCACAAATATGTCCGTATACAAGTGTACTGGACAATAGAGCGGTGCAATGTAGTGATGGACGGTCAGTGCACAATCTATGTAGGGTGTTACACCGACACAAGACATTTTTTTTAAATAATTTAAAACTACAATTATTATTAAAAGTCAATACTCTGTTCTGTCCCTTGCAATTTTTAGCATACGGTTATAAAACCCACAGTTTTTTTTATCCATCGCACTATGTTCGTGATTGATCAACTTTTTACGTCTAATGCCATCCTGCCTACAATTTTCACACACCGGTTTGTCCTTTCTTCTGTCACACTCGTTGAATTCATGGCCACCACCACAGTGAGAACATTTAGCAGGCTCGTTCAAAGAGCGACACGTTTTTGCGGAGTGCCCAGGCCTGAGGCAGTGGTAACAGATAGTCAACTGATCAGAATTCTCCACTCCAACCCTCTGATATCCTATGTAGGCATAGCCCATTCTATCCACCAAACAACGCCTTACGCTAGCACTCGTTTCCATTAGTATGTGGACACATGACTGGTTATTCCTGACCTTGACAATCTTCCTTACGACTAGATCACTATCAGCCTTGATAGTTTCCCTTAGAAGAGGGTTTTGAGCTTTAAGGTCCTCCACAAACTCTTCCCGTTCATATTCCGAAGAAACGTATTTCATTATAACCCATGGTTTTTTCTTCCTACATTCCTCCGCAACCAATCTGTCTTTGAATCTTTCATTTATTAACTTTGTCAAAAGCACAGCATCTTCCTTATCAGGACAAGTTACCAGTAAGTCTCCCCGTCGCAACTTCCGCACCTCACAAACAGAGACACCCAGCGGTCCCAGTTTCAGTTCCTTTTTCAACGTTCGGTCTATGTCTTCCACTGGCATTGCTTCATTCAAGACACGAACCATCAGAGAGTATCTCTTCTCGCGGATCTCACCTTTCCATGCGTCTCGTCTGGTGCTAGGAACAACATGCTCCACTTCAAGGGGCTTGGACGCCTTCAGTCTTCCCGCCATTTCGGCATTTTCTCCACTGAGAAGCGTGAAAATATCTGTAATCCCCTCCAGCTCCCCATATATGTCGTCCCTGGTCGTCTCTCCGGTTGGATGTGAAAATGAAAGGCAGGATGGCTTCTAGTGTTTATTCAACAGCGTGACGTCGAGCAAAGAGAACGACCTAGTAGGTTCGCTCGTATTTATACATGTTCAGTGTTTACATATCATTAAAACTGTTTCCTACATTATAATACACAAAATATTCCTCAAGATCATATATTTTTACCACCTGGCAATTTGGTTGTCAAGAAACAATAGCGCCATCTATTCCTGGCGCTGAATATCAATTGGTCTATGATTTCCAATATGGCGCCTGACATCGAGCCATCTATGGATCACTACCTGTTTTGCAGGATAATCCACAGATGGCTCCGTCCAAAACTGCCACCCAAGTGACATTTTTCTAAAATTCACTTATGTAGCAGAGATCCGAACCCCGACACGTCTCCATACTCGGGGGCATTCAGCCCCCGGACGCACCAGAGATTCGAACCCCGCCACGTCTTGGCCTTTAAGGCATTTAACCCCCCATGCATTCTGGATGAGGATTCGAACCTCACCGGAGGGCCAAGTCCTTGTATGGCTTGTTCGGCAAGGATTCGAACCCTTAGCCGTGCCACACCTGAAATAACAAAAGAGATAACTTTGCTCAACCAACCATTGTCCAGGAGGAAGTGGGAAATAAATTTGACTGTTCAGTCCAACACAAAAAAATACAAAAAAATAGAAGAATTTCATCTAAGATGTCATGATTTGTTTTCACACAACATCTTTACAAATGAACTTAAAATATTGCTGATATGTGGTTCTGGCTTGGTCCAAGTACTGTAGCTGACTCTGAAGTATGATTTCGCTGGATGTCTCTCTTGATGGTTACAAACTTGATACGTGAATCTTGAAGTAAATTTTATGGTTCTATTAAATCTTGATGTTTTATGATATTATGGTTTCTTATTAAAATCTTGATGTTTTCTAATATTATGGTTTAAAATCTTGACGTAATGGAATTTTTGA
Organism: Mystacides longicornis; assembly: GCA_963576905.1. Lineage (NCBI taxonomy): Eukaryota > Metazoa > Arthropoda > Insecta > Trichoptera > Leptoceridae > Mystacides > Mystacides longicornis. Next base: position 20,348,370 of record OY756426.1, on the reverse strand, counting down.
ATTTTATTAAAATCTTGGTGTATTATATTTGTTTTAAATAAAATTATTTTATCTTTATTAAAATCTTGCTGTCTTCTATTTAATTTATGCATTAATATTAAAACTGCCAATTCTCATGCAATCAATTAGCCATGGTATCCTCACTGCCGATGAACAAACAAAAAAAAACAAACATGGTCCTCTTGCAGGTCCTCTGAACATATCTTCTCAATGAAGATGAATAAAAACAAAATAAAATAGTCCTCTTGAAGGAATCTTCTCATTGAAGATTAATTAAATAAAATAAACTGGTCTTCTTGAAGGAGTCTTCTCTCCAGATGCATAAATAAAATAAACTGGTCCTCTTGACGGAGTCTTCTCAACAGGTGAATAAAAGTAAAATAAAATAGTCCTCTTGAAGGAATCTTCTCATTGAAGATTAATTAAATAAAATAAAATGGTCTTCTTGCTTCTCAACAGATGAATAAATAAAAGTTAGTGCTCGCCTTTCCTATCCTGCCTTGCCCCCATCCAACCGGAGAGAGCGCCGATCCTGGTCTGATGTTGATGAGTTTCGCTAATCTTCCTCTTGAGTTTCACCTGGCCCCTCCTGTAGTGGCAACGGTGCTATGGAAGTGAGATGTCTTGAGATGATCCCGTTTGCTGTTTTCAACTTTACACTTCTTACAATGCCGTCCCTGGAGGGAAGGAGCTCCACCACTCTGGCCATCCTCCAAACGAGAGGGGGTAAGTTGTCTTCCTTCACCACGACAAGCTGGTTGACCTCAATCGGCTTCTCCTTGGTGGTCCACTTGGCCCTGGTCTGCAGCGTCTGGAGGTAGTGAAGTCTCCAACGCTCCCAAAACAAAGAAAAGACAGTAATCAATTTTTTATAATGATGAAGTGGTGAAGTCGGCAATTTGCTTACCACAGGATTCGGCAGCATCTGCAGGCTTTGTGTGATAAGGAAATGGGCTGGTGTTAGAGGTTCTAAGTCATCAGGATGTTGGGATAGGGCGTATATGGGCCGGGAGTTGAGGACTGCCTCTATCTGTAACAGTACGGTGTGCGTGTCCTCGTATGACAAAACCTGAGACCCCATTACCTTTTTTAACAACGTTTTTATCTGTTTAATTTGGCTCTCGTGTATTCCTCCAGTATGTGGAGCGAGAGGTATCAAAAATTTCCACTCTATCATCTGATTTGCCAAACTACCTTCTATGATATCATTGTTTGTTTGTAAAAACTCATAAATAAACTTCAATTCTGACTGTGCTCCCTTGAAATTCCCCGCATTGTCTGAAAGTATCCTCAATGGTTTTCCCCTTCTACTAATGAATCTTCTTAAAGCATTTAAAAAACCCTCTGTACTAAGATCCCCCACCAATTCAATATGTATGGCTTTGGTGGCCAAGCAAACAAATAAACAAATATAAGCTTTTACCCGTTTACAGTTTCGCAAATTACTTGTTTTAATAAACAGTGGTCCCGCATAGTCGCACGAGACGATGTGGAATGCCTTCAATGCTACGAATCTATCCTTGGGCAAATCTGCCATTAGTTGCTTTCCCAAGGTTGGGCGGAATCTAAAACATAAAATGCATTTTTTGAAAACCTTTTTCACTAATGTCATACCTGCAGTTATCCAATACTTTAACCTTACTATTGCTAATAGTGTTCTGGGACCGCAATGTAAGTTGCTATAATGAAAATGTCTAACAATTAATTCGGACACTATGTGAGCTGAATCTAATAAAATGGGGTGCTTAGCGTAAAAATCTAATTCTGTGTTTCTTAACCTCCCTCCAATGTGCAATATACCGTTCTGTAAAAAAGGGTTTAAATTAACTATCTTACTGCGCTTTGAAATTTGACCTCCTGACCTGAGTGTTTCAATTTCTTTGTGATACATTTCTCCTTGTGCCTTGATTATAATCCTGTTCTCGGCTTCTTCCAACTCAAATGTCTTCAGCGCTCCTTCCCTTTTCTGATGCGGATGTTTTGCGTTGTACGTAAACCTCCTGATGTATCCAACCACTCGCAGCAACTTGCTGAACGAAGAGAACCTCTGAAAGAGGTCACAGGTTGCTGGTGTGCTTGCTAATGTTGAAACCACCTTGTTCCTTGCTTCTGGTAACTCGGGTATGTCCTGGATTATTGATTTTGGCCAATCCGCTACATCGTCCTCCAACCACTCGGGTCCTCTCCACCACATCATGGAGTCCAGCAGCTGAGATGCTGTGACCCCCCTAGAGGCCATGTCTGCTGGATTGGATTTGGAGGTCACATGGTTCCAACTGTAATCACTTCCTATGCTCTTGATTTCTTGAACTCTGTTGGACACAAATATCTTCCATCTGTGTGGGTCTCCTCTTAACCAATGTAACACTATGGTGGAATCTGTGAAGGTCACGACTTGTACCTTGGACATGTCCAAGGCTTCCCGCACTTGTTCCATCAGCTTGGCTAGTAGTACTGCCCCACACAATTCCAGTCTTGGTATCGTCAAGCGCTTGATTGGAGCAATTCTGGTCTTCGAACAAATTAAATGGCTGTGATGTTTACCTGACTTGTCCGTCGATCTCACGTATATAGTTGCGCTGTATGCAACTTCTGAGGCATCCGAGAATCCCACCAGCATGCTTGCCACTGTGTCCTTGGCTTGAATTTTCCTGGGAATCTGCAACTTCGTTATGTTGCGGAGGTCATTCTGAAAAACTTCCCAACTGTTAATAATCTCACTTGATGGTGTTTCATCCCATGGAATATTGTCTTTCCACAGCTGCTGCATGATTAACTTTGCCCGTAAAATGATTGGAGATAGAAGTCCTAATGGGTCATACACCTTACAGATATTAGAAAGTATAAGTCGCTTAGTGTATTCAATTTCATTTGAACATGGGTTCACTCTGTAGGTCAGAGTGTCATGAATATTATTCCAAAACAATCCTAAAATCTTGTTATGTTGATTTTCATCTATACTTAATGATTTTTCATCAATGTGCTCCTTTGGAATTGAGCCTTCTGATACATTGGACAACCATTTTCTCAATGTCATTCCTGATGTACTCAAAATAAAATTCAACTGTGATTTAAGATCAATGAATGTCTTCATGTCATCGTGCCCCGTTAAGAGGTCATCTACATAAAAATCTTGTTCTATTACTTTTGATGCTACTGGAAAATTATTACTAAAATTTTTACTTAACTCCATGAGACAGCGAATGGCCAAATATGGGGAAGATCTCATACCATATGTTACTGTTGTTAACTTGTAGTGTTCTATTTCTTCTTCTGGGGATGTTCTCCATAGAATCCTTTGGTAGTCTTGATCCTGCTCATGAACCATTATCTGTCTGTACATCTTCTCGATGTCTGCGGTATACACGAATTGATGTTTCCTGAAACGTAATAAAATATTGAAAATGTCCCGTTGTAACGTGGGTCCTGTGAGTTGACTGTCGTTGATAGATAAACCGTTTGCTGTTTTGGCTGATCCATCAAACACAACCCGTATTTTCTCATCCTTAAATACTGCGTGATGTGGTAAGTAACACACATCGGTACCCCTAGGTTCACACTTCACCATGTGACCTAATGCCTTGTATTCTTCCATGAATTTAACATATTCTAATTTTAATTTAACATTTCCTTTAAATTTTCTTTCCATATGATGCAATCTCTGTATTGCTATGCCAAAGGAGCCACCAATGTTTGGCTCATTCTTAAATGGAATCCTGACTATAAATCTTCCTACTGTATTTCTAGAAACATTGTTAATGAAATGGGTTTCACATACATCATCCTGTATGCGCGTGGGTGTATCAATACTTTCAACATTCCAAAATGCTTCCAGTTGTGAATCCAAATTATTTCTTGTAATTAAATTGCATTGTCGTACCTGGTTACGTTGAGTCCTGACCTCAGTTTTAAATGTACCTCCTATTATCCATCCCAGGAGGGTCTTTTGCAGCATCGGCCTCTCAGGTCCCAGTGACATCTGCTCGCCCTGCAGAATCTGCCAATACACTCCTGCCCCGAGCAGCATCTCCACCGGAAGTGAACGGTCGAACTGCGGATCGGCCAACTCCAACCCCTCAGGTATCCTTAATGATGCTCGATTAACTGAAAATTGTGGCAGATTTTGCGTTATTTGTTCCAATACTAAACATGTTATACCCTGCTTGAACCCTGTGTCATTCATTGACACAATTGTCAATCTAGCTGCTTGGTTAATTCTTATAAACTGGTCATGCAACCCGGACACTGGCGCGTCCAGTGCAAATTTCGAAATTCCTGATTGCTTGCATATTTTGTTTAATATGAAGTTTGTTTGACTGCCATTGTCCAGGATTGCTCTCACCTGGCGAATGCAGCCGTTTTCTAATTGAATTCCTACCTTGACTGTGGATAAGAGGACCTGTGTGTCCTCACTGAACGATGCATGAGCTGCTGTGACATGTGATCCTTTGATCGACACATCTGTAACCTTTTCTAACCTATCTCTATGCGTTAATGTGTGGTGTTGACCTTTGCAGACACCGCACCTGACCTTGCTTTTGCACTTAAAACTCTTATGTCCTACTTTAAGGCATCTTCCGCATAAGTTAAACTGTAATACTGAGTTCCACCTTTGTGGCATATCCTGATCTAAGAATATCTTACAATTCTCTACCCTGTGACTATTCTTACATATTGAACATTGTTCATTATCTATTGCTAAGTGTGTGCGTGATGGTTGTGCGTCTGAATGTAGCAGAGTGTGGTGCTGCTCCCCACAACTCTGGCACACTGCCCTATTCCTACATTCCTTTACGACATGATTCTTTCTCAAACAATTACTGCACAACGCTAATTTCCTAATAATATTCCACCTTTGGGTAATATTTTTTCCTATGAAACTATAGCAATTCTCTATCCTATGGTTCTTTCCGCACACTAGACACTTGTCTCTAGCTATGTCTGTTGCTAAATGTGTCATCCGGACACCTGAATTGCGCAGTGTCGTAGCCTCAAGTACTCTAGATCTTTCATTAAGAAATGTAACGCATTCTAAAAATGTTGGAGTTGTTCCCTTAATTGGCGTAGCTTCCCACAGAGCTCTGGTCTGAGGATCTAATTTGGATACTACAATATATATTAATAATATGTCCCAATGCTCTACCTTGAATCCTAAAGCTTGCAATGCTCTACGGTGCAACTGAACCTGATCGGTCAACTCCCTTATTCTACTGTGTGATTCTTGCTTGATTGGTGATAACGAAAACAACGCATGAACATGATAATCTATTATAACTCTTTCGTTTTGGTAACGGTCCTTTAAGAGGTTCCATGCCACGTCATAATTGGCTTCACTAAGTTCTAATGACGAAATCAATTTCAAGGCATCCCCCTTCAATGAATTTAACAGGTAATGTAATTTCTGAACATTCGTTAATTGTACATTATTTCCTACGAGAGAAAGAAAACTATCCTTGAACTGTAACCATGCTGTGAAATCGCCACTAAAATTAGGTATTTCTATAGATGCCAATTTAATATCTGCTACCGATTTTGAAATACTTTTCTTTTTTAGGATCTCTTTTGCTTTGCCCACGTACCCAAAAAAACTCTCTTCTATTTCTTCTCGGTTCGCGGCTTCATTATCATCTAATTGTTCAATGAGCGTTTGCGTAATATCGTAATCGTCATATACCGACAAAATATTTTCCAATCTCGTTTCTAATTCAAGTTCTTTAACGTCAGCAGATTCTATATATCTCCCAAATCTAGTGATTTTTCCCTTCAAGCAGCCACGTTTCTGTATTAAACCTTTCAAGTCTAAAGACATCCTTTTGCCGAATGTAAAAGTCACCAATCAATTGAAATTATGATAATAAATTGAAATAATCCGCTACCAAATGTATCGACACTAATGTCGCCACGTGCTCACTTTACCTTAACAATTGACTGCAATTTAATTAAATCTGATGTGATGTTATCGTCGCACACGTGGGTGACAATGCAACAAAGAAGAAAAGAACCGATGGTTTTACTTACAATTTAAATTGTGCATGTGCACGCAACTGCAACAATTAATATGCAGAGAACACGTGGTTGGCTACAAAATTATTACGAATCCGATTCAAATAATCTGCAACGAAACATTACAACAATTTCACAGAAAATGCAAATTTCTAAATTGAACAAACTCGCGTGACTTTGACACTATTATTTTCAATTTCGTACACGTGGTTGCCAGATCACTGAATATTTATGCAATATTAATTCAACATCATGCTATTTCTAAACATTGAGGAAACTTCGACACTGCTTTTTACAAAACTTATGCTCTCTACTCTGTCCGACGCCGACAAACCCAAATTCCAACCAAACTAACCTAGCCTTTAAAACACTTTTATAAAATTTAAAATCTGTTCTATCAAGTGAATTCACACACCCGCACTGCACAAAATAAAAGCAAATATTTTGGAAGGATCTGACCTGTTAGATGCGCTTAGCCCCTGGTTCGCTGATGCCTTGCACGTTCTCTGGATTCCTGGTTTCGTTCACCAAAATGGTCGTCTCTCCGGTTGGATGTGAAAATGAAAGGCAGGATGGCTTCTAGTGTTTATTCAACAGCGTGACGTCGAGCAAAGAGAACGACCTAGTAGGTTCGCTCGTATTTATACATGTTCAGTGTTTACATATCATTAAAACTGTTTCCTACATTATAATACACAAAATATTCCTCAAGATCATATATTTTTACCACCTGGCAATTTGGTTGTCAAGAAACAATAGCGCCATCTATTCCTGGCGCTGAATATCAATTGGTCTATGATTTCCAATATGGCGCCTGACATCGAGCCATCTATGGATCACTACCTGTTTTGCAGGATAATCCACAGATGGCTCCGTCCAGAGCTTTCCTTTGCAGGATAATCCACAGATGGCTCCGTCCAGAGCTTTCCTTTGCCTTCTGCTATTATGAATTTAATTCTATCTATATGTGCTCTCAGTTCCGGTATCAATGCTGCGGTCTGGGATTTCCTCTTAGGGATTGTTTTCTCTGGGGTCTTCATGAGTCCAGCAGCTCTATCAGACGCATCAGATACCCTCCTGTCAGTAGGCGACCTTGGCGTCAGAGAGGACTTCTCAAAGGGGCTGTACATTATGGGTACAGTAGCGAAGCAATACTCCCTGTATTTTCTTCAAGTACGGAACCGGTGGGTAGTTGAGAAATTAACAATATATCCCACTGTTAACCAAATTATCTACACTTAAACAAAAATTTGTAACTCACAATATCTACACTTTAAATCCAGTCCTGAGTCAAGCAAAGATATCAAAAAATAGCACACTCCGAAATCTATCTCGTGGTACAACTTCCAAAAATATTAGTTCGCTTTATACTATTTTAATCAATAAAAACTCAGACAAGAAACAACAGAAACGTCATCTTCAGTATCGTATCGTATTGTAGTGTAGTGATCTTTAAAACACTTATTTCTATCTGCTTTGGGCATTTTTCAAGCTACAGACGTTTTTTTAACATTTCAATTTATATCTTTCACGTTGATTTGTTGTTGTTTGTCTGGTCGTAGGTTCGAAATTTAGTTCATAAATATCTTATCCTGAGCAAACACGACATAAAAAGAATAAACGATATCGGTCCAGCCGTTCAGGTCGAAATAAATAACGTTAAACTTGAAAACTGTTAACGTTCCGAACGTTAACGTTTACCAAATTGAAAATGGTTTCCAAACAAAAAAAAATGCGTTTCGTCTTCAATATAATAGCAGCGTCGTAATACTTCCAAAGATTTTGAGGTAACGTTTAACGTTAATTTTGAATAACTGACAGAATTATTTTTTTGACTCGGAATTTGGAACAGCATTGTTTAACGCACGTTGAACAACAGTTTTTACGTTATCTCTATGGAAATAACAACAAATTGTTAACGTTGGAGCTGTCGTTAATATTTCGACTTGGCCTCCAGGCGTGATGCGATGACCACGTAAAGTAGGTCTCCATTTTTATAATAACGTAATATTCTCCCTTTTAAGCCCCCCCCCGCTCACCGCAAGCCAGCCCGGAGGAAACTAAATTTGCCCGATTGCCAAAAAGCCAGCCGCACACAGATCAAGCCCGTGGCGGTTCCCCCCAAACCACCCCATAATACGGGAGGCCTTGGACCCACTCAGGAGAATAGGTTAGGCATAAAGAACTCTCCATTGCGCTCGAAGTCGTCCGAGGCTCATTGTGCCTTTTCTAACCGGTTGAGGTTTAAGGAAGTGAGGTGGTCAACCTCAGTATTCTAATGGTATAAGTAATTGGCGTTCGACTATAAACGAATTTTCGACAATGTAGAGTAGGAAGAAAATTAACTGTCCACTGTTTATATTTTTTATTAGATGAAACGGATATCGGCAACTATCCGATATCCGGTCTATCCGGCGGCGTAAATAATATCCTGCCGGATACCGGATAGTAAAAAGAGGCATGTTTGGATAACTCATTGATTTGTTTATTAAAGTATCACTTAAGAAATACACCTTATAATCACAAAATAAATTCTACAACTTAGAAAATTGATTATAAACATAAGGTAAATTATGGAGAGTAATTCTATATAATATTTCGTTATATGGACTATTAGACTATATAGAGGAAAACAGCAGCTTTGCTGGTCTTCGTAAGTAAGGGAAGTTTAATAAAACAACGTTTCGTCATATATCATCCTGGCTGAAGATGCAGATAGTTTCCGCGATTTTTGGAACAATAACGTTCCGGCAACGGAGTCAGTCCAATTGGTATATACCGCCTACGTAAGCGTAATTCATGCGTTGTACCCATGGTAATTTACGCACTGGCCGGGCTCTAGTAAGGACTTCTTTAGCATTCTGCGAATTTTATAAATTTTTGAAAATAAAAACACCGATATTTTAAGGGGAGCGCTTTTCTTCCTACCGCAAGGGTTCCGAAGACAAAGAAGATCTTCTCATACTGAGAGGGTCTTCCTCGTGTTCTGCTCCTTCGAAGCAGAGCTGAGGGATCTGGAAATGGTGTGTGAGGAGGTCATAATATCCGGCTAACTGCTATCCCTTTCGTCTCTATTTTTTATACGTTCCAGTGGACAGTTAATTTTTTCGCACTATACAGTGACGAAATGATGTGGTCATTGACTTGCCAGTGTTTTCAAAACAATTATTTACGATCTGTCCTAAAATGATGTGAGGTTTTGTAGATAATTTTAAAATTTAATATTTTGCACATTGACTACATTTGATATAAAATAATTTACCTAATTGACTTCATAATACTATTTACCTTTTTTCAACATATTATTATATCAACTTGCTATTCATGGTTTACGCAATAAATTCAAAGCAAGATTACTCACATAGTTTTTTTTTTGTTGCTAGTGTTTTTATGAAATGGCTTCAAATATTTTGACAGATCAAGACATAAAGAATTGCAATACAAACCAGATTCTTTTCGTGAACTTACCGTAAATTATTTTAGTAGAGATAATAAATTACTAAAATAGGTAGGTACCTACATAATGATTTTAATGTCGATCGTAAAAAAAACAATTCAGAATCGCTGTACAGGATGCATGGTACGAAAAATATATTGAAGTAGGTAGGTACGTAAAGTGTTTCTCTGAATTCACGGAAAGTGTATTATCTCTTATATAAAAATGGAACGCTAATTTGCGCGGTCATCGTATGGGTAAGAGCACGTTGAAAGCCGATTACGATCCGCGCCGACCAGCTCAAAGATTGTTGTCTATGGTTTCCATGCATTTAAATGGGCGTGTCGGAAAGCGGGTTCCTGCTTTTTCTGTGGGTTTCCCCGTTCAAATGCATAGTAACATTCTTTGCGCCGGTTGGCGCTAGTCAGAATCGGCATTCTACGTGTTTCTTACCCTATGAGAACAGCTGAACTTATATCGCCCATTTTTTTGTCGTGTTTGCTTTTGTCTGAAGGGTCTTATGAAAGAAAAAAGTTGCACGGAATAAAAATAAAACTTCCATTATACATTTTTTCTAATTTTGAAATTAAATCAGGCGTTTAACAGGAATTAGTTGTTTGATAAATGATACGATTCACGGAATGCTGATAGAAAATAATATAATGATATGTTTTATAACAGATGCATCGGTTACAGTACCTAGTTAAAAAGGTATTAATGAATGTATCATTATACTAATTCATATTCAATAATATAAGGACCACGTCGTCGTCTGTGTTAAATAACTTTAAACTGAAATCAACTTAAATTTATACATAAAATCTCGAACATATTATTTATATTCCAAGACGGGACGAAGTTTGACGGGTCGGCTAGTTCAAAACTATATTTTATTTATTTATTTATTTTATTTATTTAATAAGGCAATATTCCCCCCTTCAAAAATGCGTACGCATTTGTGTGAAGATGAGGATAATACAAAATTATATATTTACATTAACAATGAAGATTACAATATAAACTTTACTTAATTCTTAAATTATCACAATCCATTACAGTAACAAAAAAAAAAAGAAGCAAACAAAATGAAACCAATACACTAACACCTTCAACGTGAAGAGTTAGTTTGCTTTATAAAAAGAGTGAAAAATATATTTAAACAAGAATTGAGCATTACTTAATATTAAAATATTAGATTACCATCGGCCACATTGTGAAAGGCAATCCGAAAGCAATATAGGGCAACTCACATCTATCAAAAATGCAGAAAAGGAAACCAGAAACGAGCCCAGAGATCGAACCGTTCAAGCCTCCCATGCTATAAAATGCCGTTTCAACTCCCTTTTGAACTGCTGTTTTCCCGATATTTTTCTAATATTTAGAGGCAGTTTGTTGTATTCCTTTATACCCAAATAACAAAAGTGATGTTGAGCGGCTGTGGAGCCGCATCTAGGAATTAAAAGCATCCCTTCATACCTGATGCTACTTAGAGTATTCGTTTTATAGTTTTTAAATATTGCAATAATGGAATTCATCTTGAAAATAATTTCAAGTGGGTGCACTTTCAGTTCCTTATAAATTTGTTCTGTTGGATAATCCCTCGGTTTTTTCAGAATGATTTTAATAATTAATTTTTGAACAGTAATAAGTGGTTGGAGTGTGGACGGGTAAACCCCTCCCCACCCAACTATGCCGTATTGAAGGATTGATTGAACAAGAGCGAAATAAACAGTTCTTATGGAATTAAAATCAAGAATATCTCTCAATGCCAAAAATATATATATTAACTTTCTCAATCTTTTCGTTGTTGCTTCAATCAAGTTCTTAAATTTCATGTCATCATCCACTGTTATACCCAAATATCTAGTACTTTGAACTTTTTCCAGCTTTTTACAATTCAAATGACAAATTTCCCCAGAGCAATTTCTTTCATGGATAACAATATTCCCCAAAATAGGATTAGTCTTCGTCAGACTAAACTTCATGAATACGGTTTTCTCGGTATTCAAACTCAAGAGTTGCGAGTCGAGATATTTCTTAAACATATACATATCAGCGTTAGCATTTAGAACAACCTCTTCCCACGTTTTCCCGTCCGCCACCAACACGGTATCATCAGCATAAGCGACTATCTCACTATTAAGAGACAAGTTAAACATGCTGTTGACATAAATTATAAACATTAGCGGGCCGATCACTGTACCCTGTGGCACACCGTATTGGGTCATCAGTGGCTCACTCTCCACGCCTCGAAGCTTTACTCGTTGTTCTCTATTCCGGAGGTAACTCTTAAACCACGAGAATACCCTTCCACCGATACCCATAGCGCGAATTTCCTTCATTATTCTCAAATGTGAAATTCTGTCAAAGGCTTTCTTCAAATCAATAAAAATTCCCAAACATTTTCTTCCCCTGTCTAGATTAGACATAATAAGAGACGAAACTTTAGCTATAGCATCATCTGTGCCCATTTCATTCCTGAATCCATATTGATTCGGCGCGAGCCTTTTGTAATTTTCTAAGTAATTCATCACTTGCTTTTTAACTATTTTTTCAATAACCTTTGAAATATTTGAAATAAGGGATATTGGACGATAGTTGGTGACTAACTCCGGATCACTACCCTTGTGTATTGGGACAATTATGGTTTTCTTAAGGACATGGGGGAATTTCCCAGATTTTAGGCTCGTCATTATTATATGAGACAGTGGCCCTAATACAGAATTTATGTGCTCTTTTAAAAATGCTGCAGTAATACCATCGTGCCCAGGAGATGTACCAGTTTTCAAGCTCTTCACTACTTCGCGGATATCTTGTTCCAGGGGCAGGATAAAGTCTACAAATATTTCGGGGATAGAAGCATCGTGATAATTTACCTCAGGTTGAGAACTCTCCCCCACTATGTCCCTAGCTAGATTTTCTCCTACAGAAGCAAAAAAAGTATTAAAAACATTTGCACAACGCTTTGGTTCAATCTCTGAGCTGATCCGGCCTCCTCCATCTCGTATACACTGTACAGATGACTTTTTCGGATTCCTTTCAACAATCTCCGACACCACGGACCATAACCGTTTTCTATTTGTGCTAGAATCTTTAAGTTTATCTTTATAATAGTTTGTTTTGGCTAGTTTTATATCTCTTTGTAGCGCGTTTTTGTGAATAGAAAAATCAGTTTTCAACTTAAAGTCGTTCGGATATTTTTTATGCAAACGAAATAATTTCTGTTTCTTTCTAATAGATCTTAAAAGAACAGGTGTAATCCACGGTTTTTTAATTCGACAGTTTGACTTTACCTTTACTATTTCTTGTACAGTACATTCCGAAATATGTAAATTCAAAATCTCAGCAAAGCAAACAGAGCTCACATCAATGTCAGTCGTGGACAGAACCGGAGCCCATTTTTCGTTCTCTAGTTTAGTTCTTAATAAATTGTTGTTGACCACAGTTCTAACATATTGACCCTGCCTACTATAAATTGTTTTACTTTTATCACTATCTACATTATAAATTAAGAAACACATATTATGGTCCGTAATGCCAATATAATAATTTATCGCCTTTAAATTGTTCACATCGTTAACATTGGTCCATATATGGTCTATACATGTCGGATGCTGTCCTTCCACAATTCGAGTAAAACTATTAATACATGATTTAAAATTAAGCTCAAACAACATATTCATATAATCATCCTTTACTTGAGAATGGAAATCACTTGCAATGTTTATATTTATGTCTCCCACGATAAACGTCATGATGCCGGTTGAAAATTGTAATATTCTCTGCAATGCGGTTATGAAGTCATCCGCCCTTGATGAATGCGTTCGATAGACCGCAAGAATCGAAAACTTTTTAGGACAATTATTGCTTGACAGATCAACTCTCAAACAATTGGTTTGATCAATTGAATACTCCTCAGTAGACTCTACCCTGACAGTATCATTTACAAATACAAGTATTCCCGAGCACCTGTTTATGTATGAGCGGCTGGATATGCAGCTGTAAGATGGTATGCTGAAATTGTCGTTGTCGTTGGAGTGTGTCTCCGTCAGTACAATAATAGTGGGCCTCGTGTCGAGGGCATTGATATGAATTAGAAATTCATTATAATTTTTGTGAATACTTCTTATATTCATTTGCAATATAGTCATACAATGATTGTCACAAGATTTCCGGAGCTCTTCTTTGCATGCATCTATCGTTTCAAAAGATATTTCAGTAATATTATTATGCTCCTCAATCTCTCGCAAAATTATATCATCTTCCAACATTTGGAATTATAAATCGCTTAAAATAATCTACATATCTATGTATCTAAACCAGGGTAACATTTTCTCTTAATGAGACTTCACTCTTCAGCAATTCGATGTCCCGCAGAGTCTGAATTTTATAGATTCTTGAACCTGGACCCTCCCTCGCAAAGATGTTACCATTTTTAACCCACACGAAACGAAATTTTAGTTCTCTGGCCTTTGTCCTCGCCTCTCGGTATATGAATTTGTTTTTCCTTGTTAAATGTTCGTTAAAAAATATTTTTGTTTCATTTTCTCCCACATTCTTCCTCGTTTTTAGCAAAGACAAAAACCTTTCCCTTTGAGATGCTGATATCATGCGAATAATAATGCTCCCAGGTTTATCATCCCGACGCTGCTGGCGGTAGACGTCTAGAATGTCCTCCTCCTTAAAGTCAAATTGCACCTCATCCGCCATCTTTTTTACGAAAAGCCGCAGATCCTCTTCTTTTTGTTTAGGCAGCCCAAAAACCTCAATATCTGCCTTCAGTGCTGCCTGTTTGCTGACTTCCTCCCTCCGTTCGAGCTCCTCAACCCTCCTGCTCATTGATGTTATCTCTGCCTCAAGTATGCTTTGGTTCTTCACAGCCGCTGTCAAAGCCGAGACCTTCTTTTTTAAATCGTCATATTCTTCGGAAAGGAAGCTGATTGTGGCCTTTATATCTTCTAAGGCTGCGTTCATTTCCCGTTTGACAGCACTCAGCTCCTTCGCCATGAAGGCCTTAAGTCGCTTTGTTACACCCTCCACAATCCTTTCTTGTAGATCCTCGTTGTCCTGGAGGCAGCTTCCACCTTGAAAAGATCCATTGTCTCCCAGAGCCTCCTCCGATTCACCGCTTGAAGTCTTTGACCGCGTCGTCATGGATCTGGGGTCCTCTTTCACGCATGCATTGCACTTCCAGTTAGCTCGTTTCATGTCTGTCATCTTTTTAAACATTTCAATCGAAGTTCCAACACAAGCATGATGAAAATTCCCGCGACAGCGAGAGCATTTGGCTGCCTTGGATGGGCTAAGTGCTCCTTTGCACTGGCTGCAGTTCATAATGATTAATGTTAATTTGTTTGTATACTAGCAAATAGGGTTAGCAGTCTACATAGGGAATTAGTCAAAATAAGATTACTCCTGGAGTTATGCAATCCATTTAGCAGTCGGTAAAATCACTTTCCAAGTTAAACATATACACTGCGCATGTCATCAAAGTACAGCCTGTTGACAGCTTCTAATTGGTGGATCGGAGCTGTCAGTTGTAACAAAATGTTTTCTTGACAAAACAGAGCAAAAATTAAAACAGAAATAAAGTACCGTAATAAATGTCCCTGTCACTGACTTCACCTTCACGCACAAAGTCTTGCTTCAGGAACAAGTTTTCGCAATTTGACAACAAACAGATTACTTTTTATATCATTTACAAAAACTTTTTACTACGAGTAGATTAAACACGTCTTACACACACACCGTACTCAAGCACTATTAATATTATAGATTACGCAATAGTTTCGACACGTGTATTGGAGAAAGTAGGTTGGGCTGGGTAGGTACCTACCTACGTATATATTCATTGGGCAGGAACACGTAGAAAGCGGATTCCGATACGCGCCGACCGGCTCATAGATTGTTGCCTATGGTTTCAATGCATTTAAATGATCATGCCGGAAAGCGGGTTCCTGCTTTTCTGTGGGTATTCCCATTCAAATGCATAGTAACATTCTTTGCGCTGGTCGGCGCGGGTCGGTATCGGCTTTCTACGTGTTCTTAGCCATACACCGCGGCACCACACCGGCCCGGCTCGCCGAATGAGATCCAACTGTCGATGGCCTGAGTCGGTATGTTTATTGTATGAAACGATGTCGTCAATAAATTAAATTTTTTCAAAAATTGTTAAGAAAAGTTTGAGATGTACTGCTATGATGTATGTATTTTTTATAGAAAAATAAATTATCTAGTTGTAGCGTTTCGGCGTTTTTCGATATTTTTATAAAATTCTGAAATATAGGCACTGAAACTCGTAAATTTGTCATAAAAAAAATATTTTTCTTTATAAAAAAAGTTTGAGAAATCCTGGAACTTCTTCATTAAATTATATTTTAGATATTGTATTTTTCTATATACATACACAATTTTAGGGTTCTAGATTTTATGGTTTTTGAGATATATGGAAAAATTAAATAAAAATTCAAAGGTTGATAACCCCTGACTGAAAAAAAAATTCAAAATTCTGAGTATACAAATTTTGTATGCTTAAAGTATTCAATATTTTCTGAAATTTTAAGATCTGTGCATCAAGCGAATCAAAAGTTATAAAGAGGGGACGGATACACACACATACACGTTGGAAATGTGCCCCTCACCCCCTCCCCTCTAATTAATGATATCTTTTGAAAACGAAATAGTATAATTTGACTCTTTCTGAAGAAATCATTTTTTTTAAATTTCGATAAAACCATTTTTAAACTTTTTAGGAGGCACTTAAAAATCATCCCTTTTTATATGTGCCCTTTTTCGTCCCTTTTAGTTAAATTTTGGAAAAATTGCCGAATATGCTAACACTCATTTCTATAGAAGAATTCATATGCCAAATCTCAAGTTCGTACCATGTCTAGTTTCCGAGATATTCGCATACTTTGAAAAACATTCAACCCTATTTTTCACCCCCTTAGGGGTGGAATTTCCAAAAATCCTTTCTTAGTGGAAGGTTTTGTATTGAGACCTACCTGATTTCCAAATTTCACTTCTCTACGATTAGCCGTTTGGGCTGTGCGTTGATGAGTCAGTCAGTCAATCAGTCAGTCAATCAGTCAGTCAGTCAGTCAGGCACTTTCCTTTATTATTATAGATTTAGCACTTTCTCCATTGCTTTAAGCAAAAATGAGGTAAGGCTAATTGTTCTGTAGGATTTAGGCTGTGACTTGTCTTTGTCGCCAGCTTTGGGTATGTATGTTACCCTAACCCTGGTCCAATCTAACGGTATGTATCCCCATGCATAGCTTGCTCTGAAGATTTTGATTACTGCACACACTGCTTAAAAAAAACTACTAATGTCTTCGAACGCATCGTTATCGTGAACTCCACTTCCCCATCCCACTCTAAAACCCACTCCGAATGGTAGAGATTAACTCTAAAATCGAAAGAGTTGATGTACAGTACAATCAATACTGATACCATCTACGATGTATGGGAGTGAAATTTGGACATGAAAGAAAAATCTGTAAGTTGGTATAAATGCTGTAGAAATGAGACCTTTACGCAGGATATGCGGAATAAGACTGATTGATAAGGTGAGGAATGATGATACCTATTAGAAAGCGATGTGGAGTGAATGTTACCAGAATGAAAATGAATAAATTGTGGTGGAGCATGTTAAGAGATTGAATGAAGAAAGGACAAGAAAAAGGATTTATAAATCTGGAAGAATAGGTGCACGGAGATTGAAGTGGGCTGATCATATCGGAGCCGTCTTACAGGAGGACCAAGTCAGGAGTAAAAGAAATATGAGACAATGTATCCGTAACGTTATTTATTTATTTACTTACCTTTGGTTAAACACCACTCACTTTATCAGCTATCGCCTTTGCGATGAGTTATTATTATTAGTTACCTATATCTTGAATAAAACGATAGAGGTCCGCTGGACAGGAATGAATGGAAGTCCGTACTCTCTGCCTACGTTTATAACGATAATCCCGCATAACATTTTGCTAGTTCCATTGTAACGTGTCAAAATAAAGAATAAAAGATAAGAGGAATGGCCGCAACACTAAAGCAGTAATTTATTAAAAAAAAAAAAAATGTTTTAAAAAAATTCAGCCAATAGAATGGCGACACGCGATATATGGAATTGACAGTTGTTCTATGCACCGTTTTCGCTTTGGCGCGAATTCGGGGCGTCACTCTTGATTCTTGTTCCGTGAGATCGAGATGTGAAAATTTTGATCTAGAGGGACGCCATAATGGCCGTTCAGTTTTAACTTTAACCAGCACCGTAATTAAACATGTAAATAACTTCCACCCGGTTAATTAATTAAAGATAGCGATCAGTTCAATGTGTTGTCTAAAATTTATAAGTAAAAATAGATAAATATTGTCTCAGAAAAAGTAAAATTCAAAAGTCGATCGACGGTTACAAGTCGTGATAAAACTTGTATGTGAAAATTTTAATTTTATTTCTAAAACATTATACTGTCATAGTGTGATTAAGACTTTACTTGTCAAAAGGCAAGATAACTGTTGTACAAGATTAATATGGCATTCTAATTTTTGTGGAACAATAAATTTCTAAATAAGGTGAATTTGTGTTTGCTTTGGAACAATTCTACACTTGAACCTTCTCAGAATAAAAAGTGAAACTTGTGTCTTGATCGGTCAATTCTATTGATCGATCGACCCCGAGATATCATTGAGTTTTGCTCCAACCAAGAGCAGCCGGCAGTTCTGGTCTTCTCTTCAATGTTCCTGCACCAGCCCAGCTCCTGTTTCAGTTAAACGCGCCCTAAAACATCCCTGAGAGAGAGCTTCAGATAGAGAGAATCGGTGAGGAGAACACGAGGAGGAGAGAAATCTAGGTCCCGCGTTTCATTGGCCGCCCAAAGCGTGTGGGCCCGAATTTGCTGATCTTGACTGAAGTTTCCAGAAAACCCTGCCCTTGAAGAATTATCAGGTTCGTTCGCTTTAAAAAGAATATTTAAATCAATCTCTTGCTAATCGATTTGCCAAGTATAAGTGATTTGTGATTTACAGTTTTAAACAATCATTTGTGACCCTTGTTAAATGCCAGCTATAATTTAGAAATTACTGGAGAAAGCTGGACAATTGCATAGTTAAACTGCCCAGAGTTCATATGTGTTCATAAGCTTCTTGCACCCTGTATTTCATTCATTGGTTGTTGGAGTGAGACATTTTCTTCTCGTAATTGTTTAGAGGTTAGATAAATTAGTACAGCGTAGTTTGAAACGGCCATTTGCGTTTCAAAATATTCAAGATAGAATAACCCCATCGCCATCTATCGATTTTTGCATTGAACAATGTGTGGTAGAGCGCTGTGCTAAAATATACCTGTCGATAAAACAGTTTTCTCACTCGAACGATATTCACACCGTTTGAAATCGTCATAAATCTCTGGAGACATCTACCGGAGAATAGACAAATTACCCCATTGATAAAAATGTTCTAGACAAGTGAAAATTTCTGGTCGCATGGTGAATTTCCTAGGTGACAAAAAGATATCTTTTTTCACAATCAATGATTGATTACTTACATTGTTGTGTGCTTGTCTACTATTTTGAATCTTCTCTTCTTCTTCTTCTCGGAGCACATACATCTTGAAAGGGGTCAAATTTATTTCAAATGTTTTCGAATTTTGGAAATTTTGTTACATCATCTCGTTTAATGATATCATAGGTGATCTATACTATTCATCTTCCTCTTCTCTCATGTCCTGTCAATTGTTACAGCACCAAGAGAAACTTTAATACGAGTTGTAAAAAATTCTGGTCATATGGTGAATTTCCTAGACCACAAAAAATTTTCCTTTTTATAATCAATATTGATTGCTTACATTGTTGTGTGCTTGTCTACTGCTTTGAGTCTTCTCTTCTTCTTCTTCTCGGAGCACATACATCTTGAAAGGGGTCAAATTTAATACAAATGTTTTGGAATTTTGGAAGTTTTGTTATACCATCTCGTCTAATGATATCATAGGTGATCTATACTATTTATCTTCCTCTTCTCTCATGTCCTGTCACTTGTTACAGCACCAAGAGAAACTTAGTTAAAGTTGTATGGTGCATCAATAATCTTTTAATGTTGTTCTCACCAATCATTGGTGATGACTTGTTTTATTGCTACAAACAATCTGAAGGGGATCCGTCACTTTGCGAATCTACTAGTCACTGAATAAATTAATTTTTTTTTTCTCTCTTTTTCTTTCGGTTGTGGATTAGAATTGTTGGCTTTTGTTCCAATAACTTCTTAGATTCGTACTGATAGGATTGAGTGATGATTGAAACATTTGGTGACTATCTTGTCAATTACATAGAGAATCTTAGAAGGATTTTTTTTTCTTTTTATCTTTCTTCCTTGCCTCATAGTGTGGATGTGTGTATCACATCTTCCTCTTCTTTGTCCACAGTTCAGTTTATAATTCGCCAAAGACAGAATCCTCATAGCATTTTCGGTAGTTGCAAATACCGAACTGGTTTCCTTATAATTTCTGTACGATTCTTAAACTATTCCTCTTCTTCTTCGTCTACGAATATTCCCTTGAATTGACATCATGTCTGGAGTCATGGATTGCCAAGACCTCGTTATGGTTTCCTTGGCCAAGTTTGTCGTCCGCCTATACAGGTCACCACCCCTCCTGTTTCTCCTTAAACGATAAAGGAGTCTTTTTTTTTATTATTAATCTTAGGATGATCTAGTTTTTAATCCTAGTTTTCACCATGTTTGGGAACTAGCAGAAAAAATTACAATTCTACAAAATTGTGAACTTTGATTGGAAAGTTTATATTACGCCTTGTAGTAATAGTCCACAAGCCGTGTGAACACAGTGTCAGTGTAAAGACAAGGTGTTATGAACGTATACAGAGTTATGCGTTGAGAATTCGAGAATATTCGGATTTGGTACACGACTCACTATAAGATGAGCATGTGTGAGTTAATGACACAAGTTGTTGAGTGACTTGATCATGCGAGGACATGAATCAGAAAGTTTGTGTCATGTTTTGAGCAGATTGGTGTCTTCTGGAAAAGAACCAATAGGCTCCACATTAGAGCGATGCGGGCTTAAAATACGCAAATGTCAAATTTCTTTTTATTTTTTTGCCAGGTGTGTGGAAATTGTTTCGAGAAATTATCTCTTAACTCGCAGATCCTCGGCTTAGATATAGTATTTATTAGAATAATTCTTCGGCTAGCTTAAGTAAACAATCGTTGGTATCTAATGGTCTCTAGTTAGACAATTAAAAAAATACTTTTCGAATCCTTAGCTTAAGTAAATCAATTTTTTTTGCCAATGTAGTTGGTCTCGTTGTAAGGTTATATTAGGTTCGTGATAAGTTGGGACGCCTCTTATTCATGGGACCATATTGTTTGTTTTCTAAGATATCTTTAAGGATAGTTAATTTTCTATTCAGGGTTTTTCTGTTCCCTTTAGTAAAGACAGAATGGCGCCTTCTTTTCCGAGTTCAGCTCTGTATTTTACATCAGAACATTGCTAGCCTTCGATATCAAGACCTTCGAATACCTCTGTAAATACTTGGGCAATACAGATTTTTATTTTTATAATGTATGTTATATTAAGTATAGACTCTGTGCATGTTGTTGAATGCTGAAAAGTCACCCTTGGCAAATCTTTAAATAGATCTCTCTAATACTTTGGAGCTACCATCGCTCAAGTAGGCTGTGTATAATAAAACAAAGTGAATACATACAGTGAGAAATAAGTGATGGCCTCAGTTCATTTTTGAATCTGTGGTACGCCAATTTAACATCAAAAACTAATAATATTCAATAACTACACAGATAGGGATATGTATAAGTGCTATCTGAATTTTATAATTGTTATAGCTGTAATATTTATATATGTGTTGATCCTTGGGTTCACATTGACCCACGGATGGTATTGTCTGACTTTTATACTTGTTATAATTGTGCTATTTTTATATGTGTTGATCGTTGGGTTCACATTGACCCACCAATTGTATTTTAAGATTGTTACTGTATAAGTTTATATGTATTGTTCGTAATGTACTGATCGGATACTTGGGATTCGCTCTTTGTTTAACGCCTTTAGAGAATTATGGGTGAAGTAAGCATGTTTTATAAATTTTTTTTTGGATCCAACTTAGTCTTTTGTATGAATGTAGTAAGTGTAGAACGTGCGGAAGGATGCAAGAGATGTATGAAGAGTATATGCGAATGTAAACAAGTGTTTACCTATTTCTTCTCTCTTGGTACGGATTTTAGAGCCACTCCCCTTCCTAAGTTCGACCAGTGCAGATCAGATTTGATTAGTAATACCTAGATTATTCTATAAGTATGTTCCTTAATAGTAAAATTCTCATATATGATTTGTACGGAAGTTTTAAATTGACAATCTCCAATTATTCATTGTCATTGAGTTTCATGTTTCCTTGTTGAGTGCACAAGAAAAAAGGGAAGACCATTGTTCACCTATTCAGGGATGGCATATGGAAATTGTATCAAGTGTTCCTGGTGTATATGATGTTGCTTGACTTTTGTCACTCGCCTTTGTTGTGAGTTTGCAAATATCCTATGATACTGGAATCTTGAAGTTGTATAGTCCCTATTGAAACTGTATTAATGTTGGTTGTTATAATATGTGTACTGATGAGAGTTGGCCTCCTGTATGTTTGGCCTTGTGTATTAACCTTTGTTCACCATAACTAGCTATGTTGTCCGGCTTACCACTAGTTGCTGTTTTCTGTTTACCACACTGGCTTGATTCTTCTTTTTTTTCTTTTATCCGTTTTCTTTTTTTTCTTCCCACTAACCTGGAGTGGGGTGTAACGTGTCAAAATAAAGAATAAAAGATAAGAGGAATGGCCGCAACACTAAAGCAGTAATTTATTAAAAAAAAAAATGTTTTAAAAAAATTCAGCCAATAGAATGGCGACACGCGATATATGGAATTGACAGTTGTTCTATGCACCGTTTTCGCTTTGGCGCGAATTCGGGGCGTCACTCTTGATTCTTGTTCCGTGAGATCGAGATGTGAAAATTTTGATCTAGAGGGACGCCATAATGGCCGTTCAGTTTTAACTTTAACCAGCACCGTAATTAAACATGTAAATAACTTCCACCCGGTTAATTAATTAAAGATAGCGATCAGTTCAATGTGTTGTCTAAAATTTATAAGTAAAAATAGATAAATATTGTCTCAGAAAAAGTAAAATTCAAAAGTCGATCGACGGTTACAAGTCGTGATAAAACTTGTATGTGAAAATTTTAATTTTATTTCTAAAACATTATACTGTCATAGTGTGATTAAGACTTTACTTGTCAAAAGGCAAGATAACTGTTGTACAAGATTAATATGGCATTCTAATTTTTGTGGAACAATAAATTTCTAAATAAGGTGAATTTGTGTTTGCTTTGGAACAATTCTACACTTGAACCTTCTCAGAATAAAAAGTGAAACTTGTGTCTTGATCGGTCAATTCTATTGATCCATCGACCCCGAGATATCATTGAGTTTTGCTCCAACCAAGAGCAGCCGGCAGTTCTGGTCTTCTCTTCAATGTTCCTGCACCAGCCCAGCTCCTGTTTCAGTTAAACGCGCCCTAAAACATCCCTGAGAGAGAGCTTCAGATAGAGAGAATCGGTGAGGAGAACACGAGGAGGAGAGAAATCTAGGTCCCGCGTTTCACCATCATAAAATTTATTGTGACTCTTTTCGGCTTCGTTGTAAGTATCTGTTGTATCAATTTGTACCGTAAGAATAAAAACAAAATAAATTACGGCAAAAGAGGCAACAGAGATTTCTCCCTGTAAGCATTAAAACTTTACTGGTACAGTCTCTTCTTTTACCCACAATTGATTATGCGGATGTTGCCTACATTGATCTCAACGAAGACCTGGTCAACGTCCTAGAGAGGCTTCAAAATTTCGCAATTCGCTTTATCTTCGACCTTAGAAAGTTTGATCACATTTCTAATTACCGAAATAGTCTTGGGTGGCTTACAATACGTAAAAGACGTGAGCTCCACACAATATCTCTTGTTCACAAAGCTCTATATTCACAGTCTTCTCCATATTACTTAAAAGACAAATTCCAATACCTAGCAATTCATGGTCTTCCATTACGATCTAACAACGAGCGTCTTCTTGCCATACCTCCACACAGAACTTCATTCTATGACTATTCTTTCTCTGTCCACGGTGCTCGTTGTTGGAATAATCTCCCGTCCTCGGCTAGATTGGCCAATAATATAAATTGTTTTAAAAAAATGGTCAAGATACATTTGTTGTCTTCTGGTGCATCGTAGACTCTATTTCCCCTATCCTACCCCTTTTTCCCACTCCACCCTAAACTATCCCATTTGGTGTACTATATCTAAATAAAATTTTGTATGAATTTTTTTTTTTTGTTTTTTGTTGGTGTTTGTTGATTATATGTATTGTGTGTATGTATTTGTGTATATATTGTGTATGTATCTATATTTTTATTTTTATCATATGTGGTTGGATGTTAGAGATTGCTACGGCTATAATCCCGCCATTGCCACTTGTCTATACACTATTTTTTGTACACTATTTTTAATATGCATAAAGTATAAAATAAATAAATAAATAAATAAATAAATAAATTACTTTTGATGAAACCACAGTATTAGTATTAAGTATACAGTAAAGAAATGAAACATTCTGTACCTACTAATGTATTTCAGGCTTTTGGTCGAAGTTTTGTTTGAAATTTCCAAGAGTGCACGTGAAGGTAGCTCCCGTCCGTCTACCCAGAACACAATCCCATTAGCCTCCTCACTCATATTCAGAATTATTTATTTTAAACACGTACTGCCGTCTTCTGACACGATGTTTATTAGAGAATAATCAGATTGTGTACGCGATAGACACTCGGTCTAGATTCTGGAATCTAGGGAACCGTAAACAAACTGCAGCTACATGCCCCTAGAACGAACATTACTAATGTAATTGGCAATATTGTATTACATCTTGTTTGATAAAGAAATAATATGACCTGCGATGTCCAGGGTGTTAATGCGAAGAAGCGGAACTCGAAGGTGCTTCTGGAGAGGTTTGATAATCATGAAGGGTTGTGCCCTCCCATACCCCTGGATGTTTCAGGAACTTAGTTCTCATTTCATCCATAACAAAACATCGATTTAAAATAATCAGTGTGCACTATTATAAGACTACGAAACTGTGAAACTGTCGCATCGCTAAAAGGTTGCCTCAAATTCTCCCACTGCACCATCCATTTTTCAGCAAAAACACAGCTGAAAAAAAGTATATGACAGAAGTATATAGCAGCAACTGTTGAAAGTCTGACAGAACTTACAACAGTGAAAAGAAAATGATCTATGTAGAAAAAAATCAGGTCCGACCGTCTGTAGTGCGTTTCTTTATCCATTTTGGATACATTGTCCAGAATTAAACTCTACAGCCACATCAAGTGGAAAAGAAATAGCAATCGTTTAAGGTACAGGATTCTAATTAATTTGGTTATAATATGAGGTTGCTATTTTTTTTTAAATTGAGACTCGACCGAAGTAAATGATGTCACTTTGAGTGAACACAAATTCATTTTTAGAAAGAAAAAAAAGAAATCATTCGACCAATACTGAAGGGAGAAAAAGAAAATCGCTGGTTTAAAATCGCCAAGTTTGGTAGTTTGGGATGTAGATATACAAACTTTTTAGTTATATAAAAATAAATGATTCAGTTATAATATGGTTTGGTGCCTGCTACGTGATTTCATTCTGTTTTTTTTTTTTCACAAAATGGACGTTGACAAAAACGCAGCCCATATTACGCTAAAAAGTTTCAAATTTATATATGTTTTGGTTATTCTCTCCAGAAATTGGCATTCATGTTATGGTGCTGTGTAATTTCATTTTGAGGGTAGCAAATAGGTAAGTGCCTACTTTTTAAACAAATACAATACTTACCGGTATTGTTTTCTAACGGATTCTACCTTGAATGAAATATGTTACGACGAGTATTATTCGTATAGCTGAACTGAGGTGTGGATCTGATTTCGCGGAATATTTGCTACAAATTTATTTCGCTTTTTTGTGTCTGGTAAGAAAAGCAATTTATTAGCAAGACCAAGCTGGAATATAAATTTCTTCCAGGAACATTTTCATATTATTTTTTGTAGACATTTTTGTAGAATGTTTATTGCAAAACAGAATCCACCTAAGTCTAGCTTTTGATTAATTGTCAAAATAAATTATTTTATTCTGAGACCTGTCGGACGACAGGCATAGAAAATAAATAATAGTTTTCGTAGCAAAAGTTGTATGCAGGAATAATTATAATTATAAGTTGCCATTGCAACTATCGACTATGTATAATAATATAATAAGTAGGGATGATTTTTTTCAGTAGTTGGATTGTTTATATTATTATTGTGATACTAATGATACCTACAGAATATAGAAAGCGTGTGTACATACCGAACTACGGACTACTCCAACAATTAAATTATTTTTAAGTATAACTATAGGATTTCTAGAGATACCAACAAACTTATAGGGTTGTAATAATGTTTTAAATAAAACGTAATATTTGTTTAATTTTTAAAACGAGTAAAAAAGTTTTTAAATCATTTGTTTTAAAATAAATTAATTTCCCGAATAATTTCACATTCAATAGTTCATTTATTTTCCTAGCCCATTTTTTCTCAGTTTTCACCATTTTAATAAGTGTCCATTTATTTGAAGCGGGTTTTGCAAATTTAGAAATAAGTAGTACCGTCGTTCATTCTGAATATAGGTACACTTCAAAAAAAGAAATTGGTGGTAATCAAAACGGTCAATCAGTGTGAAAGTTAACAGACTCCAAATAGCATGTTCTTTCTAAATTTTTCATCTAAAATTCTATTTTTGCTACCTATTCTAGGCTTACCTATGGAATTACTGATTCTTCGTAAATCGACAGTCTAAACGACAAGAAGAATAAAACAAATCACTTACTAGTCCGATTGTCCATTTAAAATTTCATACATGAAAAATTGATAAGTTTATGGGGTTCAGATTGGTTAGATCTGATCCATAAGAAGAGAGGAGATTGAGATGAAGGAGGAGTGCTGATTTCTTTTCTCAAGGTGATCTTTATTCAAAGATAAGAAACTCTCTTATGAGTTTGGCAAGATTAAGAAATATCTGGAGTACTCACCAACTTGCACTATTTCTTTATGAACAAGTCTAAACAGCCAAGAAGGAATTCGACTAACTACCGAAATGAAACTCAATTTTATATTATAAAAAACACAAGCACTATATTAGTGAATTCAAATAAAGTATCACAGAAAAATATATTTTAACTTAAAAACTAATTACAATGTTATGCACTGGTAGGTTCTGAAGGAAAGAGTGAGAAAAATTGCATAGTGAAAAAACATTTATAGTAGAATTATTCGCGCAAAATACTTTGTCCAAAAAGTGATGTATTCTCCCTCTGGTGCGAAATATTCTAAGTTAGTTAACTTGGTAAAGACGGTGGTGAATCTACGTTGTTGATAAGTACGAGTTGTATTCGGCGTATTCCGCTAGATGGCTCTTTATCTTGGATGGCTCTCTATAGGTGGCGCTATACGCTCGTGTCATCAGATAGAAAATAAATTGTGTGGTATAAATCAAACCGCTATACAGCCTTCCGCAAGAATTTATGGCGTGCTATAAATTCTGATGTGGAGAAAATATCTTCCTCCCTGACCTGGTGGTGGAGTGTGGAACTCTGCAATCCTCTGGTTGAGCGGTTTGTAGGATGGTACGTACTGGATGTTGACATGGCTCGCCTGGCTGGGTTCTGTAGCGACTGGAACTTAATAGAAGTTGGACAGAGTGTTCACGACGTTAGTGCGGTTGCACTGGGGTAATATGATGGCTAAAATAGGTTAAAACAGCGTTGATGTGTTTTACCATATGAAGCGGCGATGTTGATTTGAGCTCGGCCATTAATGCAGCAGCGATGGTGGTTGCGCCGCTGCAACTGGCTGATCCATGTGGTCGGTTGACGAGCAAGGAAAAATGCATCAGTTGTTTTCAGTGGGGTGTAATCGTGGTGTGATGTACATCTGCCACTGGGGAGAGACAGTAGTGGGGCAAAATTCGTTGGAGAAGTTTGGCCTCCGAGCTACGAAGTCTGTGAGACAACTCGTGTAGTCCGCCTTTGCTAAGTACAGCAGGTGAAGATTGCTACTGAAGGCTTCCATCAATTGGATTGTGGTGGTGTAGTCCAGCGTTGGTTGAGTAGTGTCGTGATGAGATAATATGCAACATATAGAATAAACAAAAAAATTTACAATAGAATTGGTATAAGTATATTTGTTTTAGGGTGGTTCTTGAATTTAAAAGATTGTGAAATAAATTTGGATTTGAAATTAAAATTTATTTGAGTATATTATAAACAAATGTTGACTTTGAAAAAAAAATTTACAAGTTATATTTCACTAAGACAATTGTTCTAGGAAAAATTTTTTTAAGTGTGGTGTTTCAATGTTATTTTTTTGTTCAATATTCAAAATAAAATTAGGAAAAATTATTAAAAATGGTATTGAGTAGTTATGATTCACAATTGATATATGTTTATTCTAATATTTATAAAGTGAAGTTACTATGTGAGATCCTTTATATATAATAAAATTTGTTACCAATCTGGTATTAGCAATATACAGTTGGTGGTTTTGTATTGGGATCTGTAATCATTTGTAAAATACATATTAGAAATTTTATACAATAAAATAAGTAAAAAATAGTGGGTAGACATGGTAATATAGTTGTACATAGTGTTTTTGAATTAAAAATTTTCATAATGTTTTATTTTGTCAATGTATGTGTGTCAATAATGTTAAATAAATGTTACTAATTTGGGAAAATTTAATATGACACTTTTTTAATTTTGTTTTTCAATGGTCTTTTGTATGAATGTAAATACATTAATTGTCTTTTTCTTAACTCGTTGAGTTGTATATTTGATGGTAATAGATTATACGTATGACGCTGTGGTCATGTGTGTATAATATGGACAATACGTATGACGCTGTGTTCATGTGTGTATGTCCTTTTTAGACTATACGTATGATGCTATGATCATGTGTGTATGTCTGTTGCTCAGTCACTACAAGAAAGCTTTTGAGATGAGTATCTCTGCTCTTGCGTGTATGTAGTTAGCCGACGAAATGGGGATTTCGGTCTGAAAATGCGCGGTGCATTGTACTAGACGTGGCGTAAAATACATAGAGCTTTTATGAATACATGTGTATAAGTATTTGGCCGTATTTGCATATGTAAGTTGACCTCGAATTGAATTCGGACTGAGATTCTTGAGATAGAATTTCTCTAGTCGCGGAAAACGTTAATAGCAATTGGCTAGTAGATGGTAATATAAGATGGTAATATAATTGTTTTACATTGACAATTCTGTGGTGGCATGGTAAAAGTCATTAAGTCAGTGGGATGACATTTCTCAGTATGGCGGATTTACTTGTCAGTATTTTAAGAGGTTTCATTTTTGTCCAATATTATTTAATACAAATAAAATAGATCAACTTTGATGCATTTACTTCGTTAAAAAGGGTTCACTCCACGATAACTCATATTTATTTCTTCAATATTTCTTTATTTATATGCTTTATTTATAATGCGTGTCTTTTTACCTTGACAATTTTGGCTCATAGGTTGAAAAATTTTGTACTTAGGTCAAATTTTACAAGGAAATAATATACCCAGTTACTCTCTATCACATGCTAATTTATTATTTTTCAACACTTACATTTAATTCTTCATAAATATTAGCTATTTTTTAGCTTACCTATTATTATTTTCTAGCATAGCATTCCCAGAACATCAGTAGGTATATTTTTTTGCTCAGAATGTAATATTGTTAAGTAATAAATGAAGAATATTCTTTGAATAATAAAATGAAATAAGTTAACTATAGGTATTATTACATTTGTTAAGATAACCCTCTCTCACAATGTACCGATCCTTCAAAGCAGAGCTGAGGAATTTATACACGGTTTAAGAGGTCATACAAGCTGCACAAAATCATGCGCAGTGGAGGTTCCAACATTAAACCATTGCAAACCAGATGAATATTCGGAAATTTGAACATTGCGACCTAATGGCGAACGTTGTTAACGTAAAGTGATTACACTAATCCAACCTTCGAAATAACATAAGAAGATGGTCGTAAGCCCGTAGTGGTTTGTTCGTACTATTTTAAAATCGAACTGTATAATCAGTCATCAGTTGTTGATATAATAGTTCGCACTAGCACGACTTTCTTTAAATTATATTAATAATAGTATTAAAATAGCAATGAAAAAATATTAAATAAAATAATAATATGCATATAGTATTACCGATCTATTGTCTATAGCTTAACAATAAAAACAACGAAAGTTGTAAACAGATTGGTCGACAGATAAGGAAGATACCTGCCACAAAGTTCACAAAATACATTATTTAAACACATTTTAAAAAGGTTCACTTTTAAAAGAACGGCTTCTCACGGCAGCTCTATCATAGACGACACCGTTTTACTTCGTGGTAGGCAAAATTCGACGCGCGTCGTTTTACCTTGCCAAATAAAATTTTTATTGAGTTATGCCGGAATGAAAAAATGCTTTTAAATCCTTTATAAGTGGATTTTTTTAAACTTATGTTTTTGAACTTTGTTCTGTTTGTGATAATGTATGATGTAGCACATATAACTCAAAATGCTGAAAAACACGACTTAATGCCTTTTACCATGCCACCACAGTATTGATGTCATGTTAAGTATGTTAGGAATTGTTCCAAGCTACGTGAAGGCAGGGTACTCTGGTATTATCTGCAATAAAAATCGCCATAAAAAAGATGATTGTCTCATAAAAATATTTAAGCATAGAAAAAATAAATTTGCTAATGTATTATTCGTGGTTGGGAAGTTATAGAACCCATCACAGTTGTGGCAGTATTGAAGGAGACGATTGTACTTCTGTGTCTTGTGTCCAGTGGCCAGTGGCGTTCATGTTTAGTAATGGACAACTGAAAAAAATATCTGTTTAAAATCTACTCCCAAAAATCCTAATTTAAAATAGGTACTTATGAGAAAAATGAGTCATACCTATATACTAAAAACCGCAAAATCCCCATTAATCTAAAGCACAGAGTATATGAGACATGTACCGTACCGTTTGCAACATATGGCCTGGAAACACTAACCAAACTGAGCGTAGAGAAGATAAGGGTTACCAAAGATCCATGGAAAGAGCCATGATGGATATATCCCTGAGAGTGAGGAAAGAAGCGATACGACAAATAACAAAGGTCACATATATTGTCCAACATATCGCTTCCATCAAATGGCGGTGTGCAGGTCACAGGGCAACGGATAAGATAACAGAATAACTATTAAAAAGTTGAAGAATGCACAAGAAATAATTTAAAATATGATATTAAAGTTAGTATGGAACGGATTCCTGCGACGCCAACGCCATATATGAAAAAAAATCTATAACAACAAAATTATTGTTTACCTGACAACCATTGACATTAAAAATATTGGTACGCAGATGTTTGATAGAATTTCTTTCAAGCTTTCAGAAATAATTTTAATTAACATTCAAACATATTTTAAACGAATTTTCGGTATGAATTACAAATTTGAAATCAATGTTCATAGTAAGGACTATACGACAACGTCTGTCGGGAAGGCTAGTATTTACATAAAAAAAAAAAAAAAACTTGTTGGCTTATCCATTTTGTATGAACAAAAAAATCTCGACAAACACATAATCACAGCGCGCTTATATTGAAATCGATTTGAAGCCTCTCGTTTTAGATTCCAATTTCAAACTAGAGACTAGCATCCTTTCTCAGATTGGATGGGACCAAGTTACTGAAAGAAAAGGTAGATTTAATATGCAGAAAAGTCGATGAGTATGATTTGGTGATCACACGTACGAGTAAGTAGTGTTTTGTCTGGCTTTAGTAGTAGGTGCCTACTTACTCTTGAGAAATCAATCATTAGGAGGAAGCACTTCCTATGTCGTAGACATAACAAAGGTTCGACATAAAAATATTTATTCACAACTATTATGTAATGTGTCCGGAAGACACTTAGCATATTTTTAAACACGAAAATTGCTAATGAGACAGGGCTGAATGTCACGATGATTTCTTCCTTCTTTTGCTGAAAAAAAAACACGTCTTCCGTTAACGAAGATTTATGCGACAGAACCAAATAGACGAGAGGCTTGAACGGAAAAAAGCCGCAAGACCAACAAAACACAACCTATAGATACCCACTTAGGGGATATTTTTATTTGCTCAAAGTATTTTCATCTGAGGGAAATTTCCGAAGAAAGAAAACGTCGAAATTGGACGCTAATTTATATGGATCAGGAGATAGAGAGTGTTCATGTCACTTCGGGTCTTTAGATAAATTATTTTTATTCTGGTATTAAGTTGGTTTTTTTTTGCAAATTTATTGTTCAAATAGGAATGAGATTCTTCTGTAGACGAGTTTTACAAATCGCATGAGATGTATCAAAAAATATCTTCCATCTCAGCGTTGGACTACTTACCTTCTAGTATGTATTCTACTCTACTATTTATATGTAGCTACAATCAAAAGAAAATTTGTATATTATCGGCTTGGAATTTATGGTGTCATTTTTTCATTTCGATGTTGTCGTCTTCAATAGATTGCAGGATGTGTTTTTTTTTCAGATGTTTTCTACGCGATGGATATTTTCCATCCTCGTAAGTTTTCCGGACTTTTACCCGGTTAGCTATGATGATGATTAAGCGCCTTATAAACTTATTGTATTTTTTTAAATATAAATAAAGAGTATTAGTTAGTTTGACGTTTTCCAGCGTTCCATCCAACTCAATTACAAAATAAGTTTTTCTTATTTAAAATAAGAAGGTACCTATATATTTTCATTTGATCGATCAGTCTATTATGAACCCCTGGTTAAAAAGAAAGCTGCAATGCCGTGAGTTGTCAATTTAAAAATATATCACTTTAAGCCAGCCTTGAATCATAATAAAAACTGGCCGTAAGCCTGTGTATGTATGACGTTTTTCAGCGGGTTCTTACTGGCTTTCTTCTTTGTTGCACTGGACACCATTTTAAGAGATCTGGATGTTCCGTGCAGAGATTGATTGATCTCCAGTACCAACAACAACTTCTCGATATTATTCTTTCAATCTCTCTTTGCACAAGCTTGTACAAGCTTTAAGAGAGAGGAAACGTAGTATTTTATTTTGTTATTGTTAAAATATATTGTAACTATTTTAACTATGTAAATGATCTCAAAAAAAATATTATTCTTCCTTTTTTGACACCACTTAAGGGCAAATTGAGGCAACAAGAGACTTATTGTTCTACCATGTGATATAACTAAATAAAATGAATCGACTCGACTAAACCGCCGATATATTAATACCCGACTAATGTTGTTACTAGTAAGTACTTGTCTTTTTTGTTACTAAATTACTAGCTAGTCGAGCAATGTGAACTAGG
Organism: Mystacides longicornis; assembly: GCA_963576905.1. Lineage (NCBI taxonomy): Eukaryota > Metazoa > Arthropoda > Insecta > Trichoptera > Leptoceridae > Mystacides > Mystacides longicornis. The sequence continues at coordinate 20,315,420 of OY756426.1, read as the reverse complement.
CTTTAGGTACACTCTCGTCAAATATTTGGTAGATAAAAATAGGAAAATACTATTTTAGAACAGCATCGCACAGGGCAGAAACAAATATCGCGAACCTTTATTTCATCAGATATTAGTTGTTAATTATGATAAAGTGGTTGCGCAAATATGAAGAGGGTAATAAATCTTTTTTCTGTAATAAATGTACGATCACTAGGTACTAATAACTGTAATATCACTATTAATAACTGTAATGTCACTACTAATAACTGTTATGGTCTGTAGTTTGATGCCAAATTCCTCCTAATAGACAGCATGGTACGAGGACGAGTCTAGATTCTTTAATGTAGATTCACCGCAAACTGAGCGGTATTTTTTTATATTACGGACAGATACAGGTTGTTCTTAGTAAAAACATTACCGTTATCCCTATTATGAACTTATAGCGGTTTGATTTATACCACACAATTTATTTTCTATCTGATGACACGAGCGTATAGCGCCACCTATAGAGAGCCATCCAAGATAAAGAGCCATCTAGCGGAATACGCCGAATACAACTCGTACTTATCAACAACGTAGATTCACCACCGTCTTTACCAAGTTAACTAACTTAGAATATTTCGCACCAGAGGGAGAATACATCACTTTTTGGACAAAGTATTTTGCGCGAATAATTCTACTATAAATGTTTTTTCACTATGCAATTTTTCTCACTCTTTCCTTCAGAACCTACCAGTGCATAACATTGTAATTAGTTTTTAAGTTAAAATATATTTTTCTGTGATACTTTATTTGAATTCACTAATATAGTGCTTGTGTTTTTTATAATATAAAATTGAGTTTCATTTCGGTAGTTAGTCGAATTCCTTCTTGGCTGTTTAGACTTGTTCATAAAGAAATAGTGCAAGTTGGTGAGTACTCCAGATATTTCTTAATCTTGCCAAACTCATAAGAGAGTTTCTTATCTTTGAATAAAGATCACCTTGAGAAAAGAAATCAGCACTCCTCCTTCATCTCAATCTCCTCTCTTCTTATGGATCAGATCTAACCAATCTGAACCCCATAAATTGGTGACCCCACGACGTTCGAACACCCTTCAATTATCTACTTAATCCATCATTTTCCAATAATCTCCAACAATCCATTAACATTCTCAAACAAATTTTTTCTCAACAATCTTAACAAAATTGTCACATGTACACCTTCGTCCACTAATCCATCTCGAATATTTAACACTCTATACATTCATTCCACAACCCTCAATCCTGTCTAAACCGTGGTACCACGGGATGAAATTATCCAAGCTGACCGTCTCTCTCATATCAAGGCTGAGATTGGGTCATTGTATCATTGCGTCACATCTTGCCAAAATCAACATTCTTCCTTCTTCCATGTGTGAGTGTGAAAAGGAGGAAGAAACTGTCAATCATATTTTCTTCAACTGCCCTCTCCTACCTAACGAAGAATTTCTACTGGACATTCTGGCGCAGGGAACTACTTTCCCTGTGTCAGTGAATTTCCTATTAGCCCAAAATGACAAAAGAATAATATCCACAATTGCCAAACATTTAATAAAAAATAAAAAGATGATTTAATACATTAAATGATTCCCAACTTAAAAACTTGAATTTAATGCGCAACTTTTAATTTAATTTCCGTTTACATGACCAACCCCGTTCTCCTTAGTCTTCGCACCGCCTAGGTGTTAGTGACAACAACATTAAATCTATTTTTAGACGGCATCACATCGCTGACGCTCCAGGTGCAGATAACAAGAAATATGATTGAGAATATTTCCTAATTCATTTTGATGATTGTGCATTTTGAATTACTCGTGCTGTATTTTACTTTTTGGTGGGCTGCTTCACCCTTGTTTTGGGTGCTTGCCCAAATAAAAAAAAAAAAAAAAATTAAATAAATAAATACATTCATTCCAAATTATTTCTTTCACAAAGCCATCTAAATAATATTGTCCCACAATTTAAAATTTTCATATCACATACTACATTCAAAATTAAGCGCGTCCAACATCCATTTACCATTCGGCACAACTTCACTCGACTGCGAGTACAAATGTCAAAAGATCATTAATAGCCGCTTTTGTTCGCGATAAATATTTTCAAATTTTCGACAAAATATATGAAATTATAGGGTAAAATAATGTGCAAATTCTAAAATTCAACTGGTTCTGAAGGGATGAGTCATCCGATGGGTCTCAGGCAAGTAAAATCTTTAAAAATAGCATTGTAAAACGGCATTCAGCCCATATTTATATATAAGAAGTTAGCTCATAGAAGATACAAGGAGACGGGGAGCTCCCAGGATTATGGATATTTCTCGGATTTACGAAGGAGGTGTTCGGAGCGATCAAGAAGGTGTTACAGAGATTTTATGAATAAAGTTGAATCTGATCTGCCTAAAAATTCTGGATCCCTGTGGAAATTTGTAAAGTCAGTCGGGAAGGACATTTCACCCATCCCTGAGCAGGTAAGTTATAGGGGTAGGCATGCTGATTCTTTGTCTCATTCGGTTAATCTTTTTGCTGAGTTCTTTAGTTCTGTGTACGTCAGTTCAGATGGGGCATCATTACATTCCTTCAGGCCGGGATTATCTATTGATTTGCCGATCCCTATATTGTCCAGAGATGAGGTTGAGAGGGCTATTCGTTCGTTGGATTGCTCGAAGTCACCGGGGCCAGATAATCTGCCTAATAAATTTTTAGTAGAGTGTGCTAGTGTTTTGATTGATCCACTTTGCGACCTTTTTAATAGATCTTTGAGGGAAGGCGTGTTTCCGAGTACCTGGAGGACGGGATTTATTACCCCCATATTTAAAAAGGGAGACGCTTCGGACGTCATTAACTATAGGCCCATATGTATACTCTCGGCAATACCAAAGATGTTCGAAGGCATTGTGTTGTCGAGGATTTCGGTTTCTTTCAATTCGATTATTACACCCAGGCAGCATGGATTTATGCCGCAGCGCTCAACTCAAACAAATCTTCTTCTATACATTGACTATATTATGCGAAAGTTGTCAGACAAACTTCAAGTGGACGCGGTTTATACCGACTTTTCTAAGGCCTTTGATAGGGTTTCCCACGGGATCTTGGTCAAAAAACTTCAAGCCTATGGTGTCGATGACGTTCTTTTGTCATGGCTGACAAGTTATCTGACGGGAAGAACTCTCAGAGTCAAGGTGTCCGACTGCATATCTCAGCCGATATTCGCCACTAGTGGAGTTCCCCAGGGCTCCCATTTGGGACCAACCCTATTTAATATTTTTATCAATGACATTGTGGAAATCTTCTCCGACGTCGAGATCCTGCTCTTTGCTGACGATCTAAAGATATTCCGGATGATTGAGGGCCAAAATGATTGCCTTATCATGCAGCAGAACTTGGACCGGCTATTGGAGTGGTGTAATTCAAATTTACTGTTCATGAATGAGGAGAAGTGCCAAGTGGTGAGATTCCACAAGAAAAAAAAGGGTATCATTGCCTTTGACTATAGTATGAACCGCGTGGTTCTGGGGGCCGTCACTCAGATTAGGGATTTGGGAGTTACATTCAGTGGTGATTTGTCTTTCAGGTTACATATTGAAGAGATAGTGGGAAAGGCAATGCGGACCATGGGGTTTGTGTTGCGCCTGGGCTCTGACTTCCGATCTTTGGATTCATTCCGGACGCTCTATATATCTCTAGTAAGACCTCAGCTCGAGTATGGTACGGTGGTCTGGTCTCCTCACTATGCTGTGTACGTGGACATGGTGGAAAGGGTTCAGCGCAGGTTTCTTAGGTTTCTTAATCACAGATTGGGCCGTACTTGGGCGGAGATTGACTATCTCGAGCTGATGCGTCGGTTCTGTTTGTTTCCCCTTGGTGATCGGAGAAAGGTTACCGATGTTGTGTTCTTATATAGGTTGCTGAACGGCGAGATAGATAGTGTCGAGTTGCTGGGACGGATAAACTTCGACATTCCAGTTAGGAACACAAGACAGGCTGTACTGTTCCACGAGACTAGGGCATCTACGAATTATTTTTACAGCTCCCCCATTCCCAGATTGCACAGACTGGCAAACGAGCTCTGCACCGAGGCGGATATTTTCGGTGATGGTTTGCGGGCGTTCAGGCGACTTGTGGAGGGTGTCCTTGGTTTTCGGTAGTCTTCGTTTATTTTCGATTTTGTTTATTTTTTTTTGTCTTTTATGTGACTGATGAGGATATTTATTGGTATAATGCTTTGTTTTTGCCTGCTTAATATTTTTATATATTTTTTTAATGTGGGACTGATGAGAATGTTTATTAATTTAATGCTCTGTTTTTTTATACGGTTGATGAGGACATTTGTGTATACACTTTGTCATATATTGGATTTTTTTTGTGTGATTGATGATGGTATTTATTAGTTTAATACTTTGTTTAATATTTATTTTTTATATGAATGGTGAAGATATTTATTGATTTAATTTTTTGATTTAATGCTTTTTTTTTTAATTTATTGACTTGATGCTTTGTTTTATATTAATTTTTTTTTATATGTGACTGATGAGATTATTTATTGACTTAATGATGTGTTTCCAGTTTTATTTTTTATATATGTGATGGGGTTATATATTGAGTTAATACCTGCTTCGTTTTTTTTATTTTGTTTTTTATATTACTGATGAGGATATTTATAATTTAATGCTTTGTTTTATATTTGATTTTTTATATGAATGGTGAGGATATTTATTGATTTGATTTTTTGATTTAATGCTTTTTTTTTGATTTGTTGATTTAATGCTTTGCTTTGTATTAGAGAATTTTATATGTGACTGATGAGATTATTTATTGACTTAATAATATGTTTCATATTTTATTTTTTGTATAAGTAATGGGGATATTTGTTGAGTTAATACCTGCTTCGTTTTTTTTTGTGTTGCTGATGAGGATATTTATAATTTAATGCTTTGTTTTATATTTGATTTTTTATATGAATGGTGAGGATATTTATTGATTTGATTTTTTGATTTAATGCTTTTTTTTTTGATTTGTGGATTTAATGCTTTGCTTTGTATTAGAGAATTTTATATGTGACTGATGAGATTATTTATTGACTTAATAATATGTTTCATATTTTATTTTTTGTATAAGTAATGGGGATATTTGTTGAGTTGATACCTGCTTCGTTTTTTTTGTGTTGCTGATGAGGACATTTATAATTTAATGCTTTGTTTTATATTTGATTTTTTTTGTGTGGGACTGATGAGAATATTTATTGATTTAGTGCTATGTTCTATATTTTATTGTTTGTTTTTGTGAGTTTTGAATTGATATGATCATGTAAAAGGCTTGTAGCCGTGTATTGTTGAAATAAATATTTTTTCCAAACAATAAAATATCTGTGGTGGCATGGTAAAGAGACATAACTCTCATTTTTCAGCATTTTGAGTTATAGGCGCTACATCATACTTCATCACAAGCAGAACAAAGTTCAAAAGCACAAATAAAAAAAAATCTGTTTATAAAAGATTTAAAAGCAATTTTTCATTCCGACATAACTCAATATCAATTTTATTTTGGCAAGGTAAAACGACGGCGACGAATTTTTTCTACCACGAGGTAAAACGGTGTTGTCTATGATAGAGCTCTCGTGAGAAGCCGTTCTTTTAAAAGTTAACCTTTTTAAAATGTATTCAAATAATGTGTTTGGTGAATGTGTTTAACTCTATCTCTGATAAGAGCAGGTATTGAGTTAATACCTTTCTGCCGACTAATCTGTTTACAACTTTTGTTGCTTTTATTGTTAAGCTCTAGACAATAAGTCGGTAACTTTTTTTTAATATTTTTTGATTGGTTCAATATTCTAAATATTTAATTTTATTGTAATTTTTTTATTGTTTGCCGAAATCTGGTGAACTAGCCAATAGCCATTAATATTCAAAAGAATAGACAATAGTGGGAAGGGCTACATTGTCTTACAATGACAAGTGTTAACCAATCACGTTCTGGGTAACCATCAAGCGAATTTACACAGGTAGTATCCCTTCCATCTAAATCTAAGGATTATCGACAAACAATAAATCACTTCTTGTAAGTTATTTTATTGTTAAAGTCTTTAATAATATGACTACATATTTCCGAAAAAATATGAGTAGAATGCACATATGTATTTTTTAATAAAATCTTATTCTCTACCAGTCAACCGATTCCGCCTGGTTGACTGGTAGAGAAGAAGAAGAAGGAAGATTATTAGTTGTAGCAGAAAGACGTAGGTAGATACTGTTTGATTAAGAAGACTTTTAGTTTTGTTTCAATTATTTTTTACACAAAACAACAAAAAATTCAAATGTTTAATATAAAATTACTTAAATTAATTAATTAGGTACCTTGATTGTTTTAATTTTGGGAAGTATTTATTTTGAAGAAATTCTTCCAAAGAAAAAAAGTAAACGTGAGTTAAAATCACGAAATGTTGCTACATTTGTATGGGAATTTTGACCGAACTACAGAATCGTTCATAGAATGAGTAAAAAATTGTCAAGGTAGAAAGACACATGCATTAAAAAAACAATAAATAAAAGATTTTTTTCAAATATTATACATGCGGAATGCAAGAGAGTCCTAAATGTTATGATATAATGGTAATATGAAGGACCTATTAAAGATAATTAAGCTTTTATTTTAAAATCCAAAACAGCTAAAATTTATAACTAAGGAAACCCGCCGTATTGTAAAATCTTGTCACACTGACTTAGGTCGTTTTACCATGCCACCACAGAATAGGACATTTAGTTCAACCGAAAATCACGTGATATATTAGATGAGCGTATTATTATTTTTATTAGCTCACTACAACGTACACAAGGTACGATACTAGCTGGCTCACCTGTCGAACTTTGACCCACCCCAGAATAAAAAATTGTTATGTTAACTTCCGTATAGATTTCCGACATCTAAAATTCCAAAATAACATATCACAATACAACTCTAGTCTGATAAATGACTGTGCCAGTTATCCCAGTCGATATTATGTTAACTTAATGAAATACGGAATTTAATTCAGCTTATAAAGTTAACAGAACAATTTTTGATGCTGAGGTTATCTACGGTTACTTAAAAAAATCAAGAGATGACGGTGTGGTAGAAAATTAGTCACATATAAAGTATGTTAAGTTTTTTTATATACCTAGGTATATTATAGAGATTAGGTATAACAACGTGACATCAAAAAGCAGGGGGTGTCGAAAAACTGACGAAATATCACGGGAGTAGGGGGTAGCTATCTTTACTTCCAAAAAAGCTGCTTGGCCTTGTTTAAAATGTCTAAATTCATTCATATTTACCTACAATTAAATGTTTTCACATGACCACATTTCCCGGGCTACCCGAAAGGAACGCAAGGACTTTTAACAAGTAGGTGGGTAGGTACCTAGTATTGCTAGTGTTACGCAACTTCTTACAGCATATTATTATAGATACACATACTTACTACATCTTTCAAAAACATTTTACTCACTGCAACTATAAATAGGTACCTACTGGTCCTTTGAACTCCTCATTTTGAATAGGTAAAGTCACAACGTTCAAAAATATATTAATGGATTCTTGCACCATTTTCTAGGACTAGATCTTTATCGTCGTCCCAATTCTATATGGAGACAAGTCAAAAATTATCAAATTTGAGTTTTTGATACAAATCGATTACAAATGATGGTCTGCTTCTATTTCTTTAGAGAGATAAGTCAAATTTGTCCTAAATATTTTTTTATAAAAGATGTCTTTTCATGGAATTATTAAAAAAAAAATGAACATTCAGTTCAATAAGAAGACAACTCAAATGTCTCACTTAAGAACTCTCAATGATTAACTTTCATTCTAGTTCTATAGGCAGACATCTTAGATGTCCGCCTATAGAACCGCCAACAACTGAAAAGATCTAGTTCTATAGAGAGACAACTCAAAAGTATTCTTGAAAATAACCATTCTATCAATAATAAAATCATGAATCTTAATTTTAAACTTAATAAAAGACTTGACAAAACAGTACTTGATACATTTCTAAATTCATAAACTCTTAGATTGCAATTTTTGACACTTACTATATACTAGTTTCTATCCATAATTACAACTTTTTTAATATGAAACGCCGTATCTAGTAATTTATATCTATGATATTAAACAACATATTAAGGTCTCTTGTATAGGTTTAGTTGATAAATCAAAAGTAATATTGATTATATTCTTCATTATTTCATGTTTTACAATCCCCAATTTTCTGTTAAAAAAAACGTAGATCCACCTATTACAGTGAATATTAAGGTTCCAGATTACAGTGAATATTAATGACTGGTTGACTCCTCTGCAAGATTAAGATATTTTTGGATATTTATTTTATTAGGTACATGAAAAACTTATACATATTGGTATTTGAAAATTAGCACAAGATATTGATTATCGGAGAAAATTGTATTGGATACTATAAGTAAATAAAATTTATCGAATGTTTAATGTCATCATCATCAATTTGCCGTGGGGTTGTCGGCTAAGAATAGCACCTTTCTCTTTTTGCTGGTTTTTCGAGCATCCTGTAAGAGGCAGGAAATCGAAAAATCAGATCGAGACCGTGGGGTTGACCACCTCACGTCCTTAGAACAATCGGTCAGAAAAGGCAACAGAATTAAGCCTCGGACGCCTTGACCCCATCAGGTGGGCCTTTGTTGACCACGGCTTGATTTAGGAACAAGAGCTTAAAAATCGGGACTCTGAATGTCCGCACTCTGAGGGCGGGCGGGGAGCTTGTTGTTGCCAAGTTGGCGGGAGATTATGGACTAGATATCCTGAGACTGAGTGAGGCACGCATCCCAGGCTCGGGGCAGAGTGATGCTGGCAATTATGTCATGCTTCACTCTGGCCACCGGACTGCACGGATGCGTGGCGTTGCTCTACTTTTAAGTAAATTGCCTTCTCTCGCCTTCTTGGTTGGGAACCTGTTTCTGACCGCCTGATGAGTGCGTCCTTTAAGATGAGTGGCGAAACACTGACGGTCCTTCCATGCTATGCTCCCACTGAGGATGGGGACGCGGCTGCTAAGGACTGTTTCTATGGCAGTCTGGATGTAATTGTGTCCCATGTTCCGAGGCGCCATCGCCTAATAGTTCTGGGGGACTTTAATGCCAAGGTTGACAACGATCCCCAGAATGGACCAGGCGTCATGGGAAAGCATTGCTTAGGAGTGATGAACGATAACGGAAGCCGTCTCATTGGTTTCACCATGCTCCATGGGCTCTTAATAGGGGGAACTCTCTTCCCCACAAGGATATCCATAAATACACCTGGACCTCGCCCGACAGAAGAACGAAAAGCCAGATAGACCATCTCCTGGTAAGGACTAGCAACCAAACTGACCTGCGGGATGTCCGCACCTACCGGGGAGCAGACATGGACACGGATCACGAGTCACGATCCTAGTCCAGGCTGACTCCAATTGAGTCAGCCTGGACTAGGTTTCGCGACGCGGTTATGGAATCCGCACGTTCTTCTGTCGGCTATAAGAATAAAAAGAGGCCAATATGGATGTCCGATGGGTCCTGAAGTCTTATCGAAGATCACCAGAAGGCTAAGACACTCTGTACGAACAGATAAAAGAAGACATCTAGATTCTCAGATACGGCGAGCACAGTCTGCTGCACTCGGAAATGACTCAAGGACACTCTTCGAAATCACTCGAGAGGTCGGGAGAAGAGGTAAAAAAAACCTGTGAAATCAATACGAAACTCTCGTGGAGCCACTGTCACTGCCCCCGAACTAATTAAAGGGAGATGGAGGGAGTACCAACCACTTCTAGATATATTTAAAATGGCGTGTGAAGAGGAGAGGTGTCCAAAAGATTGGCGGAATGGATACATCGTCGCAATATTTAAAAAGGGGGACCCCCTTGAATGCGGAAACTACCGTGGAATCACTCTACTGAGTGTTCCCGGTAAGGTATTATCTTAGATATTACTACATCGCATTCGGGGACCTGTCATGGCTGTCCTGAGATAGCAACAATGCGGCTTTGTACCTGGCAAGTCCTGCACGGACCCAATTTTCTGTGCCAGGTGCATCTTTCAGCGGTGTGAAGAGTTTAACTCTCCAGTCGCTTGTTGCTTCATGGATTTTGAAAAGGCTTTCGACAGCCCACATAGACCATAGCTCTGTACGGTATACCTCCGAAGATAGTTAAAATGGTGCAGTCCCTGTATGAAGACTCCGAGTGTAGCGTCAAAACGCCAGGTGGTCCTACTGAAGCTTTCAGGATCACCACGGGAGTCAGACAGGGCTGCGTACTGGCTCCATTTATATTTATTATTGTTATGGACTTCCTCTTGAGAAAGTCCATGCAAGGAGCAAGAGGTATACCGATAACACAGAGAGATGGTCTAATGGGCGAACTGTGCGATCTGGAGTACGCGGACGACCTAGCGTTGTTCAGTACGACATTGGAGGAATTACAGCGCAGTGTTTCAAGACTCTGCGACGAAACAGCACGCCTTGGTCTTCGAGTCAACGCCAGTAAGATGGAGCTCATGACGAATAATGCTTGCCCCGATAAACAGCTACCGATAACCATCGACGGTCACCAGGTCTCCCGGGTGGATAAATTTAAATACCTGGGAGCAACCATTACCACCTCTGGTGAGCTCGGGGCTGAGCTCCCGATACGTATCGGAATGGCAAGTGGCGTCTTTAAAAACATTACCAAGATTTGGAAAGCGTCGGCGTTTAGTGTCGAGACGAAATGTAAACTGTTTGTGCGTGTGTGTTCCCCATTATCTTGGCAACACACACGCATCAAACAGTTGGGTGTGAGTCCTGGAACCTGACCAAATCACAGGCACAAAAAGTCTCAGCCTTTGAAAGGTTCCTAAGGAGAATTCTGCGCGTAAGATGGTACCACCGCATCACAAACGACGCTATACGCCGGCGCACCCAGCTTGAGCCCATCACCTCTACACTTGTGGGGAGGAGATATACTTGGCTGGGACATGTGTTAAGGATGCCGAATGACAGTTGGCCGAGGATAGCGCTGTTCTTCCTCCCATCAAGGTCCCGAAGACGAGGAAGACCCTCTCACACTGTGTTCCGCTCCTTCGAAGCAGAGCTGAGGGACATCGTGTGGGAGGAGGTCATAAACATTGCGCAGGATCGAGCGCAATGGAGAGCTCTTGTTGCCTCCCTATGCCCTTGAGTGGGGTGTAAAAGAGTGTTGTTGTTGTTTGTTATATTATGTCAACAATTTTTAGGTTATATTTTTTCAAAGAATTGCTTAAAACTCACTAATCTGCGATTCTGGGACTCTTGAGCTCTTAATACTTTCCACCATCATCTTAATTTTGCGAATTCTCGGATCCATTTTAAGATTATTAACCTTTCTCCGCAATATAAAACTTCTTAAATTAAATTTTCGACCGTTAAAAAAATCCAACCCACTGTTATGAACACAGAATTCGTACTAATAATCACTACTAATTCACAAAAAGTTCAATTTTATATAGAGACAAATCAAATGTCTCCGTATAGAATTAGAAAAATTTCCGGGTGACAGATTTTCGTTAAAATTAAGTCGAAATACCTTTGTATTTTTAAATATTTAGATATTTATAAAACATTTTAATAAACTAAATTTATGTTTTTTATAAAAATAACAATATTTCTCGCAACATGGCAAGATAATATACAAAACTTATTTATTTTCTTTAAAGATATCAAAGAAATACTTTGTTCAAAATCTTCAAATGCGTTTTACTCAAAATGGACTTTTTCGACTTGTCTCCGTATAGTATTGGGGCGTCGTTATGTACATAATAATATAGAACCAACTTTTTGATGTAGGTAGTCATTAAATCTACTGGTGTTCGATTTTAAGATATATTTTTGTACAAATTTGAACCACTGGGGTTTTATGGCAGTCGGAGGCTGGATTAGTGTGATAACGTTAAGAATGTTCGCCATTTCGTTGGTTGTGAAATGCAAATGCAAATCATGGGAATCTTGGACATAAACATGTTGAATATTCTATGCTCTCTACGTTACTTAAAACTTGTGTTCAACATAGCCAATAGGCAATAAATAGAGACAGCTCATTGAGATAGTTAATATCCATTGAGATAGTGAATATCCATTGATATAATTAATATCCATTGATATAATTAATATCCATTTTCAGCGCAAAGGGTTTGTACCTGTTATGCTGAGTAATGATTTTTTGATTGTATAAAAATAAATAAATAAATAATTAATATCCATTGATATAATTAATATCCTGGCGCCATCTACTTGATACTAATAAAAAAAAGGATTAACTAAAATTTAATCATCTCAGAGGAATAATCACATAGGCCATAATCAGTGGCGTACCGTGGGTTTTCGCCGCCCGGGGCGGGATTAAAATTTGGCACCCCCCCCCCCCCCCCATATAAATTGAAAAAAAAAACGCGAAAATGAATAAAAATATTTCTAAATAATTAAAGTACCTAAGTATATTTATTTTAATTTACATACTTACAGCACAACAATATAGTACAAAAATTCAATATTAGGACAGAACTTCTGACACAGATTTTTTACCTGCGGATTTACCGCAAATGTTTTTTTAAGACCTTAACCCGAAATTAAATGTTATTTGTAATAAAAATAAAAATTCTGATTTATTAATTTGGTCGTGAATACTTGATTTTGCCGCCCTCTAGAGGCGCCCGGGGCGGCCCGCCCCTCCATCCCCCCCCCCCCCCCTCAGTACGCCACGCCATAATTTGTAATTTACATAATCAATTACAAAAATTTATAATAATGCGCACCCTATTTTAGTTACGTCACTGATAGATATAAAACTATTTTTCAAAATGACGTAGGTAATTTTCCATTTAAAATTTGTTATAATAAAAAAGACACTACAAATTTATTATAATTTGAATTGCAGCACAGTGGCGGAAGGCATCCCAGTGGACAACCCTCATCTGGTTCTTCTCTTCTTCATGGCCCAGCTCTTCCTCAGGGAGTTGGCCAAATGCCACAGACTTGTGCAATTGGTGCCTATGGATATGTCAGGATACTATGGTAAGCTTATAAATACACTTAGGTATGATATCTCAACTCGTTGCATCAACAACAACTGTAGTATTATGTTCTATACTCTATATTAGAATGACAGGTTTTGAAATCATTATTTTTTCTTTTAAAATTTAACGATGCCTAGTAATAAAATTTTCAACAATTCTATCTTCATGGGTTTGATAATATCAACATGTGCTCGACATCTATTGATATTACTGTGAAACACAAATCAACAAACTAATTTTAGCATAGCTACAAACCAATTATGTTACATAGCCAATGAATAAATAGTAAATTAAGAAATTTATCAAAATTATCTCATGTTTTGTTAATATGTTTTTCAGAAAACAGAGCGGGACCATCAAATTTAGGGAATGTAATTAGTCAAATTTTATTGTGCAAAACAATAACGCCTGATTTCAATCAAGAAGAATTATGCAGCATAATCAAAGACTCTCAGGAGATCTCGAGAATCGTACAAGACTTACAAGAATACATGCCTCAACAGGAATCTCATTTAGGTAAGTACCCAGAGCTGGGCGGTACTCGAGTACAAGTACTCGTAGATTGTACTCTGAGTACTTTTGGTGTACTCGGTACTCAGTCCACGAGTACATTTCTAAAACCTGTACTTGTACTTGTATTCGGTACGTTTTTGAGCCTAAAATGTACTCGAGTACTTTGAATGTACTCGAGTACTTTTGAATGTACTCGAGTACATTCAAAGTACTCGAGTACATCAAAGGTACTCGAGTACATTAAAGGTACTCGAGTACATTTCAAGTTCTCGAGTACATCTTTGGATTTATTGGAATACGTTAAACCTACTATGATACGTAATTTGTATTTATATTGCAAGTAGAGACTTGTTAGGTGGCGTGGTTATTGGTAGTGGTAAAGTGTGAATGTATGGTTCTCGTTTTTAATTCGAGAGTGTTGGTGACGAAATTGTTGTTTTTAAAACCCGTGTATTATGATTGAATTGGTAATTTAAAAAACTAAATAAGTCTTTGAAAAAAAAAGACGGAATCGTCATTTTATAGAGTATATTAAAGAGTAGATCGGATTGGACAGTCCTTTGCGCTGTGTGGAGCTGTTCCTTAACCTTAGGTTGGAATGTTTTGTCTCCGGGGGCTCTGCCGTTGTCTACTATTTTGTTTGCAACAAGGTTCGCTGAAATCTTTGCTGTGCGGTCCGATGGTTTAATTTGCCACATTTTATGGAGTAGGGATCATGCCTTACGGATTAACTGTTGTAGAGATTCTTGCAATGTTCCTTCCATCCGGGATGTATGTTTTACGATATCCTCATGGTATAGACTGTTTGGCGGCCTCTGAAACTGATGTTATAAATTTATGGTAGTTAGTAGGCAGTGGTACGAGAGACATCAATGTCTCATCGAAATGGGCGGCGAAGATGTCCCATTTGTCATTTTGGAAGTTCCATCGCGAGACCTTCGAGGACAAGCACAAGTCCTGGGTGTAGCCGTTCCATCTAGCTGATAAAAGGTGCCTCTGTCTTTGGCATCATAAACGAGGTGAAGATTCTCAGTCTCCATATATTTCGTGAGGTCCAGGTGAGGACAGCGCCAGCTAGGTTGAAACCGGGAACCGTAGGTACCTCTGGTGGTGAGTTGGTTTAAGTTTGCTGTGTGGGTTTCCTGAAGCAGTATAACATCAATACATAGCTCTTTTGTCAGTTTTGTCAGATATTCGGTCTTAGAACTACATACTTCTTCTATCTTCTATTTGTTCCAAGGTCTCTTGTCTTATTGCCCAGATGAGAGCTGTTTTTGCGATTTATATCATTTACCATACCATGTTCTATTTTCTTGTTTTTAATTCAATCCTCTTTGGTTTATCTGCTTTCTCTCTTCCTTATTGATTTTTTCCAAGGTCTCTTGTCTTATTGCCCAGAGGAGAGCTGTTTTTGCGATTTATATCATTTACCATACCATGTTCTATTTTCTTGTTTTTAATACAATCCTCTTTGGTTTATCTGCTTTCTCTCTTCCTTATTGATAGAATTTTGCCGTTATAACGTTGCCCGGGGGTGCACCACGTGGAGGCGTTTTACCCATTTTTTTAATGTAATAATATTATAGTTAGTCACTTTTTTTGTAAAATTTTTATTTCATGCAGTTTGTTGTAATGATCGATTCAATTGCTCGCGATTACATTGTTTTAAAACATGCGCAAAGTTGTTAGAGGTTTATAAAAGATTTGCGTTTAATTAATCACTCATGTACTCGGTACTTGTACTCGGTATTTTGTACTCGAGTACTTCGATCTGAATACTTGTACTTGTACTCCGAGTATATTTGTGTGCAGTACTTGTACTCAGTACTCGAGTATTTTTTTCCTGTACTCGGAACAGCTCTGTAAGTACCCCATTAATAATTCATCTTCTCCTTCCTCAGCCGTTTTCATCCACTGCTGCTCCCTCGCATTCTCACACATATAGCGTTTAGTTACCAGCAGGTAGACACCAAAAGCAAAAAAGATGTGGATGGGCAATTGAGATAAATCAATATGTTTTCCCTTTCTCACTCTTTCAAAGTATTGGAACTTCTTAGTTTTCAGATAGTCAGGACACTTTCCAACTTTTTCAGTTATATGTAGTTAAGTAAACTTGTTTTGATAATTTCAGAAAAAAATAACGCCCTCACTGGAGATGACCCGAATGCATTATGGCCGGGGAAAACAAGGCGAGGATCTCTCTACAAGAATATGGGTCTTCTGTGCTGCATGTCACGGCCCAATTATCTTTGAGGGTCACTAGTCGGAGGCTTGGAGATGTACCGCCTCACACACCAAAGAAACACCAATCGTCAATTTCAAAAAACATTGGCCACAAGGATTTGATTAAGACGAATTTTTTTAGAGTTTCCAAATATCGAGAAAACTACCGTAAGAGTAATTCGCGAGAAAAAACTGCATATATTGTTATAAGATTGTAAATAAGTATCTTAATCCAAATAATACTTAAGTATTTCAGTATCGACACTTATCTGAGTTTAGTGGCAATACTCCCTTAATATGCATACAATAATGACTGATTCTTATTAATTACTTAAATTTATTTTCAAAATATGCGTTGTTTTAATTGTGCTTATAATATTAAAAAGTCAAAATCACCAATAAATACCTACTTATTGAACGCTATGGCCAGAGATAATTAATTTCTTTGGTTTAATTAAGACAAATTCATTTTCAAACTCAAAATTCAATCTCGGCTAAAAATTCAAATATGTAATTTTTAGGTTTTTGTTTTAATGAATCTGGGCACACCCTTATTCTAAGAGAACACAAATATACTTTTGACACCTTTCACAGTAAGGGTATAGAAAGCAACGTTTATGTTGTGAAATAGGAAGAAGATCACCACAGGGGATCAAACACATTACCTTCCAAATGAAGGCTGGGCTCCCAATCACTTAGATGGTTTTCAATAGACCATTAAAAATAATATAGAAATTTAACAAAATAATAATTTCAGACAACTCAATAAAAAGGTATTTTTTATAAGTTTGAAATGAATACACAACCAAACTTCACTTGTATGATAAAAATTATTGCTATATACATACGTACTTAACAAACTACACATTAAAGTGACGAACAATTTACTACACCCATATACCATACCCCATGCAGTTTAGAAGATAGTTATAATTGTAGAAAAAAAATATTACAGTGTTATTATATGGATAAATAGGTTAATGAGATACTGTAGATTGGATATATTAATAAGAAATGATTCAGTGTAAAAACTATCTATGATGATTGGATTAAGGTTTTCTGATATCTATAAAAAGTCTATTGGTTTGATTCCGCTGACACTAATCATGGATGTATGAAGTAAGAGGATGGAACATACTACTTTGTATGAATGACAGTGAAGTCAAAAAAGTGGGGAAGGGGAATCAACTGGCAGCCATCTTGTAAGACCCACAATTTTATGCATTTGTACGGATATCCAATCCAAATCCAAACTCCCTTTAGACCCCACTTAGGGGCATAGGGAGGCAACAAGAGGACAAGAGGAGTACGGATATATGGTATATATATATATATATATATATATATATATATATATATATATATATATATATATATATATATATATATATATATATATATATATATATATGAAAATTATTCTCCAAGTATCCGAAAACATTACATTTTCTAATTAAAATGAGTAAAATGCCACAAAAATACATACAATTTATTTTTTATGTAAATGATGAAAAATGCTCACAATAGTGGTTCCATCAAGGTGGCCGCCACACGCTTATTTCCCTCCCCGCACGGCTTCAAAATATTGGACAAAGGGTCTTTCCATTACTTTCAATAGGTCCATGATACTAATTAATTAAGCATATTTTTGTTAAATTTATCTACAGGTACGTCAATTTTTAAAAGCAAAATTTATTTAACTGTAATAATTTCAAAAAGCATTACTAAAAATGAACAAATTTAGTAATGATACCATTTTATTTAACAAATGTCTCAATTATAACTAACTAGTCATGAAGTGTTGAAACAACACCTATCCAATCTTGAACAAGTACCTAGTGTTGTGTTATTTGATTATTTTCATCTCTAAAAAGTGGCGTAACTGGGTGGGAGGGGTGCAAGATGCCATGCGCCCTGACCCGAGAGGGCCCCGGACCAAGAGATTGCTAGCACAGAAATAATCATTTTAAGCAAAAAAAATCAACCATGTACCTGTTTTTTTTTTTTTAATCAATCACGGTGAAACACTTAATTAACATATAGGTACAAAGTCCAATTGAGAAACCATTAAGATTTCAAAACTTCGTAAAAAAATATAACTATAAATTGGTCGGGGAATTCCCTAATTATGTTAATCAAAAAGCTCTTTTTTAGTAAGAATGGGGAGTCCCATTGTGATGATATTTTATGACAGCCCCATCCAAAAAAAATTGCCAATGGTATCTAAAGTAAAGATAGTAGCCTCGTACCTAATATCATATTTAATTAACAGAAACCAAAAAAGTATGTGGTAATAATATAAGGAGGTACATTATAATAATCGTCAACAGTTATTTTTGTACTAGCTGATACCCATTTACTTTTACATATTCAAAAGATGATTTATTTTTTAAAGATTGCTAACTCCATTACCATTTTAGACATTTTTTTATAAACTTTAAATATATTCAAGAAAATATAATATCTTTTACCTAAAGATACTACAACATTAAAATTAAAAGCTTGAGAGATGACAACAATTGAACTTTAAGTCAGTGGTTTATGTGCGATCTGATGATGTAAGAAAATAAGTAGGTACTTATGTAACAACATAACTGAATTATTATGTAGATTTGAATCAAATAATATGTTGAAATATTTTAACAAATTTAGGTACTTTCCGTACAGGAAAAAATCCTGAGTCAAGTTTTAAAAAGCTTTTTTCAATTAGTTTGTATCAAAAAATGCTTATTCAATAAATTTAAAATTATTACTAACCTATGTTATTCAATAGGTTACTGTTCCATTGTGTGAATATTTTGAAAATTTTATGTACCTATTATGTTAAATTTAGCTTTGTTTTGTAAATGAATACTTTATAAATATGTAAATTTTATATTTTATATAATAGTTTGGAAATGGGAACAATGTTTATAGATATGTGGTACGTAATATCAATCCATACAATTTATTGTATCAAGTGATATTATCATTATTTTTAATGTACCCCTACAAAATGCATACATTGGCACAAATAAATTTGATATTCAATCAACAAAAATTCTATGAATTTTTTATCCAAATTTTATACAAAAACTGTGACTCATCTTTTCATTAATAGCGCCAACATAAATAGGGTCTTATATTTAAATCAAGCACATATGATTTTTTGCACAATTTGTGTAAAAAAAATATGTATATTATGTCTGTACAATTAGTTATTAGTAAAATTTATTATATTTTGTAAATAAGACTATTTGATATTGATCATTACAATTTTACTGTTTCATTTCTAAAGAGAGTTTATTTTTATTGTGTTTTTTTTTTTGCTTCGAATTTGGGGAAATCAGTTTCCCAAATTCAGCAGATTTTATTAATCAACCTTAAAGTATGGAAATTAATAACAGTTTGAGGATCACTTTTTTCTAAGTTTATTTTTGAACGGTGATTTTTTTTGTAGATACCTACACTTTTTAAATCTTCGCCATCACAGTAAATAGAGGCAAACCAAATATTTATTTAAAACAAGCAGTGATGTCAAACTGTCCAAATCATAAGGAAGTGATGAAGAGTGCAGAGTGATAATATATGTACATTTTGATAAAGTGTATAAAAAGTCTTCAAACATATTTGTATAGAAAATAGACTTTTGATAGTTCCAATGTTGTTGGTTGTTCCTATCACTATGGGGCATCCATAATTCACGACAGCTGTATAGAGGGAGGGTGCTCAAAAGAATCACAATATTTTATCACCATGGGGTGTTTTGCTATGAGAATATCATGTGTATATTTTCAGAAGATGTGGCCCCCGAATGGACAAACCCTAAGCAAGTGTATATTAATAATTGTATCTTAAATTTATATTAGAGAGAAAATGGATAGCAGTTTAGCCGAATAAGCAATGCCAGAAGCAATTAACAAAGGCACCTGATATCCGTTTCAGCTCTAATTAATATCTTCAAGTGATTTATGCAGAAATGTACATATGATCAACTTATTCTAAGTTGGAGTTGATTACAATTTATATTGTTCAAAGAATATTTTGTTTTATAATACACCAACACTTTACAATGCATCGTGATAGTCTTGTTTTGTTTATAAACTTTTTTTATATACTGGTTTACGGTTAGGAATAAATAAGTTAATTACTGCGAAAGACATCTAAAAGTGAGAGATTTTATAGAATTGTAATAGTGAACCTCGTTAAAATGTGAACTTTACATTACTTCATTATTACAAAATTGACATCCGTGTTATTTTGTAATGTCTACTTACATGTTGCACCTTTTTATAAAATAAGGTTTCAGAATGAAAACAATCTTATCAGTAAAGATTGTAGTAAATTCAAAAAGCTTAGGTACACAGACAAAACTTCAAGATCAGTTGCCATCTTCTTATATCCAGCAACTTCTTGTTCAAGCACATTAATCCCAAGAAAGACTACAGTTGCACTGTATTTACCTAGAGAATGTATGGTTTAGGTTTAGACAGTAATATGTTATAGTATAGATACGCAATCGAGTCAAAATAAGTGCACACAAAAGGGTATGACAAATTTCAAAGGTGTGACAAACCACACTTCAGTCTTTGACGAACCTGCATTGCTCTCGGTATTATCCTCACGCGTTTGAAACATTAAATAACGTGACTGTTTTTATGCTAAAAGGCTGCTGCAGCACTTCGAATAGTGCTAAAAAAATTATTGAGTTAAATCTTTCTCCATTAAGTACACAATCATTAATTATCTAAGTACCTTATAATATTTTAAAATTAAAATACATACCTAATTATATTATTTCAATAATATCAATAATTTATAAAAAGGGTCATTTTGTGTCATTCTTATTGAAGATTGATTCCATGTTTGAATAAATTGTCAATCATTTTTATGAATAATATGACTTAAATTATTTTCTACCTGTAGGAAGGAATGGTTATTGTTAAAAAGACAATGATTGTCCCTAGACCAAAGAGAGAGAAGGAAATATAATACACCCCTTTGACTTTAGAGTACAAATACAGAGATGAATCAATTTAGCTTAAATTTCACAATATTTTTTTCGCAGTACAACTTCATACATACATACATACTCCCTTTATGGCCCCCGCACAACGAAAGCCAACCCGGAGGAGACCAATCCGCAGCAAACCCGACCCGCACGAAAGCGACCTCTCAGCTCGATCAAAGAAATCAAACCAAAAAGCCGGCCCCACACAAATCAAGCCCAAAGCGAATCCCCTCCAAACCAACAATGCGGGAGGCCTAAGCCCCACTCAGGAGCATAGGGAGGCATCAAGACCTCTCCATTGCGCTTAAAGGCGTTCGAGGCTCACTGTGCCTTTTCTGACCGGTTGAAGTTTAAGGACGTGAGGTGGTCAACCTCACGGTCCCGATCTGATTTTTCGATTTCCTGCCTCCTACAGGATGCTCGAAAAACCAGCAGAGGTGCTATTCTCAGCCGGCAACCCCACGGCAATAGATCATCAAAATCATAGCACGTTTTTACGTTATGATTGCACCGCAATGCTCATCTATATTATAACATATCACTGGGTTTAGAGAAAATTTACGGAAAAGAACAACTCTGAAATTATCATGATTCCTCTGAAATGAATCATTATTCGATCAATTTATGCGGCACCTGAGAAAGACCTGCCAAATTTTAGAGAATCTGGTTTTATGTCAAAACTACTTGTGTAATTTTTTTTCTCACATCTCTTATAAACAAAACAAAAATTTTTTCAGTAAGAATATTATATTGTGCCCTTGTTTTCATCATAAAAGATATATTAACAGTGTTATATTATTTCTTGATCAAGATGAATATTTTTTTTGAAAAAAAAAAAAACAAATTTAGCGGCCATTATGAGAGTTTTGACATTTGGAAATGATTAGCTTGAAATCACTTGCCGCTATATTCACTTTAATCTTTTTCTTATGTATGAAATATCGCTAGGGTTGTTTGGAATCAGTTAACATTACCTGGTGAAACTTGTTAGCTCCCTAATCTATGAATATTTTTAACAAATTTGAATGAGTTCACAAAACTTTATGTAAACAGTGTCCGAGTAGTGTGCACTATTTCACCTGCCCTGTATATTACAAGACCAATGTAGAAAGTTGGAACTGTGTCAGATTCGTCTTCATTTAAAAGCTTTTTTACTTTACATTTTTTAAATTTTATAAAAATAAAACGCTTTAGAAATATGTACACCCGACACCAACAAAACAATTGGAAAACTGTATTGCCGGCTCAGAATGCCAATGCTTTTCAATCTCCTTAACTCCTTTCCACATGAGCTCTTAAAATATTTATGGAATTTGGCTCATTTTGTGCTGTAGGGAGATTGAAAAAGAATGCGTTTTCTTTGCATAAATCGCCCACTGAATATCATTAATAATTTTTTTTCATGGCACTAATTGGGTTATTTTTTTTACATGACACTGCACTCGTTTTCGAGTGGAACTGCAATTAATAATTGAGGCAGGTTGTGTTAATTTTCATATTACACAAATTATCTGAAAAAAAGAAATGTCTATTTTTATTTTAATGTTTCGTCCAGATTTTGCAATTTATGCGAAAAGGCAGTGGCGGATTTACGCATTTGCCGCCAGCAGGCTCAAGGCTGTTCAAATTTTGCCGCCCCTTCTAACCTTCGATACCCTACACGGACAAAAGAAGGTGGAAGAAAATATTTTAGAATTAAAAGACTAAAACATGATTCTCTGTTTTTTTTTAATTATATACAGGGTGACTGGTAATTCGATACATTTCTTGTAAGGGGTTATACTAGAGCAAATTTGCAACAACTTTGTTCCAATTAACCAGGGGTAAAATGCCATTGGTTTTCGAGTTATTTAACTTTTTACAGTTTTTTTTTCAAATTTTCACCTTTTGAGATAAAATTGGAATTTGTGAACAAAGTAAATAAAGAAATAACACTCTTCTATACATAGGTGTCAGTATAGCCGGCGGAACTTAATGCTTGAAACATTCTCTACCAGTCAACCGGTCCCGTCCAATCTGAGACAGGATTCCAACCCCGAGTAGAAATTTCAAGTGAAAAAATACATTGAAAATTTCTGACGTACTCCATTTAGGAAAGTAAAAATACATTTTTCTAATAGTTGAAGAATAAAGGAATGGTTGAAATAAAAAATCAAGAAGAAAATTAAAAAATTCTCAGAAATACAACGTTTTAAAATCACAAGTCAGTTTTTTTATTTTTAATTTCGACTTCTCTAAGGGAATTACTCCAAAAAAGGATAATATACTTGGCGCATAAAACACAAGAAAAACTTCCCCAATTAATAAGCTTTTCGAAAACGTATGAATGTTTTCCAATTTACTACAGTTTTGGAAAATAATCAATATTAATCGATCAGATGGTGCTATGAAGGCGTAGGCATTTTCGGCCAGGCGGGCCAGGCACTCCCGCAACGCGCTCCAAATAAAAAAGTATTAGCAGATTGACAAACGTCAAATTCCTCACTTTGACAGATTAATTTAAGTGGAAAATCTTATAACGTTTAGGTATTTATTTATTTTTTATTTCTGTAAGACAATAATTTTTTTTGGGGAAAATTTGCCGCCCCCTAAAATCCGCCGCCCTAGGCTCAAGCCTACTCAGCCTGCTGGTAAATCCGCCACTGCGAAAAGGGGCTAGAATAACTGATCAAATTTATTAAAGAAATTCCATCTCCATATCTTATATGATATAGTTAGCTAAATTGAACACCACAAGTGTTGAGAATTATATTTATATACTATAAATATTGAAATAAAATGATGTAAATTTTCTTGATGGAGTCGTATTCTTATGTCTTATGTAACTCAAATATTTATGTAACATTATTAATGTCTTATTATAATATAATAGCTGTCTCAAATTAAATAACTCGCAGAGTTTGTATAAATAACGTCTAGTATCACACACCTTTTAAAGGAATATGTATATTTACCGCATTTTGAGAGAAAACTTACTAAGAAAATAATTCTCTAATTCACCAACACAAATCTTAAAATGCAGTAAATTTAAAATTAGATTCCCCACGAAGCCTATTATAGAGATTTATTATTAAATTGACTAGTAAAATGAATCCTATAAATAATTAAAATACAAAGTAGATTGTCCCTTATATGCAATAAGAAGTATTATGTATGGGTACTCAAAATATTTTAAGTCAATTATGTAATTTAAATAATAATAATAAACATTATTCGACTATTTATTTTGATGAATAAACTTATTTTTTCATTAATCTAGCACCAAAATCACATATTCTATAATGTCAATCTCGAGTGTGGTAAAAAACGTTGGTTTTTTTAACCGGATTAAATTATTATAAATGAAAGATAAGACAGATAGAAATAAGGATGGGCCAAAACATATATTTCAATGATAACAACTACTTTATATACAAAAAAAGGTCCTTAATTTACATACGAGAGAGCTCATTGTTACCAAGTATGAAACCAAAAAACCAATTCTCATATTAGTTTTGTATTAATAACTAAAAGCACTAACTCAATTTGCGGCACAGTGTAGAGGTTACTTACTTAAAATAATATCCAGCTCATTGGATGATCAGTCAAAGAAAATAATTGATTACAGTCAAGTATGAATTTAAAAAAAAAACTTTATCTTATGTTTTAATAAAATTTGTTTGAAATCTCTCTGAAATTTTTGTTTGATTACTTTACCCTTAAAAGTATGAGGCAAGATCTCCATACATAATAATATACAGTAGGCGTCAGTTTTTGTGATCTCTGGTTAACAGAATCAGCCGCTTTATAGAATCAAAACAAGTGGTACAATCATGATCATAATATCTAGCGCCTACTGTCAATTACATTCAACCCTTTTTCCTTTAAGAACCAATGAAAAGGTGTGTAATTTTTTATCATTTAATGTTTTATAAAAATGAATCTGGGCTCACCCAAAGTGAACACTAATACACTTTCAACATGTTTCACATAAAGCAAAGCTTGTGTTATGGAAGTGGAAATGGCAGCACCGAGACGGCACGAAAACTGTCAACTTCCGCCACTGGGCTAGCAACCACCTCAAAACAATACAAAATACTCACTATAATATTGGTGAGCAATTCAGGCATCAATTGAGAACATTTGTGTCACAGGGTGTCCCTACATCTCAAATATCAACTAAATCCTATTCTAACTCTAACTTCTCAGAAAATGAGCACAAAATATTGACCAACTGTTAAACGAGTGCCCCATGTATGTATTGCAAAAGGTACCTACAATATGTTTTTTTGGCAAGTTACTAATGCTATATTTTCTCGGCAACCAAAGTGTACATGTCACGTAACTATAGAACTATACGCGCGCCAAGACAGCTCTACTTAATTCCGAAATCATACCATTTGAACACGCTCTACCGTGATCATTCCTCATGTGCATGAAAGTCTTCAAGGATACCCAAAATAAGGTCAACCACGAGCATTTTTCAATCAACATGTACTAACGTGTTTTTTTATCAACAAGGATAAAGGGATCATGAACAGCCCTCATGGGCATGAGCGGAATAGTTTCACTTATGCTTATTTACTAAGCCTAGTTCACACTAGGTCGAGTATC
Organism: Mystacides longicornis; assembly: GCA_963576905.1. NCBI lineage: Eukaryota > Metazoa > Arthropoda > Insecta > Trichoptera > Leptoceridae > Mystacides > Mystacides longicornis. The sequence goes on along the minus strand of OY756426.1, from coordinate 20,290,036 downwards.
GTGTACTTTAGTAGCTAAATTACACGCTGCTCGACCAAAAATCGTTCACACTATTTTCAAGTACAGTTCATTAGTGCGAAATTCAGCAGGCAGTGACGCATGGTCGAAGGTGCTACTAACCCAAACAAACACAATAAAAATTCATTGACTTGACTAAGCTGTCGGCCAGTGCTGCCACCTTTGTAAAATGTTTGGACCCGGAGACAAACTTAAAAAAGGTCAATCCAAAAACTTGGTATTAAATTATTTTATTAATAGGTACCACTTTTTCCCAACGGTAATCTACATACGGCAATTATTGGTCTATGTTTAGCTACATTATTGTATTGATGGCACATTGAAAGAAAAAAATAAACGCATGTGATTTTACAAATAGACCCCCCCTCCCCCCTGGTGATGTTTTGTAATTTTTTTCTGACCCCTCCCCCCCTTCGGAGCTCACGTGATTAATGGACGCCGCCTTTCACACAACTGAAGAAAATGTAATCTAATTATTAATGGCTTCGGTTTTTAGGTGATGAAAATGTGAGCAAAAAAAGGAGGAAAATTTAAAGACTAGGTCTAAAAAATGCAGTTTAATAAGTTAAAATAATTTGAATAATTTTGAAGTTAAATTTATGTCATTCTTCTTAAAAAAAAACAAGGATAATTATTTATAAATAAGTGGTATTACGTTAAGATACTTATCAGTTGGCTAAATTAGGTTGTTTCCTTCTTAGGTAGCATGGTGACAAACCAGTCCTCCAAGACATGCGCATCCTCATCCGGCCATATACTATCAAATTTAACAGGACCTCTGGGATTTCTATGAAGAATTAAATCTATAACAGGATAACTGCGAATATTTGTGTCCTTTGCTATTGGATTATTTTGTTTTCTCAATTCAGCTACTAGACCTTTTTTCACAAATGATAAAAATTCATGGCAGAAATCTAAACACACATTCGCATCCCAACCCTGAAATATACCATACCATCATCTAATTAAACTACTTGACAAAATTAAAAATTTACATTTCACAAATCCAATAGAAGATGCCAACCTCTGCATATTTTGGTAACTCTGCCGTTTCATACTGTCGAATTTTCTTGACAATACCATTGTCATTTCTAAATCCACAAACCACAACGTCATTGCCTGCAAAATAGCTCTGCAGCCACCAAGTTAAACATTTAAATCTCCTAAAATAAATGAAACACGGTTGAATATTAAATTGTATAGGGTATTTCAGCAAGAGGCACTTATTAATTTTTTGAGAAGAGTTGCATCTGTGATAAAGAAGACAAGTTCCGATTGAGTATGAAATAAAATATAAGGCCAAAAAGTTATTTGCATTGTAGAATTTGAAGTTATTCTTGAATTGTTGTCAGGTTTTCGGGTTTACAGGAGCCATGTTTTCAAGAGACTAACCGGTATGTTGAGCCAAAGCAGTCTAACCGACCATAATCGACTCAATTTTTTCAACTATTTTTCGATAGGTTCTCTCTCAGCATAACATCACACATTTTTATAGCTTTTCATAATTATAATGAGTTGTCCTTTCGTTAAACATACTAGTTTTAATTATTAAAATAAACATAGATGACAACTGTCAAATTTCACTGTTGCCAACTTTAAAAAATTAAACTAAATTAAAAAAGTTCACTCTTACTGAAATAATCTATACATACCTACTTATTATTTTTTTATTATGTTAAGCCTACAAACGGGGCACTGTAGGCTTAACAAGCACATGTACACCATCGGGATCCTGGACGCTGACATTTACAGGATGTGTGGGGAGTCATTAGAGACCCCCATGCACCTCCTCTGCGAATGCCTACCAATGATGCAAAACAGACATAAAAATCTGGGCAAACGCCTAATGTGCCCAGAAGAAATTAAAGAGCTCAACGCCAACAAAATCCTCCAATTTTTCCAGGAGGCTGGACTGAGCGATGAGCTCTAATGTAAGGCTAGTCACAATAGTTCCAATATGGGACGCAGTGACAGCAACCCCCCAGGGGGCAGCGAGCCTATCAATAAAATAATACTTACTTGAGAACTACCTCTAAAACCATAGAACCTATGTAATCTAAAGACATACATGGACAATTTATTTTTGATTTTTCGCATATTATATGTTTCCTGGAATTGCTAGAATAGTGAGGGATAGTGTTAGTTCCAGTGTAACACCCCAGAGTCTCAGAGAAAAATATTACAAGCTCTGTAAGGGGGCGCTGACTAGTCCTTAAGGCCCCTAAATTTAGCAAAAAATGGTCTCCTGGATCATAAGGGGGCTCTACTGCCTCTGTCACTGATATAAATGATATAAAGAACAACTATCCCATACTTACTTGAATGAAAAAAAATGTTTCTGTTCCTCTATTAACCTGGACGTCTTCAACTCCACTTGTTTGAGTTTTCGGAGGTGTTCCAATACTTTTTTACGGGGTTGTTTATGTTTATTTTCCTTGGACCATTCTTTGAACATTTGTGGATCAGTTATGTCTCCAATAAGAAAGCCATCCATTTCAGCACCATACACCAAACTATGCTCGCCTAACTTAGCAGAATAGACACAGTTGAACTCCGAATTCTCATCAGCTGGCACAGATAGATCTGGATCACAATACGGGTCTTCTGTAAATATAAAAAAACATTCATAGAATGATTTCAAATGTGATTATCAGTAACTGAGTACCTATGATTCTAAAAATACACAACAACCAATGATTCTAAAAATTCACTAATGATGTTCAATTTATTTATTTATCATTTGGCAAGTCGTTGAATTTTTGTCACAGCGTTAAAGTCTGACATCCAGTGCCGCCACCCATTCAAGAAATTCTGGGGACAAGCTGACGGCACTCTCGATGGTACCAGGATAAGCGCGAATGGGGCAGTCGTGCAAGATGTTCGTTCCATTCATTCTATTGATGATTCCATTCGTCCTGGAGATCGTATCCCAGTATCTGGTACTGTGCTCCCTGTCTCCAGGGGGCCTTACGGGATAGTAGTCGTATCGGAGCTGGGTCCCTTGCATGTTCCATTATAAGGAGCTCATTGTTGCTGGCAGTTGTCAGCCATACCTTCTGTAAGGCTCTGTGTCTTCTACATTCGGGGGGAGCAATGTTTGAGAGCACAGGCAACCAGTTTAATGGTGTGGATTGGACTGTGCCACTTATTATTCGTATGGTGTTAAAATGTTCAATTTAAAATGGTATGAAAAAACCACAACAGACTTACGACTAGTGATACTTTGAAGGCTGGCTTAATGAGATATCTTTGCGTCAACAAAATTCCCCATTAAGTCGCAAAGTTAGTCCGAAAGCTTTCAATCATGAGAATTTTCAGCGTTTCAAAAATCTTATTCCCCCGGCAGGATTTGAACTTGCGTCCCTAGTTGTCCCCTGCAGAGACCCTAGGCACTATACTGAAATCAGCGAAATCTGACCACTGGCTTAATCTATTCAAATTATAATACAATAGAAATGGGTAGGATTATTTTTATGATGGATGCACCCTTATATTATTGTTATTGGCGAAGCATTGATTGGAAATTCATTATGCGAACCTGTCTAAGTAAATATGACTGACAGCATTATTATTCTTGCTCATTTTTTTTCTTGGAACAGTTATTGAAACTTACTTAATTTCATAAAGGAAATTTTTCAATAATGTTCAACTGTAATTTTTTGTTTTCTATAAAGTTTTGAAAATCCAAAGAAGGGCATAGTAGCACCAGGATCTTTGACCCTGTATAGTGTACATGCCTTATGGGATTTTAAACTATATAGGTATTTTTAAATCAATCCATAAACATTACATATATTTTAATAATTACTATTAATGGCTGATTTAGGTGATACCTATATAATATGTACTTGTATTTCATTTAGGTCTACAGATAAAAATATCTTAGTGATTTTTTTATTTTGCCGATAACTCTTAGAAGTAAGAGAAACTACCTGCGCAAACCCTTTGCTTTTATTCGTTACATGATTGGTTAATAACATGTGTCAGTGTGTCACCATAAGACAATACCACTAGGTACCTGCTATTATCTCCCTACTGTTACTCTTTTGAAGATTTATGGCTGTTTCATCAGATTTCACTGATTTCAGGCCAAATGACCCGATGCTAATTATTTCATAATATGTGTTAATAACAAGTAGACATTATAATTATTGATGAGGTATGGGCACACTGTTGGAAAATTTGCAAATAACTAGAGCAACCAAATTTATCCACTGTGTTTGCAGTTATGTAGTTGGCACCAGGAAATGAATATATCCATTTTTGTTGATGTCTCACTTACACAATATACATCAGAATTAGACTGTATGTTACAGTAAATGTAAATACCTGAAGCCATGTATTGTTCAAACTTGTACCCCCATGCACACATTGTTTGTTCTCTTTCTGACATGTCCTCCTTCTTTCTCATTTCGGGCGTTTCCAATGTATGCATGTAAATTATTCCATTTGCCAGGGTTACTCCTAGACTGGTATTATAAAAAAAGCATAACCAAAATAAAGCAATAATTGCAAAGTTTTAGACAGATTCCAATAAATTTATTAAGTGTGACTTTTATTCTTTATTCTTAAAATATTTCCATAGACCCTTACGGGCACTCGGAAAAAATGCAAACAATAATAACAATAATGAAATGTAACAAAACAAAACAACCGTGTACATAGGGTCTCAGAACATAATCCATAGTAGTTATGTAAAAGAGGGAAATCAGATCATGCATGGTGTAAAGGGCCATATAGCATTTGTCAAGTAAAGATTTTATTTATCGGTGTAAATTGCCACATTGCGTTCATCTGATGAGAGTAAAATACAAAACAATAAAAAGGAGAGAATACAAAAACAAAAATTATCCCGTTGGACCACTCTACTGAGGAGTATTTGCCATAGATTAAATCAATGTGGATTCAAGTCAACAAGAGGAACATCACAATTACGAATAACAAACAATAAACAACCAACCAACAGTAAGGAATGTTTACTCCTATATATAGATACGGTAGGTGAATACGTGTAATCAATCTAACATCTCATCAACAGAGTAAAAACATTTATCAACAAGGAACGATTTTATCTCTCTCTGAAAGGCTTCGTCATCTGTTGATTTGATATTTTGAGGTAGCTTGTTATAAAACGAACACCTCTGCATACAAAACTTCGTGATAACTTTGCTAGCCGCTGCTGGATGGGTTTGATTTCATCCTTTCGTCTACATACCTAATTAGACCACAATAATCTTGTTGTAGGTACATACTACAGTTATTTATACTTTTTCCTCAAGAATAGGAAAGAGCCATCTATGGATTCAATATATAAGTTACACTCCTATTACATAAGTGTGTGCGTACAATATTTTTTTTTTTTTATTATAGACCTCCACCCGGACTCGAGTGATTTTGGTCTTGTATTTATAAGAAATATGACAAAGAAAACTGAATAATTGATTAAATATTTAAAAAAAAGGACAAATAAATAAATAGGTAAATCGATAAAAATAAAAAAAACAAATTCAATTGGTTACTTTTAACAAAATGTGCCAGCTGTTTGTAGATTTTCTGGGAATCTAATGACAGCAGGTGGGGTACGTTGAACGGCCGTTCACAACCCTCCAAACTATATTACTCTTTTTGTTGTATTTTTTTTTTACTTTCTAAATCTGTTTATACTTCAGTTGGTTACTTAACTCAATATGAGAATAATTATTGAAAAAATAGCAAATTTCAAATTTGTTCTTTGCTAACAAGTCATCCAGATCAATTTTATTTCTCATAAAAATGAATCCGCGCTCACCCAAAGTGAACAGAAACACACTTTTTTGTCATTTTTTCCAGAAAGCAAACCTTGTGTTGTAAAAGTGGAAGATGGTGTCGACAATAGGGAACTAGCCTAAGACCTCCACTACGAAAGTCGGGGAATGATCGGCTGGACTACTTACCCCTTTGTTACTCTCATGAAAACAAGGGAAAGAATTCAACTTTTCTTAGCCTCAAGAATACCAGCAGTGCATTAAATTATTTGTAAAAAAATAAAAGATTTTTTTTTGAAACTAACCGTATTGGTTCAGTATTTTCAAATGGTACTTTGCTAATAGCTCTCAAAGCACCTCGATAACAAAGAAACGGTACATCATCCATCGTAATAGGATCAAGTGAAAATGCGTCAAGATCTCCCCTATAAATCATACAAAAAAAAAACAATTAAATTTTTTTCTTTATTTGACATTAGAAGAAATTCCCCCTTATTCAACACCGGGTCTTACTTGGAAACCATAAATATGGAAACTGAGTTAATGATTTTTAAATTTGCAGTATCTTAATTATATTAATGCATGCTTTTTCACTCATTTTCAGACGATAACTTATATAAACTTATGATATTGTGTGTTTTGAGGGATCGCGGAGAGATCTTCACATGTCCGGAGTGCGGTCAGGTCTGCGCATCCAGGATTGGTCTTTACGGACATTCAAGAATACACCAAAGGCGGTGAGTATTATGGGATCCTCGAACTCGAGGCCCGGCAAAGAAGAAAGATAACTAGCCGTAATTTCAATAATGAATGCAACCTGACTGTCTAACACACTGTTAGCTGCCTGCATTATATGCTTTGTATGTGGGACACACTTCTATGTGGGCCTGGGCCTCTGTTACTTCAAGACCTTAAGCACCTTAAGCAGAATTCACACCCTGCGTGTATTAATAAAAGTCTTATTTATTTATTAGTAATAATATATACCTGTGGTTTTTTAAATAAGACAGTATGCCCTGTAAGCGCCCTTGGTCAATAATGCGTTTGTGTCTTTTATCAATCATGTGATTTAAGTCCATTGCAACTTCTCGTGGAATTATGTTTTTCTTTTTGATGTATTTTAGTTCTGAATGGTCATCATGGTACTCTCTATTCAAATCTAAACTAAAATATCCAATCAAATTGGGCCGCGTCAAGGAAACGCCCCTACCATAATCTCTTCTTTGAGTAGACAAATTCATTTCACCAACAAATCAATGATGAAATTATCTCTAGAAAGAACAAAATTATAATTTATTATGTGGTAGAATAGAAGTTATTCAACAATTTTTGATGGGCAAAATAAGAAGGTCAAGAGGTGTGGACTGAAGACAGATTTCCTGGCTCCGTATTGAGACGCCCAGCAAGGAAGTTATTGGAAGCCACACTATTGAAGGACGACAAGGAAGCTGCCATTGAAGGGAGGAAGACCGCCAGGTTGATTGACTGGACTTCGGAAAAGAAGACTGATTCATAGGACTGACCAGAGGACTAGGACTACAGAAGCACCTGGATACACCCACAGAGAGGACCCAGCGTGAAGATTAGGACAAAGGAAGGAAGACGCCGAGGAACCCACGGAGAGGACTTGGGAAAATACGGTTCTAGTTTAAGTGTAACGTTTAGTGATTCTGAGCTCAGATAGGTGTAGCCATCACTAGGATATTTAAGGTCAGTAATTTTATGATTTATTGTGTCAAAAGTGAAAGTAGGTACATAATATATTTAAAATCCTCCATATCAACAGTCTCTTTTTGGTAAACATGAGTTTTAGCGTCGCGAACATTAATTTCTATTCGAATTATCCATAACTTTCATTTTTTATGACGTTTGGCGTTTCCATAGATTTTTATATAAAGGTATTTTTAATATATTGTATTACTTTAAATATTCATTCTGACGATAAAATTAACGAGGGTAAACGTGATGAGGTATGGGGGGCTCCGCCCCCCAAACCCCCCCTATAATTATAATCTAACCTAACCCAATCATATAAAAAAGTATAAAGCTTGCTAACGCTAACGTTTTATATTAACTTTTTAATTAATAATAGGTACTTACCTTTCCAAATAACCTCCAAATATTAGTCTATAAAGGTTTATGTATAGAGTCTATAGTCTGTGCTGGTGTTTATTTAATATATCAAATACTGAAACATATTAAAAAATACCTTTATATAATTTTCACTTCAAAATACTCTGTATCATCGCCTAATGTTATCAAAGAGAATATAATACCTTACGGATAAATGTTATTGACAAACGCACGTTTGTTTTGGTTTAGAGTGTTTTGTTTTGACAGTTCCGTTACTCCGTTCCAGCGAGGGTACGAACACGTAAAGCCGATTCCGAGCCGCACCGACCGGCGCAAAGAATGTTGTCTATGGTTTCAATGCATTTATTTGGGCACGCCGGAAAGCGGATTTCTGCTTTTGCTGTACGTATCCCCATTCAAATGCATAGAAACATTCTTGGCGCAGCACAGTGTGATATTTTGAGAATCTAGCTAGATCGACAAAAATCAATTTAGGAGCATGTCTTGAAACACCCGTAAATGCAATAAATTCAAAGCTAACATATATACTACAATCGAGAAATGTTTGGGAATCTATTCGAAAGAATAACTGGAATGGCCGGCCACTTGAGTCATGCCTACCGGCCGCACGTTCCTTTGTTATGGATTCATTCGTCCAAGTTTGCTCGATTTTTTATACGCTGTGTTTATGTGTGCTAGTGGTAATTTTGTGCTGTAATCGTTTTTGTGGAGCCATTAAGGTAAATGATCGTGTACCTATTATTTTCTTTGTATGTATGTTAGTTTAGTAATAAACTTTAAATTAATAGATAAGGGTTTTTATTGAATCATTAACTCTAATTCTTAATTTTCATCTAATCTTTTAGTTAGTTTCCCGTCATTTTCCCGTCCGTTAAGTATATTTTTTTGAAAGGTATATTATACTTCAAGAAAGACGTTCATTTTTTGCGGCACTCATACAACATTTTCTTATTTTCAGAATGACTACACAAACTTCTCGTCGTTTATTTTTTGACGCTTGTTTAGTTAACGTCAAGAAATCGAGACATGATGCTTTGCAGTGGCGTACCGTGGGTTTTCGCCGCCCGGGGCGGGTAAGAAATTTGGCGCCCTCCCCCCCTTATATAATTTGGAACCCCCCTCCCTCTACAGCACAACAATAGTACATAAATTCAATTTTAGGACAGAGCGGGACACAGCTAACTTCTGACATAGATTTTTCTACCTGCGGATTCACCGCAAATGTTTTTTTAGGACCTTAACCCGAAATTAAATGCTATTTTTGATAAACATAAAAATTCTGATTTTATCAATCTGGTCGTGTATAATATAGCACAAGCAGATTTTGCCGCCCTCTCAATAGAGGCGCCTGGGGCGGTCCGCCCCACCCTCGGTACGCCACTGATGCTTGTTACATTATATTTTCAGTAACTTGGTGTCCAGTTTGTAACGGACGATATTTCGAAGAGTTTGAAAGCAAAAATCAGTATAGTTAATAAAATAATTGGCGAAAAAAGGTCGAAATCAGGCAGATATCGAGATCGCTTTCTAAGAACGAATTCCCCATGGTTTAGCAGCGAATCTATCATTTACAGGCTGTTTACAGGTATTGTCATTGAAAGTGTCGTTGATGTTTCCCAACCTGAAGCACGTAACCGTCCCGGACGACCACCACGCTGGGCGGTACTCGAGTACAAGTACTCGTAGATTGTACTCTGAGTACTTTTGGTGTACTCGGTACTCAGTCCACGAGTACATTTCTCAAACCTGTACTTTTACTTGTATTCGACGCGTTTTTTGTGCTTAAAAAGTACACGAGTACATTTTAAGTCCTCGAGTATATCATTGGATTTAGTCGAGTACGTTTAACCTACTACGCTGCGTATAGGTCATATGTATTTTTTAGGTGTCGTGGTAATATGTATTGGTCAAGTGTGGATGCATGATGGTTCTCGTTTTTAATTCTAGAGTATTGGTGATGTAATTTTTTTAAAACCCATATATTATAATTGAATTGGTTATTTTAAAAACTAAATAAGTCATTATTTTTTTCAAAATGAGTTTTTGATGGAATTTTCATTTTTATGGTGTGTAGTCTGAAATCCTACTCTGCCATTGTTTTTAACGTAAAAACTGAATTATCTTATGTACTTGAAAAACCCCTTGTTTATAAAGATTTCAAAGTCAATTAAATGGATACTCCCAAAATATTTGTTTTGTTCGTTATAGTTCTATTTTTTTAAGGAATACCAAACTTATGGAGGTCACCTTTGATGTGTCTTATGAAAAAAAAATACGTCTAGTAATCGGGTAGATTGATTGAAAATAGTCAAATAACGTTACTTTTATTTTAAAACATGCACCTAGTGTTGGCACAAATGAGGTAAAAAAAGTGTGAAAAATATTTTTCCCCTCCTTAGAAGTTTTTCTACGGGTGCCCATGCATACAATACCTTGTACGATGCTTATAATAATATGTTTTGGCCCCATGACTGAATCACGTGCATAGAGGATGCGCGTGATATTTTCATGTGGTGACCCCATGGTTGAAATCTGCGGAGGGCAAATAAAGGTTTATGTATAGAGCTCTTTGGGTTTATACAAGATTTTGCGTTTCATTAATCACTAATGTACTCGGTACTTGTACTCGGTACTTTGTACTCGAGTACTTCTCACTGACCACTTGTACTCAATACTCGAATACATTTGTGCGTAGTACTTGTACTCAGTACTCGAGTATTTTTTCCCTGTACTCGGAACAGCTCTGCCACCACCCGAGTATTACAGGAATTTGGAGATTCCTTTTTACTCGCATTATATAAAGCCAAGACGGGACTCCTTGACACACACAGTGGAAGAACAATATACGACGAGTTTGTCATCTTGAAACTACGCCACCATAAGAGATATCGATGACAAATAAAATACAGATTCGCCAGTCAGGTTAAAGGTATTCACAAGCTATTGTAAGGGAGATTTGCTGGTATTCACCTATGTAGAAGAGGTACTTACATAAATAAAAAAGCACGTTGGTGCTTAATCCCCCAGTATTACTAAGCGGTGGCGCCTTGGGACATGGGACGCATGTGGGCTTTCTTTCAAAATCACTCCCATGCCATGCCTACCCATGACGCCTGGCCCATACTGGGGGTCTTGGGACATGGGACGCAACTGCATCAACACTGTCATAATAACAATACTTGGCAGCCGCATCCCCGTCCTCAGTAGAAGCATAGCATAGGAGGACTGTCAGTGTTTCGCCTGCCATCTTGAAGAACGCACTCATCAGGCGGTCAGAAACAGGTTCCCAGCCAAGAAGGCGAGAGAAGGCAAATTTACTTAAAAGAAGAGAGACGCCACGCATCCGTGCAGTTCGGTGACCAGAGTGCAGCATGACATAGTTACCAGTGTCACTCTGCCCCGTCCCTATGATGCGTGCCTCGCTCAGCCCCAGAATATCCAGTCCATAATCTCCCGCCAACTTGGCAGCAACAAGCTCCCCGCCCGCCCTCAGAGTGCGGACATTCAGGGTTCCGATCTTTAGGCCCTTTTTTCTTAAGGGCGTGAGGTGGTCAATTCCACGGCCCGGATCAGATTTTTCGATTACCTGCCTCTTACAGGATGCTCTAAAAACCAGCAAAAAGAGCAGAAGTGCTTTTCTAAGCCGACAGTCCCACTGCAAATCCGAATTCAAAAAATCAAAACTTTTAGTGCGGCCCGTCCTTGGCTCATAATCTTCCCCAGTGGCCCCTGTGCCCTATAAGTTTGTGCATCCCTGATTTAGAGCAACGCTTTATACATAGTTTTTAAGTGAAATTTTATTGTGAATTTTAATTTTATTATTGAATATAATTTTTGTCTGCTACAGACTGTATCCACCATAATACTACAAAACAGTAGATTATAATATCTATGCTACAAAGTGAAAGCAACTAAACATTTGTGTTATCCAATGGAAAAAAGCTGCTAACCTAGGGTAGCCCAGAACTCATAGTATATTATAACAGCCTTTTCGTGTAAAACATATCTTTGCATAAAAATTCATAATTTTACGATTAAAATGAATTTATCCTTGGAATTATTATAGAAACTTTAATGATATCGACTATTGGAGCTTTTATTATCTGCTTTAGAACTACATATTCAATATTAATCGGTACTTTAAGGGGGACCCACTGAAGTTACGGATCTCAAATTTTACGTGCTTGTGTAATGTGCATAAGACCAACCCGTATACCAATTCTTTTTTAGCCCTATTTTTAGAACAAGTGAAATTTTCTTTGGATACTTTAAGAGGGTTCCCCTGAAGGTACAGATCTCAACATTTTACTGACTCATCTACATCGAGGGGCTAACCGTTCTACCAAATTTCAATCAAATCGGATAAGAATTACTATGAGTTATTGGTGCGCACACATTTTTGGCGTACGCGTACCTACGGGTACGCGGAAATTTAAAAAAAAAATTTTTGCATTTTTTTTAATCTACACCCTCGAAAACGTCGAGAAAATTAATTTCAGCGAAATCTCTTTTTTTTGAAATCCGATCACAAGACTCATGTATATTCCATATACTATGAGTAATAGATGTTTCAGAAACACATGCCGAAGTTACGCTGCAGTCTTTAATGGATCTCACTATATTAAGATCATGTTAGGTACAAGAAGTAAATACTTAAAGAACCTAGATAATGAACAAGAACAATTTGAACAAAACATAATAGTTTGTGTATCCCCCTTATAGAGACAAGTCTCGTGTAAAGGGGGAACGTGTTCATTTGTTAAGTTATACCTCTGAAACTATCAAAAATATTTATTTATTTTTTGCCATCTTATAAATAAATTTATTAAATTATCTAGTTTGCGTGTTTCGGCGTTTTTCGATATTTTTATAAAATTCTGAAATATAGGCAATGAAACTCGTAAATTTGAGAAATCCTGGAACCTTTTCATTAAATTTAATTTGAGATATTGTATTTTTCTATATACATACACATTTTTAGGGTTCTAGCTTTTATAGTTTTCGAGATACTTATATGAAAAAATTCAAAGGTCGATTACCCCTGACTGAAAGAAAATTTCAAAATTCTGAGTACCTATACAAGTTTAGGATCAGTGCATCAAGCGAATGAAAAGTTATAAGGGACACACACACCCTCACACCCTCGCACACACACACACACTCACTAAAGGTTCTCCTACGAATTCTGAGTAAATCCATATATGGAACATATTATATGCTGCGAAGCACAGAACAATAATACCCTATTCTGCGAAGCCTCTTAGTTGGTGTTTTTTGTCGTCAAAGTTTGAAAACCGTTTAAAATCTAGACCTGGCCATACAAATCTCACGTATCTTGGTTTGATACTGCCGTTCTGTCTCGAGAAATAATTTCTCTTCAACAAATCGACAGTTGGAAAAATCTTTTTCTTTCTCAAATTTTTGCATGAGCTTTCGAGATACTAATTTGGATTTTATGAATCCTTTTCTTCTTGTCTTATGGCTTAAATTTAGAGCTGCTTCTGTCACAATTTTAACTAATCCTATCACAGCCTGGGTGTGGCAAATCAGTCTCATAAACTCCAAAACTGCAACTCCTCCATTTTCAATAAAATAATTATAGTAACTGCTCATCGGAAATATTAATCAGTATTGGGAGTTCGTATATTATATTTTGTTGCCAGTCAATCAAATGTACATAAGAACATGCATTAAGATCCATTTTTCGCGCCCCTACCATTCGTGAAACAGATCATTTTTTACTCACTTGATGAGCCTTTAAATCGCGTCTTACGGCGAGTTCTCTAATGCGCATTTTGTGAATCTGTTACCATACTCGACAACAAGTTCCTGGATGGACAAAGTAACTGTTTCGAATTAAAATAAGGTGTTCTATCGATTACAATTTGTAAGAAAATATCTAGTGCTGTGATGAGCCTCCATTTTGAACCATCTTTGCTGGATGTAAGTGTTTTGACTGTGAACCGGACAAGGGTGTATGATTTTATGGCAAACGTTAAGTTTTTGTTGTGGATTTTCCCTAGAAATATACAAACGCAGAATAGGTTAGATCTTGAAAACCAGCGAGTACGACTAGTACGAGATAGCTTATTATTTAAGATTTTTTTCAAACTATAACATTTTTCAAACCTATTCATAGAATTACATCTCATTTTCATACGTAGGTAGAATAAATTCTTTTAACTCTGCACAAAAGTGCTAGGATACCAAGAATCGGACATTTTAACTTTTGTCTGTAGAAGTCATGTTAATACACTTAAAAAATGTACATCACCTATTCCTACATACTCGTGAAAGTAATTGACACGCGACCTTTCCACTACATTTGTTGAAACTAAAATGTGAAACAAAACACTGAAATTTATAAATCGGCTCGTGCCGCCCCCGCTTTGTCTTGCACTTTGCTCCTCTCTCACAGCGCCAAAGACTATTAAAATTATGAAATAATAGTGATTGCAACAGCTAGTTAACTATATTGAAATTAGTTTTGAATAAAATGAACCTATTTAAGTAAATTTTGTAATATTTTGTAGACCTCGCAAACATCCCCTAAATTGTCGTTTCGGCGGGGGCTCTTACCGTTTTCTGAGAATTTTTATATATATTTTTTTATATAGGTTATTGATATTAATAGGCAACTTAATACAACTATTCCAAATCGAAAATTGGCAAAAAAAAATTCGTTCCACCCTAATGGGCACCCACCATTAAAATTAGGTGCTCATTGCTCCCTACCTATATGTTTATTTATTACTTTTTTTAATTTATTTTAAACCAAATTTATAATTTTTGTGCCTTTTTAATTAAAATAAACTGACGTGATTCAATGCACCATCGATAAAGTAAGGATCGGGTGCAAATCGGTAGAAGAGAATTTCAAACGGTAACGAGAACTGCATTTATATTGAGATCAGGGTGACCACGATGCAAAATCATTGAGTTAAAATTTTCCTTTTTTTTATAGAATTGAAATACACAGTTACAAAATTGTATTATTAATAATAGGTAAAATAAATAAAGAATTACCGGGAACGGCATCAATGAGATAATAATATAATCCTAATTAAAGAGGTAGTTAGTTACGTAAGCGAACTGTCAAGTGTCAATAATCAATAATGAGAGGAGAAAAAAGTGATGCTTTTATAGTTGGGTTTTGCCTCATTGTTTACAGTACAGTTCAACTAAGAAATTAGAATAATGAATAATTTGAAATCAATTATTCTAGTAAATCATAATGACGTAAGGAAGGATAAAGTTTTCTTTATTAGGCAGCATGAAGAAGAAATAATAGAGCTTCGTGTAACTGGATCGATTTTGACAAAATACCTGTAATTCCGAAAAACTCAACCGTCTAACTCTTAAAAAAAATCGTTAATCGTAAGATTACATGTAAATCATTGATCAGTTTTTACTTAAATTATAAAAAAAAATATTTAATCCGCGTTTGTTATGTCGTATGAAGATGACATTTCATACCAATGAGATATTAAATCTCATTGTTTCATACAAAGTTTTTTTTTTTATTTTTCTGAATTTCACCCGAAAAAATACAAAATATTGTAAACAAACAAACAGTAGCTAGGCAACGCGAGTGGTAACTACCAATATTCGCTATGTCAGATTTGAACGAGTTATTGATGCAGAATAATAATAATAATAATAATAACTTTCTTTATTCATAGATAATAGCATTACAATAATTTTTACAAGTATTTGAATCCACCTAACTGAGCAAAGCCCGTACCAAGGTAGACCTGTAGCAACTATTTTTATTTATTTAAGTATTAGCGAAATAAAGGATCTAAACAAGGATAATAGACAAAATTTAAATAGAAAAAAAGTAAAATGCTTAAGTAAAAAAAGCAAAAGCAAAATCTTTGGTCGGATGCCAGAGATCACCCTCAACGATAATCCCGCCTAAGCACAACACCTCATCATCCACTATGTACTACTTAATATACTTTATTATTTCTTTCTGTGACGTTGTATATATGTGTATATTTATCATTCAATCATATAGGGTATTGTTTTATTTGTTGTGCTGTAAGAATTTAAACAAATAAATAAATAAAATGCATCAAAAAATAAATAAAGAAAATAACAAAATAAATAAATTATATTTATGTATGCCCACATTGTGTCATGTATTGATGATTATAGTGTTTATATTTATCTTTGGAATAAAAATCATTTCATTACAAATAAATAAATATATAAAAATATAATAAGATAAATAAATAAAAATAAAAGAATAAAAGATGAATGCAGGATATAACAAAAAATGCATGCAGGAAATAAAAAATAAATAATGCAATGCATGAATGCAGGAAGCGGTATCATCCCCAATACACACTCAGTTATCTAAATCTCACACCCTCACAACACACACCCCCCTCACACTCACATACCTCTCACACACACACCCCGTCTAGCAGTGCCCAGCAACGACGCGAGGAAAGCTCAAGATGAGCTCAAGGAACAGTCTTTGGCGGAGTATAATAGTCATGTCAGGTAGGTATGTAATTTAGTATGGTCTCCGTCTCGTGTCGTCCAATTCTTAGTAACCAGTAATTTAAGAGTTTTTTAGTTAGGGGTGTATACGTCATTTGTCTTTTAGTCAGTACGTTGTCTTGTATTTTATTCAATAATCTAGGTGCCAGAAATGTAAAATGTCTCTGTGCGAATCTTGTCCTCGTCTTTGGCACTTTAAAGTATTGTTTGTTTCTACATCTTGTCGTCAGTAAATGTGTTATTCCCGTCTGTAAGTGTTTGTGTTTGATGTAGTGCAGTATTATCGTTTTCGTATATGTCTGTCTTATGTCCAACATGCCAAATTCAGTGAAAAGGACCTCCGACGGAAACCTAAATGGTTTTTTATTTATAACCCTCAGAATTGACTTCTGTACTTTAACTAAAGGATCCAATGCTGTCACAGTGGCTCCTCCCCAACCTAGAATGCCGTAGGATATTATGCTATGCACTAGAGCAAAATATATTGCTTTAAGTGTCTTGAGGGGTAGCATATTTCTTATCTCCCTGAACACGTGCATGGTTCCTCTAAGTCTATCTGCTGTGGCTGCAATATGGTCTTTCCAGTCGAGTCTTTCACTAATGAGTACGCTGTGGAGCCCAGGGCGGCGGTGGCAACTAGTTTTTATTGTCACACAAGCCCGCATCGCAGCACTGCAGCGGTGACGAACAACTCAGCGGAGCGGAGTCAAATCACTTCTACTTTGAACACGCCGCCGCTCGGGTCTCTCCGCCGATTTCGTACTTATTATTAAATTCAAATATTAACTTGTCGATTCATTGTCATATGTAAATTACTGTAATAAATTCAGTGTTCAGTTTTCAACGTATTTATTTTATCTCACATTTAAATATACCTTCTGAATATCTAATCCTCGACGTGGCACCTTGCCACCACCGTGTAACACACACGGTCCAAGGGAACCTCTACTGGAGGGCCCGCAGAGTATACTTGGAGAATCTAAAGTAGCCTCTCTCGGGATACCGAGAGAGAAAGCCTGCGACACCGACTACCCGACGGATCTTCATCTGCACATACCAAACACACCGTTTGATCGGGAGTCACGCAGGATCCTACACTGGTGACCCCGACGTGATCGTTATCCGCACATACCAAATACACCGTTTGATCGGGAGTCACGCAGGATTCTACACTGGTGACCCCATCATTGAACACAAAGGCCACACTGGTAACCTCGCGAACACGGTAATCTTAACATTTCAAACATTTTTTAGTGTCAAAACGGCAACGCAAAATTTTTTTTTCCAACAAGAGGCAACAATAATTTTTTTTCTTCACACGTGGACCGAGCGCGCGGCCGTTCAAGGGGGGAGTCAG
This sequence comes from Mystacides longicornis, assembly GCA_963576905.1. NCBI lineage: Eukaryota > Metazoa > Arthropoda > Insecta > Trichoptera > Leptoceridae > Mystacides > Mystacides longicornis. The sequence continues at coordinate 20,272,312 of OY756426.1, read as the reverse complement.
GAGCTGCCTGGTAGGGTAAGATCGTTTCAATTGTTATATAGAACCTTAGCTTCAAAAATTATTTTTTTTTTTACATAAAATAGAACTACCCTGAAATCAGCTCCTTCAAACAATACAACGCTTAACTATTTAATTATTCTTTAACTATATCGATTATTCTTTGATGCTTCAAATTGCATACCCACGATTAAAAATCTTATTTTCTACACGGCAAACCAAAGCCGAAAGTTTTTTTTTGTGTTTATATATTACTAAAATACGCACATTTATGATTTTTTTGTCATTATTATACATATACCTTTTACTTTTCAATAAGTACGATGTTAACAAACGCCATCTATCCAATAACTATGGCAACTCAAACCATCATAGAACAATAGCGAAGTTACAAACCTTTTATTTTAATTTGTAAATACTGTAGTCATGAAACGACACAAGTCTTCACAGACCTTAATTATTATTATTTTTTTCTTATCCCTAGTAATTGCATTAACATTAAATCCAAGACATTTGTTTTAATGTAAAAATGTAAACATTATTCAACGGAGCCAACATTGCTCAGAAAAAGAAGGGATTCTTACCACATTTTTTTGTACGATAGCTCTAGACAGTAATTAGAATACATCAGTAAGCATAGCTATATCATAGTGAATTATTATAATGTAACAGGGCGACACGCACACACATACCCGTACCTACTTTGGGTAACCCATTTGTTATTTGTTTAAACCATTTATTTTTTTTGACACTTGTACCGATAGGGAAATACTCTAGCTTACTTACAAGCAAATTTTATTGAAATGTTCATAGACCTTAAGTAAATGTATAGTACATTAGCTAATCAGCATATAAGTACATTAGCTCCTAAGTTTTGAAGATACCTAAACTTTTCAATTTAATTATTTTTATTTTTTTTTATATATAACTTTAGCGGCACAACACATGTACACGCATGCCATTTATGCTTTTGTTTTCATATTTTTTTTTGTATATACCTTTTCATACATCCACACCAAGGATGCTTAACAATCATATCAAAACACTGTATGCAAGGTCACTCACTCCACACATCATATGGAACACACCCATAGGGTTGTACCATACTAGACCATGCGGACTGTACCGCATAGTGACCATTCCAGAGTACGGGTTGTAAGAATTGTCTTCTCCTTACTCTTCTACAACCGGTACCCCCCTAACTTAGTTCAAACTTTACTAGTCTTAAATCTAATTATATGTATTTTTTCTTTTCTTTCAAGGAGGGAGGTTGGTGTGGAGCCCAGGGCGGCGGTGGCAACTAGTTTTTATTGTCACACAAGCCCGCATCGCAGCACTGCAGCGGTGACGAACAACTCAGCGGAGCGGAGTCAAATCACTTCTACTTTGAACACGCCGCCGCTCGGGTCTCTCCGCCGATTTCGTACTTATTATTAAATTCAAATATTAACTTGTCGATTCATTGTCATATGTAAATTACTGTAATAAATTCAGTGTTCAGTTTTCAACGTATTTATTTTATCTCACATTTAAATATACCTTCTGAATATCTAATCCTCGACGTGGCACCTTGCCACCACCGTGTAACACACACGGTCCAAGGGAACCTCTACTGGAGGGCCCGCAGAGTATACTTGGAGAATCTAAAGTAGCCTCTCTCGGGATACCGAGAGAGAAAGCCTGCGACACCGACTACCCGACGGATCTTCATCTGCACATACCAAACACACCGTTTGATCGGGAGTCACGCAGGATCCTACAACGCCTAGATATTTGGAATTAGCCTTAACCTTTTTTATGATTGGGCAATTGCAAGGTGAGATGACAGTTATTTCAGGGTCACAGTTGTGTATCCCAATTGTTTTGTCCCTAACATAGTCATCGTCTCTATTTGTTATATTGATCGTCATGTAGTTGGTCTTTGTAACGTTGAGAGTAAGTAAATTTGTATCCAGCCAGTTCTTAACAAGCCTCAGACCATCCTCAGCCCTGCCATAGACCTCATCCCATGAACATGCATGAAAAATCAGCGCCGTGTCATCAGCAAAAGAAACAACATCCCCGTTAACCATACTAATTTCGGTCAGATCATTGATATAAACTAGAAAGAGGATTGGACCTAGCACGCTTCCCTGTGGGACCCCAAATCTGATACGCGCTTCCTCACTTAAATATCCTCCAATTCTCGTTCTCTGCGTTCTGTCTGTTAAATATTTTGAGAACCATTTATGTGCCGATCCTCGGACACCCATCCTATACAGTTTGGCCAGGAGCAAACCATGAGATACCGTTTCGAATGCTTTCGCGAGGTCGAGAAAAACCGCTATGCACTTCTCGCCTTTGTCCAATATATTGACAACTTTTTGAGTAAGGAAGGCTATGGCTTCCTGTGTTCCCCTATTTTTACGAAAGCCAAACTGATTGTCTGACAATCCATTATTTTTTTCAATAAAATCTAATAACCTTCTCTTGGCAGCTGTTTCTATTATTTTTGATAGTGAGTTCAATAAACTGATGGGTCTGTAACATCCCACGTCATCTTTTCCCCCCCCCTTTGTATATCGGACAAACTACGGCCTTCTTTAGATGTTCTGGAAAGATACCTTCTGCCAAACTGATATTCGTGACATATTGAATTGGCGTCTTAAGGCTATCAATGCACTTTTTTATTATTCTCGTTGAAACAAGGTCCGTTCCGACAGTAATCTTATCCTTTAGGTTTTTAACAATTTTCTCTACCTCGTTGGTGCTTATTGGGTCGAATTTGTACATCGTATGGGTCGGATCTGTCGGGCCCGCCTCGTATTCCATTCGCTGAAGCTGACTTTCAGTTTTGTTTAGGCTATTCAATGTGTTTTGCGCGAGTGAACTTCCTACATTTATGTAGTATTCATTTACAAAGTTGGTTGCTATATCCCTATTTTCACTCTCTATTTTGTAAGTCTCATTGTTTATGGTTACCATTTCCAGCGTGTGCTTTGATTTTTTTCTATTGGCAACCTCGTTCAGCAATTCCCACGTTTTCTTAGTGTCTGTAGATACTGATCTGAATTTCCGAGTATAGTATAAGAATAGGTAACTTCTATTTTTTAATTATTTATTTTATATCAAACCTTTATGTTTCAGCTAAAATGAACCAATTTATGTTTGATCACTTCAATTTTAATATCTGTATGTACTTAAAAAGTATTCTTTGAGTATTTTCTTCAAAACGTCATTATATTTCTTAAAAATTTAGTTGGTGCATCATGGTTGTAAGACCTCGATGATTACGGGAATGCAATATTTGCTGTATTTGTTTAAAATATCTATTAAGTATCAAAATGATAAACCAAAACAAAATATGAAGAGAGCACCTAATTGGACGGGAAAAAAACTTAAAAACAGTATATTTATTACAGAAAGCGTTGTTGTACACTTGAAACCATTGTCAGTTGACATAAAATCCAACATGGCGGGCTAAAATCTACAGAGATCAGCTCGCAATCAATCGATATGGGTTAAACTACCTCTACGACGGCTTGATCGCAAATTTTCTACCGCTGAACTCATTTTCCACTGATCACAGTTTTTTATAAAGCAGAAAGGGTAAAGAAAAATCAAGATAATCTCTATTAACAGTATTTAATAATTCTTATAATATTCAAGATAAGCTCAGTGCAAACTTTTGCAATCTGTTGAAATTACGTAGGTATTTTGATGACAATAAATTGATCAGAGTTTCAACTAACTGGCTCTTGGTTGTGATAATTTTCTCGGCAATCGTCATAACAAAATCATTATGTCGACGTGGTACCAAATCGTGCATAAAAAATTATTATCGTCAATACGGGTGTAAAGTCAATGTATAGCACAGAACAATAATACCCTATATGTATAGAGACATCTACAGCCGCGCTCCACGAAGCTATCTGACATTTCAAAACAATATAGATAATATATTATTATATTATCTATGATTTCAAATCCTATACAAATTCCCATACTAATGAAATTGGGTTTTTGTCTAATTTTTTTTTAAACCATAAACGACGTTTTTAAGATGTTTTTTGCCCCTGTTTGTTTTCAGTACAATGATTAGCAATAATCCTATTTTTTTTTTGTTCCTCTAAGAAACATTTTTTTTCTGGAACTGATTCCATACGAAATGTATGGAAAAGTGGAGCGCAAAGCTGTCAAATGCCCTATGTAATAGGGTATTATTGTTCTGTGGTAAAATGACATCACACTTTACCAAGGGCGGATCCAGCCTTGGCACCAGGGGTCACAAAGTAAAAAATTTGGTATCTGGAAATTACACTTTTCCTAAAAAAAAAAAAAAAGGTCATTTTCAAAATTTGGTATCTGGAAACTACACTTTTCCTAAAAAAAAAAAAAAAAGGTCATTTCCTAAATTTGTTATATGGTACTTTTGCTCCAGGGGGGGGTCATGGCCCACGGAAATTATAATTATGCTAGCAAAATAACGATTTTATTAATAAATATCACTGCCCTACTTCAGATTACATAGCCTAGGGGGGGGTCATGTCCCCCGTGACCCCCCCCCCTGGATCCGCCGTTGCACTTTACACACGTTTGGGAGCAGCTCATAGCTCATCACACTTTCTATGTAATTTGGGACTAAAATAACAGACTATTAATTATTGACTAATTAAGTAATTTTTCCCAAGGAGACGACGATGGACCAATTAATTTTATCTACCAAAATCTGGAAAACCGATTCATCGAATTAAAAAGTTTTTGTTGTTGTATTTCGCTTGCTCGCTTGTTAAATCCGAAAATTGTTGTAATGAGATAATAATATGAGGGTTGAAAGTTATAAACTGAAATATTTTTTCAATATTTATTAAAAAAATAAAATGAAACACCAAGTAAGTATATAAAAATAAAATGAAACACTATATTAATGGTAAAATTTTATCAAATTCTGATTAGAATTTGATAAAATATGTAATGTAATGTAAAATAGAATTTGATAAAATATGTAATGTAATGTAAAAATAAAAAAATAATAGAACATGATTATGTTTTATGTGAAAAAAAAAACAAAATTTAAAAATGCAATATGACAAAAAATATCGTTTTGTATTGTACAATTGAAAACACTTGAAATTTATTTATATACCTATAATATGTAATTAATAAGTATAATAATTAATATGTATAGATAGGGAAAATATTATTCGGTTGCTCTGGTCCAAGGGATTATCTAAAAATAACTATATAAAAAGGGGTTATCAATAGGGGACATAAATGGTACATACATTGATTCCAAATCTTTTCTTCACCCTCTGATTGGAAAATGATTCTGCGCTGCTGTGTATTATCTCCAAGGATTAAAGCAATCTAATTGGCCAAAGTGCATGGACATAGTACATTACAGTACATAAATTAAAGTTTTGTGGTGGACATGGTTCAAATTATAATGTTAAAAATAGGGTAAAGAGCTAAAAACTATTCTTTTGTGGACATAGTACAAAAGTTCTGTATGTGTTATTGAAACTGCATTGTCAATTTGAAAAAAACTTAAAATTGGACATAGGACAAATCAATCCTCAGCAACCGTTATGTCCCTAATAATTGTGAAAGACTGTGAAAGAGTCAAGGAGCGTATTTGTGTTCACTTTAAGTGAGCACAGATTCATTTTTATAAAAAAAAAAAAAAAATTTAACCACCAATGTATTACTATATTTCTTCAATGTTAATAAATTTCTGACAGTTTGTAAAAACTTTTAAATGATAATTATTTAAAATTAGAAATAAATATTATAGTACATATTATTACTTAAAAAAACGAAGGTAAATCCCAGAGACGTGTATTTTTAGCATATCACTGGTAAATCCGAATTATATCCAACAAAACTGAAAAATTCGTACGTAAATCAAATTATTGATAATAATGTATATTTTATGGCACATCATATTTACGAAATGACAGCTACTTCTTAAGAAGCCGTTTAAATGGTGGAAATCGGCTACCCGGTATTAGGGAACACTTATACCGCCTAAAATGGTGTGGTGATAGCCAAATTAACGCTAAGAGTTACCTAAGATTTCTTATGAAGTCCCCAAATGTTAGGAACCGTTGGTGAAAGTCACCATAATCACACAAGGATCAATAATTAATTAATTCCTCTGCGAAAATTGTTCCACAATATGTGGGGTCTCAGATACTGGAAGCATTGATTCCAGAAGCATTGATACAAACTTGTGATATGAAATTAATGATCATTTCCATATGTTTTTAGCTATTCTTTCAAAAAATGTATATGTTCATCTATATTTAAAATCAAAATACTCCAATTATTATAAATAGGCATAATTTATTTTAATGACACAATGAATACTTTCAGTTCCAAGAATTCCAACAATATAATATTTTAGTCTTCAAAAGTAGTACATAAACCTGAAATTCTCGAACAGAAAACATAAAAATATAATACTTATTTTGTAGTTCATTTTAATTAATAATTGTTATTTGATTTTTCCTTCATCATTTCAAAAAACCAATCACTTAATAAATTGGTCTGTTCTTGACCGCGATGCACACTCTTTGATCCACGCTCCTTAATTAATGTCAAATTTATAATTGGATATGACTTGACATTAACATTTCTCCCCACGTCATAACCTCTGTTTATCAACTCTTTGGTCAAGGCTTCTTTAATGAAGTTCAAATATGAGTCTAAGAAATTGAAACATGTGTTTGGATTCCATTCCTAAAATTGAAAATTTTATCTAAAAATAGATAATATTTATGACGATTAGGTAACTATGAAGTCGATACAATAATTATAGTTGCTAGTTGGGGAAGTAGCCTGTCAAATAAACCAATTTAGGGCATTATTATATTATTTTGGTTATCGATATCGACTTCGTGTGCAATGGGCATGCATTTCTCCATTTGATTGCATGTTTGTTAAGACGATGAAACTCAATTCTCAATAAAGTGTGGTTATAAAAAAAATCGTAGAGAGGTAGGTACATGTTATAATCAAGAGTTGCATACAAACCTTTGCTTCCTCACAGAGATTTTCTGCTTTGAATTGTTTTATTTCAGTAACACGACTATCAGAATTCTTATATCCGCATGCAATAACATCTACATTTCCAAAATAACTCTGAGTCCACCATTTGAGTGAATGAAATTTGCTGAAATAAAAATATTTTAATCAATTTAGACAAATTTATTTTAAAACGCTCCTAATTAGATTGTTCTCCATATTATCCATAAAAGTTTTTTTTTTTTGAATGGTTGATGACGCATAAATAATGAGTTATCTTTTCAGGTAGTTATATAGGTAGTCATAATCAGTGGCATAGCTACACCATCTGGGGCCCGTGGCAAATTTTTCGATGATTTTTTGGACGCCACTGGTAATAATTATTAACTAAAATTAGACAAAAATAATTTGAAGCAAAAATTTACCTGAATTTATAATCTGGCATGTCATGAGCAAGCGTCTTGAGCTCCACACTTTTCATGTTTTTAATAAATTCTATAGCATCGTTGTAATTTAAAGAATTGTTAACAAAATTTTCTGTTTCTGAATTAGTTTCGTCGGCAATGAATCCATCCATTTCAGCTTTGTAGTAAAGTTTATGGTTCCCGATAGACGATGTGAAGATACAGTTAAATTCGTCGTTTTCATTGTTTGGTATTTCAGTATTTGGCTGAGAGTACGGTGAATCTAAAAAAATAAGGCTTGAACTCAATAAATATTAAAATTAATGGAACCACTTTTTTTTCATATTCAGTAGAGTAAACCTAACCTGTTTTTTTTTTTAAACAAGCTAGTTTTGATAATAATTAATGTATTAAATAAACTATTTAGTAAAAAATAGTGCATGTAAAACATAAATCAAAATCATCTCTCTTTCACACCTCTTTCACGACACAAACTTTAAGTAGCTTACTGTGAAAGAGTCAAGGAGTGTATTTGTGTTCACTTAGAGTGAGCAAAAAAAAAATTTTTTTTTAACCGTTAATGTATCTCAGGCGCTTGGGATACTTCAACGGTCAATTTCTATATTTATTTTTTAAAATATGTCGTCTTCCTTCTCAGTACTCCTCCAATACAATAGTTTAATTCAGAATTTTAAGAAAACATATAAATAATATTCCTGTACTGTAGTGAATAAATTAACAGTTTCTGAAAATGTCATTCAAACTCTCCTGGGCGCCTCACCGGCCCAGTATGAACTCAATATTAACTTGAAGTTTGCACGTGTGATTTGGTTACATAAAAAGAGGTAAACAAAATTTTAAACGATGACGAAATTAGTGAGATATAAAATATCACATTTCTGATTCCCGTGTCATTCTTTATGAACCTACTAGATATGGAAACATTGAATAAATGAATAAAACTCCCTCTGTGACCCTACTTAGTGGCAAATGGAGGCAACAAGAGCTCTCCATTGCAATCGTTTCTGCGTGGGGGTATTAGCTGATTAAAATATTATAATATACGGCCATTAACTGAATCTGTAATTCAGGAAAATGTTTAAAATATCAGTTAAAAGAAGTATTTGTTCTATCAGAAACGTAGGTGAGTGTTCCTCGTTTTCGGAATGACTATCTGCATATTTCAGCAGAATGATATATGACGAAACGTTATTTCATTAAACTTTCCTTATTTATGGAGAAAAGCAAAGCCGCTTGCTACCTCTATATATTCATTCTCCATAATTTACCCTTATTGCAGTATGTTTGCTAATCAATTTTCTAAGTTGGAGACATTTTTCTTGTGATTTCAAGGTGTATTTGTTATCCAAAAATATCTTTTTTTTTTACTATCCGGTATCCGGCCGGATAGGTGCTAGTTATCCGGTATTCGGCCGGATATGATTTAGGCGCCGGATAGGCCGGATACCGGATAGTTGCCGGATATCCGTTGCATCTCTAATAATAATATTATCGCAGAGTATTGTTATGTTACTGCTGTCAGCCAATTTGCAGGCAGTCAGTGAGTCAGTGTTCAAGGCAAATATTATATAGATATAAAAATGCAGAATGGAAATAGTAACCCACGCTGTGAAGAAAAGTTAGTTAACGAAGAAAAGAGCGTACCTGAATGAATGTACTGTTCAAACTTGTGTCCATTGCCATTAGGTACAAATTTTAAAACGAAGAAAGTTTCAAAATAAATAACTCCATTAGCTAGACATACATTTGTACTGAAAATTCAAATGAAAATATTATCATAAATCATATCTACCTATGTAGGTAAATGAATCCTTATTTCTATAGTAGTAGTGGCATCACTTTTTACCTTACAAATTTTGATATGACAAGGAATTTATTGATAGAATGTGCGCTGCAAATATCATGCTAAAACCATGGATGTATGAAGAAAGAGGGTGAAACGTTTATATTTCTTTGTGTGAATGACAATGAATCCAAAAAGTAGGGAAGGTAAATCAATTGGCCATTTTGTAAAACCCTCATTTTTATACATTTGTACAAGTATGGTCAACGTATGCAAATCAATCAGCAAGTATCAGAAAACATATTTTCTTCTTAAAATGATTACAATGTCACAAAACACAATACTTATTCTATTATATTTGACGAAAAATGTTCACAAAAGTGGTTCAATCAAGATGGCCACATTAAGCCTTTTTCCCTCCCCATGCAATAAAAATATTCGATAAAGGGTACGTCCATTGTTCTCTAGAAGTCCGTGTTTAAGAGCCGGACACTCGAAAATGGCAGTTTTATAAACGTTGTTCCCATAGGTATCGTAGCACAGAAAAAAGTAAATGTGCTTTAAGTTAGAGCTTTGGCTATCAAGTCTTAAATTTTAAATTTAAATTTTCCAAATTTAACTTGATAGAAAAAAATTTCAGAGTTTGCTGTATATTTTTATAAATCATAACGGTGTAGGCAATCTACTCAATAAACAACGCTTTAAAATATACCAAAATGTGTATCTTTTAATTTTCTTTAAAATCATTGACTTTTTTCTTTCTATTTAAAATAGTTCAGCAAAAAGTGATTGGGTGCTTAGGACCTATTCCTTTCGAAATAAAAACTGATGTATAGGTTCCATAAATTCCTCATTCGATTCGTGAGAGAACGTTGTGGTGGGTGGACGACGGACGTGTCGCTCTTTGCTCTGTAGTTTTTTTCTGCAGAAACCTTCTACTTTCTTATGTTAGGTACCTACAATATATTATATGAACAAAAAAGTTTTTATGTTACGCAAAAATAAAAACAAAATAAACTAAAATGAAGCCAACCTCTATACTCGTCTTAATCTTGTCTTAGATTGGACGGGACCGATTGATTAGAAAATGCTTCAAGCAGCCGGCTATACCTACTGATGAGAAGAGTGTACTTTTGTAAAGCAAAACTTGTGTGCGTTTATTCAATAAGCAATTAAAAAGTTGGTTTTATTAATGTCACTCAACTTCTGCGAATTACGCGCTAAGTACCTACTCAAATATTAAATACTAATTGAACTTCATTATGTTTAATTTGAAAAAATATCCACTATTTGACATGACACCAAATTCTAAATTAATTAACCTGATATTTTTGGTTTGGCAGCCAATCCTGACTCCTGTTGTATTTTAACCGAGGATAAAGAAATGAACAAAATAAATAATGTCATTGTGTAGGGTAGTTCTGTGACAGAGACAGCGAGAAGAAAGTTCAACCTGTCTCACGCACAATATGACGAGGTGTGCGCGGGGAAGCGGGGACAAAACTCAGTTTGGTGTTTTTGTGTCCGGCTCTTAAAACAGTGTTGTTTCGATCGAATCTTGATAAAATAGATCGAATACAATATTCGTAATTTTTTTAATAACGGCAATCACTCAGTAGAGTGATTTTTTATATTCATAGACAAAGCCTGTCAGGAGTTTCACGTCAACTAGTGTATAATATGGTATAATATTATAAAGCAATATAAGATTTTTACTTTTTGAGTATCTAATCAATTAAATACCCAAATGATTCTCAAAGGTTGATAAACATTGAAAAAACATATCACAACATACCTCAGCGAGTTGAAATGAGTGTAGGGTAGATTAGCAATCCTTATGAGAGCACCCCGATGGGTAACGAATGGCACATCATCCATGCATGTGGGTTTGGTTGAAAATACATCCAGGGCCTCTCTAAGATTATTAAAATTTATAATTAATTCATTTATGTGAATAAGTTGGTTGAATCAACGTTAGCCACCTAGGTGGAGCAAGTTTAGTGTTACAATTATGGATTTAATCCATAGATATACCTAGTTAAGTCCAGAGATGTGATGCATTTCAAATAAAACCATTTCAAATGGAAATGCAAAATGTACATTTCCATTTGTCAAAAATGCAAAATGTACATTTCCATTCCTCACTGTCCAGCGCAAAGGGTGCAAACCTGTTATGCTGGATGGTGCTATTTTTAAAAAGTAAATAAATAAATAAATTTTAAATGGTTTCTTTTTTTACCCATTTCCATTTTAAATGCTTTTCTCAATACATTTTCATTTTAAATGCTTTTTTTGGAACCTAAATGCTTTTTTGGAATCTCGTCGCAGTTTCTATTTTTCGTCGTGCATAGAAAAAACATAGATGAAAAAATCTGTCAATGTCATTTGCCATTTAGTCAGTATGAACCATATATTTGCAATAACCAATAATGAGACCATCTCTTGACAAAATTCATAATGTTATCTGTCTCTTCTCTAATTCCCATATCGCAGCCTAAACTTCCCAACCGAACTAGATCTTAATCCTTGACCTATTTATTTCTTTGAAATCGCCAAATACCTACAAATTTTATTGTTATGAAATTATTTTTATGGATGTTTAGTATACCGCTGATGTCCCCATAAAACTTCTTCACTTCATCATCATATTTAATAATTAAGATGGACGATGGTTTATTTTTTTTTATTTTGATATAAGTTTCACTTTTATATCACAATGTTTTATTTATTTTGCTTGTTTAGTTAAGTTATTTTATTAACATGGGAAGATGGTGAGATTCCACGTCTGTATAACATTATTTCAATGATTCATTTTGGTATATTTTTTTGCATCAATAATAAAACATTTCATTACCTATTATTAAGGTTGTTGTTTTACTCTTTTCATGTTTGACCTAAAAAACCATTTTGCATTTTTAATGCATTTTGAAAATAGGTATTTTCCATTTTGCAAATTTTGAAATGCTTTTCTAAAAACCATTTTGCATTTTCAAATGGAAAAGTTTTGACCCATTTCCATTTTGCATTTCAAATGGTTTTGGGTACCCATTTTGCACATGGTTAAGTCATATTACAAAAGCATCCTAATGGAAGAATTGCCAAATGTCAAAAAAAAAAAAATAAAAAAAAAAGTCATATTACACACCGACAAAATAAAATCATATAAGTACAAAGATTATTATACCATATAACACACCTATGTGATGAAAAGAATTTCAAAATATTATTGGTATTAGATTCATCGTCTAAAAAAGTTTTGGGTGTCCTGTCTTCATTTTTATCATTCAAATCCATGTTCACGAGTCTTGGCTCAATGTTCTCCCTTCTTATATATTTCAATTGACTGTAATCATCTAGATAATTTCTATCGGTATCCAAACTAAAATATCCAATCAGATCGGGCTTGGTAACTTTTACATTTCTCCAACCCTCATATTTGTTTCTAACAATAGATAAACCTTCCATTATTGCGTTGTTTTACTGAAAAAAAAAACCATAATAAATTAGAATTTCCAAATAATATTATGAAGATATAAAATAGGGTTATAAAGAAGACAAGACCTAAAAAAGACCTCTAAAATTTTCAAGAAAAATATTTTTAAATTATCACCGTAAAACTATTGAAACAAAAACCTTTCGAACATAAGCTCGCCTCAACACAGGCATACGCCTAGTGAGGCTATCAAATATGCATATATTGTTTTTATTTATTTTATTTTATTTGGTTCTTCAACAGGTATTATAATTACAGAACATATTTTATTTACAATAAATCACTAGGTATATAACCCAACTAGCAGTCTGTCCCTGCTTCGCACGGGTAGGTACATAGGTATTTAAAAAAAATAATTCAGTTTTCTTATGATCTTTATAGATCCCTAACTTTATCAAAATATTCTATAGGCTATGTTAATCTGGAATAATGTAGCATTCTAATGGTCCCCTCCCATCCGGCTCGTACCCCAGTGACGCCTATATCTCTGCCGCATTTCAAATAAATTTTTTTAATAAATTAACACTTATTGTGGCATTATTATAATAGTTAGACGTATGTTGTCGTGACACTTTTAGTAGATAATTATTTCTTCTACAAAGTTGTAGTACATTATTTTATTCTATCATCAATAGTTTTCACAGCGCACGCGATGTAAAGAATATTTTAGGTATTTTTTTTACACCTTGTGTTACATTAATGGAGTTTTAGTAAGGATCCCAAATATTTTTGAAAATTCAATATTGCCTATGTTCACCGGGGATAGTGTAGCTTCCCAAAAGTGAAAGAATTTTTCAAATCGGTTCAGTAGTTATAAATAATTAAAAATATAATATTTTGAAGCATGCAAAAAATCAAGAACCCAACTATCTAGAAATAGTTCCCAGGCGAGGGAATCAAAAATACGCCGAAATGAAGAATCTTCATCTATGCTTCTATCTTAAAATATTCCTCGACAACCAACGGTTAGAATTTAAAAATATTCACTAAGCGTTTTTAACATTGAAACGCTTCTTTAGAAAAAAAAAAGTTTGATACTTATTCGGCAAATAATATCAAAAACTTCTACGTCTCTTTGGTTATATTCATTACATGACAATCGAAGAATATTTTTTGAAATTTGAAATAAAATAATATGTTTTTTTCTTGTTAGATACAGTTAAGTACTCAAATTATGAAATGGCGTTTCAATTATTTTTTTTCAAATAAATAAACACTTATTGTGGCATAACTATAATAGTTAGACATATGCTGTCGCGACATTTTTTGTAAATAATGATCTCATCTACAAAATCGTAATACATTATGTTACTCTATCTTCAATAGTTTTCGCAGCGTACGCGATGTAAAGAATATTTTAGGTAATTTTTGCACCTTATTGGAGTTTTAGTAAGGATCAAAGGCTATATGAAAATAAAATATAGCCTATGTTCAGCGGGGAGAGTGTAGCTTCCCAACAGTGAAAGAATTTTTCATATCGGTTCAGTAGTTTCGGAGCCTATTCCCGTCAAACAAACAATCAATCAAAACTTTCCTCTTTATAATAGTAGTGTAGATTATAGAATAACACTAACACATTATAAAGATCTTACATTTTTAACAAAATATATAAGCAATCATCAATATCTCTAACAAAACAAAAAAGCAACCCTGCTTGTGAAATTAATAAGATTAAAAACAACAGAAAAGAAAAACAATGCTGAAAAAAGCAACAGAAAGTAACAAAATAGGTACTTAATCATATACAATGGTACGCAGTTATAACACGTACCCAAGTACAGATATAAAATCTATCATTATTATTTAGATACGTTTGCAGTAGGTACATAATCGATAATATGATCCGTGCATACAATGGGATGTTTTTCTTCCTTTCTGTGCCGCTAGACTCTAGAGGCGCCCTAGCTAATCCGGTCTATTCAGTGTTGTCAAAGGGGGCGATTTACTGCCGTTTGGAACTTACTTGCTTACTTACTTAGTTACTTACTTACCGTTTTAGCGAGTTTTCACCTTTCCGGATACTGACCTTTTTTTAGTGAACTCCCACCTCTCTTCGGATACTAAAATTTTCGGAATGACCGCATACCAAATTTTCAGTTGGGCTTCTTTACGTTTGAAAAACAGCGTTGGCAACACTGGTTAAATTAACGTTTATAACCTCAACGGTCCGTTTTGTCTTTCGTACATAAATAATTTAATTTTTTTATTTATACTTTGTGTTACAGAGAAATTGAAAAAAAAAAGAATTTTTCATTCTAGTTTATTTCAAATTAAACAACTTATGTATTATTATAATAAGATAACAATACGTTTAGAACAGGGATGCACAGACTTATAGATAACAGGGGCCACTGGGGAAGTTTATGTAAAAATAATGGACCAATTTTTCAACATTGCTCAAAATGCTGAAAAAATGTAAACAGATATCATCCAAAATATAAAGAAATTGATATAGACACAAAATACTTTTAAAATAATAAGCGAAGTGGTATATTTTGAGAGTTATTAGGGATATATGAACCTGAGAGGCGCTAAGGGTACGATGACTGACAAAATCCTTAGGAGAGATTGGGGGTTAAATTTAATAAAAGGGCCCTCCAATTGATATCTACCTTGGCAACCCGAATTAAGCTAACAAACTATAGGTACCCACGATTCAGAAGTTGTCTTTATAGGTAGGTATATATTCTTAGCGACGTCGTTTAACTCTAGACGGCTATCATAGACCAACACTTTCTTCCTGAATTTTATACCTACACCAATAAAGCTCTGATTTCATAGAGCGGCAGAGCCGTCGTACCAATTACGATGTCAACTAGTTTTGTTTTAGGTAGGTATATATTTATAACATTCAAAGTGACATAATCAGTGCTGTATGCAAGGGCGGATCCAGTTTTGGCGCCAGGGGGGGG
Organism: Mystacides longicornis; assembly: GCA_963576905.1. Lineage (NCBI taxonomy): Eukaryota > Metazoa > Arthropoda > Insecta > Trichoptera > Leptoceridae > Mystacides > Mystacides longicornis. The sequence goes on along the minus strand of OY756426.1, from coordinate 20,256,697 downwards.
TCACATAGTAAAAAAGGTCATTTCCAAAATTGGTACCTAACTGGAAAGAAAACTTTTCCTTAGTCATTTCCAAAATTTGGTATCTGGAAACTACTTTCTTCCTAAAAAAAGGTATTTCCAAAAATTTTTAATCTGAAAAATTAATCATCCCAGGGGGGGGGGGTCATGACCCACAATAATAGAAAAGTGGGTATTTTATTAATAAATGTAAGTACTGTACTTAAAAATAGACAAAAATATAGGGCCTGGACCCAGCCCGGGGGGGTCATGACCCCCCTGCCCCCCCCCTGAATCCGCCCTTGGCTCTATGTCGTGCGCTATATGGTGGCACCGCATTCTTAGTTAATCAGGGTTTAAGAGGCGCATTTTTCACATATATATTTCCCAGCATTAGTTTTTTTTTTGCTAATTCATAGGACTATTATGTCGCACGCGCACCTGTATTATTTTGACGTAATGTATACGACACCGAGCTGTAGGATATGAGTGTATATAATCTCTACCAGGTTATCAACGTAGTCAGGTTCATTAAAAGATTAAGTTTAACAGACTGGGTCACTTGGCCCGTGGACCGCATGAGGCCCGCCGAGCTTTTCTCTGCGGCCTGCAGTCTCTGTGTAGTGGACTTTAACTTAAGATCGATTTTTAAGAACTGGGATCAACTTCTGTTTCGAATTAAAGATTGTTTGTCTGATATCGATCTACTGATTCTAGCTGAGACAGCACTGCGTAAAGACTTGGTTGGCTTATACGATGTACCCGGGTATACTGTATGTATATACTTATTGCAGGGGGAACAGAAGGGGAGGGAGAATCAAATTTTTGTAAAAAAATGCCTAACTTGCAATATGATTTTTCAATAGGAACAGCGGTCATTTTGTTGAAGTGAAATATATGAAATTAGCTGTCAGTTTTTCCTTTGCTAAAATTTAAATCTTACCATCATAATTCGGTAAAATTTGGATTAAATAGTCTGTTCTTGCAAAAGGATGCGTACACATGTGACTTGTTTCCTACTACACCGATATCTCTTGGATATTTTTTAAAGTTATGCAACTATATAGGAATTATTATTTTTATTACAAATTTATAGTCATGACCTGCCGAACTTCATCCCGCATCCGAATCAACAATAATTATTACATAATAGAATACATTTTTAGCTAATTTAATTCAGTTTTAATGCCGTAAACTGTATTTAATAATTCATGTAATATGTCAAAATTATTTTTTTTATTCTGGGTTACATCGATGTTCGATGGGCGGGTCAGCTAGTAATGTTATAAACTAACAATAGGTACCCACGTGCAAATTTTATCCAAATAGGTAGCCCGTTCGACCAACATTTAAAGGTCACCTAGATTTCACTACTCGATGACTGGGTGAAAAAGACCCTACATATTGTCTAGTGGGGTAGTAAATTCCAATAATTATATATGTAAACTGTTTGTTATGTGTAATTGATAATGGAAATAAATAAATAAATAAAATATTTTAATAGGAAAGGTGGTTCGTAATGACAATCTTCTTCAGATATCATGGAACAGAAAATGCAAATTTAAATCACATTTCGGATAAAAAGTGTGGCGGCCGCAGAGAAAAGCTCGGCGGGCCTCATGCGGTCCACGGGCCAAGTGACCCAGTCTGTTAAACTTAATCTTTTAATGAACCTGACTACGTTGATAACCTGGTAGAGATTATATACACTCATATCCTACAGCTCGGTGTCGTATACATTACGTCAAAATAATACAGGTGCGCGTGCGACATAATAGTCCTATGAATTAGCAAAAAAAAAACTAATGCTGGGAAATATATATGTGAAAAATGCGCCTCTTAAACCCTGATTAACTAAGAATGCGGTGCCACCATATAGCGCACGACATAGAGCCAAGGGCGGATTCAGGGGGGGGCAGGGGGGTCATGACCCCCCCGGGCTGGGTCCAGGCCCTATATTTTTGTCTATTTTTAAGTACAGTACTTACATTTATTAATAAAATACCCACTTTTCTATTATTGTGGGTCATGACCCCCCCCCCCTGGGATGATTAATTTTTCAGATTAAAAATTTTTGGAAATACCTTTTTTTAGGAAGAAAGTAGTTTCCAGATACCAAATTTTGGAAATGACTAAGGAAAAGTTTTCTTTCCAGTTAGGTACCAATTTTGGAAATGACCTTTTTTACTATGTGACCCCCCCCCTGGCGCCAAAACTGGATCCGCCCTTGCATACAGCACTGATTATGTCACTTTGAATGTTATAAATATATACCTACCTAAAACAAAACTAGTTGACATCGTAATTGGTACGACGGCTCTGCCGCTCTATGAAATCAGAGCTTTATTGGTGTAGGTATAAAATTCAGGAAGAAAGTGTTGGTCTATGATAGCCGTCTAGAGTTAAACGACGTCGCTAAGAATATATACCTACCTATAAAGACAACTTCTGAATCGTGGGTACCTATAGTTTGTTAGCTTAATTCGGGTTGCCAAGGTAGATATCAATTGGAGGGCCCTTTTATTAAATTTAACCCCCAATCTCTCCTAAGGATTTTGTCAGTCATCGTACCCTTAGCGCCTCTCAGGTTCATATATCCCTAATAACTCTCAAAATATACCACTTCGCTTATTATTTTAAAAGTATTTTGTGTCTATATCAATTTCTTTATATTTTGGATGATATCTGTTTACATTTTTTCAGCATTTTGAGCAATGTTGAAAAATTGGTCCATTATTTTTACATAAACTTCCCCAGTGGCCCCTGTTATCTATAAGTCTGTGCATCCCTGTTCTAAACGTATTGTTATCTTATTATAATAATACATAAGTTGTTTAATTTGAAATAAACTAGAATGAAAAATTCTTTTTTTTTTCAATTTCTCTGTAACACAAAGTATAAATAAAAAAATTAAATTATTTATGTACGAAAGACAAAACGGACCGTTGAGGTTATAAACGTTAATTTAACCAGTGTTGCCAACGCTGTTTTTCAAACGTAAAGAAGCCCAACTGAAAATTTGGTATGCGGTCATTCCGAAAATTTTAGTATCCGAAGAGAGGTGGGAGTTCACTAAAAAAAGGTCAGTATCCGGAAAGGTGAAAACTCGCTAAAACGGTAAGTAAGTAACTAAGTAAGTAAGCAAGTAAGTTCCAAACGGCAGTAAATCGCCCCCTTTGACAACACTGAATAGACCGGATTAGCTAGGGCGCCTCTAGAGTCTAGCGGCACAGAAAGGAAGAAAAACATCCCATTGTATGCACGGATCATATTATCGATTATGTACCTACTGCAAACGTATCTAAATAATAATGATAGATTTTATATCTGTACTTGGGTACGTGTTATAACTGCGTACCATTGTATATGATTAAGTACCTATTTTGTTACTTTCTGTTGCTTTTTTCAGCATTGTTTTTCTTTTCTGTTGTTTTTAATCTTATTAATTTCACAAGCAGGGTTGCTTTTTTGTTTTGTTAGAGATATTGATGATTGCTTATATATTTTGTTAAAAATGTAAGATCTTTATAATGTGTTAGTGTTATTCTATAATCTACACTACTATTATAAAGAGGAAAGTTTTGATTGATTGTTTGTTTGACGGGAATAGGCTCCGAAACTACTGAAAGAAAATGATTTGATTGTTAAAAGATTATAAAACTTAAGGGTGACATGACAAGTAGTATGCTAGGAAACATGTGCTAGTGGAGACCACATTCCAAGTGAGGCGGACTCTGATTGGAAGGGGACAGGTATACCTGGGATACCAAAGGATTCGGGTTGATGACTCAGACCCGTTGACGATATTATGCTTCTACTGTCTGCGACCGGGTCACTCGGCGAAGTCTTGTCTCAGATCGGCGGATCCTGCTAAATGCTCGCACTGTGGAGAGAACCAGAAGAGTGCAAGAAGAGGGCTGAAAGACCTAAGTGCTCTAACTGATGTGTACAGGATGGAATCAGAACTGGGAAGCGTATTAATGTAGATCATAGTGCTTTGGATAAAATAAATTGTAGTTTCTATAGTAGAATGCTGAAGTTCGCGAAGCAGAGTATTGATTATTGACGGTTACTGTATTAAAATTTTCTCAAAGGAAAGGTGAACAAAAAATGTGAATATTATAGTGTTACTCGCTGTATTTTTGTTTCTGTATTTTATAATAATACAATATTATTGCTCGTATAATATTATGTGCTATTGTATGGTGGACTTATGTGTATTGATTGTGAGGGTGAGGGTTTGTGTTTATGTGTGCTATCACCTCTTATGTTGCGATAAATATGTATTATCGCAACAGTTTTATGAGAATATTATAATACTAGCTGACCCGTCGAACTTCGTCCCGCCAGAGAATTATTAATAAATAAGATTAACTTTTGTTGACATAAATGGCCATCACTGACATTATCAAAAATATAAGGTCTGAAATCTGAAGCAAAATGAATGGACATAAGTAAATAAGAACAAAAATGTTTCATGGAATTTAATAGTGATTGATTACTTGCTTACCTACTACATCACTCAACAAACGAAATGCATTGAGAAAAGAAGAAAATGACCATCATATATTTTTTTTCAATTTTGCTACAGTTAATTATTTTGATATTACGGTTCCTTCAAAGTATATGAATGAAGCTTACAATATTGCATGAGAAAAAAATACGTAAGCTTATATACTACAAAAAACGCAACAATTAGAGGTTAACATTGTGCACAACCAATATAATATAGGCATATCGATGCCCCAGTTCCATACTATTACAACTCCGAATGAGTACATTCCGAGTAATCGGCTGTCAAAGTTTTGACACTTTTTTAAAAGCTGATAAAAGTACTAAAATAAACGGCTTCTTTAAATATTTTTATGTAGTAGTGTAGCAAATACATCCTAAAATAATATTTTAATGAAACAAACTCATTTTAAAATTGTTAAAGGTATCTTTTTGCCACATTTTTGAGTTGTAATGTTATGAACCCAGAATCTTTACACAATGGGACCATCTGTTAGTATTACATTCAGAAATAGGATATTATGATTCCGGAACGATTCAACAAATGCACCCCGCGGCGCTATTACAACTCTGAATAACGCGCATACGCTATTATTTTATGCATATTTATTTTTACAGTTTTGTAATTTATATCAATTAAGTGAATATCTTAATACCTATCAATGATATTTATTTAAAAAAATGTACTTTTAGCCATACCTACTAACATTTAACTCTCTCGTACATAATTGGCACCTGTTGGCTAGATTCACACTACTGTAGATATAAAATACTTAAGTTTATTATAAAAATAATACCTAACCCTAAGAGAACTGTACCTACTACACTTCTGACATCATTCACAAATCAAAGCTTGTGGCACCAAGAGGGAGAAGGTTACCAGAGATCAAACTCAACACCTTCAGTATGTAACTCGGCGTAATAACTACTATACTACCCTTATATAGAAAGCAAATAAAAGCTTTGAGGTTAAGCAATTGTATTTAATAGAAGGCCATACTTGTCAAAAATCTTTTTTCATAAATGCTGGTCGCACTTTTGAAAAGTATTGGTATCTTACCATCAACATTTTTTCATTACTTTTCTACACCAAGGTTTCAAAGGAAGCATTTTTTCCAGTCAACTGGTCCCGTCCAATGTGAGACAGGCCAACTCCGGTTACAAATTTCAAGTAAAAAGTCTGACCCGACTGGGAATCATACCTGGGACCTCGTGATCTGAATTCCACGCCTATAGGTGTAACTAGGCTACCGAGGTCGGCCAACCTCATAATACACACCCTAAATTATTATTTCTTCAAAGTCAAGTTTTTCCATTTTCATGAATCATGATAAGGGACTTCAAAGTATGTTATCCCAAAAAATGAGGTAATATAATAGTTAAAAGAAAACAGATTTACAAGGTAAAATTTTATTTGAATAAGAATGGTGAAATAATTTGTTAGCTCATTGTTATAGTCTGTTAGTTTCAAAATATTATCTATACAATACCATATTATGAGTAATAGAATACATCATAAAACTTAATACGAATGTACTTACTTACTTGTACAATAAAAAATAATAAGAAAAAAAAACTAAATATGACGAACATCTGAAATGTTTTCTTTTGTCAAAAACACTAAATAGTGATAAAATTGAGCTAAAATAAATTGAAATTAGAATGCCTACTTATTAACGGGGTAAATTATTAAAGTTTACAGTGTTGCTGTCCTCCAGTCTTCTTTCTCTCTCTCTCAAAACGGTTAGTAAAACATTCGTTGCATCTTCATTTCAAGCTGTTTATGCTTCTTAGATTGAAGTGGTGTTTTGATAGCACAGAATCTTGGTCACTAATTTTCCTACCAATGTATTGAGTAATGTGGGCTCCTACCTCAAAGCCGATAAATAATTTAAAAAAATATGATTAGTTACTCCTAGATGTTTTTTTTTTATATAAATTTGAGAGTAACAGATTAATACACTGAAGAATGAAATCCCTTTGCGTCATAATGGCACCAATATTCCAGTTTTGGAATATCGATGAACGATCATCTACTGAAGTATTTAGGGTGTGTACAGTAATCTGCATTTTCTGTAAACACAGATCCTTAACATTGTGGCAAGAGACTGCTTTCTTCGCTGATCTACTTACATATCTCTTAAACTTCTAAATTTGGGTATAGCTCTACTAAACGGACATTGTTTTCTTTTCTTGTTGGTGTGGCCGTAGTCGGATGATTTATGATGTTTTGTTGTTATTTAACTGTTCAGCCATACTCCCACTTCCAGCAGATGAAAAAGCTTTTACTCTCTCTGATAATCTGCAAGTATGAACAGAAACATTTAAAAAATGAATTTAATATGTATAACGTTTCTTCCATCTCGAAGATCAAAGAACTCTATTGCCGAATATTATTATCTTTAAACTAAAATTATTTTCTATATTATACAAATTCAAAAGAGTGCTCATCAATAATTTTTACATGAATTCTTTGTATCAACTTCCACTGATAAAAATATTGTTCATGCAGCCCTTATCTTTTTCATCAATCACAAAAATTCATCAATATTATATTATATTATCAATATTCATAAATTGTTTTTTGAACAAAACCACAAGTGAATTCATAAAACTTGGATAAATTAATGAAGGTAAACATACTTTTTTTCCTTTTATTGACCTTCATCCTGTTCATAGTGTTCTTGGCCAGTCTCAAGTTCAGGATTTACAACTTTGTTTATGTTCTTAAATGTTCGCCCTTATATCTTTTCATGATCTGATGGACTCATCACATTTTGCTAAAATAAATTAAAGTATTTTTTAAGTCACAGAGAATGATCAAATTGTCATTTGAATGTAGTTTTACACAAAAATGAACATTATGAATAATCATAATGAACTACGTAATGTCAAATTATACAAGAATATTATTACTTACATTAACATAAATAAATAACACTTTTGTGAACTGCTAACTGCAACATAATACCTTGATTAACCTTCCTGTCTTTAGGGTAAACCAAAGCATTATTTTTTTTCATTTAAATGTTTTTAAAACATAGAATTTACCCGCGTACGCATACTCAATTTGCCGCGCAACAGAGAGTTGTAATATGCGCCGTTGCAAAACTCGCTCACATTCCAGTTTCATACTATCCTATTTCGGAATGGGATAGTGTAGAACTGAGAGCGGGACATTATTTTTTCAATTCCATAATATTACATTTCGTTTTTAAGGAAACTTATTGATTTTTTCAAAATTCTTTTTTATGAATATCAAAGATATGACTAATCTTCATTGATTTTTGCAAAAATCTCATTTTTGAAAAATTTGGACTTGTAATAGTATGGAACTGGAAGATCGATATTATCTTACCGACCTCGGTAGCCTAGTGGCAAAGGCGCCGACTTCAGATCAAGAGGTCCCGGGTTCGATTCCCGGTCGGGTCAGAATTATTCTGTGTTTTTTTTTTTCTAACCTAATTTCCCGAGATACTAACCCAAATTTATTTTTAAATATTTCTTTATTAAGTTAATGGCAAAATTTTTATATATAAACAAAATAACAATCATAATATTTTTTTCACAACCTATGAGATTTACAACATACTTAAATATATAATTAATCTTAAAAATGATTAAAAAAGAATCAGAAATAATGGAGCATGCAGTCATATAATAGAGATGTCAACTATTATCAACAAAAGCAAATTAAAAATTAAAATATGTCATGTTAATAACATACCTATATTATGTGTATCAAATGATGTGAATATAATGTCATTATGTCACCTATTGATATTTGATTGAAGCTTTTACACTAAAACACTTCAAAGCATATTCGATAGATGGCAGCGACTAATTAACATTTTGTTCATTAAAAAATATTAATTTTATTGTCTATGAAAAAATAATATGAGAATGTACCGTATAATAATGGTACAGTAGGACTATGCACAGTATAAAATCAATGTATTATGGTTATATTTCAATACACTCTTAGTTTTGAAATCCTCTTAAAACCTTTTTTAAGCCGAAACTTATAAACTATGCTTATTTAGGTATAATGAGCAAAATTTTGAGAAAAAAATACGAAATTTAGATATTTTTGTGATTATAAAGTAAAAAAAACGGTAGTTACTTGTAAATGTAAATTATACTCGTAGTTTTATTTTTCACTTGTGTGATATTAAAAAAACACGGATGCCTATGTTAAATTTTGTGCACCTTTATGGATACTGTTTTGGGCTTATTATTTCAACTTGGTCAACAATTAGGTATTCTTTGTCATCATTTATTTCTTGGATGATATCCAACTCTGGACCCTAGATTCTAACGTTCTCCGTTATTTTTTTCCATCGCCATCGCAATTCTTCTTCGAAATGTTATTCCAATACAGTTTTCTGATACAGATCTGATGGTAGACAACAGCTAAAGATTTGTGCGTAGCGCATGATATTATCAACAGAATAGAAGGTTAGAGCCGTTAGAGGTACGTAGCATTTTTCTTCAGAACCAAGTACCAAGTAGGTCTTCTTTAGTAAAAAGAGGTTTCCAGAATAGTGAGATGTTTCAATTTGAACATTCCACTCCTCCCTTATTTTGAACATGTGAAAGAATCTTCTCAGATTCACCTTATTTCGACATATGTATCGTCACAATATAAGTTTGAAAAAAGTACTGAAAAACTATTAAAAATTGTCATCCGGTAATTATCTGTCTTTATTAGCTTTCCCCAGGAAGGAAACCTCGAGAATCCCCATACCACCGTACAAAAATGATGTGATGTGGTTTATTGATGAAGGGCAGCAGCTACATTATTTATTTTTCTTTTTTTATTTTATTTTTATTCAAACAAACGCACAGTCATTAAATAAAATATTTCAAATTTCATTGAATATGAATAATAAACCATTTCAGTTTGCGGGTTGGCAAGCACGTTAAATGCAAGCCAACGAATGTGAGACAAATTTACAAAATAACAAAATATAAAAAAAAACAAACATCAAAAGAAAAAGAAAGCAACCCTATGGCTTGTAAAAGTAATAATTTACAAAAATAAATGAAGAAGTAACAAATTTTATGCAAAGTTCAAAATTTCGGGGTAGGATGGGAGCAGAGGATATATGTAAAGAAAAAGGACTGTGACAATAAAAAGGAAGGGAGGGAAAGGAAGGGGAAGAGAAGTGCGGCAAACACATCAGGTGACCCCGTACACTCACCGTCATGACTCATGAACCACCCGGGGCCTCCAAGACTTTTGATTTAAAGGCTCTAATGGAATAATCTCTAATCTTCTTTATTATATAAAATCCATAAAAGTTCACAAAACACCTTAAACCTTCAGGATAATGCGACTCACCAACCCGCATGGCAAGCGTGGTGAGGTTACGCCAAAAACCCTCCAAAAGAAACCTCCAATACCGCGCTTTAAAATAAGATTACCCCAAGTGGGTAGAGCAAATCGCTCAGAATCCCACACTGAAAATTCAGTCTGCCCCACGAACTCTGAGGGGGATAAAAACCCGGCACAAACCAAAATAAAGACCAACTTATACATTGCAACATAATATAACTTCCGTACTATGCGCCTGGAAGAACACCTCATCGCACTTGAAAATGAATTAGAAAATATTAACTGGACTGTATTGGGAATAAGTGAGACACGATTACCCGGGGAAGAAGCTACCATCCTAAAATCAGAAGACATTCAAACAAATCACGTCAGGGCGGAGTAGCTCTCCTAGTACATAAAGATTTTAAACACCAAATCACAAAAACCAAAGCAGTATCGGGTCGTGTAATTTACCTAACACTGAAACTAAACACAAGATACACAATACAGATTATTCAACATCGTCCTAGCAAAATGAAGAAGTCGAACAATTTTATGAAGACTTTTCTACTGCTAAATCTGAAGTCAACTGCCAACAAACTATTATTATGGGCGACTTTAACGCGAAGATAGGAGAGAAAATTAATTCAGACCCTGAAAGTATTGGCAAATTTGGATTGGGCACGAGAAATGATAGAGGACAAATGATGCTAGATTTTTTGAGCACAGAAAACCTGTAGGTATTGTATGTCAATATTCTTCCAAAAACCTAAACAGAAAAAATGAACGTGGAGAAGCCCAGATGGAACAGTCCTGAATGAAATTGACTACTTTCTGATAACTGGAAAGAAAATATGCTCAGACGTCTCTGTCTTAAATAATTTTGATACTGGAAGTGACCATAGAATAGTCAGAGCTAAAATTTCCTAAAACCTCCGAATAGAGAGGAAAAAGTTGGTCAAGAAACAAAAAAAACAGCCGATACATGTTTAAGGGAAGAATACCAAAAATGTCTGCAAATAAATTGGAACGAGAAGAAAACTCAAATGACTTCAGTACTGATGAACTGAACAACAAAATAGTGAGAAGTATACATGAATCAGCAAAGAACGTTATGTGCCCGACAGTGGCAAAACCTCTCCAAGCTATCAGAGGAAACAAAGACACTAATTATTAAACATAGAAAAAATACAACGAGAGATTCTAATAGAAATTAAGATTAGCAAACGAGTCAAAAAAGCAATTAGAAAAGACAACAGAGCACACAATACTAAAATGATTAATTATTTAAACCAAACAATGACACTTGTATAAAAATATAAAAAGTGGACGGTTAATTTTCTTCCTACTCTACATTGTCGAAGAATTCGTTATTAGTCGATCGCCAAATGCAATATGTCTAGGTCTAGGCCTACTGACCGAAATGCTACGGGAAATAAATGAGGCATCAAAGAAAGTAGGACTTATCATGAATTTGAAAAGGACCAAGGTGATGATATAGATACAAGAAAATATCCCTCTCTATATCAATATCATTCGTTTGTTCAGAAATTAAAAAAAAAAAAATACGATTTCTTTCAAAGTTAGAAGGCTTATTATACATCAATGTTACCAAATACGGTACACCAATATTCAAATGAAAAAAATATCGTATAAAATAATAAAAAAATATTTGAATAAATTCGGTTAAAATAATGATTGGAGTTAAAGTTATTACATTTTATAGAAAGAAAAGATAAACAAAATAAAATTACTTATGTATGTTTTTACTTATGAAAAGACCAATAGATTTTTTTAAATCGCACATTTATCACGGAAGCATTCACTCTGTGGTGGATTAAAAGACAAAAAACAATACACATATATGATTTGATACTCCCTCTTCTTTATGTTGAGTTTCAATAATATAAATTATATGGAACGGTAAGAAAGGTAGAATATTTTTTTATATCCACTGTACCATATACAGTACGGCAGGTCTATCTGGGTTAAGAACACGGTTCAAAAACGTTATATCCTCAAATGCAGGCCACTATGATCTCTCCGTTGACACTAATCACAATTCGATTGGATTGCCCAAAAGTAGGTAGGTTAAAAATAAGTAGATGGGTAGGAAAAAAAAGTTATAAATACAAGGTCTTAAAAAATTTATAAATACCCAGGGTTTTTTTGAGAAAAAAAGATGCTGGAATCACTTCATGTCAAGGTTTTTACATAATAAAATTATATCAAATTTCATTTAAGCGATTAATTGGTTTTGAAATTAAAAAAAAGTGAAAAAAGGTGTCGTTTCATGCACCGCGTTAAATGGAAAAAATGCAGTGTAAATACCTTTAGATCTTGTTGCAGTCACAAGTCACAGGCACTTCAGCGATATAATGAACACTGGTGGAAACTTTATCAATAAATATGCGGAGAACAATAATAGTCACAATGATTCATAATATTATACCAGTATTGAAGGGTTCTGAGAAAAAACTTCATTACCCACAAATATCATGACTATTTTTTGAACAAAAACCTTTGGGACTTGACTACTTTTGTATGCAACTAAAATTAATAGGGTTGCCAATTTCAAACCAAAAAACACTTCAAACAACATAATATTTATTTCTGAAGTAAAAATACAAAAAAAAATATTTTATGTTCAACTAGCTTTCCCGACAGACGTTGTCCTGTGGACCCTTTGGTCCTAACTACAGGCGGCCCGTTTAGCTTTCCCGACAGACGTTGTCCTGAGGGTTCAGCCGATCTCGAGTTATAAGACATGTATTTGAAATTTGTCAAAAAAATAATCTGCTGCAGACACGACAGAAAATCTGGAAAAGTATTTATAGTAACCAGCGTTTGGCATTTTTGGTCTAAAGACATGTTTCGTCTTTTTGTATGTGGTATGCGCATTGATGAATGCGGACGATTGTGCTTTTAGATAAGTGTGAAGATGATCTTCAAATGTCTACAGATGTCTAATCTGTCTGATGATCATGAAAGATAAAAAGACAAGTATGCAAATGAAAAAATATAGAAAAATCACTCGAGCAACGGGTTTATTACAATGTTGCGTAGGTAAACACCTATATTATGATTTTATTGATGTGGTTGTTGGTAGCCTAGTGGTTACGACGCCAGCTTTATTCGTCGTGGGTTCGATCCCAGGTGCCGAACATCTTCCTCTTTCACGACACAAGCTTTAAGTAGCTTACTGTGACAGAGTCAAAAAGTGTAAGTATTTGTGTTCACTTCGAGTGAGCAGAGATTCATTTTATAAAAAAAAAAACAAAGTGTGATTTAACACATTATTTCCCACAGCTCTTCAAATAATGACGTGTACTTGGAACTAACGAGATAACAAACATTTTATTTCCATATATAATGGGGTTCCCTATGCTACCACTCCACCTAGCGAGAAGTTGCCAAAGCTTTCTAATTTATAAAAATAAAATGGCGGCAGGTCTAACCATAGATTCATCCAAGGTCTATTACTTGGAGGAATTATTATATATGGAGAGATTGACAGCTGAGTTTTGTACGAGAGCAAAAAGTGATGCCACTAGAGGGGGTGTGAGGAAATACTGGCGGCCATCTTGGTTGCACCATATTTCAACAATTCGTATGGAATAATTGAAAATATATATCAGAACTTCGAGTAGTTTGAAATATCTTGTGTATTTGACTTAAATTAATCATCTCTTCAGTTTAAGGAAAGATTTGAAATAAATTTCACCAAATAAAACCAACATAACATTAAATCATCACAATTTAATATGAAAAAAAAAACTGTAATTAAACTTTAAAAGAGTAATAATATGTCTACTCGTAAACGTAGTTATTAACAACAAAACACTAAAAAAGAGATCCAGCAACATATTCGTTAAAACAGAGAATATGTTCCCGTAAGTTCCATTAAGATGGCGTCGTAATTCATTTTTCCCCCCGACCCCGCGTCTTCAAAAGTTTTACCAATGAATCCATCCATAACCATAGATTCATCCAAGGTCTATTATAAAGAGCAGAGGTGCTATTCTTCGCCGGCAACCTCACGGCAATAGGGTATTTGACACTGAAAAATAAGATACAGATTGTGGTCATCCTGTTTGAAAATGGCCCAAGAAAGCTTATTTCTTTTATTTTACAACTTAAATTGGCTTATTTTTTATAAAAACACGTAATAAAAATCCAAATATTTCTATGGAACTAGTCACCGATGAAAACGCCTTGTGATTAGTTGTGGTCCCCGTGACGTCAAGGTGACGTCACCCCATGGTAAATGATAGTCATCAATCTCATACCAATACAGAAGTGTGACGTAAAATGCACCACGTGACCAGCGCCATTATACAAGACAGCGTTTTACGCGCGTTTTTGGATATTTAAACTTTATACATGATTTTCATATAAAATATGGCATATCTTCAGAAAATATAAAGAGAATGTGCTTATAATGTATCGTAGAATAATTTAAAACGGTTTCTGGAAATTAGTCAAATACCCTATACCAATGCCTAGCTAGAGAAGCCATAAATGAAATTAATGCTTTATAAAATTTTGTCTATGGCTGTTTACGTGTCAAAACTTTGGGCTGTCAAAGGAAAGGCTTGAAAGATATAGATAGAGGTCTTCAAGGAACGATTTTTATAGTTTGCAATTTCAAGTATATAGTTCTTGTTTTTATTTCAATTTATCCTGTATTAATTAAGTTTGTTTAAGAAATCACATCTTTAAAAATGGGTACGGCTTTTTATTTAAAAATCTCGACTAAAAATTGAACGCCGGTTGTCGGCTTCTCTTCAGATAATCTTTGCTTTTATACTTTTACTGTTATACATAATCGTTTTCTGGCTTGTATTTTTTCAGCTGTATCCAGTAGTACATCATTCATATTGTCTTCAATACTCTCAGTTCTATTGTTTTCTGGAATGCAAATGTATAAATCTTGGCTGGCATCATCACAAATACATACGTTATTAGGTGGATATTTGGGATCAATACTTTTTCTTCTTGTTTTAACTGTATCCTTTTTATTACTTCTACGTAGGTATAGTTAGATGGGTAAATTTGATTTTTAGCGTCGCGAACATTTCTATTCGAATTATCCACAGCTGTCATTTTTTATGACGTTTGGCGTTTCCATGATGCTGATTCTAAAGCCGGAAGCAAAAGTTTTGAAATTAGCAAGTAACTAATTTACATATCATTCATTTCATTATTTTAGATTGCATCAACGAAATTTAAATTTTTCATAATGATGAAGTATTTATGGCAATCCTCAGCGATAGCGTTCCAAATGTTTCCTTAATAATTTTATTTAAGTTTCGTAATGTATCCGGACATGGTGTGAGAGGAGGTCATAAACATTGCGCAAGATCGAGCTCTTGTTGTCTCCCCATGCCCCTAAGTGGGGCGTAAAGGGAGTTTGGATTTGGAATGTATCCAGACACCTGATCGAGAGCTGTTGGGTTCGATTCCCTGTCGTCCTCAGTGTCTCGAATACTTGTTTCATTTTCTAAATTATTTTTGGAGGCATTCTACCAAAGCAATTTAATACTGAATGCATTTTTTAATCCACAAAATTAGTACAGCAGGAATTCGAATCCGAGATCTCTGAATCAGGTGTTGGTGTGGTGCATGCTATAGCGATATTACAGATAGGTACATTACGAAATAAAAAAAATGTTAGGGAAGCATTTGGGACGCTATTGCGGAGAATTTATATGTTTTTATTAATACATACAAAATATTGGATATATTTTTTGGAAAAAAAAAAAAGTTTATAGCGGTCAAAATTATAATGAAATGTATTTGAATATTAGTAATATTTGCACAGTGTAAGTTTATAATTATTATGAATCTAAATCAGTTGTGTTTGCAGGATATTTCTTGAGCTTTTATGCACTTTTGTAAACAGCCTCTTCTAAAATGTGGGCTAGTACACATTTGTGGAACTGAAAAATATTATAAAAATACAACTGATTTTGATTTCTATTCATGACTTTGTTTACTCGTTATCATAAATTACTCAGAATTTGTGATGTTAGTAATATAAAGCTAGTCTATTAATCATAAATTGTTTTGTAGAAATTTTTAGAGCCCCCCCCCCTACCACCTTCCTGAACAAAACCATCTAATCAAAATAAATACCCCCCCTCTACCACCTTCCTGAACAACCATCTAATAAAAATAAATACACATGATATTCTCACTACCCCCTTCCTACCTTCAGAACACGTGTGATTAATGGATGAGCCTATAGCAAAAAAGACCAAATTATTATTTCCTTAATATAATACATCAGTCCATTGGTAACATTGAATCAACAATTTTTGGGAAGACATTTCAGTTGAAGTACCCCGAAATTATTTTATGCCTGATGATTTCTATGGTGGCATCAGGGATGGTGCATCGAGTCTGTGTCACTACTTGGTATGTACACTCATTTAAAAGTTCTTTTAACTTGTAAATTTGTTATTTAATTTAAAATTACATATTATGTCATCACTAGGGACCTTAATTTTTCGCGTTATTTTTTATAAAAGCGGTGTTATCTGTAAAACGGTATTTTTCAGTATTATTTTTATGGTAAAATCGGTGTTATTTATCAAAGATGATTGGGTATAATCTTTTAAAAATTTCGGTATAGTTACCCAATTAAAAAGATATGAAGGTATTAAAAAAAATATTTCACTAAGATTCCGGTGGATATTTAAGAATTACAAAAAATATTACAATGCTAGGAAAATTATTGAATTATTCATTTTCCAAAATCCCATAGTTTTTAAAAAAAAAATATGGTTATGTTTTTGTTTTTAATGTGTCCTATAGTTTAGATAGCCGAATCTTTATCTTTATTTATCCCCCATAGACCCCTTGCGGGGCACTCGGGTTCATTAAAATATTTTACAAATCACAATAGGTATATAAAACAGAAGTACATAATTATTCAAGATTGTATGCAAAATTTGACAAAATATAAATATGAATGTTATTCAATGCCAAAGGGATCACTCAAATCACTCAAAAACGAGTACAGTTCTAAAAAAAGTTTAGATAATAGCGTGATGTAAGACGAAAATTATCTTTCTGAATGGATATTAGAAGAAGACATCCATACTCTGATGCAAACATCTTCGGCAAATTGTTTCCCTGGTAACTTCACAACATTTCATGCCTCGGCTATATTATGTCGCCTTCAGCCGCAGATAATTGGCTTCTAATTTTAATAAGGTACCTTTTTTAAAAATTAATATTAATTTTGTCACTGTCTGCGGATTCCGTTATGTTTCTTTCTTAATATAATCATATTTCGACTTTATTTTGCCAAAACATAAAAATTCGCGTTATTCGCGAATAAATAGAAAATTTCGCGCGTAAAGTAGGGTGATAAACCCTATGCGATAAGCAAATGCGAAAAATTCAGGTCCCTAGTCATCACTCATCGCAAAGGCGAAAGCTGCAATGGCGATGGGTGTTTATTTTACTGAAAATAAATAAATAAGCTAATCTCCTTTGTTATTTATTTTCAGTTTCATATTTTCTCTGATTGGTTTGTTCTATGTTAACAAATTATCACAAAAGGAGTATTCCGTTCCTGTCCAGCATATTACACAGTCCAAGAAGAAGTCACACAAATGAATTTAGAAATAGTTGCGTGTTTTTATTTGGAATGCTTTTGAATAAAAATAGTTAGTTGCATGTAATGATACTGTTCTATAAACTTAAGATATTTCTATAAAAATATATGTGTATAAATGTGGATGTTTGTTTAATTCTGCAAATAAACAATTGAACATTAGTAATGACTTGTTAGAGTCATTAGTTGTTATTTTTTCTTTAAGATCTAGTCCTGAAAAATGGTCACAAGAATCTAGACATTATTAGAATGTTGTGCATCAACAAAGCCAATGGGCAATAAAGATGAAACATTTACAAAAATGTATATATTCATATCCTGGTGCCAAATACATGACAGCAGTCGCAGTCTTTAAATTTGGTTGCTCTCTTGTTCTCAATAATTTCCAACGTTATGGTTATGTTTTTCTAGTCTTCAGAAAACATCTCAAGATGGTGAGGAATCGTAAAAGGAAGACTGCGATAGGCTTTCACGACGAAAAAGCTATGAGAGAAGCTATTGGACTGGTTGAAAAGGGTATGAGTTTCAGAAAAGCGGCTGATATGAAAAACGTGAAACTTACGACTCTTCATAGATACGTGAAGAAAAAAAAACAGTAGAGACAAGGAAGCTCGCATACAAGCTAGCAAAGCATCACAATCTTACTACGCCGGAAAGCTGGAAAGATCACGGAATGGCCGGCATTGACTGGCTCTATGGATTCCGTAAAAGACACCCCGAATTGACTTTGAGAAAGCCGGAACCTTGCAGTCTTTCTTCGATAATCTGGAAAAAGTCATGAAGCGGCACCCAGGATTTGCTAACGGTACAAGGGTCTACAACTTAGATGAAACCGGCACTACCACTGTGCAGAAACCAAAGAAAGTAATTGCAGCTAAAGGCTCAAAACAATTATATGAAGTCACAAGCGGCGAGCGAGGGCCCCTAGTAACTACTTGTATAGTGTCAGCAACGGGAGCCACCGCAATGGTATTCCCTAGAAAGAAATTTCAGCCACACATGCTAAACAAAGCGCCTGCTGGTACATTGGGGCTCGCCCAACCCACGGGCTGGATGTACACCGAATTATTCCCACAAGTGATAACACACTTTTGTAAAAGTTCCTGGCTCATCAAAAGAAAACCCTTGTCTTTTGATTCTGGAGAATCATGAGAGTCATTTATTTGGCCCTACATGCGTTGAACATTGCCAAGGATTTATGGTGTCAATATTTTGATAATCCCACTGCATAAAAGCGCAAAACTGCAGCTGCTGGACGTTTCGGTCTATGGACCCCTTCAGACATTTTACAATGGAGCAGCAGATTCATGGATGCTAAGAAACCACAGTGTGCCACTGACTATATACAATGTGTATTCTGGGAGTGGCATTCGAAAAAGCAATGACGCCGGGAAACATAAAATCTGGGTTCCGAAAAACCGGGATATTTCCTTTTGACAGGGATATTTTTACCGAAGACGATTTCATGCCATGGCATGTGTAGTCACTAACCGCCCTATGCCTGAGCCTGTCATTGAAGCAGAAGAACGTGATGAAACATATGTTGACCTAACTGAACAGGTTAAAGAAAGAAAAAATTCAAGGAAGGGTAGAAGACGAGGAAAATCATGCAACCCAACTGATACACCCATTAAAGAAGCTCCAACACGTTCTATTACTTATAATGTATTATTATATCAAACAATAACTCCCATATCTCATCTAAAACTGCCACAATACTCCACACAAAAACAAGATAACTCCTTTCAAACATGTGAAAATTTGGAAATAATGATAACTCCATAGGATTCCCACCATTTGACTATTGACGTACAATATAATTCTGTCAAAGTTCGTGAGTTAAATGTAGTTTTTATAGTGAAAAATTGGTTTCAGGATTTAAATACGAACAAAAAGGGTTAACATATTATCATTATGATGTG
The DNA here is from genome assembly GCA_963576905.1 of Mystacides longicornis. NCBI lineage: Eukaryota > Metazoa > Arthropoda > Insecta > Trichoptera > Leptoceridae > Mystacides > Mystacides longicornis. The sequence goes on along the minus strand of OY756426.1, from coordinate 20,237,322 downwards.
TATACAAGTTACTTTCCGAAAATTTGTTAAAACTCATGCTTCGGGAGGCAATTCTTCTCCATGCACTCTTGTCATTTAAAAGTTTAACATCAACAAAATATCGACACTCCGATATAAATTCATTTTTTCTATACTTTTCATAGCACATACACATACGTACATATATTATTTTTTTAATAAATAAACATAATTATCCCACTTATATTGGTTGTTTCTTATAATAAGTGAGTCATTAATACTTTCGATAGATTTTTTAATAATTATCTTAACTTGTGGCTTTAAATGAATTTCACACATGCAGTATCTAAACCTAAAGTATTATAGTAAGATTGTATTCATTAATAAAACCTTTGAAATCCACTCAGGGGCATAGGGAGGCAGCAAAACCTCTCCATTGCACTCGATCTTGGGAAATGTTTATGATCTCCTGCAACACGAAATCCAACGCCCTCACCTCTGCCTCGAAGGAACAGAACATGGTATAAGAGGGTCTTTCTCGTCTTTGTGACCCCTATGGTAGGAAAAACAGCCGTAAAAGTAAATTTAGTGTTACTTTTTTACCGCTACTTTGTACCATAATAACTCCTTAACGCTACCTCTTCCCATTCCTCATCCAAACTTTCAAAACTCGCTGAATACCATCCCCAGTTGTCGACGTATAGGATTGAATGTATGTATGAAGTACCTAACTACCTTATTCAGGAAACAAATCTTCATATAGCAATAATACTAAATAAAGAGTAAATGTTGTATCTACTACCAAGGATTTATCGTATTTTCGATTAGTTGTAGAGTTTTTCGAAAGGAAAATCGGTATGGTCACTTTAAACCAACATCTGCTACTACAAAAGTGCAAATTTCAATACCGTGACCAAGTTATACATACTTACCTAATGGCAAAAGTAAGAATTACTCCAACCTAATGTTTCAGAAATTGTTTACCTGTTTTTCTACTGTAAATACCAACAATCTTCCACGTGGTTATCACAATGGATATTTTATCTATTTCTACCTATTATCTTTCTTTTTTAATGTCTATTCTCATTTGTTATAATTCACAACAAGTAGGTACATTTTGTTTTCTTCCCTAACATAAACTTAATGTTGCAAAAATGATAACTCCACAAAAATTTTATAAAAATGTGGTTTGCAAATGAGATAACTCATTTTATTGAATATATTTTTAAAAATACTTTATTTAGAGCTAATTGTTGTTTTTAATAATTATTTTAAATACAAAAGTATGAAAAGTAAACTATAAAAATCAATGTAGGTATATTAATAAGCTAATAAAAACGTTTTATGTTTCCTCCGCACAATTTGGTTTTATGGAGTCGTTTCTGCGGATTAAGCCGTCGATAAGTGCTGTGGAAATTAGATCATTATGCAGGATATACGAAAATAAACTGATTGAAAAGGTGAGGAATGGTAATATTATGTAGAGTGAATGTTAGCGATGACTAGAATGAATAAACTTAGGTGGTTTGGCCATGTAGAGAGAATGACAAAAAGGATCAATAAATTTAGAAGTTGTTGGTAGCCTGGTGGTTACTGTGCAGACTTTCGTACTGTATAGTGCGGAGGACGTAGGTTCGGTCCCAGGTGCCGACCATATTCCTCTTTCAGGAAACAAGCTTACTGACAGTGTATTTGTGTTCAGCATATTGGTACCGTTTTAAAGGGGAGACAAGTCAGAAGTATAAAGAATGGGAGAAAATGCTAGCAGCAACTTTTTTTAAGGTTTATCTAGATAGGAAAGAATGGAGTACTCTCTGCCTACCACCTCAGCGAAATAATGTGATGGATAAAAATAAAAACTACAATGAGCTGATCTGGGACCAATGAATGAAAAAAGGAAATTTTTCTATACAGATTCGTCCACATGCACTTCTGTTCTAGAGTGAAGCAGTTTTGCACTTGTCCTTGAGCAGACCTGGGCAAACTGCAGCCCGCCAGATTCTGAAAATTTTTATATTTAAAAAAGTTACATATTTTTCCTGGTTGGAACAGTCCAAAAGTTTTAAGTTAAAAGTCATGAAATCGAAGGAAAATCTCCTACTGCAGAATTCTGGGATTCGAAAAAGTTTTTTCTTATTGACATTACCAAAATAGGCCAAAGTGTAACTACAGCACCTTATGCAAGCACTACGCATAGATTTTAGGAAGCAATTGATAAAAAAGATCGAGGAAAATTGACCGCCAATGTGTTGCACCTCGACGAGAGCCCGCCGATTCAGTTGGCGCCCATTGCTAAGTCCGGCATTTTAAAGCATGGTTTCCAAAATATCAATCAACTTTAAGCCTAACTTTAGTACCATTTAGTCTAGCCCTGGTACCCATCGTTCGTTTGTTCCCGGAGCTGAGAAAAAAAATATTAGTGGAAAGCGATTTTCCGACAAAGGCGGCATAAAAACACATGATTTTTCAGAGAGAGATAAAAATATTTTTTTGGAGGCTGTTGAAAGATAAATTGGCGTTTGAAAAGGCCCATTTTCCTTCATATCCATAACGAGAATACATTGAATTATCTGTGTACAAAAAAAAGTAATTAGGTAGGTAGGTATGTATCTAAGTACAAAAAGATCAGTGTGTCTAGACATATTCAAATCGGCGTTCGACGACAAACGAAGATTTCGCCAATGTATACTGTGAAAAAATTAATTGTCCACTGGAACATATAAACAATTATTTAAACCAAACAATGACACATAAAAATATAAAAAGTGGACAGTTAATTTTCTTCCTACTCTACATTGTCGAAGAAAATATTTTCTTCTTATTTGCGACCCGCCGTTAATTATGATTTATTGAATTTGGCCCATCATCCAAAAAGTTTGCCCAGCCCTGTCCTAGAGCCTAGATGAGATACATGTTTCAGATGAGATGGCAATTTTTGCTGACTATAAATGATGCCGAATAGTCGACCTCTCTCTAGTAATGATGACCAGTTTATCACCCATGATGATGAGCATTTAAATGTCAATGAGGGATTTCAATAGTTTGATCCTTGTTTCTTCCGATGGGTAAGTGAAGAAACTGTATATATGTTTAATTTTAAGAATGGGTAATAAAAAAAGAGTCCATTGAGCCCATCACCTCTACCATTGTGGGGAGGAGATGGAATTGGCTGGGACATGTGTTAAGGATGCCGAATGACAGTTGGCCGAGGAGAGGCCGCTGTTCTTCCTCCAATCAGGGTCCCGAAGACGAGGAAGACCCTCTCACACTGTGTTCCGCTCCTTCGAAGCAGAGCTGAGGGACATGGTGTGGGAGGAGGTCATAAACATTGCGCAAGATCAAGCGCAATGAAGAGCTCTTGTTGCCTCCCTATGCCCCTGAGTGGGGTGTAAAAGGGAGAATTGATTGATTGATTGAATAAAAAAATATCACAAATGTTCGTAATGATAATATATTATTATTTCACAATTGATCGATGAAAATTTGATAAGAAATGAGATTCTTATACACAAAATAACTGATAAAAAAAGAGAAATTACTTATAATATAACATTGACAATAATTATTATTGCATATAAACAAAATTTTACAATGAAAATACCAGATTTATTCAAAGTAGGTACCTATATATACTTTTATACAAAGTTTTTTTTTCAATGAATCTGGGCTCCCAAAGTGAACACAAATAAATACACTTTAACATCTTTCACATAAAGCAAAGCTTGTGTTGTGAAAGTGGAAATGATCGGCACCGAGATTGGAACCCACGACCTTCAGTACACTGTACATACGAAAGCCGTTGATTGATACCACTGGGCTACCAACCACCTCCGTTATTAATATAACTTCAATGAATGCTATTGAGAGATGTCTTATTGCACATATAGCAATTTTCTTGGACGGAATTGTTTTTTTTATACAAACATTCAACATTGCTACATCTAATATGGACCTTGTTTTGTATTTTTATTATAATAACCATAATATAATTAGTTTTATGTGTAATATTAAATTCATGATTTATTTAAATAACTAAATTATTGTCCTGCTTTTGAAAAGCAATATTGCTGATAAAAAGAAAAATATTATTGATATTTAAAATAAAGAAAATGAGTAGGTACACATATAAATCATACATTTTTGATGCAAATTACATCTGAAGGCATAAAATTTGAAAAACCACGCTCTTTCACGGTGAGTGTAGATATATTATAAAATAATGCATGTTATATACAGTGGTTCACATTATTCATGGCTTAGTCATGTTTGTCTTATCAGTTTCCTATTTATAAGGCACAGTAATGATAAGTTATTCATTTAATAATCCGCTAAATATTATCTTAAATGAAACATCATACAATATCGGCTTATATATTTTTTTCATTTATAAATATTATTTATCAAGTTTCGAAACAAACAAATATAAATCATCTGCAAGAATGATTTTTTGATGATAATAATAATTATATATTATACTCCCCCTTTCTTCAGTTTATAATTTTACGCAATGAATGAACCATAATATTATATATCACATTTTGTAGAATTTCACACATTTCTCTAATTAAACCTGTATTGATAAATAGCTCATTAAAAGGTCTGCTTTAAAAATAACACCAAACAAAAAAAAGTAAAATGGTTTTTTTTTTGTAGCTATATTCTCAAAGTAAAGTAGTTTCCTACTACAAGTGTCCTCATTTTACTAAATTTACAGTTTACTTAGAGAAATAGACGTTAAGAAAAAGAATCATTTCTGTGTTTAACCTCTTTCTAACACACCATTGTTATGATTTGATTGTTATGTTATATGGTTTTTCGTAAACAAAAAGATTAAAACATCATACACGCTTTCATGATAATTATTGATATGATCTAAAATTTTAACGCGAGATCGATGAAAGCACTCAAGCTCATACAATTTTTCCGGAAATGGCTTTAATCTTAGAAAATGACCTTTCACTAAGTGAATACACAAACACTTTAATTATTTTTATTTAGAGTAGTTTTTTTTGGCATTTTGTGAATTATATTACAACTGAAAATAACACAATTTTTATTAGCTCATGTTAGTAAGATTGGACAATAGGTAGACATACAAATTGTGACCCAAAGATAGTTTGCGGCCAAATTGTTGTTAACCAAAAACATTTATGAAGAAGTACTGGATGAACAACAAATGGTAAAATAAAAGATACAAATGTGTGTGTATGTACTAAAAATAATCAGTTCAAGTGATTTTGTTCCTAATTTTCATAGTGATATTGATAAATCTTAAATAGAATAAATAATCATACATTAATTTTAACTCTTTAGGATGTATTTTTTTGAAAACCCTGTCAGATTAAAGTTAAGAAACAAAACGACAATACATCTGCTGCATGCATTACTAATCATACGCATTTAAGAGAACATTGAGATGTCAAAATGGACATTGATTATCTAGAATACCTACTAAGTCTTGCGGAAAGAGTTGAAGTGAATGCCTAATTTTTACTAACACAAACTACTGAATCTTTAATTACAGAACAATAAATAACTAGCACTACATACAGCAGTCAATATTGAGTTTACTAACTTTCCTACTCAATCATTGAATTATCATGTACTATGCACTAGAAGCGGCACCTAAAAAATGAGGTACTGTAGATAGTTGACTGGCCGTCAACCTTGAAATGGTCTTTTTCGATAAAAGGTTGTAGTGTTTTCAAATCTACCTACTGTTTCCCATATTGCATTAAGATACCCTTTTCAAAAGTCTCTAGATAATAACAGTAATTTGTTTCAATGATATCTCACATCGAACAAGAATTCAAAACATCTAGGTAGGTAGATTAAAAGAGACAGACCAAAGGTAAAGAAACTGTCCAAATAAATGTGACTTCCCTCCTAATATAATATACTCGTATTCGCAATGAAACTTGATGTCTCTTTGTCTCCGTACCTCATAAACAAAAATATAACAATGTTTTGAATTTTTTTTTACCGAATGGCGCATCTAGTACATATTACATTTCTGTACCTTAGAGCATAAAGTGTGGGAGTCACATTTTAGTAATTTTGCAGGAGAGAGGATTTAGTGAAACTTGAAATTACAAAACGCGAACTTTTTTTCTATATGAAAAATATTAAATCTGAAAATATTTTTTTTTCACCAATTAGACCATGTTTTATGTTTAATTAATACAATTTTCAATATTCTTTATAATAAGAAATATAATGGATTATGCTCTAACAAAAATTGGACTTAAACATATTTTTAATTTCAAAAGTCACCTTTTTTAACAAGTGGTGACTTCAATATTTTGACCACTTATAGAACCTTCAATTGTGAATAAAACTGTATCATTAAGTTAAAATCGCAAAAAAGTGGACTCCCACACTTTATGCTCTAAGGTACAGATTTAAATTAATGCACTCAATGGTATAAAATTGAGTGCTCATTTCAATTGTTCTGAAAGCACTTTGGAACTAGGCACTTTTTACAATTTCTATCAATAACTGGAAGAACTATGGTTTAAATCATCAATGCAACATTGCATTTAAATTACTTCCTTAAAACGTAAAGGCAGATGTACATTTTGATATTACCAATCAGAACTTGATATTGAATCATTTTTTAATGTAAAGATTATTCTTGCTGTAGGGATTTTGCAATATTCTAGGGGTTGTCTCCATCACGCGTAATAAAAGTTCATCTAAATAATTTTCCAGGTCCTTGACCTTCTTCTTTTGATTGTCAACATCATTCTGCAAACTGACTATCCCAACAATCAAATCTTCTCGACTTTTGTTTTCAAACTGTCTCAAAATGTCTTTTGGTATTTTGTTATACGCTGGATTCACTTTCACTTCATCAATGATTCCTTCTTCTCCGATTATTATTCTTTCACCAAGAATCTTTTTGGACTTATCTTTGCTTAATCTATTAAAAAATTTAGGGCTGTTGTTAGTTTCACGCAGGGTAGGAATATTCTCAGAACTTCTGTTTTTATTTTCCGGAGTTGTGAACTTCTCTTTGTCAATCAAAAGTTGACTCTGAACTTTGCCTTTCAGTAATTTTTGGGACCATTCGTCAGTTTTTTGAAATTCTGTACTTTTTGGTGTTTGGATGATGTCATCCAGACCCAAGCGTACAGGTTTAGGGGGTGGTGTTTTTTCATTTGAAATCCCCCCGCTAGTGGAACGTCTTAATAATTCCCCTCCACCTAAGTTCTCCAAAGAAGCATTTGAGGGAGATGGAATAAACTTGTTGACCCTTGGAAGTGTGCTGCTGTTGTTTACATTCAGTGAACTTCCAGAGCTCTTGTGTGACAGATCATCAAAAGCAAATTCATCCTCATCTTCACTGATTACCCCAGGATCAGCTTCTCCAATGGCTTGTCCAGATTTAGCATGAAATGGACTATTTGTCAGAGATGTTTTTCCTGCACTTAAACTAACTGCGCTGTCTCCCAAGGACCCTGAGTCATTCTTTTTCTCTTTTTTATGAATGTTAATTTTGGAACCTAGATTTTTGGCAAATTTCTTGATTCCTTTTCGTTTTTCCAGGCTTCCAATGCTCAATAAGCTACCACCTACATTGTGTGCCATGGCAGATAATTGACCCATAGAACTCTTGTGTTTTTCTTTTTTGCTTAAATCTGTAAGGCTACCTTCTTTCACAGTAAATCCAATTCTCACTTCCAGCTCCCCTCGATTTTTAGTGTTTTCTTTGCCAGGTTTGGCCTCCAGTTGGTACCATTTATTCCTTGGTCTCTCATAGACGTCAAGTCCTGCTAACGGTATAGATACTTGACCTAGAAATTGATCACCAATAAAATTTCTGTGAAGGACAGTGAGAACAACTTCCGCCGTATTTCCCTGAGAAGGTATACTTAGGTCACATTCCTCATGCCATTCCACATTTTCACGGCTTTTCTCTTTAACGGATGTTTGAAATTTTTCCTTGCCCAACCCGATGGTGACGAAGCAGTCGTTCGTCCCGTTTTTTCCTTTGGTTAATAGGTCTTTAGCTTTGTGAACTGTCACTTGTACGTGCGTAGGACTCCACATTGTGTTTAAAAAGCACTAGATACCATACTAAACTTTAAAATTCAACAGGACTTCCACCACACAATTACTGTTATGTACTCGCCTTGTTACTGTAATCAACCGTAATACCCGAGTATATTGAAATGTTATTACATTCCACATAAGTAGACAGACACCAATAAAACTGCGACTTTATCTATGACCTCACTGTCGTCTGTCAATATGACGTAAACGTAAATCCATAGATATCCATCCCTAACTTAGATTAGGAAAGAGAGGGGATACGTAACTTCTATGCATTGCCGTACTAAGAATCTGTGACCATTTCGACATTTTTTGGTGGCAGGTACAAAATATATTTTTTGTACTAAATATAAATATTTTGCCAGAACTGCAAATTATAAACTCTAAGGAACGCATGTGATGTCAAACAAAATGTAGGCACTGGAAGAAAGGAAACTTTTAAGCGCCACGGATGATCCGAAAAGTGACAGGCTGGTGGCAAACAAGCACTTTTTCTATAGCAAACAGGTATAAAAGTGGTCACACGCCACCGGGCTAGTTACGTATCCCCTCTCTTTCCTAATCTAAGATCCCTAATATATCAATGGACTGGTGTCAGCGCTGTCTGTAGTAAAGTTTACAGTATATATTATACTATTATCTATGCTCTGTAGAAGGGAAGGGAAGGTCACGTGATTTGGGGATTTTTTTTTTATGGGAGCACATACATTTCGTGTTTAAAATCAAGATTCTCGTACTTTCTTCGGCAGTACATAATATACTAAAATTGGAACAAAGATCAATATTCTCCAATTTCAACCCTACAAACTTACTAAAATTGGTTAAAATAAGATGAATGGACATGTTTATTAAAAAAAATCTGGGAATTAATAAAAAACCCCAATTCTTTCGGAAATTGCATAATAATTATCGGACAGAAACAACATTCTAACATGGACTAGTGCTTTGCTTTCATCTTTAGGTCAACCACTCTAGTGATTTCGAGTTCAAGTAAAGTATAAAATCATGAATTTATTTTATATACCTTTATCTTTTGATACTTAGGTATACATAGGTACTTAGTATTTTATATTCCAAACTTCACTTGGTATTTGTGATTAGTTTGGGAAGTAGACTTACAAAGATGACCATCATTTCACCAAGGATTTTTGTCACAAAGCTTTAAAAATATAAATGTATACATAGGTACAAACCTTTCTCATATACCTACCTAAATGATTATTTATTCGAATATGTAACAACTAATGACTCTAACAATTCATCACTGATGTTCGATTTTTTAATGGAACAAACCACTACTGGCTTACGACCGTCTTCTACTGTTATTTCGAAGGCTGGCTTAGTGTGATCACTTTACGTTAACAACGTTTGCCATTGGGTGGTAATGTTTAAGTCTCCGGAACTCCACAACAATACAAGTAGATATTTAATAATTAATGAGATATGGAGATAAAAGTTGGAAATTATTGGATGATTAATTTTGATTTATTTTACACTTAAGTAATTCGCAATTTTCCATTACCTTCCATTTTTTCAGATCAATTTGTTACAGTTTTTTTCAAGCTTACCTTCAATGACAGAGACTCCAACTCGCTTTCTAAACCCAAGAGGATATGTTTTCAACTTCTTTTAACCCGAGTTTTTAGAGACATCTCATTTCTTTTAATTGAGCAAAGAATAGATAAGAAAGTTCTATGTAGCTCTTAACATAGTGATTATTATTCTTTATTTAAACATTTAGGGAGTAGTGTCAACAATTATTACAGAAAATATTATACAATGAAATAAAAGTTGAGTCACTGGGGTGATTTGGAATCTTCCAGATGGTCCTTTTTAAATCCCTATATTTGAGATCGGTAACTTTTTTATTTTGTTTTTTTTTTCTCAGCACTTTCAATGAATGTAATACGCAGTTATTGTTTTCATTTTGTATGGAATATTAGTTGGTTTATACTATTTTCAAACCAAAAATATCTCTCTGACAAATAGGAAGAAATAAAATTCTCTGTATAACAAACCTTCAAGATTTCTTCAATGTCCCCATGGAGCTGGGGTCAACAGTTATTTATTTTTATTGTAATTTTTTTTACTAGGAGCAAGAAAACACATCAAGCTACATTGTATACCATTTATTAACGCAGAACCTTACAATAGTATTTTTAATATTTACAAAATTATATTTAAATATTATACTTACAAACAAGAATTGTTTTACACCAGCTTTATAGCATATTGGAGCAAATAAACAGCATGATGGATCTCATATTTGATTATGTAAATAAATACATAATATTAAAAAATAACAGTGAAATAAATTATGTATGAATATTCTACGAACATTTGGCCGGATTTAGAGAGTTATTACGCCTAAACTGTGTAATATGTTATTATTGAATAACCTTACATTTTAATTTTAATCACACAAATTAATTACACAATATTACCAAGTAAATTCACTCACGCATACCTATACATTTAACCAGCAGAACTGCTAAAATGAAACTTCATTTTGTTTATTTTTCGACTACTGGGAAAATAAACATGTGGAATAACATAATATATAATTTCATTCAAATTTTTTCATAATATTTCTTTCATTGAACCAATATTTTGCAGAGATGTATATTTTTTTTTGTAATCCACACAGAATCATTATAAAACACATTCACTAAAGAAAACCACGCAGACATTTTATTTTATAAATAATAAATCATCTTAAAAACTACTAGGAAACAACTAGATTAAAATAACTATGCACTGGATTGGTTACATAAATTAATTTTTAAAATTGTCCGAGACACAACAACTGCAGATTTAAATTTCATCAAATTTAGGTGGCTGAAATGTTTTGTCATAACACAAATAAGTATCTAATTCGTTTTGCACAAATGTGCCAAGACCAATATAGTTCTGAATAAATAAATAATTTAAGTATGTAGTGTAAGTATGTAAAATAAGTTTCAGAGATACATTGTTAAAATATAAAATTACTTTATCATACAAAATAACTCTTTTATTTTCAGTCCTAAAAAATATCACATATCAAAGCTAAGTGTTTGGCAGAGTTCATATTAATATTTTAACGAGTGCTCTACGGGTGAAACTATTAGAATGCAGGGAAAAAATCATAATATGTGAAGGATATAAAGAATTGAATAAGAGCTATCATGAGATAAGAAAGAACTATAAAAAGAGTGAAGATTAGTCCAATGCAATTAAACTAAAAAATACAAGAGATCTACACAACTAAAGACTAACCAGTTTGAGCAACGTCTTTTACCTTCGAGATAAACTTAAAAAGACAATTTAAAAAAAAAAATCTTTTGATAAGATTATCAACAAGAAATAGTATGGAAACTAGTACATTGCAGATCTTAACATATTAATATGTACACATAATTCTTTGACTTAATAATAAAATAAAACTAAATACAATAATATAATAACAGAAAAATCATTATTGGTAAATCACAGAACGTAATGTATGTATACGGTATTTAGCAAGCCACTGCACCCCAGGGGCCGAAGTCAAGTGTAATAAAATAGCCACCAACAAACAGTGTTTCCATAGTAACAACAGCTTTTTTACATTGTTACCATGGGAATACCAATACCGTTGGCGGCCATATTGTTAAACTTGGCTTAAGCCCCAGATATTGCATTTTGATCATTCAACGCAAAATAACACTGTTATTAACAATAATATCCATGTTTTTTTTTAAATACAAAATTCTTACCCAAAAAATTATACAATGAACTTTTCTTCTACAGAGCGAGCAAGTAAATACATTTTAAAAATATAATAATTTATTTCATCGGATATAATAATATATATCTCTAACAAGAATAATTGTTTTTGATTGATAAACTGTTTAATTAAATAACTGTTTTAAATTGTCTATGATAAATACACAATTGTGCGAAAAAAGTTAATACATTATTGCCTGATATAGTTTTTGGTAAAAGGATTGAACTAAACACAGAAACAATTTGATTTATCCTTGGCGAAAAATTAAATTCAATTAACTACTTTGGATCTTCACTATACAAAATCATTCGTTCCTGGACTTGTAAGCGGTTCAACAGCCTGAAAAAAAAAACACACACAATAAGAACAAAATTCATTGGAATTGCCACATTGCAAAGAAAAACAAAATTTTTGAAACTATCTGATTTCATATAGTTTCACATACAAAAATACTAGCATAATAATATATTCTGAGTTAATTACTAAGTACATAATAGGTTTATATAGCATATTAGCCCACATCTGTCAAAACTTTGTTGTTGTTAAGTGAAAAATTAATGATTGTTTAAACATATAAATGACTAACGCCGTAAATTGCAAAAAAATAAAATATAATGCAGCCGTGAATTTTAAACGACTCTTGAAAAAAAAACAATATTCGTAAACGAATTCAAAGAACGTAAAATTCAATCAGATAAGCTTTCATTTCTGAACCTTGGAGGCATAGGAAATTATCTCCATTTTGACAATGTTCATTATCTCCATTTTGCCAATTATTTCTATTAAAAAAAAATTTGTCTAACAATTTAAACAAATTAAAGTACAAAATCGCATCTGGAATGTTTTAAATGAAAGAAATACATCAAATATTTAATGTAATAAAATATTTTCTGCTCTCCCATAAAATTTGCAAAATTGAGATAATGTCCTATACCTCCGAGGTACAGGTTTGGGAAATTATAAGTAAAAACACAGGTTTCATTCTTTTCAAATTTGACATTAACATCTTGCAAAATGAAACAAACTAAATTACCTAGCCGTACAACAGTATTGACTCTCAATAAATCCCTAATTTGACCCAAGTCTTATTTTTAGAGCAAACTGAATGTCGAAATTATATTTGGGCTAATATGATGTATATTTTGGAGAGGAGTCATATAGAAATAGTATTAGGAATGTGTCTTAATCATCTCTTTAAAAACGGCAGATAGTCAAATCATTCATAATAGGTATATTCTTTAAACACACTATCCTAAAAATATTCAAATTTTTTTGGGATGTGTGGGATCGAGTCGAACCATTAATTGGTTTTCCCGACTGACGGTCATTTTTTGGAGTGACGTCGCTCCATTTGGACGGATGGTGTGATAGTGAATGGGGGCTTTACACATTCATTTGCAATAATTGATCTGAAAGATCTAACTGGCGTGTGAGCACCTAATACGCTTTTCTTAAGTAGCTACTGCACTATAGTAATATTTATTTTGCGAGGCAGTCCAAGCAATAAATCATTCTACCTGGCGTGAGTTAGGTAAATGTTCAAATTCTAAAGCATCAATATTTTTTTATGAAATCATTTCTTAATAAACCCATTGTTATCATTTTAAAATACCTACTCATGCTTTTTTCTAAGAAAATGTTCGGTATTGTATCTTTTATTTTTTTCATTCTTTCCATGTTTTTAGTCATAAGATGGGCTTTATAATTTAAGCAATAGCTCCTGACTTTTATCTAAGAAACACTACAAAAATAATGATATCTAAACTTTTATTTTATACTTTCACCTCGATTCTTTCATAGAAATGACTCGATGTAATCATCTAATGATAAACATCACTACCTCTTTTTACCTGCCATAAGCATAATAAGTGCGAAAGAGATAGGGAGTTAGAATTGTTTTATTATTGGAACTGCCCCATTAAAATATACTACTTTAGCATAAATTCTTACTATAAATATGGGCTACTTACCAAATGATAAGCCTCAACCGGAGAAGCGTGTAAAAATATTAAAAATACTTGTGAACTGTATTTACCTAACAATACATGAAATATATTATTATGTCATAATATGAGCTAAGTGATTTTGTACACAAGTAAGTAAAACCCCATTGTTGTACAGCTTCTTGGGCTAAGAAAAAGATTTTCTCATACATTTTTATGTTCATGATAAAAATGCAGGACTTTGGTAAAATTACAATAAGTAGATATTTACAGTATAATATTTTGGCATGATAAACAACTATGTTTAATACTGATTTGGTAAAACTTTGGCACATAAAACATTGACAAAAATTATTTTTAAGTAGGTATATAATATTATACTACAGACATATACATCTAAATTTTGTTGAAATACTATATTATAAAATTTAACAATAATTATTTTAGTGCCATGTAAATAAAATAATATTTATTTATGTATCGTATGTACATTTAAATATCTAAATCTTAATTCATTTAAAAGAGGATTTATTATAGATATCTTAAGGATTAACTCAATATTCTATAACCCTAAAAAGAAAAATTAAAAAGTTGATAAGGTGTAATAAATATTCTATGTTAAAATTCCTTCTTTATATTATTAATAATTATTTGATTCTAACGTGTCTATGTAGATTGATGGATGAATATATTTTTCTTAAGGGTAGTTGTGGGATTTAGTTGGGAAAAATATATATGTAAAATATGATTGTGGAGAATAACCTCATCCAAAAAGTTTAGAAAAATTTGGAAATTCGTAAAACCGAGCCAATATTAAAAATTCAATATTGTTTCATCATAAATATCAATAGAACATTTTTTAAAACAATAACTCAAACAAATCATTATATTAATATGATATTTTTCTAAAGAGCAAATTTAATCTATGACCAGTTATAAATAATTGTTGATGGATTGTAAAGGTTATGATTGAAGAATTATCTTATATGTGTTGGCAGCATGCAATCTCTGGTAGTTAGGGCTCTTACCTCCTCTCCGACTGTGCTGGGGTATGGCTTGCTTCCAGGAGCATAACCATTCTTTTCTAATGAAAACTGATCTTCCGTAGTTTTTCTGTAGACAGGATTGTCAAAGTTCATCGAGGTAACATTTCTGTGTAAGTAGTGGCGGTATATGAATATTATTATCTGAAACACACAAACAAACAAATCAAGTATAAATATTGCAAAAACATATTATAATATTGTAACTTATTGCAAATTAACCTACAAATCTTTTGAAGATTCAGATATGATATATTTCATAATATCTGAAAGAGATATAACACCCAAAATAAAGTCGCTTTTATCTACCAGAACCAATCTATGAACTTGGGTGTGCACTATCTTTTCTAATATATCGTACAGTGTGTTGTCCAAGGTACACGTCTGAACTCCTTCGTACCAAATATTTCCTCGATTACAGACTTCCTTGATTGTTGCATTTAAGTTGAGATAAGTTTTGTCGATGGCTAAATTAATAACATCACATTTGGAATAAAGATTTTTTAGTTTTCCATAGTTGTCTAAAATAGGCAAAGCCGAAACGTGATTTGATATAAACATTTGTAATGCGTCTATCAGAGGCGTTTCTTCTGTTACTGTGATGAGGTTGCTACTCGACTTAGTCCCAATATTCATATCGGACAGCTTGTAATTCATGTACACTGGCAGCGGCATTTTGGAAATGTACAAGAAAAGGAACTTCATGATACACTTTAAAGTCAGTGTGTAGAGAAGGTCCCCAGTGTCTGGATCAATGACGGGCAACCTGTGAATATGGTTGTCAGTGAGAGTGAGGACAGCATCATATAGCGTCATGTCAGGACCAATAGATATAATAGGTATGCAAGAATCTTTAAAAAACTTTCTCCACATTTCCAATGTATGATCCTCAAGATCAATCAATATACTGGGCACATCTTGGAATTTGAGAAGAAGTTTTATGAAGTCAGTAATTGTCAACATACCAATATAATTTTGCTTTTTAGAGCTCCAAATGGGAGCAGCATGTAGGCTATTGTTTACCAATGCAAAGAAAGCTTTCCTCACCAACAACTCTGAATCCAAAATAACAACTTTCGCCGATGTTGGAATCAGTTCAGTGCATTTATGAAATTTGAAAAAATCTAAGTATATGGAAGAATCATTTGAACTCCTATGTTCTCTATGTCTTTGAAGGAATTCATCTCCACAAGATAATCCTCTGGAAATTCTGAACATTTTGGAGTAATCCTCCAAATCCGTTTTTGAATTGCGCCTACTCGAGGAATGAAAGATGTCAGTCACTTTCCACAGTTTGGCACACACTCCTTTTTGTGGTATTTTATTATCACAAGAGTCATTTGCTTGCTTACGAAATATGTCCATCACCCTTGTGACTGTACTTTGTCTTCTGGTGCTTGCAGCAGTGTACGTGTGATAATATCTTGAGTGATTTTTAGGAGATGGATGAGCAGAACCATCTTTTGGTAAGTTGTCTTTTGATGTTTCAGATTTTTTCGAGTGTAACATTGATATAAAACGGTTTTTTGAATTTATATTTTTCTTTTCAAAATGTTTAGAATCCATTTTACTTTTTTCTGTATTGGTGTCACCTTTAGTTAAACCATCAGTACTGACTGATTCTGACTCAACAGCACAAAGATCTGGTTTTTCCAGTTTCGGTTCTATTTGTTTTTTATCTTTTAAAGATTCACATAAGTTAAAAGGATTCATAATATTATTGCATAATATCAATAGTTGTTAGCGCAAGTAGTTCATATTTTTGTTCACTAACACAGCATTGAAACAGATATTTAGAAGAATTTGTCTCACTCTGTAAATTTTATGAAAATAACAGTTCAGCTGCCTCAAATTAAAGTCTTTACTTTAAAAATAAATCTTTCTCTACTTGAAAATTAACAATAATTTTTTATTAGTCATACCTTTTTGCCGGCAACAATAACAAATATTTTGACAGGAGAAATGTGTCAAATACCATAGTGAAAAAACTTAAGGCAAAGTAGGTAGGTACACACCTTTCGCAATTTGCTACTTATACCTATATTTAATTTAAATCAGAGGAGTCATTTATTTTGAAATCAAAACAAAATTATCACTAAAATTAACTGAGTATTCACTTACCCCTACAATTATCACAAGAACTACTGTAACTGCAGCTATGACAATACCAGCTACCATGCCTGTTCCTTGACCATCTGAAGACACAGGTGTTGCATTTTTATCAGCATCAGATCCTACACAATAAAATATGGTTTTGTTAAGATTTAAAAAAGTAAATAAAATAATGTAATTGTGACAAGACATGTCAGTGTAATAAGAATGAACAAATCTCCTATTTAATCTTCACATTTTAACACAATATGTATGACATACGACAGAGTTAATAACAAATTTTAAAGTCAATCACAGTTCCCCAACCAAAATAATATTTAATAACAATAACTATTATCTTACACAATATTATGTAAACACGCAGGATGTTATATATATTTTTTAAATATTTTATTACAATAATACAAAATAGCAGTAGGTAAGCAATAGAAAAAAGTGAGGGAATACTATTTTTAAAGAATATGTGAAAAAATACTTATATAAACAAAACAAAATAGATAATAAAATACTTATGTACCAAAAATGAAATAATTCTTTATATAAAATAGATAAGATCATAATATATTATTTAGTTAAGTATATAAACTCATAATAGCCTTATTATTGTTTTATTTTAGTACTTTTTCCATAACTCGTAATAGTGTTAGTAAGTTTGTGAATAAATATTTACAGATTAAATTATGAATTGAAATAATATTAGTATAGGGTTAGTTAGGTATTTACACGAATCGACCCAAAATGTTTCAACCTAGGTATGTAGTATGTACCTATATTGACACCACTGATGTGATCATAATACTGTGACATTTTTACATCATAAACGTTGAAATAAGTAAATACATAAAATAATCTTAAAATTATATTTTAAGCCCATATGAAGAATATTTAAAATACGAAACTGCCAAAATTAGAGCACATATAACAGGTATTATAGTGAAGAGAAAGATCTCTTTGTGATAAAATGGTGTGTCTTTACCATCAACATTTTGTTGCGCAATCCACCCGTTCAAATCGTCTGCATTAAAAACATGATCTGTTTTTTGCGTATTTTCTTCTGTGCCTTCCCACACCTCTGGATCCATTACCGGATTGGACTTGTAATTAAACAAATCGTAAAATTCTTCTGTTTGTGATTTTTGACTCTCCCAATAAACACCTTTAGGAATGATGGTGCTCTTTTCAACTGGTGGGTCTTGTTCATTGGTGGTGTTACTTAAACTACTCATACTAGTGACCAAGTGATTTAGCAAACTAGACACCAAATCAGTTATCTTTCCAGGGCTGACAACGTTATATAAACCAGATTTGTATAATTTGAAATCAAATGCGTTCCCTGTGATGAGAAGAGCTGGGTCTAACGGTATTTCACTTCCTGTAATGCAACCAACAACAATAATGCCACAAGAATGCACATGCAAAATAAATGAGAAACACTACACAAACACAGTCGAGAAAACTCAAACACAACAAAATACAAAAAGAAAGGAAAGGGGGAAAACCCGAAATGTTCAATGGTAATAGTATTGTAGGTATTATTTTGTAAATATTTTTTTTACAAGAATTTTCATTAGTAAGCTGTATTTATAAAGTTACAGTCTTAGAGATAAGTTATGCATACTTCGTCATATTATAAGTAGGTAAGTACTTAGGCAAAAATCAAATTTCTCATGGAATTGATAGGAAAAATGAGATATGAAGATAAACCATGACCTTTTATAATGAACAGATGAATATTTTTTGTTATTTGAAGCAGTCGTCAAAGACTTATTCTAAGTATTAGTCAAAATAGAGAAGGTGACAACTGCATATGTACTCACGGTGTGGAGGCACAACATCCACATGATCTTCTATTGTAGTTGTTTCGTGTTGAGGATGTTTACCATCTGAAGGTGCGTGTGGGCGAGGGGCTGTTTGAAAATCATTAGTTAAAAAATAATTCATAAAACAAAAAATAAACAAAAATTAAAGAATGCTAAAGTTGTGGCACATTTAGAAAACAACTAACAAAAATAATGAGTGCTAATAACAAACCTTCTTCGTCTTCAATACACATGAGTCCATTGGAGACCAACTTCAAACCTTCGGGACATGCACATGACACTCTCGGAGCATTTGGTCCTACACGAGGGTATGGTAGGCATAAGTGGGAACAGTGTCCGTTAACAGCAGCACAATAGTTGATGCCGTCTGGTTGGCGATATGGATGGTAGACATGAATTACCATTGGGTTTAGGAACTGCAGATCATAAGTTCAATATTAGAAAAAATCCTGATTATAAATTGTTATTTAACAAAACTGACATATTAATAAATATGGCAATACCGTATGAGTGGAGGTGACAGGTTGCACATCTTTGCCAGTGAATTTGTTTGCCTTCATAACCGCAGCCTTCTCCCAATCAGTCCAATAGACCCAGTCTTCAAATGTGGTGATGGAGAATGGATGTTTCAAATAGTCAGTTGAGTAAAGTATGAGGCGTCTGTTTGTACCATCGTAGTTGCAAGAGGAAATTGTATTCAGTTTTGCATCAACCTACAATTTCAAAATAATAATTAATATTCACGATTGTACCTACCAAATTTCCAGGATGGTGTATGTTTCTAGTATTACTTATAGTGGGACCTACCCAGTAAACTCGCTTCCTTACGAGATCCAGAGTTAGTCCATTTGGCCACCTCACTTCAAAGGAAACAATAGTTTGTCTGTGACTGCCATCCATACCAGCTCTTTCGATTTTAGGTTCTACTCCCCAATCAGTCCAGAACATCCATCTGATAACATCAAAATATGATGAAATATTAAAAACACGACAACCATAATTTTATTCATAGGTGTTCAAACGTTGAAAGAATAAGTGATGACTGATGAATCATTATTACCCTTCAATAGGATTCAGAGCAATTGCTCTTGGTTCTTCTAAAGCATCCTTGATTAATACTTTTCTCATGTTTCCGTCTAGATTTGAGAGCTCAATTGTATTTTTTCCAGTATCAGTCCAGTAAAGATGGTTATAAATCCAATCCACAGCCAGACCATCAGAAGTTATCATTTGTTTTGATATAACCACTGTTTGATCATTTCCTTCATCAATTGGAGCCCTAAAGTATTGAAGCATATTATTTTAAACTGAAAAAAAAAATGTATGACAAAAATTATCTATTTTATTTCTTAAAACGTGTTTTACATACTTGAGTATTCTTTGTTCATTGACATCACTCCAAAAGATCATGCCGGTACGGAATACAAAGTCTAAAGCTGTGGCTGACTTAGTGTTGTTAACTATTGCGGTCATCTCATGATGATCTAAAGATATTTTCCTGATGTCATGCCGTCTAGCGAACAACAGAGAGGCATGCCCTTCAGTTGCCTTGCATCGAGTGACATCTCTCGGATCTCGCATGTATCCCGGGTGGCATTGACATTTGAATGTTCCTTTTTCATTGATACAAATTTGTGAACAACTTCCTGGATCCTCACATTCATTGATATCTGCAAAAATTAAACTTCCGTCTTTTAGTTTCTTTTCTAGTATACTTACGAAGAATTATTTTTCCTTTTATAATCTGATCTTATATATAAACCTTACCTTCGCAAGTTTTATTGTCCATTAGTTTGTATCCTGAATGACAGTCACAGTAAAATCCTGCGGGAGTATCAATACACATCTGTGAGCAGCCTCCGTTGTTCAGCAAACACTCGTTTTTGCCACATTTATCAATTGGCTCGTCTATGAAGTTGGGACAATCTTGTTTCTTGTCACAGACTTTTGATAATGGTATGCAGATACCACCTCCGCAATCAAAGTGAGTCTTTTTATTACATGGTTGAACAGCGGCAGCTGAAATACATTTATAAACATTAGGTACTACAGTTATAATTATTGCAAGGTTCAGCGATGGCTAAAATCTAACGATTCATGTGAGATGCAATGACATACGAAAAGAAGTACATAACTGAATTATTATGTAGGTACATTCAACTTACTACAGTTAACTTCATCACTTCCGTCTGGACACTCTGCCGTTCCAGAGCAATATAACTGGCCAGGTATACATGTTTTGTCTTTGCATTTGAATTGATCTGCTCTGCATGTAACATTTTTACACCTCGTAGGATCTTCATCAGCTCCGTCTGGGCAGTCCTTGTCTCCATCACAAACAAAAGACTTATGTAGACAAGTAATGCGGTCATTGCACTCAAATTCAGAGGGTTGGCAAGGTGAGGGTTTGATGTTGACATTTTTACAATCCTAGAAAAAAATTTCATACTAAATTTTGGTTCTGTATGTCTTTTTGCTTAGGTATTCTATACATACATCATGGCCTATACTTATTGTATTTGTATTTAATTTGTTATCTGTAACATTTTTTATTATCTTTTTACTTATATTTTTTTTTTGCTGTTATAATTTTGATTTGTTGGTGGCATGAATCATCCAAATGGATGCAATGCCAAAAAAATAAAAAGAAAAAAAATTTTCATATACAGTGTTGTTTTCATACCCAATTAATTTGACAAACACTAAACACTAAGTAGTGACGAATTATTAGTATTTTAGTTTGTAGGCAATGTTGTTTCTGAATAAATTCAATTCTTAAGTCGATATGATTCAACAGAAAAATAAATATAAATTTAAAAGTAGGTACTCTTTCACTTGGTAAGATTGCTACATTAAATTCTGAGTATTATTTACCAAACGTCAATAAACTATTATAAAATGCCTATAAAATAAATATAGTATAAAGAACTTATGATATCAAAATTCCATTTATTATGTTATTGAACCCAATAAAAGTTTATTTCATAGGAGTCAGGTATGAATATTGAAGGTATATCGTCATTTTCCTAGAAAATTTATAAAAAAAACTACATTTTATATTATGTAATTGAGTTTAAGAACTAAGAATAAAATAAAAAATAATGTTAATATAATATTTCGACGGTCCCAAAGCATACAATCGAAAGTGAAAAAAATCTGCTTATGTAGATTTTGCGTAAGCACCTATATTATTATCTTCCTATTGAACTATAAAAAATACTTTTTCTATTACATAATTTCACCATTTTTTTTAAATGAATCTGTGCTCACTCAATACAATAAGATTTTTTTTTAACTTCATTTATATAGACCTCCACCCGGACTCGAGTGATTTTGGAATACAATAAGATCGAATCTGTCAAAATAAAATTATCCGATGAATAAAATCGAAACTGGTACAAAGATTGGATACACTTTACGTATATAAAATTATCCCGATGTAATTAAACTATCAAATGCGCATTTCGCCACGGTCAAAAACATCAACAAATTCAACATCGGCATAACTTCCATAGTTTGCAACTCATTTAGTGCTGAAATAAAACACATTAAATTTATATCTCCTGCAGAGTTGGTGAAAAAATGCAGAGATACGATTTTATAAGTAGGGACCGTCGATTTTGTGGGCTACTCACCACTTCATCCGACCCGTCGGAACAATCTTGGTCTCCGTCACACTTCCACCTGATATTGATGCACAGGCCATTCTTGCAAGTGAACTGCGTATCTGGATTGCAGGTTACCACCGTGCAGTTATGTTCGTCACTGCCGTCTTCGCAATCGTCATCATTGTCGCAAGTCCATTTTTGTTGGATACATTTTCCATTACCGCATGTGAACTGATCAGAGCGACAAGTTTCATCTGTAATAAAAATAAAGCATTAAAATATGTAGGTACACAACGTAATAATATTTTCTTCTTTGGTAGACTATTCTATTGCTTGTAAAATAAGTTCGATATCCAGAAGTTGCCTCTATTCTTATTGCAAAGTGGCGGCGTAAAGAAGGGTGAAGGGAACCAAGAACCAAGAGGCGAAAACGACGAAGCCCGAAATGCTGGACTTGTATTACAAGAGCAATGTTTCGTTGAGTAATTTCAGTTTAAAACATTAGTCACAGTCACATCACGAAAAGAAGGTCCTCGTTAAATGTGTTAAAAATTTACAATGAATTTTCAGCAGAGGACCGAATTTCCACTATTTGGAAACCCCCAACATTTTTAAGAGTTATGTTTTAGATTTTCAAAACCATTTGTGTTTCAGTGGCTTCATGAAATATGAAGGAAGATTTTCTGAAATAGGCTAAGCGACTAATTAATCCTTTGAATTTATCGAATTTTATTAAAATAATGTCTCGTCAGTATTTGGTGTTTTTTTTTCAAGTATGTACTAGGTAGGGGTGCTTAAAAAACCGTCCAAGGTGCCAATCTACCCTACGCCACCACTGTTAAACACACATTACATTTTTTTTATAATATTAAACTTAAAATGAAGAAGAACTTGGAAGATATGAAATTATTTTATGGGATTAATGTTTCGAATGAATCCTTTGTGATAAAACACCTTATGAATATTTTAGGTGGTGCCGTCCATGGATCCCATGCTTCTTCTAGTCATGCCTTCATGTCACTGATTGATATGAGATTTCATGACTTTTAAACATTTCTCGTTTTTTTGAAAACTTTTGATTACATATTTTTTAGAAATGTGTTCAGAGATTAATTAAAAAGCTCTGTATCGCCTTTACATTTTTAGTGAAGTGATAGTGCATCGGATGTATATCCATTTTTTCATGCACATTGGTTTGAGGCATTCAGCATGGGTGATGAATTATTGTAATGTTGAACTTCGTGGAAGATGATAGAAATTATTTTTTTTTTACAATAAAATATTATTATCATGCAAAATCTTACTACAAAATTTCTCGTCAGATCCATCGGAACAATCTGGATTATCGTCGCACATCCACGTCAAAGGGACGCACTCTCCGGGAGTACTCCTGCAAGTGAACTCATCGACGCTGCATGCTTTTGGTTCTGTAAAAGATGAAAGAAATACCCCCATTGGAAATCACATGCATAATAACAAAAAACATGATATCAGATGAATGGAATAAGATAATGTCCTATCTAAATTATATGTTAGTTTCGACTGCTAGGTGCCTTTTCCAAGAAAGTCCACAAGATTAATATTGCGTGGATTTGGTTTCACGTCGACTTTAGCTCCACGCGAAAATTGGCTAAAACTATTATAAACATGTGATAGAAATCTCCGTTCCTACAGCCTTGAAACAAACATCATTCATCAACATCGACAAGAAGTAAATATTCTGTAGTAGGTATATTTTGCATAAATTCCAGATAATATATAAATAGAGAACTATTTCCTTCGGTCATGGTATCACGGATGAACGGCTGGACCAATATCGGTACCTACTTCTATTTTTGTTGTATTTGCTATTGTCAGGAGAAGGTTCTTATGAAAGAAGAAAAAAAAACAAAGTTGCGCGAAACATTAGAAAATTTGAGAAAACTTAACGAAGGGTAACTTAGTGCTTTTGACAATAAAAACTTTATATTATTGAATTTTAATTGGCGTTAGACATCTGTCAAGTGCTGATAGTTATGCGATTGTTCAGAATGTGCTCTGTAAACATCGTTTAAAACAGATGCATTGGTCGAAGTTACATGTATTGGTAAAAATAGGTAGGTAATTAATTTATTATTAAACAGATTCGAATTCAATAATATTACAACGTCTGTCGAGTAAACTGTTGTTCCAGATAAAAATAAAATAAATGAAAAATAAAAACATGTTTTTATACATCAAGATTTGTGTTCCTTGTGCGTTAGCGATTTTAAGAATATTATGGGTAGGTATACTGCACCTACCCAATTCTGAATCTTTGGAGTCTTCTGGAAGATCTGCAGCCCAAATGAAATGTTTAGGACTACGGTTAAAGGGCAAACCTTATAGCACCGCTATAGAAATAAATAATTTTATATGTATTTTCTTTTTACTAGTGAATGACGTTCATACTATCTGTAATGTTAAAATGAAATATCTAGTGACGACTGAAACAAAACATCAAATCATGCCTAGTAATTTAAGAGAGTTGAGATTATGTTCCGATGATTTCTTCGCCATCATGATGCACCAGCAAGCATTGATCTCATGCAGACCTGTGATCCGTTGATCCTTGCAACTCACCGCAGTCTTTTTCGTCCGATAAGTCGGCACAATCCGGCGTGGAGTCGCACTTCCAGTCCAGCGGGATGCAAGTGCCGGTTGTGCATTTAAAATATATTTCAGATTCGCACTGCTGTTTAACCTTGACATCTTACAAGAAAATAATATAATATTATCCGCCATCTATCGGTTGCTTTATACTATTACAAATTATAAATACAGTAGGTATAGTTGTACCCCTTCCCCCCGTTCACTATCACTAAATCCGGAGTATCACTAAATGGAGTTTGGAGCCATTAAGACGGATGGAGTGATAGTGAATGGAACGAATAATTGCGTTAACTTAATTATTGGCAATTTTCGAAAAACCACAGAATATTTTTTTTGTAAACACTGCAGACTCACGATATAGTTTTATTTTATGAAATAAATCAATTCATTAGTACTTTATATACAGAGTCAACACACAGTTCAACTCAAGGTAGAAATTTCAAGTGAATTTCTTTTAGACCCGACCGGGAATCGAACCCCGAACCTCTTGATCAGAGGAAAGCGCCTACACCACTAGCCTACAGAGGGATGATCGGTGCATTATAATGTTACTAATAGGCCGGGGTAAACACCTAAGTCATGATATTCTTATTTTCGATATAACGAAATTCTGAGCTCCACGAAAAAATACCTACTTTTTTTAACAAAAATTTTCAGGAATTCATCTACATATTTCAAAATTGCTGCTATTCTTCACTCAATATACCTATAGGTATATTTTTTTAAAGAAATTGTTTTCTATACTCAACTGTCAGATTCTTCAGATGGACAAAATCTACGTTTATTTTCTTTAAAATTTTATATCATAAGTACCTACCTACGTTCCTAAATCACTCAATAATGAGTGGAAGGCTAATAAATGAAAATAGTACCTTCGTTGAATTTGTGAAAAAAAAGTAAATCACACACTGAAGCTTCGTTATAATTTCTTCGTTACTTTAGTACCTATTCAGAATATTAAGTTAATAGGTATTATTCAATAAACGTAAGTTCGCAAAGATAGAGAGAGAAAGAGAGAGAGTCGCAAACTTTGGCTAGATTGCGATCTAATTAGCTAAACTTTTTGTCATTCTTCCGCAAACTGATTATCTTGAGTTAGTCTAGTCTCTAAAGTTAACTTACTGCAGACAGTTGGGTCCTCGTCTGAGGCATCTGAGCAATCTTTTTCGTTGTCACACTGCCAAGAGAGGGGGATGCATCTTCCTGTTTTGCAACGGAACTCCGACGACGAGCACGTTCTTATTTCTGGAACAACAACAAAAACATTTGATTAATATCAAATAAAACGTATTATAAGAGAGTTTTACCAGAGATGATATGGAAAAGTTTTTGTCTAGTGGGGCAGTAAATTCCATTATATTATTATATGTAACTAGCTGACCTACCCGTCAAACTTCCACCTAACCCAGAATAATTTTTTTTTACTTATTCCATACCTACATGAATTTAATACAGTTTACGACATAAAAACTGAATTAAGTTTAGCTAATATTTTTTTGCATTATTTAATAATTATTTGTGATTCGAATGCAGGATGAAGTTCGACGGGTCATACATTTGTAAATGGTCTATAGTTGCGTAACTTTAAAAAAATCCAAGAGATAGCGGTGTAGTAGGAAATATGTCACGACATGTGAAACGTGTTATGTTACTGTATATTATGTTGTTGAAAGATTAGACTCTATTTAAATCAAATTTTACTGAATTATTAAGGTAAAATGTGGCGAGCACAATCTTATAATATTTTGATGGACAAAAAATGGCACCACTGTCGCCGCATCTGTGGACGAACTTTGTTAGCAAACGATCAGACCAAGCAGATAATATTCTATGGAAATCACAAAATCGGGGACCGGGGGCCACAAAAGAGATTATGAAAGTCTTCAGAAATATGTATTTTATTGTCTTCATCTCGCCGTACTTCCTACTGCCGAACTTAAGATAGAAAAGTAACACTGTCCAGTAAGAAAACGGTAACTGTGATATTCATTTTCATTTCCAGTACGAATAGACGAACCTTGCGCCTTACCTTTTCTACTCCTTATAATATGTAAAACGAAATGTGACTGGCATACGCTGAATAAATAAATATAATATGCATCTCGAACGTTCAGTTATCTTAGAATAAACCATTGAAAATTACATACAAACTACCTATTGAGTTTTGCAAAAAACCTTATCTGAATTACCTAGAATTTAAAATTTTAATCTTATCAGATGTTAATTAATCTCTAATATAAATTAAAGTCGGGTTAGTGCGAACACTTATAACTCGAGATTGGCTCAACAGATTCTTCCTATGTGTGATTTATTGGATTCTTCTCCACTCCGGATAACACAATAACTAATAAAAAGTTGAAAAATGTATAACAAATAATATAAAATATGATATTAAAGTTTGTATGGAACGAATATGATGCGACGCCATCTTTGAAATAATCTAACAACAAAATTATTGTCCTCTGCACCTGCACCCTCTCATTCTCGCATACGTAATAATTGTCCTTAAATAATGTTAAATAATTCTTACAGTAGCCCATTTCACTTACTCCACCGTTTCTGGCGTTTTAGAAATTTTTCATACAAATCAACCAAATTGCGCGCATATAATTATATTCTCGCGTTAATCCCGTCTGAGCTTTGAATACGAATGAAATATGGACGTTTTAGAATTAATATTTTAATGTTATTATTATCTAACAGCGCGTGTTTTAATACTTAGAAAGATAATAAAAACCAAAGAAAAATGTCTAACACTTTGAAAGGTTTGACAAGCTCCGAAAGGAAGACATTCAAAATAACATTGTATTAAATTATAATCATAATAAAGCTGAAATCAAAATAGAGAAGAGTCAAAAATGTTTATGATATGGGATCTATGTAGGAACGCAGTGTAAATTAATTTTCTCACTATATTTCAATAATTGGGCAATGTTTTTTTTAAAGATTCTAATGCTAATGTTTTTTTTAAGATTCAATGCGGCCCTCACCACCCGAAACGGAGTGATTTTGGACATAATCAGGCGAAATGTAAAATGTGAGGTGTAATATAAAAAATTCGACAGTAAAGGGCGCTAGTTATACTACGGTCATGGAACATAGCCAAAATAAATAGTTGAACTTTGCTCTGTAGCAGGTTTCTTTACTAAAATACATAATATAACCTCAAAATACATTATGACAAGAGTTGGTTTATTTAAACCGGGAAAAAAAAAATTCGACAGACGATCTTCTCTTAGAAAAATCCCAACCCTTCATCCGAATGGATATAAATAAACTATCAATTTATTTATTATTTATTTTATCGATATTTGTTAAATTGAATAAGGCACAACATCAGGATTGAATAATGTACAGTTTATTTTATACTAGTTGTCCATTCCAAACTCCCTTTGCGCCCCACTTAGGGGAATAAGGAGGCAACAAGATATCTCCATTGCGCTTGATCTTGCGCAATGTTTATGACATTGCAGTGGTCGATTAGTGCTCGATATTTAACGACTTGAAAACGATTTATCTATACAGATATGTGCAGTAAATATTGTATTATTGAAACATTTAAGAGCTTGCATAAGGACAAGATTAAATACATACAAAACCATTGTCCGTTACTTTGAAGCAGAGCTGAGAGATTTACGTGTAGGAGAAGGTGATTGGAGCGCGGTGGAGGGCTCTTTTTAAGTGAAGCCACAAAATAAGTAGGGATTATATGTCTTGTATTTTTATTTATTTTCGAAAGAAAAAGAAATAATAGTAAAGTTGAAAAAAGGTGGATGAAATTGATTGGTTTCTTCACTTAGATGTAGGTATGTACACGTAACAGGTTGCTTAGTCGAGCTAATGTGTTTCTATCTACGTACATAGAAGTATCGTTTGGGTTTATCTCTAGTACAGAAAGCTTTTAAAGGATTATGAAAGCCAATATCTGTTTCGAGTCTTCTGGGAGTTCCTATGATCTGTAAAGTACGACCCTCACATACACGGGTAGAACTACCATTAGATATCTTTGTATTATAATAAGACTTATTCGTTCTCATCAATAATTCATGTTGTTGTTATAATGGTATTATTTTTTTTATTTTTGAGTATACGAAAATCAGACTTGTGTTGAAAAGGTTGGTGTGAATTTAAGTAATGTTTTATACAATGACATAATATAAACAGATAACAGAAAAATAAAAAGAAGAACGTACAAAAATTAAAATACAAGATTGTGTTCTTTAACACTCGACTTTGCCAACTTGTAAAATTGAGACGACCTCAGTATCCTAACTCTCAAGTTTCCGTGACATAGGCTGACGTGAAGTATCAAAATTTTCTATGGAAACGTGTATTGCACCCCTACAGAACACTTCGGAAAGTTCCGTAGCCCATACACAATTCCCCTGAGTTACTGATCAAGATCTTCCTTCAGAAATTTTCCGTGTTTTTTTCACTTCAAATTTTTACTCGGGGTTGGATTTCTGTCTCAGATTGGATTTGAGCGATTGACTGGTAGATAATGCTTCAAGCATTAAGTTCCGCTGGCTAAACTGAGTGTTATAAATTTATATTTCATAGAACCAAGATAAACTGTTAAAACTGCATGCATAGGAAATTGTAGTGAAAAGTAGGTAATAAACTATCCTAAAAAATTAATTAAAGTATAATATCAGGGGCCCAGCTCTGCATTTCCGTGGTGATTCCGATCCAATTCCAATCTTAATAACTAAGTCATTGTGATATTAAGATTTTAGTTGCCAAGCATAAAAATAGTTTCACGTTAATCTATTTTGAATTAGCTATAGGTACCTAGTTATAAAAAATATACAGATAAAGATTGATACAAGTACTTTGGCACCTGACCAAAGCCCAGGCACAAAAAGTTTCTGCATTCGAAACGAAGTGCCTCAGGAGAATTTTGGGTATAAGATGGTACCACCGCATCACGAACGACGCTTTAGGTTGGCTCACCCAACGACAGCCCATCACTTTTACCATTATGTGGAGGAGATGGACTTGGCTGGGACATGTGTTAATGATGCCGAATGACAGTTGGCCGAGGAGAGCGCTCATACTGTGTTCCGCTCCTTCGAAGCAGAGCTGAGGAATCTGGACATAGTGTGGGAGGAGGTCATAAACGTTGCGCAAGATCGAGCGCAATGGATAGCTCTTGTTGCCTCCCTATGCCCCTAAGTGGGGTCTTAAGGGAGTTTGGATTTGGTCTTTTAGTATTGAAAGTATATGTACAGACAGTTGAAATGGGGATCGCATTTCAAGACAAGCCCCCCTGGACACAAAAGAGTCGAGGTTAATTATGAGAAAAAAATATGGTAGTAATTTTTATTTATTTATTTATTTTTTGTCAAAATTAAGCATTGCTCACCATTACAGAGTAATCCTTTGCGGTGAACAATGCACATACAATACAAAACAACAATAATATACATATATTTCTTTCTTCTTTGAACTAAAACAAAATCCATACAAAATCAATACAAAGAGAAAAAATAAAGAAAAAAAAATGGACAATCCATAGACAATAATATATATGTAATAAAGGAAGATGCACAAAAATTCTAAGCATTGTCTCACAACTAGAATTATTAGTTAAAAAAGTTAAGAGGATTTTCACTACTATTTACAAAGTTAAAGTGTGACATTGGTGTATATTTACAAATATGCATATTACAGAACATTTATTTGAGCTCGAACGATTTCAATACAGCTTCCGCTTGACATTATCGAGAATCTATTGAAGCTGAAGAAAGGGATTGCGCTCAAATAAATGTTGTCGTGACAGCGCAACTGGGTTTGTAAATAGTTTGTAAACAGTTGTTGTATAGAAATTTAACTCTGGAATGATGTTAGTGTTTACATAAACAAAGTGGTCATATGGGTAAAAAAATAGTGCGTACATTGACAGTGATAATCGTAAAGTGGAGAGCGATAAGTGTCCAGTTAGTAGGTTACTGGCGTACAAGATAGTGCAGACAGCAGAGCACCACCACAGAACACAAGACATGTCGGCGTGTTATAAAATAATGGAGGAAAGTGGCCGAGTGGTCGATATGTGGCGGATCTAAAGCTAAAAAAGGAATGTTGGGAAGTGTGATTCTTCGAAAAGAAAGTTTGTCGTGCACCGGTTTTCCGCTCCGACTCGCCGACGGATTACTTTAATCATCAGAATGTAGGCTACGTTCACTCATCTTATTTACCCCATCACTTCATCAACCACTTTAAGGAGTAATCAAATATATAACTAGTAGTCGAACATGCTCGAAATTTGACCATAACTAATTTAGATTATAAGTAGTTTGAACATTACTAAGGTTCCATTGTCAAAGACTGAGAGAGCGCTATTTAAAAAATATTAGCATTCTCTACCCCTTCTCTATATAAACTTTAAGTGTGCGAAATTTCATACTCCTCCGTCCACGCAATTTTCGTAAAAATGATCACAAAGTTGTTGATTAATGTATTGATATATAGATATAGATAATCGTTTAGGTTTGTCCTTAACTAGACATTTTACTAACACTCTTACACCACAAGCACTTCATTTTTTTCATACAAAATTTAAAAGCAATAACTACGGGTATTATGAATATCCAGCCCATAGCTGATAAATAATTTAGAGTAACAAGAAAGGTTACAATACATTCCATTTCGTGCAAGATTTCTACGCTTAATCGTAGCTTCATAAGTCATTCCCACCATCATTATAAACACTATAATCTCCATGTTGAGGAATTATTAGAAAGCAAGCTAATATTGGATATTAGTTAATTATGTGGGCCTGGAATTTTAAATAACCACCTTATGGTGAACCTTATATTAACTTAAAAAAATAAGCACAAACTTATTGAGTACCTACGTATAGAAGTTCAAATTAAAGCTAAGCCATTTTTATCAAAAAGTTACTATAGTAGGTAGTTTATAGAATAAACAATAAAAAAATCCCCCATCACTTCCATTATTATTGTGGAGAGGAGATGTACCCACATGGTGATGGGACGCCGAATGACAGTTGGCCGAGGAGAGCGCTGTTCTTGCTGCCATTAGGGTCGCAAAGACGAGGATGATCCTCTCACACTGCACTGCGTTCCTTCACAGAGCCAAAGGATTTGAACATGGTGTGGGAGGTGTCGTAATATCATCGTGAAAGAAGGCAAAGAGAGAGGAAGAATATGACCTTTTGACAAACTCACCATCTCCATGATAAGAATATTTCCCATATTCCTCGTAGTCATCATAGTAGGCTGTTACTCCGTTGAGGAATCCAACGGTCACCAATATTGAGAGCCACCAGGCCAAGTCTTTGAAAATCATTTTGTCTATTACGGAAATTAGCGGACCGATTTACGTATTATTAATTCCATTCACTGAATCGATAACGTTTTACAAATTTTCACAAAAAAATATTTAGTCAATCTTCAAGCAAACACTAGAATAGTTAAAAAAATCGTTAGTTGATTTGAAACCAATAAAAACACTGATAATAATTATTCGATTATCTTTGTTTGTTTTTGTTTTACAAGTAAGTAGGTAGGTGTACCATTGTGCGGAAGAATAAAATTCTATTCGAATTGCAATTAAAGTTCGTTTTCATTTGTCTTTAGATATTATGTATGACAGGTAAAGAGTAATAAAACAAACATTTAAGTTTGGAAAATTAATATCCTTTGATTGAAAAACCTGAAAAGCTACTTTTGAAACAAAGCGACGATGTTGAAAAACAGAAAGCTCCTGACACATTATGATTTGCAAAGTGTTTTCAGGTTCAGAAAACACGATATATTATAAGTATCAACAAAGTGATCCAATTTAAATAAATTTTATTTTTTGCTTAAAATGGAGGTTGTTCTACAATCAAATTCAAGTTTAGGAAAGCCTGTTATGGAAAGTTTTACCTTAAATAAACTAAAAGTATTATTGTTTGTGTAGTTTAAAACTATATACACAACTTCTATTCAATTAGTTTGTTCTAACACGTTAACCAAAATTTCGAATATTGTAATAAGTTATTGATCGAAGTAGAAACAATTATTGTGCGAAATAACGAACAGAGTTGAACACAATAACGCTTCATAAATTAATTATAACTTTTATAAATTGATTTGGGAATCACCGCCAGGGGGTTGTATATATATATATATATATTTAATTTAATTCTAACAAAAAAACAATATTTTTATTCAATCTCTAAGGTGTTGTTTGGAAAAAATATAAAACGAAATTTTCAAAAACATCACAAAAACAGTCGAATAATTTATGGTGAATTTACACAATGTCTTTGTATTAAAAAAAACACTTACACACTTTTCAAATATAAAAACAATCACTACTTATTCTTTTACTTTATTTTTTAAAATAAATTTGAATTTGATGTATGCATAAAAAATCACGATGTTGACGACGCGAGAGTTGAACTCATTGTGAATGTGGCGGTCTGAAACCTCAGTATAAAACATTGACTTGTCACTGGTAAGTGGAGAGAACAGCAGATGATTGGCGACACTCTTCGCAAAGGCGCGGACTTGCACTTCGGCGTAGTAGCCTTTGCAGTGGACTGAACTACCATAAAGTGAATAAGATGTACTGTGAACAAGGGGTTACTCTGCAATTCTATCGCAATACCGATCGACATCTAGATTTTGGTTGCTATACATGAAAATGGTTCCACGTAGGTCTATTTTAAATGTCGAATGTATTATTTTGTCAGCTGCGAGTTTTCAGCCATTTCAGTTTCTGGTTGTTTTTAAGGGTTCTTAATTTGGTTCATCTCACTGAGGGCATATTCATTGACTTATCTCTGTGTATACAAAAATGGAGCCCAATTACTCTGGTTCGCTGTATCACGCGTGAACAACTGGACCGATGTCGCTAATTCTTTTTGTTGTTAAATGAATGTTGTGTTTTCTATTGTAAGGAGAAGGTCTTTATATAAGAAAAAAATTACGAAAGTTGCAGGAAACATTAGAGTATATAAGAAAACTTAACGTAGTGTTAATATTGTCAAAAGCACTTCTTAGTGCTTTTGACAATATTAATTTTTCTATTTTTGAATGTTAGATATAACATTCAAAAATAGAATGACAGTTACTGACAACTGACAGTCAGTTGTTTGATAGTTGAGCGAGTTGTGCAAGTGCATCGGTCGAATTACATTGGTCAAAAAGGTGATTAATTTATCATTACAGAAAATCGAATTTAATATTCATAGTTAAAACAGGACAATGTCGATCGGGAAAGCTAGTTGACTTATGAAAAAACATGGATTTTGATCAAATTTTAGCCACTTAAACAGTTTTTTGTATTTAGTTACTAATCAAGATTATCTGCGATGATTTTTTGATGCAGTCACTACTTTTTCTTTCCCTCAACGTCTCTCATCTTCGTTCGTAGTAAATAAAAAATGTGACATAAAATTTAGATTTTTTTTCCGTAGCCGCATCGAATAGATGCGTAGGTAAGTATTACTTTCACAATATACATCAAGGGTTGAATTCAGATTGCCTGGATACGAGGGATGCCACTGTCAACGGATAGATGGTAGAGGCTGATAGATAAATGCTTGTATCTACATACTACATTAGTATAAATTTAAAAAACACAATTGCACTTTCACGATTTTATTTTAAATCTCTAGCGCTTTCGTCTAAATTAGTTTAAGTTTTGTTCTTAATTTTAGTTTTAGTCTCTCGATAATGTCTTCTTGTTGAGTTAGACAAAAGCGCTCGAGATTCAATAAAAAAAACATGAAAACTGTGTTTTTTAAATTCATAATAATTATGAACTTTCACTACGTAGATACACAAACCTTATAAATAATAAATTAGCTTAAAATTACGGGTAACCAAACTCTGTCTGAAAATATAATGAAACAATCCGATGAAATACGATTATATATATTTGTTAATAAAAACTTTCAGTCAAAAACAATATAGTAAAAAATTGACCAGGATAAGTGATAGGAAGACACCTGACCAAAGTGTGGGCGTTTGAACTGATTTCGAGGCTCCCGACCTCTATGTCATTGTATTGAAAAACTGCAATTTGTCAAACATACATTTTTTCTTCTTGGTCCAAAGTAAATTAAAATTATTTAAAATTCATAATTTTAAATGTCTTTGTTTTCGTAATTGAAAAAAAAGATTAAACACTATCTTTAAAGTTTATATCGTAGCTACAGATGGATCAGAAAATATTATATCACACCCAATTTCAAAAAAATCTTACATATTTTGAAAAATGGTTTGTATACTTAATAGAAATAACGGTTATCATTGCATCCTTATCCGTATGATTTTCTCTGCGTTTTAATATCAAATGAAGATATTTTTATAAAATACATAACTACGAGCGAAATTTTTCGAAACACGATTTAAAATAAGTGACTTTATACCTATAGCAATTTTGGGGAATATTTTGATTGAGACCTTGTTAAATTAATGTTTGCCGATATTTTTAATTATTTTCTACCATTCAAACGATAAACACCTGTTATTTTAGTAAAAAATTAATTTTATGGATGATCTCAGAGTTATCAACCTGTTATTTGTTATATGTGAATATTTAATTTAATTATAAAAAAAGAAACAATAACTTCAAGTGCGATAATAGAGTTGCGAAACACATAAATCGTCCAATGCACTTATTTGATTAGTAAACCGGGTGATAAAAAATGCCAGAGAATGAAAAAAAATGCAGCTAACATCTATTTTTAATCCTTTCATTTACACACTTACTCTTTTGTTAGCTTTTATGAGGGTCGCGGATTTCGAGTTATATGGCAATCGATTGGACATGGAGATGGACTGCGACAGAATTATCATCGAGGATATGCTTTCAATGTCCTGTGATAGCTTTACGATTTGCAGTCACAAATCCTCTCTTTTTCCTTCGAGTCACAATCTCTTGTTCTTCAATCCAAAGATTGGACTGCACCAAGCATGTCAATCACTCTGTTCCTCCACTCCTCCCTGTCAATAGTTAGTATCTTCATCTCCTGGTAGGTACTGCAGCGCAGCGCGTCCCTGAACACCTGGTTTAGGTAGGGCGGCCTCTTTGATTTTTGCCCCCAATCATTCCTTCAACAATGGTAAAGAGCAGACCTGGGTGCCTGATGTTATGGCCTTCCCCATTTAGCACGTTGTTGGGCAACTCTTTTTAGTAGTTGCCTTTTCCCCCGGCTCTACTCAATACCTTCTCATTTGTGGTATTTCCGACCAATGGATTCCTGGCAGTAGTTTGTTCAATTATAAAATATCGGCTGTTCATGACTATAAACACCAGTGTATCTCAATAAAATAAACATCCTTTCTGAAGCTTGATGGGTTGGAAGATTGGTAATGACGAACGTTATAAACGTAAAACTAATCACACTTATTTGGCCTTCGAAACAACAATTAAAGACCGCAGTGGATCATCAATCGCGTCATTGAAAGTTTGAACTCTGTACATACGTGAAATGTTTCCGGTATCCAAATGATTAAATTCATTTCTAAAAGGATTATCATTTTATTGAAACACGCTTAATTATTGTTCACTCTTAGATAAAACGATGTCACTACAAAGTGTGAATGTTTTGGTGAAAAGTTTACACTCATTGTACTGCAAAATATATGTCTGTATGCGCAAAATTATGGGTAGACTCGGGACAGCAAAAAATCACAATGTTGACCCGCTTTCGGTAGAGCCATGAATCGAGACTGCTCCGCTATGTAACATGACGCAACATTTAATATTTGTTTCAAATAAGCTGACGGTTAGATGATCTGATTAAAAATCACTTAATATCGTAAAAACGTAAACAATAATAATTTAACAAAAATACAATATTATTATATGTTTTATAAAAAAACAAATCAATTAAATTATTTACGTTGCAAACACCAAAGATCGAAATAATACACTAAAAATAAAAATATTATAGGTCTCTTGATAATGTCTATGTCGAAATTGTTAAAATTAAATTCTCTCGTACGAATAGCTCAATTTATTGATTTTGGATAATAAACGGATTATGGACGTATTACATGAATCGATCGGCTTGAATCAGCTTAAAATAGTACAACATAAGTTTATAGATAGATAGAACAGTATGGTAGGAAATTAAGACGACAGAATATAGAAATAAATCTTATTTTGATATAATACTAAGTGCCTATTTAATAAAAGCTTCATCATCGTTTGCTGGGCAATCGGTGAAGGTCTTAAGTTTGAAGATGGAGATGATATTGTTGAACAGTGTAGAATGTTGGAAACATTTTTCAGGATAAAATTGACAGGTCCCGTCATAAAACCATAGATAAAAATCTAGCCGAGGGAATAGACTACTCGGAGTGTGACAGGGATTTTCTATCGAAAATAAAGTCACACAATAGGTATATCATAGTAGGCAGATGTGATTATTTTTTTCTTCAACATTGTAATTACATATGGCATAGAGACTTGGAGGGATAACACCATTACAAAAATGTACTGAGAGTCTCATAAATGAAGACTAACAAACATTGCTGGGAAGACTCTCAGAAATATAATATGAAATACTAGGTTTAGGGAAATATGCGAGCCAGAAGATATAGTAAGTTGGGAGAGATTCTGGTATGCACATGTGAGGAGAATGGATTCATCCAGATCCTCACATTGCATATCACAACCAATCCAATGGAAGGCTACTTCCAGGCAGACTTCTCTGGGAGTTGACCTCCTAAGAAGCTAAACTCTCCTCTTAAATAACAGGTTATCAGGCTAAAATAATAATTATAACAAGATCATTATTATTTATTTCTTCATACAGTAACTAGTCTAAAAGCATCCTTTTATTTGATTTTTCAAACGAACTTTTAAATTAAAAAAAAAAAAAAACTAGTATAAAAATTGGAAAAATTTGCATTAACAAGTTGGCAGTAAGTATATCATTACAATGTAATTCGTTAGATCGAACTCTGTTATCAAAGTTTTAATAATAATGACAGCGAGTTATATAATACTTACATGGTTTAATACGCAATCTTTTTTTTTATAATAATGTGTGCAGACAAAATCGCAATTTGGACAAATGAGAAAGCTAGTTGCATGGTTACACGGTGTAGTGTACTCGTCATAAATCGAGAGGATGGCGCTAGCGTACTTGCAAAGATCTAGTAGAGTACGGTGTACCTGTCAAGTGGGTTGATGCAAGACTTTGTGATGTTGCCAAAGGCCCGCAGAACGGGGCAGTGCAAAAAAAAAAGAGTTAAACGACGATGGCCAGACGCTGTCATGGTAGTGGTGAGAGAGAACTATCACCTTCTCTGTCTGTGCGACGTACTCTACTCTACTCTATAGAGGAGGTTCGTAATATTGTAATCGTGTAGGAACAGCTTTTTATGGAATACTAGTGGTAGGAATCACCGATCCCCATGTTACTGACTTGCTGGCATACTATTTTGAAATTCATTCCAAAGTCAAAAGAAGTATGTACCTTAAAAACCGCATATATCAATTCAAATTTAGAACTGTACCCCTATTCTGTAGCAAGTGTAGGGTAGTCACTTGAAAAAAGTGAATATTAGGCGATACATTTTGTATGAAAAACGTCTATACGTATCGAATGCGAGTGTTTTTCATACAAAATGTATCACCTACCTAATTGTCACTTTTTTCAAGTGACTACCTTACACTTGCTACAGAATAGGGGTCCTGATGTAAATTGTAAACAAATAAGTCAACGCTTTTTTGTACTGTGTACAGCCTGAGCAAATTTTTAATATTTAATGGAAATGTGAAAAGCACGAACTTACTGAATAGTACCTACCAACTGTGTTTATCACGAAGCGATGTTTTAAAATGAACAAGTTTTAAACGCTTTTCTGTAGTCACCTTTAATTGTAATTATTAGCATAGCAACAGTTGCATAAATATGAAGGAGTTACAGAGACGTACCTTGATCATAACGTGAAATATAGTATGATGACCAACAATAACTAACAACTTAACAAAAAAATCTATGTAATTGCGTGTCAAAGCAATTCTCGAATCAACACAAAACAAAAATTCATAAAAATCAGTTACGCGTTTAAGATAAGTTAACTCTTATAAAACACACGGACAGAAGAAATTTATATATAAAGATTAGTGGTTTCACCATTAAACCCCACACATACACGCGCACACTCGCCAATATATTATTATTTCCAGACATGGTTTTTATAAGCGGTGTTTACTAGTTACAACTACTACAAACATCGAGACGTGAGATCTGTAAAGTATGCGGCCAATTCATCAAAGACTGACACATGGGAGAATTATGTATCTACAGTTTGTGGACTTGTTTCCTCTAGCACTGAGGTAACCAGCGTGAAGGGGTGGACAGTGATAACTTTATTTTCAACACAACCCCATTTCTAAGCTTTTAAACTAAGATGCTCTTCATTATTTTTCTATCTCAAATTGGTATCATCATAATATATATCTGTATAATGTATAGTGACATTAAATCAATAAAATAGAGAAAGCACAATTCAAAATCTTTGTTTAACATACTAGATTAGTAGGAAAATATTAAGAAGCCAGATCAATTAGTTAGGACTTGAACTGTGCCAAGTTGTTTTGAAAAAAAAATTGTATTTGAGGCACGCTGAAATTTAGCATTATTATAATATAGATAATCAAAAATAGGTACTAATACTAACAAAACAGATATTTTTGTGGAACAATCAAATGACAGACGGAATTTTTTCCCGCTTTCTGTTCTGGTAATATATTAGTATTATTTAAATCTTCAGTTCCAGTACCTACTCAAAATTGTCGATCTGGAAGTTTAAAATTTGGACCATGTAAAAATTACCAAGGTCTTGTCCCGTCAACACAAACGATCTTCAATTATTGTTTTCATAATTTTAGGAGAGGAAACTACAACAAAGGAACATGAAGATGTGTTGTTCTGGCACTTGTTTGTGTTTACTCGTTGATGAGGGATAAGAGAGACAACACTACATCTTCCGTGCGTACATCAAAATAGGCTTTGATTTGTCTGATGCAACATTTATCAAGATCTGTGTCAGCATTCCGCCGCGTAAAGCGTGATCCATTGGAAAGGGTCTGTTTGAAGGACTGTACAGTGTACCTGACACACAGAACTTAATCGTTGTTCGGTGAATCCAATAAAAACAATATAAAACTATTTATAATATCACATCAATATTTAGTTATAGATCAAAGTTTTTTTTTTAACAATAACGCCACCTATAAAGAAAATCATTAATTAAATTATCTTTCAATGCAGTTCATTGTCAACAAGTATTTTTTGTCAATACTCAATGTGCACATGTTTTGTAATATTGTTTTAATTTAATGTAGATTGCTGTCAAACGCTCCTTAATTTGTAATAGAAGATGTTGATTATTTTATTTTATTAATTCATATAATAGGTAGGTACATTGATGCAACAAAATTGCAGACAAATTTTTTTTTTGGTAAAAAGACAGTCTTTGACATGGCTTTATATTATTAGGCATTTTTGAAAAAAAACGAGACACATTTTTCTTGGATCCATTTAGGATAAAACTGATCGACTTGATCACTACTTTATGAAACATCAGTTAAGACTGTTTATTTAAAAATAATATTTTACATAGCTAAAAAGAAGTGTCATAAAGTACCCTTACATTCACGAAGAAGTTTAAATTTAAAACTTTATAGCCAAATCTTTTGACAATAAAGAGCCTATTCTCTCAAAATAGCCGTTTTCACTTTTTCTAGTGATTCCACGATTAGTTGACATACGAAACTGAAATTTATGTTTTATCATAGAATGAACATTAATTAAATAGTTTAGCTTATTTAGTTGCGAAAAAATGTGAAAATCTATAATATAAAAGAAAGTCGGGTTAGTAGTGAAAACACTTATAACTCGAGATCGGCTGAACAGATTCATCCGATGTTTTATTTAGTGGTTTTTTCTCCGCTCCGGATAACAGAATAACTAACGAAAAGTTGAAAAATGAATTAGAAATAATATTTATGTAAGTATGGAACGGATTTACTGACAACAACTCCATCTGTGACAAATTCAATAATGACACAATATTTATTTATCTA
This sequence comes from Mystacides longicornis, assembly GCA_963576905.1. NCBI lineage: Eukaryota > Metazoa > Arthropoda > Insecta > Trichoptera > Leptoceridae > Mystacides > Mystacides longicornis. Next base: position 20,196,336 of record OY756426.1, on the reverse strand, counting down.
CTTGACAACCATTGAGTTTCATAACATTGGTACGCAAATTTGATTGATAAAATATCTTACGGGCTTTCAGAAATAATTTTTTAACCTTCAAACATATTTTAAACGTTTTTTTTGCATAAATTACAAATTTTAAATTAATATTCATAGTAAGTACACCAGGACAACATTTGTCGGGGAAAGCTAGTAAACAATAATAATGATTGGAATTTGTGTCATTTCACCAAAAGATTTTTTTTAAACTAACGACGTCTCGAGTAAAGTTAAGTTCGAACTAAGCCTTTTTGAGAATTAGTGGGCTGATGAGAGAGTATGAATCAAGAGTTTAAAAAAGGATTTCCTAAATCATTCAATAATGAGTGGAAGACTAATAAATAAAAAAAAAGGATTTAAAAAAGTGTTCGATTCTTCGAAAGAGCAGGCTTAGCTCAATGTAACATAGCTCAAACTCACTTTAGAAAAAAACAGTTGAGTGAAATTACAATGATCATAATACAAAACTGAGTGTTATTAGACGCCATTGGGGATAGAAAGCTGGTTGCCATAAAATGTAATAGATCTAGTGCAAATTATTTTGAGTCCGGCGTCTTAGCCAAATTATTACCTGTTCATGACGTTTTATAGGTCCATGTATCACACATAAGGTTTGTTTAAATATAGATAGGTACATTACTTGAACATTACTTTAATAAACAGTGTGTTTTTTAAATCTGGCGTTTAAGAAAACACAAACAAATCGATCAAGTATATATTGATATTTTGTTAGTTGTTATTAATTATTTCTGAACCAATGCCTAGATTTATTCTATCAAATTTTTTACTATATAGGTAGGTACACTAACATCTATCAAATATTATTTTCATGCATAGGCTATTAAGATTTTTATAAATTAACTTTTAGACCAGGGGGGTTTACCTTGCTGTAGATTCATCCTACCCCCCCCCCCCCCTCCTACCCAACACATAAAAATCATTTTTGTGTTGTGTTCAAAATATAAAATTAAACAAAAATGTATGAATAAAATATTCGTGATATTCTCAGACTTTCCCTACTCTCTTCGATATTTTGTTTTTTTTTTTTTTTACGAAAGTCCTTTTGAAATAACGCGACTAATGGACAACTCCTAAGATACATATTATTTTCTTCATTCGAGGAGAATTCCATTTCTTCAATTCTGACGTCCGTGTTTGAAAAAAAAATCATTTTTTTTATGAAAATGAATCTGTGCTCACTGGAAATCAAATACACTTTTTGACATCTTTCACACTAACCAAAGGGTTGTGTCGTAAAAGTGGGAAATGGTCGGCACCGCCGGGATTCGAACCCACGACCTTCAATACGCTGTGCGTACTAAAACCGCCGATCGACACCACTGGACTACCAAACACCTCAATATTTCTGTATTTGACAGAAGAGAGAGAAAACATATATTTTTATCTCAGAAAAAGTCTATTTAAGTCTATTTATCTTACATAATTTTCCATATTTTAAGTAAATAGGTAAAGTTTGCGTATCAAAGCAAAGTTCGGCACATATTAAGCTTTTTCTGCCCATCACTTCGAAATGGATGAGTCTCATTACGAGTACCTATTTACGACTTCTTGGAAATTCTTCTAGGAATCTTGCAGGTAATTAATACCTTTAATAATTTATGTTAAAACATACCTACTACAATAATTTGAACATTAAAACAGCATTTTTTGTACCGTGACATTTATATGATCACTGGACAGCAGCATGTTCATTGCGCCGTTCGCACGAGCAAATCATTAAATTTGCTCTTGAGACAAAATCGTTTTGGAGGTAAATTGCGCAAATAAATAAACACTATGCGCTGCACTAGTTTTGACCTTGGATCAAAATACATTTTAGAGTGCAATTAATCGAAGTTGCACTATGTAATTTTGTGAGTTTTCAAACCATGTTTACTTACAAGTAAACCCTCAAAAATCTTGTAGTATCGTTAACGCAGTAGATAGAGATGAGAGCTTTACGAAGAATAGGTATGTCGAAAGCTCCGTGGGACATGCAAAATAATAAGAATATTAGGGAGGATTGTAGTAAAGAAATAGAAAAAAATAAATATTTCTCACATTGTTTGATAATTAATTACCAACCAATACAATGTTCACATAAAATAAAAATGATAAATAAGAAATACAAAATTCAGAACTTAGACACGGCTAAATCCCTTAATAGCAAAAAGTTGTAGGATTTAGGTACAACAAAAACATTGAGAGCTAGAGTTGGAATAAAGATGAATGTTAATAAAGTTCAGTTGGTTCGGGCATGTTGAAAGTATGGATGCAAAGACATAAATACATACATAATCCCTTTAAACCTCGGAGCCAACATTGCGCATGATCTTGCGCGATGTTTATTACCAATTTGCAAAAAGCATCACAAAAATAATTTATAAGGAATTTAATGGAAGAAGTAAGAATGCGTGGCCGACCGAAAATGACGTGGATCGAACAGATCGACTTCGTCAAGAAGAAAGGCCGGGTCAGAAGCAACAGAAATAGAGGAGGATGTAAGAAAATGGTATATCGGCGTAAGAATCGGAATAAGTGTGCTTGGATAGAAAAAGTGGAGGACTGTTTTCTATATCTACCCCTTACCAGGGCCCCCACATGGCCGGTGCTACCGATGCTACAGCAACGGGGCCCGTGGGCCAAGGGGCCCCGCAAGGACGGGGGAATAAATTAAAAAGTAGAACATTTTTAATAAATCATAGAAATGAAACCAAAATAAAATCACTAGGACTAGATTTATGTGTAGGTATCAATTATTCAATGAACATTACATCAGAGTAATATAAATTGGTTCATTGGATTTGCAGTGCGTTGCGTACATAACGGGTCTGAATCTACAACAGCTGTGCTGTGAGTAACAAAACCACCGCCAAGGAAGACTATTCACGAAGAGTAAGAAAAAATGAGCCGTCCACTTTTTATACTAATATTTAAAGAGGAAGGATTTGATTGTTTGCTCCGAAACTACTGAACCGATTTGAAAAATTCCTTCACTGTTGGGAAGCTACACTCTCCGCGCTAAACAAATGCAATACTATATTTTCAAAAAAATGAAGGATCCTTACTAAAACTCCAATAATGTAACTCAAGGTGCAAAAAATTTACCTAAAATATTCTTAATAAAAGTTAAAAAATGTATATTGTAATAAAGGCTCGAAATTTTTTTTTGGTAGTGAGAGGGGGAGGGGGGCATTATGACTTTTAGCAACGGGGCCCAGGAAATAATGTGGGGGGCCTGCCCCTTACGGACACGGCGTGTCGGTAAAACAAATCTTAGCTATTTTCAAAATTTAAATTTGCATATACGAATAGGTTTTACAAAGTAAGGTTATGTAAACTGTATTAAAAAATCTAAAACTATAAAAACGGAAACTACACACAAACTTGTATCTTTCACACAATCAAAACTTTCTCCACAAAAGTAGTAAGTAAATTATTTTCTAGGTTTCCTTCTGTTTTATCTAAATCTTTTGTTTATCTCCAGTAAACTTCTCTTCCATTTTTATTTTCTGTTTGCCAACCGTATTAGTAATTGAATGTAAAATCTAAACTTTTTAAGAATACGTACGTGCGTTTTTTTATCAAATAAAAGTTATAATAATCCATATTATGCAAGCAGTTGAATGGACGGCAATCGTTTAAGTTCGTCCGAAACACTAATCTAAGGCGGAATACTTTTTGTTGTCATTTTTATACAGGGTGACTGGTGATTCGATACATTACTTGAAAGGAGTTAAACTAGAGCAAATTTGCAATAAGTTTGTTCCCATTAACCAGGGGTCAAATGCCAGTGGTTTTCGAGTTATTTAACTTTTTAAAGTTTTTTTCTTTTTACCACCTTTTGACCTAAAACTGAAAATTGTGAACGATGTACTCCATTTTGAAAACTAAAAATAGATTATCCTAATAGCTGAAGAAAAAGGGATTGGATGAAGTAAAAAATCAAGAAGAAAATTATAAAACTCTCAGAAATACAACGTTTTAAAATCACAAGTCAGTTATTTTCATTTTTAACTAGCTTTCCCGACAGACTGTCCCGTAGTTTTTACAATGAATATAGATTTCGAATTTGTAATTTATACAAAAATAAGTTTAAAATATTTTTTTTTTATAATTAATTAGGCATTCCACCCATAGAGGGTGAATTGTTAAAAAATTATTTCTAAAAGCTTGACAGAAATTCTATCAAAAATCTGCGTACCAATTATTTGAAACTCAATGGGTGTCAAGACTGACAAGTAAATAAAAATTGTGTTGTTTTGGATATTTTAACAGATGGCGTTGTTATCAGTAAATCCGTTCCATACTTACTTTAATTTTATATTTTATATTATGGCACAAGTTCGAATTCAATGTTCATAGTAAAGACAAAACGAAGTTTGTCTGGAAAGAAATAAAAAACAATTTCATGATAGCGCTTAGAGAATAAAACATTAATCATTTATACAGATGAATTTCAAAGAGCTTAGTCCAAATGCAAAACAAACTTTATAAAATAATATTTCATACACTTCTGTATTAAATAATTAAAACAAACCGAGCGCATTATTCTCCAACATTCATAATACAATGCTCGCGTTCCTCTCTAAATTTCATAATTCTATCTTCCACATAACAAGATCTGGGTGTTACGATATGAATTCAAAGTAAATTAGTTAGCTCCAAACCAGGTATAAAGGACACTGGAAGATTTTTCAGTAAACTTCAAGCTAAAAGGAGAGAAAAGGACTCTCTCTTGCATACAAATGAAGCCGATGTTATCACCATTGAATGAGGTGTGGTGACAAAAATATAAGCTCGAATTTTACCACAGGAAAGGGGTTACAAAGGAAAGATTTCCCCAAAATTTACAGAGATAAAATCTTTAATAATTTATAGATGAAACTGTTGAAACAAACATTTTGACCAAACTTTAGGGATAAACAGTTATGAAGCGTAAATAAATATTTAGATATGATGTAAATAAAACGTTTTTTGATAATAATATCACAATACCTAGTTTGCTTATTGTTCAAACAATTGCTTTCATTTGAAGAAATTGTTTAAATCAAAAGGTTTTTTGCAAATAAACTATAATTTAACATATATTAAACCACCGAATCTCATTTACAAATTTATCAGAGATGAAACCTTATGAAAGGCAGCATGACTGTAGGACGGTAATTGAAAATGGGATTCAGCGAGCAAAAACCTTGCTCAAACGTTTTTCTCGCACAAGGCGTGGCTGCGAACTGATTTCGAAGTAAATAGGTAGGTATACGGTATTGCCTGTGTGTCTCGGATCACGCCCCTTCTACTCGCTCATCATTCTACCGTTCAAAACTCGCTGAACACCATTCCCTATAAGCATCTCCACCTCTGTTATTACACTTTAAATATGAGCATGGTGTGAGAAAAGGACATTAAATCAAGCACAATCCGGGGCTTTTGTTGTTTACCAATGATTTTTGTAGAATCGAAAAAGGAGTATTATGAAAATTATTGATATTAAAATCAAGAACTTCACAAGAGAAAAGGATATTTAGAAGTTTATAAATAAAAGTCTAAAGAGGAAATTTTAGGGTTGCGTTGTTTCTAAAATGAAACAAGCCGAAACATTTCAATAAAACTAAAATAAGTACTTTAAAAATTATTTTTAGTCCGGTATATTGTAAAAAGGGGAGGTAGTTGGGGGCAGCCACACCTCTGGTCAATCCTTTGTTCCCCGCAAGAGACCCTTTGTTGTAGTGCCCACAAATTTATCCACCAGCCTCTCCCAGGTACAACAACACAATTGTTTCTGCCTTTGTACTTTTAGCCGACATCTCAATTAGTGGGAGAGGAACGAAATAAGCACACAAATCAAGACAAAACAATTCAATTTAATTAAAACTGTTTTTTTATCACAACTAGATGGCGGTAGTGTAAAGTTTAAACACACATTTACCTACTGACAAATTCCAAAACCTATAAAGTAAGAAAAAAGTAGAAAATTATTACAGCCCAAGCCCAAATAAAGGTTTAAGAATGCTTTTAAATTTTTCAAATTTAATATCAATCAATCGATTGATTCTCTTTTCGCAATTATTATTGTGCTCCACCTTGGGCAATTTCGATGGAATTCTCCTTTGCTACGTATGGATGTAGCAAAGGATGGATTCCTCAGTTCTGCCTCTTCATTTTCGAAAAACACAGTTTTTCAGCACTTTTGGTCTATAAATATGCGGGTTTCATAAACGTCAGCGTTCACCGTTCAGTGTTGAGTTATGACGCGCGTGTGTTGCTTATTCTTTTATATTTATTTATTTTTATTAACTTACAATTTAATCTTAAAAGTAACTTATAACGAACATTATATTCTAACTTACTAACTAAATTTACAACAATAAATTCGCTCAGTCGCCGTTCGCTCCAACATTCATACGATATGAGTACTGGTACAATTAAAGTCCAGCGAAAAAAAGGCATTAGTAGAATGTTGAGTATAAGGTTGTACCACCGCATCGCAAACGACGCTTTAAGCCAGTGCGCCTAGTCAAGGGTTGAGGGGTTTGACCAAATGAGAAGAAACAGAAGAATTTGTATCTATGAAAAATATTTCCACTATAGTTGGATTGGTTTTATCGTATCTATGAAAAATATTTCCCCTATAGTTGGATTGGTTTTCTCATATCTATGAAAAATATTTCCCCTATAGTTGGATTGGTTTTATCATATCTATGAAAAATATTTCCCCTATAGTTGGATTGGTTTTATCATATCTATGAAAAATATTTCCCCTATAGTTGGATTGGTTTTCTCATATCTATGAAAAATATTTCCCCTATAGTTGGATTGGTTTTATCATATCTATGAAAAATATTTCCCCTATAGTTGGATTGGTTTTCTCATATCTATGAAAAATATTTCCCCTATAGTTGGATTAGTTTTCTCACACCTATGAAAAATATTTCGCGCGGGGTTAGATTGTTTCAATACCGAGTGTAGAAAGAAACGTACTAATTATTATTATATAGGATAGACATGTAGGTAGTTGTGTATAGGAAGAGGAATAGACAGAGAAAATTTAGTACACCTTACAATGAGCTAAGTTCATTTCCCTCAAGTATTGACAGAGTGTGGGTGCGAATAGGTAGGTCAGGCTTCGCTAAGAGAAACCCCTTTTATAACTAGGTGTTAAAATTAACATTTTGATGAAATTCAACGTCGTATAATTTCCCATACTAATGGGAATAGCACAGTGTAATAAGACTTAGAAGGGGTTGGGCCCGAAACGAATCCACGTAGATGTTATTATGTATGCTTAAGAGGGAGATGTAAAGTGCGCATCGGCGTTACATTGAGGCGTGCCGATATAAAAGGCAATTTATCACTATCACTTATGTATTTATATAGACGTGTTTATTTAGTAAGGGCAAGTTTAATGTGTAAAGGGACTTATATTCTTAGTAAAAACACAATATATCGCGTCGCAAGTATTTCCCGTATTACGACTAGAAAGACGGATGATTGTTTTGTTTTTCGAGTCTCTATCCGCAGATTAGTCTGTTGGAAGCAGTCTCCGTCTGCATGCTTCCCTGACGTCAGGAAGCTTCTTCCTGTCTGCATACATGTTTCCAATCACCTCTTCTATTTTATAGCTGTTCTACAATTGACGCTCTCGGTCATTCCTTCGATGATAGTGCAAAGCAGGCCTGAGTGCCGTGTGTTGTGCCTTTATCTGTTATCTAAGTTGGAGGATTGCAGTTGAAATCGATGTTAATATCTTGGAATATTATATGACTACAGTTAACACAACTCTCTCTCTCTTTATGTGCCCTGTCGGGTCCCCCCAACGTTGGCGATCACGTCGGCGAACTTGTCCCTGTCCTGTGCTGCCTGGAACAGCTCCTCCACAGTTCGGACGCCTGTCCACTCCCTTATATTGCGCAGCCAGGACACCTGTCTCCTACCATTCCCTCGGCGTCCCTCTATTTTTCCCTTCAGTATAAGATGAAGAAGGTGGTACTTTTCTCCTCGCAGTACATGGCCCAGATATGATATTTTCCGGACCTTGATAATTGATAACAGCTCTCTGTCAACCCTAGCTCGCCTCAGTTTTGAGCATTCAACGATGAAGCCACATTTCAAATGCTTCCAGTCTGTTCATTGAGTTGACTTTTAAGGTCTAAGTTTCACATGCGTACAATAAAACGGACCACACATAGCATTTGATTAGTCTCTGCCGGAGTTTTATGGTAACACAACTGATGATAAATAAATTCGAATAGAGAAAACTTTTCAGCCTTGATCAAAGCAAATGCGGCTAAAGTAGGTCGACTCTGTCAAAAATTCCTCAAAAAGCCTGCGTAAGCTCATGTGCGTTGAAGAACATTTCTACATGTGTCGGTATAGTTAGCAGAACTTTGGTTATGTACGACATTATGAGATAGGATGGCAAAATTACTATTGTAAATTGCAAATCGACTGGGAGTTATTTCATTTCCAAACTTACTTACTGGATAACTATAATATGAGAGCTATGGAGCCGTACGAAACAAACAACAAATGAATTTAATGCGATTTGGTAAATAAAGTTACTTTTTCATTTTTAATCAAAAGTCTTAAACGCAAAACAGTACACGATACAAAAGTTGAATTTTTTTATACAAAATGGAAAATTTATAAAAAAAAATGGCAAAACTTTTCACAAATTAGAAACTCCAATAAAAGTTTCTTTATTCATTAAGTTGATATTATGCAGGCACAGACTGTTGGTGAATTACATTTTAGGTCGTACTGAAAGCAGCCAAGATTTGCATAACCAGACTGTTGCTGAAATAATTAATACTTTATCACGGAGCCTGCTAGCTAAATAACGGCTTCCGCGACTGCACTCCATATTATAAAATGTTTCTTGAAACTTTTAATTTCCTAGTTAATTCCAAATTATCTTTTATAATTGACGATCATAAAGTCGAGCAGTATCTTGCTCGCCAATTATTATTTATGACAAAAGCGTTGATATAGTAATCTGCATAGTAATTATTCAGCGTGCATGTATTTTTAAGGTCTGTACACCCGCGATAAAGTGACTTTGGCCTAATGTATTCGGTAAATTGACATGCATAATTCTATAATATAAGACATGTTTTTTTTTTTAATTGATTTTCAACCTAACTTAAGGAATATGAGATATTCAATAATAAAAAAGAACATAAAACGAAATAATGGATATTATGTAGCGCGATCATACTGATTATTTACATAGAGGTGGCTTATGTATTTAAATTTCAAAGACATTCACACTCCAAAATACTGGATAATTGGTGAAAGCAGGATGCAAACGGACCATAGGAAATGTCCAGGATTTGAAAATCTTTAGTAACTCTTCAAGCTTTAGTAAATAGGTATGTTTAATCAGCCAACAACTTTATGAAGATTCCATACTGTCTAAAATATTTTTGGTTTTCAGTACTTTATCAACTGTCGATATTTGGGAATAACATTGCATACCCTGGGTGGACCCTGGCTGAGTCAAGAGACTTTCTCCACTCCGTACTTCTGAGTGCCGCCGTCCAATGACACCTGCATCTGTGTTGACTCCGTCCATCCACCGTAGCTTGGGTATGTCTGCTTTTCTACGACCTTCGGGATGTGTGAGGGTTAAGCGTCTGGTCTGGGTTTCTTCGTTCATTTGTATTATACATGTGCAGAGCCCAGCGTAATCTTGCTATTTTGATTACTTGTTACGTTACATCGGGATCTCTGTAGAGATCATAAAGTTCTTGGTTGTATCGCCGACGCCATACCACTCCCTCATTTACTGGTCCATACTCTTCTCAAAGACGGCAAGCTGCTGCTCATTATTTTAGTGAGTACCCAGGTTTCGGAGGCGCATTTGGTTTTCCTCACTCACGGTAATATTTGGGAGTGACATTGTTCCAATTGTACGGGTGGAGTGATCGTGAATGGCGGGCTTTGGAATTTGCGTTTTGGTGCAAGACACGCGCCATATTTAGAATATTAATAGCATCGGTGATGATTTTATCAATGAAGCCGCCCTTTGTGACTATCTCAGGCTTGTACCAGCCAAGGATGTTATGAAACCTAATTGTGGTGTTATCAGTTTAGTACCAGTTAATGATATCTCGACTATTTAAACTATTATAGACTATCAAAACAATGACGGAGAGATTATTTTATAAATTGTAGGTGATTGAGTGCAATGAATATTACCATAATCATCAATATAAATCTCGTGTATGGATTATTTCGTTTAAAGGTGTCAGGAATCAACCCATCATGAACGACGCTATACGCCGACGAAACCAGCGCGAGTCTATCCTATCTACCATTATGACATGAATTAAGGATACCCATTACCTAATGACAACTGGATGGAGAAAACGCTATTCTTCTATCGGAAAGGACCTTTTTTACTTTATTTCTGTATGTGTTGCATTGACACTTTTACTACCTATGCCAGTGACACTTATTATTTTAAGGATAATAAAAGTGACATCTTCTTTTTATTTTTTTCTGCTTTGTGCTCAGATAAATAAAAAAATAATTTAAAGCATAAACTTGAAATCTCGGGACACAATTTTGGTTTTGCCTCCCGATATTTCTAAGACCAGGTTTTGTGTCAACCGGCCGTTGAACCATCCGGACTACAGTGCTTCCATAAACCTGTGTACGTAACGAATAGAAAAAAAATAGAAGGTTTATATGTTTCGTATTTTTATAAGAGCTAGAACAGGAGTGTCGGACATTGTCGAACGAGTGGCAGCTTTAAAATGGCAATGGTCCGTTCATATCGCTCGATTAGAGGATACAAAGACAAAACACCTCCTGTGCTGACACCCTAGGCCCTAGGAAGTTAGTTACAGTTAGAAATCCTGCTCGTCGACAGCTTTGATAGAGGGGCGACATCGTAAGTAACGTTGGCTCGCAGTGGATGCAGTTTGCACAAGATCGGGGGACGTGGAAGAGTCTGGAGGATGCCTATGTCCAGAAGTGGATTGATACAGGCTGAGAAGGAAGGAAAGAAGAATCGTACTTTTGGCCCATATTGCTATACGTTAAGGAAACTTAAAAAAATATTAGAATGAACATAGAAATATAGAAACATTTTAAATGTGGGTCCATATGGCAGTTTGCTACATATATTAGGGACTGGTATTGAAGCAGTGGTATTGTGCACAAGCAATAATATATTGTGTTGTTTTTGGTTTTCTTACGAGTACGCAAAGATGTTAATATAGCCCTCAAATCTATAACCTTTTTCAATTGCAATTTCTACCAGTCATCTGACATGGGGCGAGGTTAGGCTAATTCAGATGTCGTCCGAATATAGATGAAGTGTTACTGGATTTGATACGATGATTTTGCCTCATCTACTACGGAAAAAACACAATTTTTTTTGGTAATGCGAAGAATTCACGGACTTTGAAATCAAAGACGGATAGAGATGGCTATACTTGATAGTTCATATAGATACGTATTGATGATATATCTCAAGACTCAATTGGGCCATTTAAATGTCAAAAGGTCTGAGATATTGACTGAAGGAAGTCATTTGATGTAACCATTTATCATTTCAGATACAACAGATATGTGCTTATTATAATTTTTTACGCGTTTGTAAATACATAAAACAAATAAACTTTTATTAATGAAATTGAACCACTGATAACGCTTTGTAATTATTATCTAATGTTTCAAGTAGTTTTTGGTACCAATACTGCATCTTTGACAATGTTTAGCGAGGATTTGTGCGTTAGTGAAGTAGCCCAGATCGTAGAACACTTGTCTTACTATATCATGAAGTTTCGCATTGTTTTAGGGGCTGTTCATTAATCACATCAATCTCCTGGCGTACGTCACATCACAGAAAAGAGAAAAGAAAACAATGAATACAGAAGATACTGAATATTGGTACAAGAAACTACAAGCGATTACATCTGACGCTTATGATATATTTTAATATACAATATAATTATCTGCATTGTTTCTATCTGTAAACATTTTGTGATGTAGGTACATATGACCATACGATAAAAAAAAAAATCACGTGATGTTTTTTTTTGCAACTTTTTAGACCCTCCCACCCTCCTGGTGATATTTTGGTTATATTTCGGAACACTCCCCCTCCCTCGAAATCACGTGTACTTTTTAGTAAAAATAATTAATAAAGTTAGGTTTTTTGTTATCGTCAGTTTTTTTTTTAATTTCCGAAAGAGCAACTGTTTTTCTTTAAATTCATCACAAAAAATAAATACACGTGATTTTCTTACTAGACTCACCCCCCTCCCCTTACGTGATCTTTCGTGATTTTTTCCAGACTCTCCCTCCTCCCTTTTGACCTCACGTGATTAATGAACGGCCCATTAATGTGTTCGTTTAATTAAAAGTTTCTTTTGATTCCTTCGCAAGATTTATAAAATACAAATTAAATGTGTGTGTCCATATAAAAAGAATAATAAAATACATAAAGCAAAACAATTTTCCTCAATAAAGGAACATGATAATATTTATATTTTATTTTTGATAATTTAATAAAAATTAGGTAGGTATGTGTTTTTATTTCACGATTTGTTTTGTTTATGTTCTTCAGTGTTCTGTTGGTGTCTCTAATAAAATAAATAAATACCTACTTTCATTTATATTTTGCTTCACCTTGTCCCCAAGTCGGACCATAAACGTATAAGTGTTTTTATTTCACGATTTGTTTGGTTTATGTTCTTCAGTGTTCTGTTGGTGTCTCTAATAAAATAAATAAATACCTACTTTCATTTATATTTTGCTTCACAATGTCCCCAAGTCGGACCATAAACGTATAAGTGTTTTTATTTCACGATTTGTTTGGTTTATGTTCTTCAGTGTTCTGTTGGTGTCTCTAATAAAATAAATAAATACCTACTTTCATTTATATTTTGCTTCACAATGTCCCCAAGTCGGACCATAAACGTATAAGTGTTTTTATTTCACGATTTGTTTTGTTTATGTTCTTCAGTGTTCTGTTGGTGTCTCTAATAAAATAAATAAATACTTTCATTTATATTTTGCTTCACTTTGTCCCCAAGTCGGACCATAAACGTATAAGTGTTTTTATTTCACGATTTGTTTTGTTTATGTTCTTCAGTGTTCTGTTGGTGTCTCTAATAAAATAAATAAATACTTTCATTTATATCTTGCTTCCAAAGAGTTCTATCTTGTTTCACGTTTGTCCCCAAGTCGGATCATAAAGGTAGAACATTTTTTCTTTGAACACTGCAGAATAATGTATTATTCAGAATACCTACCTAATGATTTATTGTTAATATATGGGCGATAGTTTAGATTACATCCCATTACCCATTGTATTTACTTTCGTCATAAATGTTTTTAACAAATGTCATTTTCTGTCAATAAAATTTCTGCGCCGTGTATAAGTATATTAATAATAATCTCTGCTTCATTCTATTGCAAGAAGCCACTGACCTTCAATATCATCTCCGATAGACGATTAGAAGTGTAAAGAGCCACCCAGCAGCAGCAGCATATAAGGTGAACTCGATGGATAATATGCAGCGTGCGTGCTATTGCGTGGTTTGAATCAACTCTCGTCTCCTAACAAACGACATTCTTGGATAATAGATCAACAAGTCTTCATAATACGTCCTGTTTTCTGAGATTCCACACAGATATTAAATAATTGCAACTGAACGTTTTAATAGTTTTCTAATCAAAATAAACCAATAGTATTAATGTTAAGAATATGAAAGAAATACATCCACTACCAACAAGAATATAGATAGCCAATGTATCTCCTCATCTGTTAATTGTGTTTATATACTGATGAAAAGCCTGCAACCAAAAATACGTTGAGAGTTTCAGTTATACATTTTTTAAGGAACATAGCCGGGAAGACTACCTATCATAAAAAAATACAAGGGTAAAGGAAATTTGCAAGACAGAGGGCAACTAGATGAGGAATGCAACGAAGAAGGCAGGGTTGACCAAAAAGGTGGAAAGACAGCTGCGAGTCGAGCCCTTAAAATACAGGCCTTTTTTAATACACATTCGCTCGTTTTTTAATATAGGTGTAGTATGTGGCAAAATTAACTGTCCATAGGGTAGTTGTGCTGCCCATACTGTTATATGGTGCTGGGCCTGGGTTGTGACCGTAGATGTGTGACAGCACTCGAACTGTTCCATTAGAAATTCTTTGCGACGTGTACTGTGAGTGCATTGGAACGATCACATGACTAACGTATCCGTTCTCCAGCAATCTGAATGTATGTAGATCCATTGTGGATATGACGGTGTAAATTAGGTTGAGATGGATGGGGCACGCCATTAGGATGGGTGATCACAGGATTCCTAAGAGACATCTATATGGTGAAGTCAATGGAAAGCGACACGTGGGAGGCCAAAGAAAACGATATAAGGACAACCTCCGCGATTCCCTTAAATCTCTGTGGGGTTCCCGATGATTGGGAACGACTGGCTCATGACATACTTGACTGGTATGATGTTTGATTTTGATCCCGGGGAGTCTCAGAGGTAAGGAAACTGCAACAGAGGGGATGCCCAACGGCAGAGAGAGAGAGAGGGATCGTGGGGAGATCTTTGCATGTCCGCAGTGTGGCTTGGTCTTTACGCACTCGAGGCCCGGCAAAAAGAAGAAGGAGTAGGTATGTGGTCGCCACAAAGTCTCCACAAGAATCTCTATCCTGGGCTAGATTCAGGACGTCATTCCAATCTAAACCGGTACCCCGAAGGTCTTTATCGTACGCTCTCTTGATTGAGTTTTTTTTACGATTTCTTATACCACTCGGTGTGTAAAAGGCATCCACCTGCAATGGACTCGGGGGACATATGTAGCACATGGCCGAGTCAGCTCAGCCTACAATTCAGGATTACTGTTGTCACTGGAAGTTGCATAGTTCGAATTACAGGCCTAAAGAAGATATTTGATTATATCGTTTTTTATTCTTTCCTATCCAATCTAACCTCTTTCGCTTCTTCCAAACGCATAACATTCCGCATATGCTCTCCTATTTCTGAATCGCCGTACTCACTCATGATCTGTTTTCCTTCGAATACAGCCGGCGGTACGATAAAAAAGTCGTGAGTATGTCAGTTCAGAACATTGTCAATATTGTAACCTAAGTAACAAAAAACATTGTCATATATTTTGAAAACTGCCGTCAACCCAGCGCATCACTGATGAGTTGAGGGATATTAAAACCAAAATAAATTCGTTTTTCTTGTTATATGACCTGCAGGATAATTGAAACTACTGCAATTTAACGATACATTATGAGGTATCATGGTATCGGATTGATTTAGATGGACAAAGTCCTACGGCTCCAACGGGAAACCTACATAGGAGAAACAAAAAGGGAAATACACAAAAACTGATGGAAAAGGAGAACGCAACAAAACTCCTGCAGATAAATGATTGATGGAGAAAATCCCACAAAAGAATATAAACAATAACACAATAACTGTGACGATTCATTTGTAAAATTCGACGTAATTTCACTTATTGAATAAAATACTCAAAGTTCATAAACAATGCGATAAAAACGATAATATTATTGTGTTGTAAACTGTATAACACTCGGACGTAACTTACATAAATACGTAATAAAGAGAAAAAAAAAACAAAATAAATATTTTTATCGTAAGTGTGTACTCCGCAGTTGTTATTAACTCGTAATAACCGATTCAGTCTAATCTTTCAAAGTTTTTGACAGGTATGCCTGATCTTTGGGATGATATTTAATTGATGATTTCAAGTATAAAAGTACAATGTATAAAAAATTCATGCCATTCATGCATACACCAATTGTGTGGTTCATTCATTTGTAAGCAATATGGAAGAGTGGAATGTATATAATATTAAACATTCTCATAATGCGTGTAAATTAATCTCAAGTAATTATGTCCATGCAATAAATTGTCTCAAGTAATATTGTTTTGACGCGGTCGAATAGTGCGTGGTTGCGTTATCAATATCAAACAAATGAGAAGTGATAAAATCTTATAATATAAATGAGTCGGGTTAGTGCGAACACTTATAGCTCGAGATCGACTGAACAGATTCTTCCGATGTTTAATTTATTGGATTCTTCTCCGCTCCGGATAACAGAATAACTAATAAAAAGTTGAAAAAAAAATGGATAAGAAATAATATAATATATAATATTAAAGTTAGTATGGAACAGAGTTCCTGAGACGCCACCGCCATCTATGAAAAGTCTATAAAAATAAAATTATTGTTTACTGCACCTGATAATAGTTCCCTTGTATACGTAATTTCCGCTCTTACAGTAGCCCACCCCACTTACTCCACCGTTTCGAGCGTTCTAGAAAATTTTCATACAAAATTATCGGGCATTTTCAAAATGTGCACACGCAGCATCGGTACATCATAGGCGAAGTAGAATGTCTGTGCACGCATGAAATATGTAGGTTTTAGAAATATTGTAGCATTATTATATTATAAGTTTAACTCAATCGAATTAATTATCTATTTTTGTTTCTGGGACGCATTGTACATTTTGCACATATGAACGGGCCGCCTCTTTTAGGCCGCGTTAGGACCACAGGACAAAGTGTGTCGGGAAGCTAGTTGTATAATAAAGAAATTCCATAGTTAACATGGACTAAAATTTGTATGCAGGTTCACAGTGGAACATTGTTTTCCCTTTCCACGAAAGAAAGCAGCCAGAATATGGCCGTCTCAATGGAGTATGGTCGTCTGTATCGGATAGATGTGGCCACCAACACCGGAGATACACCTGCCGAGTCGGTTGCTATGATAGACTACGTACGTATGAATTATTAAGTGAGGACCAGTTTATCATTACAGGTAGGCTCTCATTATCTTACGCCGTACATAGAGTAGCAGGACTGGTCAAACGAGGGTTTGTGATTCATTTGACAATAAAAGTATTTTTTTAAACTTACTAAGATCACTCTTAAAAGTCGTGCTAAGCATATCAATGTGTGGTTATTTTACAACGCTGAGTGAGGTTATGTTTTAATTGAGATATGGACATATTTGTTTGTTTATTGTGTGATATAGGATTTTCAGATGAAAATAATATGAGTTTGGGAAAATAGACAATATTGTCGTCATATTTCATAGTTTCAATTTAGAAATTATATTCTTTGTGTTCTGATATCACATCCTTTAAAGTACTGCTGAATATTACCTTCGCTACAAAAATGACTTAATTAAAGATACTAATAGTTGCTGACATTGCTAGATGCAAATCATTTTTATGGTGAATCTTACGCGACTATAATTGAAATGCCTTCGAAATATCCTAATTATGGATGGATTCTCCCAAAAATACGGCGCTGTTTAGAATGACCGCAGTTTGCTTATTTGAAAACATTTTTACAGTTCACGTGACAAAAACATTTAAAAATCGAACACAATAATACCATTCATATCTACGTTTTTTGATTCTCTCATAATAAATCGAGAAATTGAGATATCAGCAAACAGAACACCTCTGTTAACCGATGTTATTTTGGACCTCTTCCTACATCTGGACGTTGAGTAGATGCAGCGAGAAAACGTTGGATACGCTTGAACAAAACATGCTCCGTCGGATATATTATATGAACCAGTCAAATATGGAGAACGTTGGCCACTTAGGTAAAATAATGAATTGTACGAATTTTACCAAAACAACCCGGCGCCAAATTTATAAAGAACACCCGGCTCCGCTGGCTGATCTCATGTCAAGTACGAATGAGAAATCGATTTTTTAACTACCACTCTTCACAGGACCGTATGTATGATATCTCTCTTGTCGTCCTCTTCGGTCATGTCTACTTTGATGCGCTGCCTCTGTCTCTACAACCAACTCTCTTCGACTGCCCCGCTGTCCTCATATGTCCTCTTCCAATGCCATGTTCATAGGGAGACCTGTATCGTCTCAATCTGGTCAGTCCAGAGGGAAAGGAATCACCCTCTCAGCCGTTAACCCTCAAACAACTATTAGTATTATATATTACCAGGCTCCCTTTTAGCTATATGGACAAAGTATCACACGGTTGATAGGTTTGTCTTTTGATAATATGAGGTATATCGATCTATATTTTGGTGAAGTATGATATTGACACTTTTCTTGTTTAAGACGGAAGCCATAAAGAAATTTTCATAGATAAAAATATTTTCTAAGCTAAAATAACATGTAATCTTTTAAAAAAAACCACCAAACATAAAATCAACAAAGAAAAAATACAACTTGATACTTTTAGTATAATATACTCTTAAATTCTAGGAAGGTTACATGTTATTATTATGTTATTTTCCCTCCCTAAAGGATGAATTAACTCCATTTTGTTTTACGACGATGGAAAAAAAAGTTCATAAAGTATTGAATACCACAGTGAAAAGGGATAAACTGAATAATCTCTTAAGCACCACCTATCATTAATTTGTAATCCAAAACGTGGTCTGCTCAAAAATTTTCGTTTATGAAAATGTTACCAGTAAAAAATGGACGCATATTTTATTACGAATTAGTTAAATATTTTGGGAGAATGAAAAAAAAAGAATAATAGAAAATTTATGATAATGTTATTCAGCAAATATAGAAGATTACTCAAGAGGGATAAGAAATTTTTATACAAAAAATGTAGGCGCATAGAATTATATTAATATTTAATGGGTTCGTGGCTCGACGGTTGGCTACTACAGCTTGGAGAAGCGAACCAGTTCGAACCAGACATTGTAATTTTTCATGGCAAATAATTGCATTTTTATATTTGCAATATTGTTAATGACTGATTATTATGAGGTTGTTTCTAAAATGGACTTGAAGCTTGAGACGATTCGCCGAGTTAAATATAGTCTTAGGATGTTTTTTTACCCAACAACGTCTTGTTCTACAATAAACAGGCAGAAATAATAAACTTTCTTTTTTTATGTAAAAACTTCTTGAGGCTCGTTTTGCGTCCTTGTTGTGAACAGTGAATGAGTAGAATCGTTCCTGTGTCAGGCGTAGTAAATCAAAAGTTATCAATTCTATCATTTTTCATAACCACACACTCAAAATGTTTTTTTCCTTATTCCATTTCTTATATTCAGCCTATTTTTCTCGGTCTTCTTTCAAACTTCATAATGTGTTTTTTTAGACTTTTTCCATGTATTCATTCAATCAAATATGCCAGTTGTTCATATAAATAGACTGCAATCTGTTCTGAATGCCTCGGCCAGGCTAATAACAAATCAAACTAAATACTGCCATATTACACCATTGCTCAGAGGGTTGCATTGGCTTCCGATGTGGGCAAGGGTTGATTTCAGAGTAAGTGTGCTGGTTTACAAAGCAATGGTAATATCTCTCCTTCATATTTGGAGGAGATGTTTGCTCCCAAAATGATTACAGAAAGGCGCGCAACTGTGAGGTCGGCCCAGAGCCTCTTCTCTGAACTGGAGGAGGTCCGCAGACGAAACCCTACGCGTTACGGTGATCGCGCTTTGTGCGTGGGGGGGCCAGCCGAAACAGTTGTTAAGTTTAAGAAACTCTTAAAAACCAATTTTTTTCGGATGTCTTACTGATGTTTTATATTAAATTTGCATTCTTCCAATTCGTATTGATTTAATGACTTACTGACTGTATACAAGTACTTATCTATGATGATTTCACATATTTCCATATGGATGCGCCTTTATGTGGCTTGGTGTGAACCTTCCTTAAGTTCCATCAAGTCATAACGTCCTACCTGATTATTGTTCCAATCCTTAATTACCCTGGTGACAATATTGGAGCAATATTCAGTTCCATTGAATAACTCACCGCATACGCATCATCATTAAATCATATTATCAATCGCATCAAATAAATAAACTTAAATAATCATAAAAATAAACACGAGCTCGTGCCGGATTAATCCATAAAATTAAATTATTTAAAATAAAAAGTGTAGTTCAAACTAGTGTGAGGAGAGCAAGAAAAACAAGGGTAAGTCCATATATCTTTCCTCCTCCTTTGTGATCTCACACCGAAGCCATTAAGGCGTATCATACTCTTTTCATATTGAGAGAAGAACACGCAAATTCTATTCACCAATCGATCGCAATCTACCAGAGCAATCCTAAATCCTATCTACAGTCCACGAAATCAACGAACCAGCGCCAACATAAAAATCTGTTCACTTCGGCCGGATCATAAAAATTTGGTAACTTAGAAAATCTTATCATTTTAGCTCGATTGTATAATTTCATATTCAATCGAATAAACCGCATCAAAAAAGGATCTCTGTGGATTGTGACGGGTTGGTGAGCAGGTCACATCAATATCATTAATATTTTTGTTAACAATAATACTGTTAACAATTTATCATCATAGATAGAATATAAAAATAATTTATTCTATAATTGTGTTTCCGCTAGGAAAAAAGAATTGTATCGCATGCCATAGAAGTGTTAATTTGTAGCATTTTCATTATTATCGTCTATGGATCACATTGTAGAACGTTAAAAATACTTATGTTCTATGGTTGTGAAAGTGACATTTCATGTAAACAAACTTGACGTTGACAGCCAATGTCAACAATATTACTAAAGTTATTCGAACTTTGGTTAATAACAAATACCGCACTCATATCATTTAAATACATTACTTGTTATTAATTTATAGATATTAAACTACATTCTATATTAATATTGCAACATTTGTAATATTATTTATATTTCTACAATATATTTTCACAACATCGCATACCATCTAAAGGTATATTACTTCTTATTAACATTATATCAAACTACGTTCAATCTTAATATTGCAACATTTTGTAATATTGATATTTCATTCATATATAACAAATAACTTGAACAAGTTTTCTAAATACATTCAAAATGTCTCAAAGACGCATTACAAATTTAGAAGCTAAAGTGTCAGCAAACCTTTTAAATATTCAAAAAATAGTAGACACTATAGAAAATATTGGGGAAAACCCTCGATTAAGAAAATTGTTCCTGTCAAAGGCTTCAATTTTAAATACAGTAAGAACGGAATTCATAAGAGATTTAGAAACATTAAATGAATTAAAACTGTCTTTAGAACCGCCTGGTGAAGTTGATTACTGTTTGCTTGGGCAATTCGACGAATTGTATGCTCTGATTAAATTAGCGGAGCAAGACTTCACTCAGGAGTTACAGCCTAAATCATTGAAAGAAGTTAAAGATATTAAGGAGGTTAAAGAACTAAAGTTAGTTAGTAGGGTTAGATTACCTAAATTAGAACTTCCGTCCTTTGATGGAAGTATTGAAGAATGGCCTAGGTTCTATGAAACATTTAAAAATGCAATTCATGAAAATATTGAGTTAAACGATACAGAGAGGGTACAATACCTTACAGGCAGATTATCTGGGAAGGCATTAAAATTATGTCAAGGGATCAATCCCATTGGTGAAAATTATCAGACACTATGGAAAACTTTGTGTGATAAATATAATGATAATCGGGCTCTTGCCATATCATATTTAGATCAATTATGTAAATTAAATAAAATTTCTTCTTCTTCCTCATTGGAAACATTTGTAGATAAATATTCAACATTAATATGTGCCATTAAGCAATTAAAAATTGAAAACTTGTTAGAGTATATATTAGTGCATTTAGGTCTTAAATGTCTTGATGCTTCTACAGTGTCGGCGTTCGAAGCCACACTGAAGGAAAAAGATAAATTTCCCGATACTGAAAAATTTGTTAGTTTTTTGAGGGATCAACAAAGAATACAGAATAGAACGGACATTTATACAATGACGTCGAATCGTCCAATTAATAATTCAAAAAATAAATCACAATATACAGTACCAAAAACATTTGTCAATACATTTGCTAATAAATGCCCAATATGTGGGAATAATCATGGGATATATGAATGCGAGAAATTTAAATCCCAAACCGCTGAAAAAAGATATGCCAGTATTAAAAACTCTAAAATCACATTGTGCATAAATTGCTTAAGTGACCGACATAAGATAAAGGATTGTTTGTCAAAAAGCAGATGCAAAGTTTGCAATAAAGCTCATCATTCATTGCTGCATTTCAATGCAGACTCACGTCCAAAAGAAACTGTCGATATTGCCTCACCCACTCAGGAACAATCTGATGGTCATAGACCAAATATTAGTCCAGTCTCCCTGTATTCAACTAGTAATCATGTACCGACGAATACCGTTCTACTCGGTACGGCTACGATCCTAGCAAAGGACGTTAATGGTCATTTTCAAACAATTAATATTTTATTAGACTGCGGCTCACAGAGTGAAATTATTACTAAAAATTGCTGTGCTCGTCTTGGATTTAACTCATTTTCGTCCACACGCACACAAATTTCTGGATTAGGAAATTCTAAAAATAACATTAATGGATTTATTAATTTAAGTATCTCTTCTCGTATTGACAAAAATGCTGTTTATGAAATACAACCCCTAATAGTAAATCGCATCACAGATAAATTACCTACAACATTAATTCCAATAGACAATCTTAGATATATTACAGAGCTTGAGCATCGGTTGGCTGACCCCACGTTTAACATACCTAAGGAGGTGGACGTGATTCTGGGAAGCGACATCTTTGCACAGGTCGTGTTGGATGGAAGAATTCGCCGCTCTCTCAATGAGCCTGTAGCCTTTGAAACCACTTTCGGTTATGTTGTAATGGGTAAAATACCTACTTCTTGTAACTCATCACAAGTCGCACAAACTTTTTGCACATTTGCAGAGAATGATGAGGTGTGCTTATCTCGATTCTTTCAAATAGAAGACATATCTGTCAAACTACCATTAACATTGGAAGAAAAAGACTGCGAAGACAAATATGTTCATACAGTTACGCGCGATACAACGGGGCGGTATCAAGTCGCTTTGCCCTTCAAAAACAATACGGATGTGTTAGGAGAATCATATAAGTTTGCCAAACAAAGATATTTGTCATTAGAGCGTCGTTTATTAAAACAACCAAAATTAAAGCTTGAATATGACGCTATTTTCAAAGAATATTTAGAAAAGAAATACATCTCCATAGTAGAATCAAATAATGAAATAAATAATGCTTATGTTATTCCGCATCATATGGTGATACGTGACGACAAACAGACAACAAAATGTCGAATGGTTTTAAATGCAAGTATGAAAACATCCTCAGGTGTATCTTTGAATGATATTTTACATCGAGGTGAAAACTTACAATCTGATTTGTTCAAAATAATACTCAACTTTCGTTTATTTGGATTAGCCGTCTGCGCTGATATCAAACAAATGTACTTGCAAATTATTGTACAGGAAGAGTTTCGTAAATTCCAACGCGTCCTCTATAGATTTGGAGAAGATGAGGAAATTAAACTTTTTGAATTTAATAGAGTAACTTTTGGCATGACTTGTAGTCCATATTTAGCAATGAGAACAATCAAACAACTAGCCATTGATGAGAGAGATCGATTTCCTTTAGCTTCTTCAATAATAGAACAGGAATCATTTTATATGGACGACCTTGCTGTGAGTTTTTCAACAGTAGATGATGCAATAGTGCAATCAAAACAATTAATTGATTTGTTTAAATCTGGAGGATTTGACTTGGTTAAGTTTTCGAGCAATTCTCGAGAATTCATGAGGTCGATACCTATAACAAATACATCTCAAGACTTTGTAGATTTTAATGAAGCAGATGGTTTGAAGGTATTAGGTCTTAGGTGGATGCCAGCATCCGACTGTTTTACCTTCGTAGTTTCAGAAGACGTACGTCAATGTACAAAAAGAAACATTCTTTCCGTAATAGCTCGTCTCTGGGATGTCATGGGACTGGTAGCTCCAGTCACTCTTTTAGCAAAATTAATTGTAAAGTCCTTATGGGAAGCCGGTATTGGATGGGATGAAATACCACCTCCAGCCATTGTAACATTATGGGAAAAATTCAGAAATGAGCTTCCCTCATTACAACAAATATCAGTGCCTAGACATATAGGAGTGCATAACGAATGTATTATCTCTTTATTGGGATGCTCTGACGCAAGTGAGAGAGCATACGGAGCTGTCATATATGTGCACATCTCCTTTCCTAACACGGGACAAACAGCAATAAAACTATTATGTGCGCGTTCTCGGGTCAGTCCTGTTAGAACAGAGTCCATAGCTCGACTGGAGTTATGCTCAGCATTATTACTTTCAACTTTAATGCGCACCGTTCTGGATGCTTATCAATCACGATGCATCATACAGAATATTTACGCTTTCTGTGATAGCACAATTGCTCTGTCATGGATAAATGCACCACCATCACGATGGCAAACCTTCGTTGCCAATCGTGTCGCTAAAATACAAAATAATATATCATCAGATAGATTCTTTCATATTAGAAGTGCTGATAACCCCGCAGATTGCCTCTCGAGAGGACTACTGCCATCGCAACTTTTATCACACCCTTTGTGGTTTCACGGTCCACCCTTCGCAAAGTTGCCAGTGGATCAATGGCCTCTACAGAGAGTGGATACAATCGCATCCGCCATTGCACCTGAAGCAAAGGTCAATGTCTTAGTAAATATCGTTGATAAGGTTGAATCCTTTTTACCCGCATTAGTTCATAAAGTATCGTCGTGGAGAAAATTACTCCATATTGTCATTTACATTTGTAGATTTGGAAAGTTATTGCCAGGCAATCTTTCTCCTGATCATTATGTTTTCGCAGAAAACAAAATAATCGCAATTATACAACAAACCCATTTTCAAAAAGAAATAGAACTCTTGAGGAAAAATAAACCTCTGCCACCAACAATGGCAAAATTACAGCCATTCATTCATGAGGGTTTGTTACGAGTAGGTGGCAGACTGTCGAATTCTATGCTTGATTTCGACAGAAGATATCCAGTTTTATTACCACACAATGAGCGTACTGTTCAATTAATTACTAATCATTATCATCTAATTCATCTCTATACAGGACCAAACTTATTAATGTCATTATTGCGACAAAGGTATTGGATTCTGTCTTCCCGTAGTTTGATAAGAAAGTGTGTTCACAAATGTAATGTTTGTTTCAAGGCAAATCCTAAACCACACTTTCCATTAATGGGAGAATTACCCTCTCACCGCGTACTAGAACCAAATACGTTCGCTCATACAGGCGTAGCTTACGCCAGAACTCTGGCTATAGTTCCATCCCGGAAAGATGGAGTTATGCGGGTTGTTAATGTGGGAGCGTCTAGAGGACTCTACCGTCGATCGGTGGCCAATCTATGTCCGCTTCCCACACAATGACCCCCTTTTTTCGTTACAATTTAGTTTAAGGAACATAGATTAAGTGATTTTGTTATAGTAATATTATCTCTATGGCATGCACAGTTCTTTATTATTTAATCCTTCATTAAGGAAACCCAGGTATAATACCTTTTCTTTTTCTTTGTTGTTTTGTTCATTTGTTTATAGAAGAAGTGTCTTTACTTCATTACATTTAGATATTGGTTGTGACCTTTTGGGGTTTTGATTTTCTCTTAATTTGTTTAGAAAGGCATGGCCTTCCAACCCCGGGGGCATGGATGCGCCTTTATGTGGCTTGGTGTGAACCTTCCTTAAGTTCCATCAAGTCATAACGTCCTACCTGATTATTGTTCCAATCCTTAATTACCCTGGTGACAATATTGGAGCAATATTCAGTTCCATTGAATAACTCACCGCATACGCATCATCATTAAATCATATTATCAATCGCATCAAATAAATAAACTTAAATAATCATAAAAATAAACACGAGCTCGTGCCGGATTAATCCATAAAATTAAATTATTTAAAATAAAAAGTGTAGTTCAAACTAGTGTGAGGAGAGCAAGAAAAACAAGGGTAAGTCCATATATCTTTCCTCCTCCTTTGTGATCTCACACCGAAGCCATTAAGGCGTATCATACTCTTTTCATATTGAGAGAAGAACACGCAAATTCTATTCACCAATCGATCGCAATCTACCAGAGCAATCCTAAATCCTATCTACAGTCCACGAAATCAACGAACCAGCGCCAACACCATATTTTACACGACGAACCTTGTGGGATTATTGCCATTTTTGTTTTTTTACTATGTTTTGACGAACCTATTGGTGATTATTACTCTTTTCTTTTTTTTATGTGAGGCGCCCTTGAGGTGAAAATGTTTCACTAAACGGCGCCATAAAAGTTGTCCAAATATTAAACAAAGCAATATTCTAATTTTCAACTGCACTACTACGGTTTTTTCAAGGTCAAATTCTTTTCTAATATTATTATTCCTTTCCATTTTCAACACATTATTTCCAAATATTCATGATTAATGTTCTCATTTCTACCATATTATTCAAATTCTATTATTCTGTGAACGATTGCTTTATAATAACTTTAAATCATTGTCTGTCATTGCAATATGCACTGAAAGCCTTATTATTATGCAATTACATAAATTTGAGTAATTACCGTTTAAGTATTAATATATTCGGTAAATTGAGTTAGGTGACACTGTCACTACCGCAGTTAGTAGACAAGTCGCAATAGACCAAACTAACCACCGGTAACTCGTCCACACCTTTCAATCAGCAGTCGTTAGGTGCCGTATTTTATAGACGTGGAGACATTGGTTGTTACGCTATTTTTACAGTATTATCGTATTTTAAAGACGTGGAGACATCGGTTGTTACGCTATTTTTACAGTATTATCGTATTTTAAAGACGTGGAGACATTGGTTGTTACGCTATTTTTACAGTATTATCGTATTTTAAAGACGTGGAGACATCGGTTGGTACGCTATTTTTACAGTATTATCGTATTTTAAAGACGTGGAGACATCGGTTGTTACGCTATTTTTACAATATTATCACGAATGATAAATATTTTTTAAGTACATGCAACAATGATTAAACTTATGAAAGAACATAACGGCTAATAAAGGTATATATTCCTTTAAAAATCATCTTTTCAACTTTCACCAGTAAGAATCTTGTGATTTTTTGTATGTGACTGTGTCGTGTCACACGTTGCTTTCCGTCAGCGTTATTATTACGCGATTCAAAACTGAAATTATAAGGCCTTAACCACTAAAATTACTCCCATCTGCCTCAAACGTCTGACGAAAAGCAACTCTTTTTGGAGACAAAAACAGCCCTTTTTTGGACCACGATGTACTGAATAAAATAAAATTCTCGAACTCGCTATGTGTCATATTTATTAAAATCTACAAAAAGATACAATTTAGAATAAATAGTTTTGCATAAAAATAACATAAAACTCTTACGGGGTAGAATCAAGAGCAAGCACTGCTATTTGGAACATCTGAGATGAAGACATTGAGGACAACGGCCGGCATAATATTCAGAGATAAGTCAGGAGAATTAGAGTACAAAAATGTGTGACGATCAAGATAGTATCAAATGGTGTAGAAAGGGAAGGAGGGTATTCAAATAATGCCAGATTTTTCGTACAGAAAATTAAGCAAATCTATGAACTAAAAGATTCGTGGACAGTTGCGGATTGTAATCACAAGACGAGGAACTCTACAAACAAAACTTATACCACTAGTATAACTTTTCGATGATCGAATATCAAAAAGATCATAGAAAGGGTTTCGAAAAATTTCCATACAAAAATGATCGAATGATTCGATCGTTTGACTATTTGCACGCCAACAAGCGCTTATTAGCGTGCAATAAGCTTTTCGATTAAACTCGTACTAGCCCCACAGGTCATTATAAAATACCTAATCAAGAAATAAAGGTTTAAGCAAAAGAGTTGGGCTTATAAACGTAGTCATGTTGTCAAATGAAATTAATGAAAAACTGGGCAATATTCTGAGTTGACAGATAAAATTAATGTCTATAAATGTATGACCGTTGATAAAAGAACCTAGACATAATTAGAACGTTGTGAACTAACAAAGGCAACAAAGATGAGACTAACAAAAATGGATATATTCATATACAAGACAGAGTCACAGTCTTTAAATTTGGTTGCTTCTTGTTCTCAATAATTTTGAATTTTTATCTCTATAACTCATCTATGATACCTAATATAAAAGTCGGGTTAGTGCGAACACTTATAACTCGAGATCGGCTTAACATATTATTTTTATGATGCTTGGTTTATCTCCGTTCCAGATAACAGAATAATATATAAAAATTCGAAAAATCGATAGCAAATAATATAAAATGTAATATTAAAGTTAGTATGGAACGGATTTACTAAGAACAACGCCACCTGTGAAAAATTCCATAACAACACAATTTTTATCTACGTTACGAACCATTGAGTTTCAAAATATTGGCACGTATATTTTTGATAGAATTTCTTTCAGGCTTTCAGAAATATTTTTTTAACATTCAAACATATTTTAAACGTATTTTTGTATAAATTACGACTTCGAAATCAATATTCATAGTAAGGACTACAGGACAACGTCTGTCGGGAAAGCTAGTTAATAATTATTAAATATCTACTAGTTGTATACATGAGATTTTTTGACATGTTGAACATGTTGAGAATTCTCATGAATACGAGTTTCGGAGGCTTAAACGAGTCACCTAATGGCGATCGTTGTTAACGTAAAATGATCACACTAAGCCAGCATTCGAAATAACAGTAGAAGAAGGCCATAAGCCCGTAGTGGTTTGTTCCAGTAATGAATTGTTGGGGTTATTAGTTGTTACATATTTGATAAAGAATCTGATTGATTTGTTATGTATCAACAAAGTAAGATGTTTGACGCCAATTAATAATATACATCACCATATTATCATCAAATAGTCAGATAGCATAATATCTCACTCGTTACCGAATTCAAAGAGCGGCAAACTGTGCAGCTTTGTGTGAGACGGCGCCTTGGTGGAGCACGGACATTAATGCGAACGGCGCGGCGTGTCTATTGAACTGGGTCATTTATATATCTCAATATTGATATCAAATATTATGTATTTTAGAAGAATTAACAATTACGCAGATATGAAATGTGTCGCGATATTACGTTGATATAAATTTTACAATGAAACTTCCTTGTTGCGGAGGATATCACAGCGAGCAGATAAGCTGCCAATGTTAAATCATTGTTGCGCGGTGAATGTATCGCAAAATGTCGACAATGTCATTTCGTTGAATTTCCTGATAAAGAAAATGTACAAAATCGCTCTCCCGCAAGTCGCAGTTTAGCATTGATGTACCGAAAATCAACGCAGAAGGATTGTAACATTAGATACGAGTTTGAACGTTGCTTGTTAGCCTGACAATAAAAATACTGAAATTATGAAAAATTTGTTTTTCAATAACTCATTTTTATCTTCGTTACCATCTAAGAAGGTCTCCAGCTTCTCACTTATTATTTCAACTACGAACACGATGATGTTTGCCAGTGATAACCATGTATATACCAATACCTTCTTTTGTTGGTTCAAATGGGATCTTATTTCTGATAGTGTCGGCATTGAAATTAATACATACTGTCATTTTGTGATTTCAATTTGTATGCAATGTACAAATTTCAAATCCATGTTGCAAAATAATACAACCCCGCCAGGATTCGAGCCGACGCCGACGTTACTTGCTATCCCATGCCCAGACGCCTGGCAATTACGCGTAGAACATCGATCTATTCAGTTTAATATTGGGTAACGGCCGACACGTCATGTCTTATCAAACTGTACCTTACAACTTATCAGTTTCTAACCTTTAGGAGGTTGGAACTTCGGTATATCATTTAAGTGAACACAATAATCCAGCCTTTGAACAATAGAAGATCCATTATAAAAATTACCCATTAAAAATCGAACACTATTGGTGTATTTTTTTTATCATAAAGTTGGTAAATAATTATCATTTGTAGCGTATAGGAGTATTTGTATAATATGAAAAACTGCTTTGAATACCCCAAAAAACGAAGGCTGATGTCTATCAAGAAGATTTATATTTGAGATCGAGTGGTAATCTATATTGAAATGTTAATTTATCATTAGGTACGATTGTTCTCAGTCCAAACATAATGCTGGCATAGAATTTATATAAAACTATAGTTATATAATATTACAGGCATTTAATTTCAAAAAGAACCCAATAGAGAATAAATCAATATATACGACGAGAAAGTTGGTGAAACTTCAAAGATACTTGCCAGCCATAAAGTGTCCAAGGGGGACCAAGTTAAATAATTAAATTAACATAAAAATGTCTTTAACCCAACATACAAAAAGTCCCACCCGTAACGATCAGGGTCGGTCAAACTTTTTCATTAGTCAAAACTTTGTCCTGCGTGACGGAGATTATATTAAGTACGAAGCGTTGTTGATATCTACAGTTCACTCATGTCAATGACGACGCTATATTATTACGTATAGGTGCTGTGCATTATTGGCGTATCCTACGAAGGTTGTGAACGAATTTTTAAACAAATCTTATATATAAAAATGGAGAGCTATTTCCCGATGTCATCGCATCACGCCTAAACGGCTCGACCGATTTCGCTATATTTTTTTTGTCGTGTAGGGTTTTATCAGGAGAATGTCTTTTTAGAAGAAAAAAATTTAGAAAAGCACATGGAAAATGAGAAAATTAAAGAAAACTCTATTAGTACTTTTTACCTTATATATATATTTTTTTATAAAATGAAAAATATAAAAATATAAAATAAAAAATATAAAATAAAAATAAAAATAAAAAAAAATTATAAAAAAAATATTATTCCAATTTTGAAAGATATTGTCAATTAGTGCGATTGACAGAATGCGGATGCAGTATACATGGTTTAAAACAGACGCAACGTTCGGAATCACATTGGTCAAATGATAATTAATTCATCACCATACAAATTCGAAATCAATATTCATATTTAGGAATACAGGACAACGTCTGTCGGGAAAGCTAGTTAATATAAATTTAAAGGTTCACCTATCTCTGAGAGTGACCGTGTAATTAAAACATGATGTGTTAAAAATTTCCTCCGTTTATCTGTGTTGCTGATCAAGTAGGTATCATCAACGTTTGTTATCATCTAGCAAAGGCTAATAATTGTGCTTTTCTATCAAAAAGGCTCATTTATCTTCAGAGTAACATTGTAAGCATTTTACTTACAATTTGATGCACATCTCTGTATCTTCAATATTAATGAACTGGAGCATCTGGTATTCGAAGTTTTTTTTTAAATGTATCTGTGCGCACTCAAAGAGAACACAAATACACTCTTTGACTCTTCCACAGTAGGCTACAGCTTTCACTTTCACTTAAAGCTTGTGTCGTGAAAGATGAAGATGGTCGATCGGCACCTGGGATCGACCCCACAACCTCTGCACGAAACAGTACGAAGGCCGGCGTCGTAATCGCTAGACCACCAACCACTTCAAGTAATTGAAGAAACCAATTAGACTTTTAGATAATTATGCAACTGTAAGTCTGACTGCAAAAAAACGATAGAATGCTGCAGATTATGTTGTTTCAAAGTATCCACTAAGAAAAGCTTCTCCAAAATCGGCCTCACTATTGTCAATCTTAATGAATAACAATCAAAACAATATTTAATAATATTTAATAATAAAAAAAAACAATGTTGTTAAGGATGTGTGTGTCTATGAGTTTATCTATGTTGGATGTGTCGTTGTTCTCTTAATATCTGTCAAGTGTTCAACAAACTGAAATAGGACATTGGCTGGAGCAACTAAGACAAAACACATTGAGATATTAATAAAAACTATCAGTATATTTTATTATGAGATGAAACTTATCATTTTTCGTCTATTCAACTCATTCAATTCAATCTCCCATTGCGGTCCCAGTTGGAGCAACGGAGGCAACAAGAGCGCTTCTTGCTTTGCTTGACCGGAGGTTCTTTCTTACGTCAGAGTCATGACATTTAAAACAAACAGAGCCTTTACATACGCTATCTCAAATATCTTGATCCATAGGTAAATTCAATTCAGTTCTTTATCTGAGGTTCATTCCTAGATTTTTATTTTTCTATGGAAGGTGGACTTTAACGATACCTATTTCCTTGCAGCTGGTTGTAAAGTAGGTACTACAAATATAAGGGAGTTTGGTAAAGTTTGTATTTTGAACCTGCAGCCCGATTCACGGAAAAGTTTAAGTCTAAGTTTAGTTCGAAGTTCGAACGAAGTTCGATTCAAACTTTTGTGAATATGGCTGCTGGTAATAATAATTATTGTAGGCGGCGACTATCTACAGTCTATGTACCTATTCACGCAGGGTTTGAATCGAACTTCGTTCGAACTTCGAACTAAACTTAGACTTAAACTTTTCCGTGAATCGGGCTGCTGATGGTACTGTCCCGTTCTTTTATTTCTAAAAGATATTGCAATAAATTAGGCATTATATCTCTCTTATATTTTTTTTTACAGATTTTATTATTGTTTTCACGGCTACAGCCCTCAGTTACTTCTTCTTCTTCCTCTTGGTAGGTATAAGTCAAGGCCCGCTTCTTGGAACTTCGATGAGCAGCTGTCTCCAACCCTCAAGATTTGGAGAAATTTTTGGAGATTCTGTCGTTTCTTATTCTCTCCACATGATCCCTCCACAAGAGTCTTCAATCTCTAACCCAACTGAAAATATCATTGACGTTACATCGTTACTTTATTTCTTCATTCCGAACATAAGATATACCTATGTACACCTTTTATAAAGCGCAGTGTTCGCATTTCTGTGGTTTGGAGAAGATTTTTCTTCTTCTTTTCTTAATGTGTCGATACACTCTCGAGAGATCGATCTACGCCAAAATCCAAATCTTTTTACGCAAAACTCCAAAATTACAAAACGTTGTCAAAATGATATCGACGACTTTAGAATTTCTTTTACAGTGGATGAGGAAGGTTATAGTCGCATCGGGTGGGTGCTTAAACAACGCTATGCAAAATATTCCGCATCCGACAAATAAACAAGCAATGCCAATTACACTCGTACCAACACATTTACCGTAATTATATTATGTATGCGGGGAACATAGAATGTAAACAACAACTTAAAAATTTACGACAAGAGATTTAATTCCATTTATAAAACTAAAATATTAACTTTTGTCCGGAGAAGATTCTTAGTCAACAATTTTTATTACCTACCATCAAATTAAAGAAACCTGCTCAAAATTAAATTAAATCTCCTTTATCAAACGCACTGGATGGTTCATACTACAAACCCCCCCCCCCCAATTCACAATCACTCCATCCATCCAAATGGAGCGATGTCACTCCAAAAAAGACCGTGAGTTGAGAAAACCAAATGGATGATATGGAGTGACAGGGTGAGTCGGATATCCATCAGTGTAACATTCAATCGCGTCAAGCCATTCGTCCATCACTCAAAACGGATCGTTAAAGGAGAAACTCGAGTGGGCGTGGTGCAAGTCGCCGCGCCGCTTGATCGTCGTTGTGGTTCAAATTTGTCTCATTATTTTGTCATCATTCATTTGTGGAACATCAGGGTTTACATGTTGATGTTGTTTTAAATTTAAAAATAGCAAAATACGTGCATTAAAGTTTCACGTTTGTCACTATGGATGACATCCGTTTGGAGTGAATGGGGGGCTTCGCATCCTATTCAACTTGGCGAAAAATTAAAAAATAATACAAGTCTCATTTTGTTACTTTCCTTAACATTGGTGACTATGACTTGCCAGCTTTGGTTTATGCGCCCGTCCGACAAGATTTATATTGGAAGTTACAAAGCATTACTGAACATCTGATTTTTCATTTCGTTGGTTTCATCTTTTGATTTACGTTTGTATCTTCAGTCGGGTAATATATTATTTTGTTTCACGAAAATATTCGCTTGTTTCGTTTTGCTTCGAAATTTATTTGATAATTTCGGTGTTCGTATCTCAGCTTGAGTCACGTCCTTGCTGAATTTGTGGAGAAATTAAGCTAAATTTCACAGAATACGAACTCATGGTCCCATTTAATGCTTAGAAATGTTCATAATATATCTCATAATTTTCTTTAAACCAAGTTTAAAGCGTGGCTCATTCGCATTTTTTACGTCCAGCATTCAGCTTTTAACGCTGAGCAATATATTAATTGAAACAACATCCTTTCATTGCGAAAACTGTGGCTATAACCACATTTAAAAAAAAAATCTTATTCGTCTTATTTTCATACATCTTTTAATCAGCTGGGGTATTCTCGTAGTGTTCTTAATTCGAACTTGACTGAAATTTGTTCTTAAATTGGACTAGACCGCGTTCTTAAATTAGTTTGTATTCATACATTTTTTTTGAAATTCGAACGCATTTAGGTCCGTGACTGCAGTTTTTAAACATAAACTGATACTGATTGATAACGAGAATAGCCACCCTGTGCTTTCTCAACTCACGCAATATCTGGTGTTTGGCCGAGCTGTTCTTCAATTTTTTACAGGTTTCTACTTTTTAAACTTCAATGGAAAATACAATCCACGTGGTCTCTCTAGAAACTTCTTACGAATATAATACAAAGTGCTGTCTTGAATTTTGCACTAAGGTTATCAGTAGGTACTTATTCTTATTAGGCATTTGGGGTCGATCTCGTAGTGTTTTATGTAATAAATCTTTGAAGTCCGTTACATGGTGAAGGTTGACCCGTTGTTAAATAATATAAATGAGGAAATAGGAAGATCGTGGCCCTCAACAAACTATGAGGAAGACTGAATGCTTTTCAAAGATAAGGATTCACTAGCGACATGCTCATTTCTTATCCTTTTTAAAGTGTTGCGTAATAATTTGTAGTGTGTAAATAAAATACTTACATAACAGTTAAGATAAGATGGCAATCTTGAACTTTTTGCGGGTCATCAAAAAATACATGCACAGATGTTACATACGCACTCATTCTAAACGACTTCATCCGGGAGCGTAGGTAAACCAGAAATATTTTGTCATCGAGGGATGTTTTGGATTTTTCTGGTGCACCTCCATCGGATTAGCCATCCCTTCAACTTTCATGACCTGCCATATGAACACTTCAAAAAGTTGTTGAAAAAACTAATAAAGGTCTATGGTTTCTTGTCAAGAGGATATAAAGAATATCTATAAAAGATAAATAATGTTTATATGCATGCAAGTTATATACTCGGAAACCATCCAACTGATGTGCCCCAAATCGGTTTCATTAGAAAGGTAATAATATAACAAAAATGGTTTTAGACCACTATGCACATAAAAAAGATTCATAATACAACAAGCGAAGATGGTATTAGACCACTATGCAAAAAAGACTTCTACCTACTTCAAACAATGACAAATAACCAACATACGTACCATAAACTGGTCTCGTTTAAAAGACAATGTTGAAAACATGGTTTTAAACCGCTAAAACTTATTTTGGCCACATTTGTTCGGAGGGGCTAATTTAAACACAAAACACCGATCTTACATTCTTAAAAAAAGTTCTATCATTTGTGTTTAAAGTAGATATATTATTTTTATTATAACAAGATGACCAGTCAAACTTCATTCAACATCTTCGTACAATATTTTTTTCCAAAATATCTGCTTTCTCTCTGAAACATCATGGGAAATAAAAAATGACTAATCAAACAAACAAATTTAAAAAAATCGATGACAGACGGCATAACCTGACAACAATAATTAATCAAATTTAACTCACCTCTTTTTATTGACTTTCTGCGTTTTAATTTATAAAAAAAAATCGCTTAAAATATGCTTGAATGTAAAAAAAAATATTTCCCAAAGCTTGAAATAAATTCTATCAAATACTTCGTACCGGTGCCGGTATTTTGAAACTCAATGGTTGCCGTAAATAAAAATTGTGTTCTTATGAAATTTACAAAGATGGCATCGCTGTTAGGAAGTCCGTTCCATACTATTTGCTATCCATTTTTCAATTTTTATAAGTTATTCTGTTATCCGGAGCGGAGAAGAATCCAATAAACTAAGTATAAAAAAATCTGCTTAGCTGATCTCGAGTTATAAGTGTTCACACTAACCCGACTTTCTTAAGGAAATAAGGACACCATATTTTTATGATAAAAATGGTATTAGAAATGTTTGAAAAAAGATTTTTTGGAATATTGTTCTACTCTACTCAGAAAATTGATAAGTTAAATTGATAATCAGAAGAAAGAAGGCATTTATTCACAAAAATTATAAACGATAATAATCAACTTCTCCGTTAAAAGGTAAAATTTTAACAATCGGGGACATTAGTAAACGATTGTTGCATTTTTATTACTTTCGTCCCCTTCAGAAATAAATTTTCATAAATCAAGAATGTACATAGATGAAATTAAAAAGTTCTACCCGCTACCAAATACCAATTCCTTTTAGAAAATAAAAAAAAACCACCCCAGGAATTTAAATCAGTACAGAAGTATTTGAAGTATGTCATTCATTAGCAGGTAAAGGTATGTATGAACGAATATAATATTTTTTCGTATTTAAGAGAATTAAATAAAAAAACGCCAGAACGTTACGAAATAAGGGATATTTTTGCTATTATGAGACTCGCTTTCACTTAAGAGAAACTTGAATCAAATCATATAAAAGTTTATGTAGGTAAAATGATAAATTTTCTTTAGATAGTTGAACTTCTTCAGGTCAGAAATGTGACAAATTTGAATGATTTACGCGAATGATTCAGAAGTGAAGAAAAAGAAGAATATCATTATTGCAGGATTAAATTCAAAGACTTAAACGCGCTACCAGTGTCCCGATTATAACGTAGGACTGTGCATTCCCTGCTTTAAAATTTACCACACAAAAAAATTGATATGTATTGAAACCTTTGGTCATAATATGCACGAAAATCGTGTATATTATGACCAAAGGTTTCAAACCCCTGACAGAGTACATATGTAAAAACCCATAGTAAATAGGTCTATTGTCACAATATATTGCTGGAAATCTTTACGACTAACATTGTTATTATTATCTTGGAAATTTACCTGCAGGTAGGGCGGGTTTAAATAAATCTGAAACCTTCATAATTATTCAGTAATGTACGTAGGTACCTATTTTCAAATGTAATCACGCGTAAACCGTGAAATTGACGTTTGACAAATTTATTACATTTTTATCAAAAATATTAAAAACGTATGTAGAAGATTGATCCAAGCCGGGTAATTCACTTACGATTTTATGGCTTTAAAGAACAGATTTTGAAATAATTGAATAAAATTCTTAAATGAAACAATCTTCACAGTACGGGAATCAAGTAGGTAGTATTTAATTATGTTATAAACGGACAAACTCGTAGCTACGGACGTACCTATACGTTCTATTATAGAATTACCCAGTACAATGATATAATACGCCTTAAATATATGCAAACCATTTAGCACGTTAAATTTATTCCACCCGGACGGTGCCAAACCTACGATATCATTTTATTTTCTCTACCAACGTAACGGAAACAAAAAAAAACACTCTTAACAATTGGAATTTTGATTCCACCATTTTAACATCGTACGCTCACAAAATAAGTAGGTATGTAAATAACGACAAAAAATATTCAAGCTATACAAAAAAAAAACTTACCATTTATTCTGCGAAGTAAATACATTTAACAAAATATAAATGTTTCAGAACAATGAAATATTCGGAACAACCCACCGGCTCATTGTTTCATTTTCATCTCTTACCTGAAACAATACAAAAATAATAATAATGTAAAGTTTGTTACACATTTTTAATTTGGACCATAAAATACAAAGATTATAAAAAAATACACAAATGTTGGGAAGATACTTAAACTAAAACAATGCTTCGTTTTTAACGTATTTTGTACATGTTGAGTTTAATAACGGATTTTCTCTAAGCAATAATTAATGTATGTTTTTTTGCTATTTTATGTCTATGAAAAAATTACAATAAAGCCCGAGGGCATCAAAGTAAGGATAATGGAATATTCTAATAACAGTTCAAGGATTTCTAACAAGAATCAACCCCAAGTTTTATGTTCGTTTCTTCAAAAAAGCTTTTTTTCATTCTGACACTACCCTACCTATGTGAAATAAAGAGACGTCAAAGCTTCATGTAATTTTCTAAAAGCTATTAACGAGCATTCTAAAAACTCTTGAGCAACTAAAATTAAATTGGTCGGAAGCCCATACGTTCAGTCGACGGCTTTCGTACGTACAGCATACTTAAAAGGTCGTGGGGTAGAATCCAGTGGCGATCATTTTCACATTCACGACACTAGCTTTAGTAGCCCACTGTGAAAGAGTCAATGTGTATTTGTGTTCACTATGAATGATGGCAGATTTATAAAAAACAAGGGTATTAAATTTTGTATAATAAGTATGTTGTTGTATGATTTGTATATTGGCAAAGTGTTGAATCTCCAAGAAATGAATTTGTCGCAAAGCAAGGCTGTATTGCTATACAAAATACGTGTTATACCAAAGCCCACATATTTGATTTTTCTTTAGTCCAATATTTAAGATTTCACGTTGTTTCTCGAATTACTTAGAAGTGCAAAAAACATCGTTAAAATTCAATAGTTCTAGCAATAAGATATTTTTAGGAATGATTCAACTATTTACCCGCACTACCTATTTCGAATTTAAAATGATTGCACCGATATCTTGCCAGTGGCGGATTCAGAAAAAAATCAAGTGGGGGGCGCTATAGAAATCTTGAGCTAACTTTAATTTTATACAGGACAATGCCATCTTATGGGGCGTCCATTAATCACGTGAGCCCAAAAAGGGGAAGGGGGGGCGGGTCTGGAAAAAATCACGAAAGATCACGTAGGGGGAGGAGAAGTTTGGTTAGAAAATCACCTGCATTTAGTTTTCTGGTGAATTTAAAGAAAAAAAACTTGCACTTTTTAAAATTAGGAAATTTAAAAAAATTGACAAAAGTTAAAATCAAAAGATTCTTAATTCTTTGTAGAAGGGGGGGTATTCTGAAACATCACCACGGGGGATGTGTTACCCGCTTTGATTATTTATGTCGCTCAGTTATGATCTCTATTATTTTATCTCTTTTGATTATAAGATTCTAA
Source organism: Mystacides longicornis (assembly GCA_963576905.1). Taxonomy (NCBI): domain Eukaryota; kingdom Metazoa; phylum Arthropoda; class Insecta; order Trichoptera; family Leptoceridae; genus Mystacides; species Mystacides longicornis. The sequence continues at coordinate 20,157,381 of OY756426.1, read as the reverse complement.
TATTTGAAAACATCACGTGACTAATGGACGTCCCCTATGATATAAAAAGTTACAAATTGTGGTTCTTCTTAAATTATAAATTCTCTACGCCTATCTTCCTGGAATATTGGGTAATTAAATCGTCAATAGGACAATCAATGTCAGGGTGAGTGTTCAACAGAGCCAAGCCATTTAGGCGATCCTCCTTCGTTGTAGACCTCAGCTATGTCTTTGTATGCCGCAATGTTGAAAAACTTTTTTCTACTGTAGCAATTGATACAGGTAGACTAGGACAAACAGACAACGCTTGCATAACAGAATCACGGGCGTTTATGCTCGTTTTCTTGTATTGAAGAATCTCTCCCATTAGTTTCTTTAATCACAATGGAAGTTCGGTTAAGCAGTGGTTCAATAATTTATGTGCTCGATCATTACCAGCATGTTTCAGAAGTTGTAAGAGTAAAAGTATATTGAATTTTAAATGATAAATCCAGGCTGACCATAGATTTTTATATATAGTGAGGCTGACTGGCAAAGAGAGCGCGGGCGATCCCTCAATGGATCCCTCAATCTGTATCCGCCACTGTATCTTGCGGTGGGTATTTTTACTTTGCTATTGTTGTACTTAACGCACATGAAATTCCTACATTTCGACGTAGTTTATATTATGAAAACAAACACTGTTCCCTTGAAATGCTCGTATTCATATAAGTTTCAGTCCCCGAGAATTCAAGATGCACACGTCGCTACAATATCGAATGTCGGAAGTACATAAATTTCCACTAACGTCCTTGTACGACTCTTACTCTCTTATTACATACCAGCAGCAAAGATACTACAAAGGGTCCTCTCCGCGTGTCTTCTGTCGAGGATATTACAAGCTACCCGCAGCGCGTCTCACGTGTTAATGACAGATTAAACATTCCTGTTACAAATACAAGGTTATAATGTATCCAGGAGAGCCTTTCTATAGTTCCGTGGTGATTCACAACGAGTTCATCGAAAATCAATTCATCGAATGATCAATGAAACAATTTAGTTGTTATTCCACAACTTTAATACCCTGACTAGTTTCGCAGGCACAGGTCCTGCAGGGTCACTTACTTCATAAAAAAATCCAGAATGTAAAATATTGCATTCTTCAATTATTTATTGAAGAAGAAAGTAGAGGATGTGATACAAAGCGTGAAAAATCTTGAGAATGTTGACGGAACTTGCATGAATGTCCTTGAGTAATAACAAAAGGTAAATACTTAATCAGTAAATTTTGTTTTTATTTCCATTAAATTAACGTTACAAGCTAACACAGACTTCAACTACCTCCCAAACAGAAGCCGACTGACATCATGACATCCTCCGACACGAACAGCCGCTCATTTTTATAAGATTTGCAATTTGAATGTGCTCGAAGCATGGATCACTGAATGGAGTAAATTCGCAGCAGAACGCTCTCTGGATTTGCTACAAAAAACGCCACCTGGCTCTGACCAACCAAGAAAGATCCGATCAGAATATAGTCCGTACTGTACATGTCAGGTGTGCCGATTTAGCATAGAAATATTGGTGGGGAGGTTTCACGGGGAGCCACTGTCAGAGAGACAATCACTCACGTAGTTGCCGAGTATGAAAGAAGAGAATACCACGACGCATATTATTATGTCGTAAACATCTGACAAGCAGAATGACCCTGCGCTTCAGTTTCTATCCCCTTCCGAAATAAAATACCTGACATAATATAATATTTTGTCCACCATTTTAAACCATCCCAATAGTTAAATTAGTGTTTAAATAAACTGAAAAAGGCACTCAATTACACCTGCTAACGAAGCGCGACTGAAAAGTGCAAATTGTTTTAATTTATTTCGAAACAAAAAATACAAACGAACGGACCATGAAATGTTAAGTGGACTGAATCCATTTAACACTCCACGCAGGAAATGCAATTATTTTTGGAAATGTTAAAAGTACAGTGCCGCTGTTTTATGAATATTTGATTAGGTAAGGAAGGTATTGTATCGTGTAGTGTGTTCTATTCTATGTGTTTGTAAAGGCGCTTTTGTTTGGAAGCACCAACGGGTAGATACGACCCATTACTTATTAATATTACACTCACTCGCAAAACAAATTAAACACAGTCTTACAACAAAAATACTACTCCTGAACTCTTTTCTGGAGGTAAAAACATATTTTTTTAGAAGCTCGGTGTTTTCGATGAAATCCTACGTGAAATATTTTTCAAACATATGAAAAAAGCATATTATATTTACGAAACAATCTGATTCTTGACCAGATGTTCATATATTAAACTGTTGCAATAGCAAGAAATGTCAAATTGTCGCAGTCCCCAAAGTGGTAAGGTAATTTACTGCTTTATTTAAAAACTCTGATCAGTGAAAAAAAAAAGAGATCAGCGGTAGAAAATTTGCGATCAAGCCGTCGTCGAGTTAGTTTAACCCATATCGATTGATTGCGAGCTGATCTCTGTAGATTTTAGCTCGCCATGTTGGATTTTATGTCAACTGACAATGGTTTCGAGTGTACAACAACGCTTTCTGTAATAAATATACTGTTTTTAAGTTTTTTTCCCGTCCAATTAGGTGCTCCCTTCATATTTTGGTCCATTTTGTTTTGGTTTATCATTTTGATAACAGAAATTTTAAACAAATAAAGCAAATATTGCATTCCCGTAATCATCGAGGTCTTACAACCATTATGCACCAACTAAATAATTTTTGATAAATATAATGATGTTTTGAAGAAAATATTCAAAGAGTACTTTTAAAGTAGGTACTAATATTAAAATTGAAGTGAACAAACATAAATTAGTTCATTTTGGCTAAAACATAAAGGTTTCGTGTGATTTTATAAGGACTTAAGTAACAATATTTTGATTATATAAAATAAAAAATTAAAAAGAGTCTGGCACCTATTCTGCACCTACTCGAAATCATTCAAATCTGACATAGTGCATCTCGGTTGCAAGCACTTGCTACTATTTTGTTTGTTTACAAAATTTTATATGAAATGTCATCTTCATACATAACAAACTCGGATAAAATATATTTTCTGATCGGTGAGTTATACGTAATCTTACGATTAACGAATTTTTTATAAGTAAGACGGTTAATGTTTAACTCTCGTATAAATCAGCTCATTCTTTATAACCGCTGTAAGGATACATCCCTACGGATTTAAGACTGGTTTTATCCTAGTAACATTGACAACAGAGAACATCGAATGCCTTCTAGGAATAGAAAGCGCTTTTAACCTAGCCTAGGTGGTTGTAAGCCCACAGCACTGCAATTCGAGATCTGATAGACTAATAAGTTGTCTGTTGAGATTGTTTCCAAATTTATTGGAATGCACTAAACTTACCGCGCAAAGAGCCAGCCTTTGAAACACGAGTATAACTCGTTTGTAAGCCCGCAATCCTTAAAAATCTATCTTTTTACGTCGTTAGTTTATGGTGGTGAGATGAAAATTATAGCCAGGATTGTAGGCGGCGAGTAGCGTACACGACAGTAGATGAAAGTTTAATTTGCAGGAAGCTATAGAGGTAGGTATCCGGTAAAATAAAAGCGATGCACGAAGCATGCTGTGTGTTTGTAGAAATAACGAGACACAGAGACTCCGCGCAACTTGTTACATTCTAAACAATGGATTTTCTTATCAGAAGTCTTTGAGAGCAAACTTGAAGCGACAGACAAATGCAACAACACTCATTACATATCTCGCAATTATATTATCCAACTTTATTAAACTTCTGTTGCAATGGAAGTTTATTTTAAAACTTGTATGAGTTCCATTGTTTCTACCGTATCCATTGTCCTTATGCAGAAAATTCTAATGAAAATCTAGGTAATGCTAATGATTTGTATAGGTACCTACTCACAAAAAACATCTTTATAGATGATTGTAGGCATGTAGATTATAGGGCAGGCATAATTGCTCCTCAACTCATGCAAAATTAATACACATTAATACACGATTGTTAAATCGGTTGAGATACTGAAGGCGTTTACTATGCGTTTAAAATATTAAGGTAAAAAAATCTATGTATTTGATTACATTTTTTATTTATTTCTATGGATAGAAAAAAACATGCAATACATACATGTATACATTTAGATGTAATGTTACATAGGTACATATAAAAATGAGATAAGTTATGCCCCATTTTAATGTGTGCACGTATATAATAATAATGTTGTAAAAGTCAAAACCAAACAAACAAAGCAAGTCGTACGTACTCTGCGTATAGAATTCTTAAAAATGATTATTCAGGTGAATATGCAGTTCCGTTCGTTCAATTCCATTAAAAAATATCTAAATTGTTGTATTAAACACACTCAACGTGAGATTGTGAAATTTGCGTGATAAACAACTGTTTTACCAAATAATAATCTATTCTGGCTTAAATTAAAAAGCTGAAAAAACTCCCTTGATTTTCGTTAAACTAATCTTTGTAAATAATTTAATAAACTAACACTTTTTTATACAAAGCTGTCATCATAGTCGGCAGATTTCTGAGAGTTTGAATTTAAGCACTTTAAGATTTGAAGAAAAAGTTTCTTTTATATGCTTAAAAATAACAGCAATAATTTTTTCAGTGAAAAAGTAAGATGGTAATATTTCATGTTATCTCTACTCGTGGTTGAACACGAAATTTTTACTTCCACCATTAAGAAAAATTGTAATAAAGCCTTGAGAGAAAAAATGTGTATGGAACACTGGTTAGGATATAAAAACCTCAAACACATTGAAGAAAAAATGTGGTGACAGCGGAACAAAAGAACTGCGAACATTCATCATCATCATAACCGCCCATGTGTGGTGGAGGCGGTGGGTTAGGGCGGGTGGGGCAGGAAATATGTCAAATCATGACGAGAAAAGTAGAGGATTTTTATTAGAGGAAGGAGGAAGGAAAAGTAGGCAAGTGTAATGACACATTTTGTTCTTAAGTAATATTTGCGGGTATGAGTGGCGTCTCGCACATCTAGGTTATTAGATAATGCGAAGGCGAGGTGCTCCTGTTTGGGGCCCATGAGGAATGGGAAGCCCCAAATGTTGGTCACATCTGTACGCATTAAGATTGGACACTGTGATATGTGACAGTATCTCCCCAATATCTAATATCGAAATATTGAAAGAGAATAAATTATTTGATATATTTCTAATACTATATTAGGTTATTCCATTTCCGTTGTATCAGCTAATGTAATTTTTGTTCTTCCAAATGAATTACCTACCTATTTTATTTACTTTCTTACTTGAGCGAGAATCGTAAGCAACATATAGCCACAAACGAAAAACGTGTGGTTTTTCTTCGTAATTGATTTAAAAAATGTTACTTAGAGTCGTAACTTGATTTTATAGAAACCAAAGCGTTCAAACATAAATCAGTTTCAACTTTGTATAGAAGTAAATATATATTTTGTAAGGTTTGTGTATTTACGTAGTGAAAGTTCATTATAATGAATTAAAACAAACACAGTTGCACTTTCACGATATTTTATTGAGGCTCGAGCGCTTTCGTCTATCTCATGTAGACATTATCAAGAGACTAAAGATACACAAAATTTAAAAAAAATAAATTGAAGACATTATAATGAATTAAAACAAACACAGTTGCACTTTCACGATATTTTATTGAGGCTCGAGCGCTTTCGTCTATCTCATGTAGACATTATCAAGAGACTAAAGATACACAAAATTTTTAGTGAAGAGGAAAATAATAAAGTGCTTAATTTCTTGGACATTTCAATAAGATTAATAGACTCTCGATTTTCATTTAGTATATATAGAAAAACATCTTACACCGATGCCATCATTCATGCTTCTTCGAATAGTCCAAAATCGCATAAACTAGCGGTATTTCACTCCATGGTACATAGATTATTAAATATTCCATTAGATAACATTGATTTTCAAAAAGAACTTAAGATAATTAAAAAAATAGCAATTAATAACGGTTATAATAGTAACACAGTTGATGAAATTTTACATAAAAAACAGTTTAAAATATTAACTGATCAATACCTTTACAATTCTACCTTAAAGTTAAAAGATAATGAAAAACCATGGAGAAAAATACTGTTTACGGGTAAACTCTCCGAATCACTTAGTAAAGTCACAAAGAAACAATATAAAAGCGCGTTTTACACAAATAGTAATATTAATAATCTTTTATACAATAACAAAGATAAAAAAGATAGCATGGATGATGCGGGAGTATATATGCTATGGTGTGGGGATTGCGATGGAAAATACATCGGCGAATCAGGCAGAGCAATTACTACTAGACTCAAAGAGCACCAAAGAGCATTCCGTGGTCTCACTGGCTACTCTGAGATGGCAGACCACTGCATAGAACATGACCACAAATTCGTCATGGAAAATGTGAAGGTCTTACACTCAGAAAGACAGAGAAACCGAAGAATAGCATTAGAAACATTAGAAATTCATAAAAACCGCGAACATATTGTGAACCTTTTGTGAACATACAAATCCCAGCACCATCTCCACTATTTCAAATCAATTAGTTAGTCATTTTACTTTAAAATAATACCTACATATGTTTCTATATAAATTCCCAACATCCCAACCCACGCACACCCATCCTTTTGTCACCCTCGAACACATTTTTATCATAATATCTTGCCCAACTGCATGTTAGTGCAATAATAATAATTTTGTCATCTGGTAGTAGTATTATCTTCTCCTACCAATATTGTACCATGTCTTCAATTTATTTTTTTAAAATTTTGTGTATCTTTAGTCTCTTGATAATGTCTACATGAGATAGACGAAAGCGCTCGAGCCTCAATAAAATATCGTGAAAGTGCAACTGTGTTTGTTTTAATTCATTAGAAGTAAAATATTTTTACTCAGTGTTTAAAGATAGGCACAGTTCTTATTGTTCTATCGATGGTTCGTGTACAAAGATATTTGAATATAAGTTCTGAACTAACAATATTTAGTAATCATCTAATTTATTATGAAAATTTTTAACTTTTTATGATAACGATTTGAATAAATCTGTTGAGTTGAATGTTTTGATAAAGTAATAGCGAAAGAACTACTAAAATACCTCGCTGTTCTTTAACTTAGTTACAATTATAATTGTTATTTTATTTTATAACTTAGCATAAAAGGTATCCACAATTTATTTAAACCAATTTTACCTGATTACTTTTCTGCGTGTGGTTATTTAAATCGATGTTTAAGCATTCGACCACCAGTTGTAATTTATTGCATAAACGGGACAAAAGTGACTCATGACAACCCCGTTACAAATCGCTTTTCCAAAAGGACATACAAAATAGGCAGGTTTAAATACAAAACCCATTATACTATAACCTCACTCTTTATTTTGTAGAATAAAGTACAACAGCCATACTATAATAGAACGTTATTCTTCGAATACACGCAGAATACGCAAAAAGTGCTATAACAAGAATAATTTCCATGCCAACTTTATTCCTGGCTACCCCCAGGTATAAACTTAGTAATAGCGACATTTAATAAGACAGATTACCACCGCACTCTGAAGAGTTAACATTACCACACACTTAACATACGAAAACTTGCAACAAGTCCGAGCTGTCAATGAATCGAATCGACCTTCGGAAATATTCGTACCGATTCGTACATACTCGCGATATTCCGCAAACGAACTTTCTCCAGGGTCCAATCGTGTTCGTAGGGAATGCTTATGCCTGCCACACACGCTCCGGTATACCTGTGCAGGCGGCCTGCGCAGGTATACCTCACAACGCCCACACACGCTCCGGTCTACCGTAAGGTAGACCTGCGCAGGCGACCGGAGTGCCGCCACACACGCTCCGGTATACCTGTGCAGGCGGCCTGCGCAGTTACTTGGAAAGCTATTAATTTGTACTATATTTGATCGACCTCGGTACGGTACCGCAGTGGTTATAGGCGTGGACTTCAGATCACGAGGTCCCGGGTTCGAATCCCGGTCGGGACAGAATTTTTCTGTTTTTTTACTTGAAATTTTTTTATTTTTTATTTTCTTTTATAAATGTGAAAAAAAAAATTGTGGTTGGATGTTAGAGATTGCTACGGCTATAATCCCGCCATTGCCACTTGTCTATACACTATTTTTGTACACTATTTTTAATATGCATAAAGTATAAAATAAATAAATAAATAAATCTAAATATTTAAAAAAATTCAAAACTCCGAACTCGGTAGCCTAGTGGCAAAGGCTCCAACTTCAGATCAAGAGGTCCCGGGTTAGAAATTTTCAATGTGTTTTTTCACTTGAAATTTCTACTCGGGGTTGGAATCCTGTCTCAGATTGGACGGGACCGGTTGACTGGTAGAGAATGCTTCAAGCATTGAGTTCCGCCGGCTATACTGACACCTATGTATAGAAGAACCAACATTCCTCCGGAGAATTTTGGGTTTAATATGATACCACCGCATCACGAACGACGCTATACGTCGGTCACTTTTACCATTATGTGAAAGAGATGGACTTGGCTGGAACATGTATTAAGGATGCCGAATGACAGTTGGCCGAGGAGAGCGCTGTTCTTCCTGCCATCAGGGTCCCGAAGAAGAGGAAGAACCTCTCATACTGTGTTCCGCTTCTTCGAAGCAGAGCTGAGGATCTGGACATGGTGTGGGAGGAGGTCATAAACAAGATCGAGCGCAATGGAGAGCTCTTGTTGCCTCCATATGTCCCTAAGTAGGGCGTTAAGGGAGTTTGGATTGGATGTATAGAAGAGTGTTATTTACCTATTATTATTTAAAATATTTATTTATTAAATAATAATATATGAAGTATACATCATTGTATAACTATAAAAAAAAAGAATTAAATACAATGCTATATACTAAATATAAAAATATTATTATTTAAAAAAATAATCATTATAAAAAAACTCCTCTAGTTCTACTCTCGACTGAGCCATATGCAATTAATGCACAACCACTCCACGCAAACGCTGGAAAACTACTGAAAGACCTGCGCAGGCGACCGGAGTGCCGCCACACACGCTCCGGTGAACCTGTGAAAGAATTGATTTTCGATTCTTCTCCGGTCGCCTGCGCAGGTCTAAAAAACTGCACAGGTCTACCCCCACACACGCTCCGGTACACCTGAACAGGCCGCCTGCGCAGGCGACCTGTGCAGGTATACCGGAGCGTGTGTGGCATACATTAGAAATCAACCCTGTAGTATGGAACAACCACAAGCTTTATTGATAAATGCGAGGTTGCCAAAGTATTCCCGGGTATAGTTATGACATTTATAGGGATGATTTTTACTAACGCGTGGTATAAGCGATTTATGCCGTAATAACAGAACTATTCCCGTCATAACGGTGTTTTATCGCAGTTTCCATGAGTACCACTGCAAATGAATAAAAACATAAGCCGAAACGATCTAACAACCAAACTTACTTCATTACAATCTATGGACTGATTTGATTCGATAACCCTAATATGGGTTTCTCAAAACTTTCTTTACTTCAGTTATTTGAAAGGAAACTGTTCTTAATCATCATCATCATCCTCAGCGTCACAACCCTTAGTGGGTCTTAGCTGCCTCTAAGAAACGTCGCCAAACCTCCCAGTTTCTTTACACCAGAGCTCTACAGTCTGCAACGAGATCATCCACCATCAGAGCTTGGGCCGCCCAACGCTTCTCCTAACTGGATCATTGAAAAACACTCGATATGGAACAGATATTCATACTGTTCTTAAGCCTACGTATAAAATTAAGAATATAATAACAATGAATGGTAATACAACGATTTTCATTGAAATGAAGTTTATAAATTTCCAAATGTGTGAAAGTAAATTAAATTTTCGGTTTCGTATGTATCAGTTTGGTGAAAATAATAGAAGCAAACTTTATCCTCGGTCTGATGTTTATACAAGCAAAAAGTTCAACTGTTTTCGTAACAACAAAGCCCCAACGCATATAAACACAGAATGTGTTTTGCGGCAACATTGACAAAACATTGTTATGTTATTATGATATTTGCTACATGTACATACAAGGAGTTTGTTGAATAACCTCTTACAACGTAAATATAGGGACAGATAGGTGTGGACCAACTTTCTAGTGTTTATTTGTTTCCCTTGTATGCAGCAACATTCGACTTTTTTTTATTTAATACAACCTTTCCCGACATACGTTGTCCTGTGTGGTCCATACTATGAATATTGAATTCGAATTTGTATAATGATTAGCTTATTACCTTTTAACCAATGTATTTATATCGATGAATTTGTTTCAAACCATATAGGTATTTTCCATCGACATTCTATCAATCGCACCAACTATCAAATAACTAACAGTCCTGTCAAACTTTGATTTAATTTCAATTTTTCAAATTTGGAATAAAAATTATATTGTTAAAATACTAAGAAGGTTACCTATTTAGAGTTTTCTTTGATTTTCTAATATTCCACGCAACTTTCTTAAGGTTCGTATATATAAGACCTGTGTACGACCCATAGCCACCTACGGAATAGAGGCCAGAGCAGACACTGCTAAAACAAAGTCCCGACTGAGCTCTGAAACGAAAACACTGAGATGTATTACCGGAAACACATTGCGTGATCGCATAAGGAATAATACCATCCGCAGCATGTGCAACACGGAGGACATCGTCAAATGGGGAAGGCAACGAAGGCGACACTGGAACGACCACGTTAATAGAATGTCAGACGACAGAACCCCTCGCGTCGCCCTTCAAGGCAACCCTGAAGGAAAAAGACCCCCGGGAAGACCACCAAAGCGATGGAGAGATAGTTGGCAGTCGTCCTCCCAAGAGGCTGAAACGGCGGCACAAACAGATCCGCATGATCTATGAAGAGAAGTAGAATGTTCGAAATTCTCCATTTATAATCGCAATATTATACTGCGATTATAAATTTGTGTGAAAATGTTTATTTAGTTGAAATAGGGATGTAACAGCTAGTATCTAGGGTATTTCCCCCGGTTCATCTTGTTAACTACACACCACATTAACGACTTAACATTATTATTATTCGCGTATGCAACGAATTTCTAACAGTTTTCGTTTCAGTTCGTTTAACGAATTTGCTTCTCATAGCGCCTCGCTCCATAATATTATTATTTGATATTTAATCCCTTGTTGAATTGTTAAGAGATTATGACTTAGAGCCAAAAACGATGCTATCAGATTTTGGAAGAATAATTATGTAACATAATTTTGTTTGAAAGGTTTGTGTTTTTACAAAGTGAAAGTTTATTTATTATTTCACATTACATATTTGATCGATTTCGAGCGCTTTTGTCTCTCACATAGACAGTTCAAGAAGTTCGTATTTCGAGTTCGTTCGAGTTTGAAGAAAGCGCTCGAAATTTTGTAAATATAAACTGTGTTTCTAAAAAAAAATTAGTTGTTTTATTTTTTTTTCTTTCTTTCTATAATATAAGCGTACAACAACCATACACAATTTACAATACTTAAGCAATATATGTAAATACATAAAATATTATCATGAAAAAAAAAATCCAAACAGCCAGTTGCTGGTAAAAAGGGACAAAAAAAAAATACAAATAAAAACAAAATATAATAGTCAATAAATAAAACAATTAAAAAAATAAAATCTATGAATAAAATAATAAAAAAACAATGAATAAAAGGAATAAAAAATACAATAAATAAAAACATTATTTAAAAGAATAAATTCATACTCATGAGTAAAATAAATACACACAATGTAAAATAATCATAATCATCATCAGAGGGTTGAGTTCTCGCTCTATAAAAATTCAATTTTAAAATCTCGATTTTTCTCGATTCGATCTCGATTTTTAAAAATTCAATAAAATATTTCAACAATGAATAATGTTTTTTTTAATCAGCTCTAATTTTTCGCAAATATTATTATGAATTTATTAAAAAATATATATTGAGTTGATATAAATACAGCCATTAAACGATGCTTAAGATTTTCATAAAGATGATAAGACGATTTCAGTAAGTGTAATTTGAAAATAATAAAAAAAAACCAACTGTAATTTTCCAAGAACTCGTAAAACGTCGAAAAAAGGTAATAAAAACTGACCCCCAGGCCATATGGGACGAACGCTCCAACAAAATTTATATACTTTGGGTTGAATTATGAAATACTCCAACATAAAACGTACTTTCTATGTTGAGAAAGACGAGTGCTGTAAGAAAGTGGATGGGAGAGGTTTGACGAAGGAACATTATAACAAAGAAACCTGATAGGTAGCCGCGGTAAAACACAAAGACTAAAACGGATATTATAAAAATATCACATGAGAAGAAATCTTGCAAAGCAGGAAAATAAAAAAGATTACAAAGTAATATGTTTGGTCGAAAAATCCTTTATCTCAAAACGATGGATTGTATCGCTGATTACGACTGTTCGGATTCGCTGGCATTCGGCCAAACCTGGCGTCCTTTTAAACTAGCAACAATTATTTGTAACAAAGCAGAGAAAAAACATCGTAGCGATACATTTTTTGTTGACGTTTTGGTTCACATTTCTTTTAAATGTGCTGTTAGATTTATGTGTAAACAGAACAAAATTGTTCAATGATCCGCGTGATTTCAACATTCTTATTAGATGTGTCTATCGCAAAAATATGTAATGTATGGTATTTAAATAATTATTTCCATTACACATTATGTTTTAATTGTGGATGATATCCTTTGGTTATCGTGGCTCCATTGAAACATACATAAGTATAAAAAAGATTTGGATTTGCTGTCAGAGGGGAACTTTTCTAAGTGAGTAAAATCGAGTGCAAAAGCGGGTCTTGTTATGTCACCCTGATAATGAATGCAGTGTTTAAAATAATAAATTTGATAAGATTCGACGCAATATCAATAAATCAATCTCCTTTTGAACCCACTTAAGGGCATAGGGACGCAAAAATAGCTCTTTATTGCGCTCGATCCTGCGCGCAATGCTTATGACCTTCTCCCACACCTTATCCATTTCCCTCAGCTCTTTCTAAAAGTAACGGAATACGATATTAGAGAATCTTCCACACGAGGGAGGAAGAACGGCGCTCTCCTCGGTCAACTGTCATTCGTCATCCTAACCACATTTCCCAGCCATGTTCACCTACTGTCCATAATGGTAGAAGTCGTTCGTGATGCGGTGGTACCATATTCTATTTGTGCTCCCTCAAAGTGAACACAAATACACTCCTTGACTCTTTCACAGTAAGCTACTGAAAGCTTGTGTCGTGAAAGAGGAAGATGGTCGGCACCTGGGATCGAACCACGACGTCCGCAGTACGAAAGCCGGCGTTGTAACCGCTGGGTCACCAACCACTTTGATCTGGGGCCAGGACTCACACTCATACAGGAGAATGGGCAACACACACGCATCAAAAAGTTAACGTAATAAATAACCACGATCACATTTTTACTAATCTCATGCATACTAATTTTATTATTATTTCTTATGCATTTTTAAGCTTTTTAATAGTTATTCTGTTATCCGAAGTGGAGAAGAACCTAATTAATCAAACATCGGAAGAATCTGTTCAGCCGATCTCGAGTTATACGTGTTCACACTAACCCGACATTCTTTTATATTATAGATATTAAGGTCAGTGTTATACTCGGAATAAATTATTGTTTATTTATAAAAAGGTTAATCTAGCTGTAAATTAATATCATATATATATATATATATATATATATATATATATATATATATATATATATACGAGTATATACCTACGAATATCATGATCCCACATTTTCCTTTTTTTCAGATTCGTTCAGACGACTTATCTTCTTCTTTTTACGGCGAATCATAAAACGTCAAAATGGCGGGCGTTGAAGGTTTCCCTTTCCATCCACAATTTGAGCATTCCAAAATTTAATAGATACATTTTACCAGTGGCTCCCAAGTCGTAAAAGACATTTTATGACGAGGGTCGTAAAAATTATTAAGTATAATAGCAGCAAATTGAATGTATTAGATTGTTGTGCAAAAAATGTTACATGATCTTACCATAGTAGATTGTTTTAGTCCAAAATACCAGGCACTGTTCCCCAATAGTTAAATAGAGCCCTTATTCTTCTTCTGTTATCCATCACACCAGGTGTATAATAAACTAGGCCTACGTTCTTTTTCCAGGGTATCCTTGATTTCTTATGTATCTTCTAATTTATCACTAGGTTTTTAGTTTTTATTAGCCTTAGTACCATTTCTTGTAAACTTTAATATGATTTGTTTCATTTTATTTTTTAGCTAGCGCCATTGAGGTGGCTTTAACGTCACAAAACGGCGCTATCATAATTATCCTATTTATTATGATTATTATATACTAATTTCTTTGCCTTTTCTAGGCTACTTATATTTGCACCATGCATGGGTTTATCAAGGGTACGAATAAAAAGATACACCCAGATAGACCCAAGGTAGGTACTAATAATTTAAAATTTTTCTTTGAATATAGGAAACCGCTTCAAAGACCACAACCAACATTTTTTTGCAGTATTGATATAATAATAACATAATTTCAGATTCAACAAATGAAAATAACATTAAAAAGAAAAATCAGTTAAAAAAAACACTTATTTTTAGTTTTAAAAAGAGGCTATATTTATAGAATACTAGCTGCCCCATCGAACTTCGTCACGTTTTTAATCATTTAACACTATGGCCATTTACTCGCATTATCAGGATCTAATTTTCTCAAGAAACGTTGTCCTGTGATCATTTTGAATTTGTTTAATGATAAATTAATTAACTTTTAACCACTGTAATTCCGACCGATGCATCTGTTTTAAACCACATGTATATTATATTTTTCATCCGCATTCTGTCAGTCTCACCAACTGTCAAACAACTGACAGTTCCTATCATACGCCAATTTGAGTAATTTCACAATTGGAATAAAAATTATGTTTTCAAAAAAAGTAAAACGGTAACCTAATTTTGAGTTTTCTTTAATTTTCTAATTTTCCACGCAACTTTCTTAATTTTATTTTTCATAAGAAACTTCTCCTGATAAAAGGCAACACGATAAAAAAATAATTAGCGAAATCGGTCCAGCCGTTTCGGCGTGATGCGACGACATCGGAAAATAGCTCTCCATTTTCATGTTATAGATTTAATGTACCTTAAAGGTATGGTTATAAAACTAACTTAGGTTATAGGACCATCAAACGATAATTAATGAACCATTTCTACGTCTGTGTCCAACAGGTTTAACTGCGAGTTATTTCATAATTGGTTCAGTAAAGCTGATTTTTTTGTAAAAGTTTTGGTTCCCCAAAGACAATTTCAACAATAAAGAGATTGCTCCCTTTATGAAATTTTTGTATCTTTGAATTTCCAATGTAAACGAGTCACAGATGAACCTAATTGCCTCAATTAGGTTCCATGCCGTTATGGTTATTGGCTGGATCAGTTATGTTATGTCGACGTTGTACGCCAAATGTCGAGGGGGAGGAGAGGGGGAGGAGGGGGGGGGGGCAATTTTCACGGAGGACGTTTTATATTTTGAAATTAAGGACAACGAATATAAAATGATAATAACCAAAACAAATAATAAGCAAAAACGGTGCCTGAGTAAAGGGTAGTAATTGAGAGATAATTGCGTATTCCAACAGCTTTTAACTAAATACATTTTTATATTGTATGAATTTTATATGACAGATATTAAAATTCGAGATGAGCCTTTAAAAATCTTAATGTAACATATTTATTTAAATACAAGCTTTCCCGAAAGAAGTTTTCGATTAATGATAGAAAATTTAATTATTATTATTTTATTTTTTGTAAGGTTTGTGTATTTAGTTAGTGAAAGTTCATTATTATGAATTTAGTAAAATACAGTTGCACTTTCATGATGCTCAGATTGACCAATCAGAAAATCATAGAAAATTAAAGGAACTTTGAAAAAAAACTTTGTCTAAGTATAGTCACTAATGTAAACATTTTTGTTCAAATAGAGTAATTAAGGGTCACTTGTTGACGTGGTCAAATGTTCAACTAACCGATAAAATATGTCTTTGTCGCGTGACCAAACATAAATAACAACCCCAGGATGTAATTCTGAATAAAAACCTCTTAATAAACCCGCTAGTTGTCGGCGATTTGTTGCTTTTATAACCCTGAAAAATAGTGGTCGTACAAATTCAGCACGCGATGTGAAACAACCTACCTAATTTGAGGAATGGAATTTTACAAAGAAATACAGTAGGTACATTTTCGATTTTTATTTAAATTGGCGTCTCTTCGGTTTTAAAAGCATCGCAGTTACAGAGGATGTGAATATAAGAGCATATTTCACGTGTTACTTGAACATAAATATGCAGATTTGGTGTCCACTGTCTAGTTTTGGAGATATTATATTCAATTTCAGTGTTCAGTAGGTAAAGGTTTGTTTAGTTGTTATGTCAAGGTATTTTGGTGCAACTGTTTAAATCGAAGATTGATATGATGAACGTCACCCACACCTCCTTAAGAGTGATCTCTCCCGAAAATCAGGCGATTTATTAAAAGAAAAATTCGAAATGCGAGTAAACTTTAACCTATTCCATGGTATTCGCGAACACAATTAATTTGTTACTAAAGGTACTAACTACATTCTTAACATCTAATACTCAATTCAAAAATATATGGACGTACCTACATACGTGCGAAGGAGGCAATTCTTTCAGCAGTTCGAAATAATATCTTAATGTTTTATACTTAAAATCATATCAGAAATAAGAAAATCTGCTAAACTTTATATCGTTCAATTACTTGTAACAGTATTAGCCGGGAAATTGAATAACAAAACACGCTTGAAAGTAGAAATTTGAAATAATTAGCGAACTTCAATTCCACCTGAAATGAGTTAGGAGTGTTTCCTTGACAAGATGTCTAAAGAAATCCAAATCTGTCTGGATTAAATTTTATTCAATATTTTCTCATGGAATAAATCAACTTTAAACACAAATATATTTCGTGAAGATTATTTTAAGATAAGTTTAAATCTTGACGAATCCTTTGATATACTCATTATTTTTTATAACATTCGACATCGTTATAAAAATTGACAATAATATGTATAGTCAATTAAATCAAATATGTATTTATATATTACTCTTTCATATGAAGATTTTTGTATACAGAATTTGATAACCTCATATTATCGCAGCCTTTTCATTCCCTTTTCATCGATCACTATCGGAAATTGAAACTGGCATATTTTGTTCGTAAATGTATGATAAGGACTTCAGCCACCAAGGCCAGCAAGTTCGTGAATATCAATTGACATCGAACAGAAATGATCTTACTATTCCAGCCTTTGCAGCAGCTGTGGATTATGGTCGTAAGCCCATCGCACACAAATTGAATTTAAATCACTTCTTCTTCTTCATCTTTCTTGTTATAAAGATTTTGGGACTATTCATTTAGAATAATTGTCTTAGATATCCAGCTATCCTACCATCTTTTCAAATGTCTTCCAGGAGTTCTGCGTCCTTCTGGTGTCCCGTGCAAAGTGATGTTAGGCAACCTTTCAAAACCCATTCTGCCAACATGATCCTTCACCAGAATCACCTTCTATCTCTGCCCCATCTAACAACATACACAACCTTACAGATTCTGTGGATTGCCTCATTGGGAATTCTTTCTCTAAGAGTAATCCTTAGGACAAATCAGAGCATCTCCTTTTCCGTTGTTTACAGTATTTAGTTTTTTAATCTGCATCGGTCATTATGATGGGTCTGTATAATTTGATAATTTTGATGATTAAGGTACAAAATTTCCATAGTTAAAATTTTCAGTTGATGAGATTTTTTTTTATTTTGAATTCATATGTCATTGTTTCTGTTTCAAAAGAGAAGATCAAATTTTTGACCGGTATCTCAGAGACTTAGTACAAGTACAAACATTTTCATTTTTTACAATCGTATTTTTATTTTCAGAAATTCCTCTTCACAACGCCACCCGGATGTAGAGAATGTAGGAAAAGTAAAAAAAAAGCCTTAAAAGGGAATATTATAAGTTGGAGCGCCACTTTATTTCCACAAAGCGATGTGACTATATAAATAATTCACCATTCAGTTCCACCTTTCATATTTTCACAAATACCCTTCGATAGGAATGAGTCGTAGGTTGCCGCACTTAATAACCATTCTCCGTAAAAATTGTACCGCACACATACATGGGGTATTAGAGAATATTGTAGAAGAAAAAAACCTTTGGTATCTGGAGTATTAGGGAAGATGAAAAGGCGATACGACCTATACAGTATAGGACCTACATATTATCATACACGCATATAAAATAATTTCTGGTGAAATGGCGAAAAAAAAATCTTTATACAAAGTTCTTCTTTGAGCAGCGTATTCTTTGAAATTTGACATGTACCATCCAGCTTCGTTGTACCACTATGTATTAATAAAGCGATTTGTTTTTTCAATCAATATTTTACTCTCGAACACGTGTTTTTAATAATACATACAACGCACGGATCGTGGAGCAAGTTTTCACAAAGCCCAAATAGGGAAGAACTCGCATTGAACTTGCTATTCATTAAGGTTCAACCGGGATCATAGATTCACGTATTTTTTACTACCGTTTCACTTCTAATTTTAGCCATAATTTATATTCCGGTTGTTTTTCCTTTAATTTGTCAACATCCTAATGGAATCATATATTTTCCATATGCTTTGATAATTTCAATCAAACTAATACGTAACTTGCTATTCATATTATTATTATTATTATATTTTTTCTTTTTTTTGTCCTTTATTTTATTGGGTGTTGAGAGTTCAATCATTATGATGTTTTCTTTTTTTGTTTTTCATATTTTAAACGATTGCATAAGTTTTATTGTTATAATTTGCTTACAATAATTTATTTATTAAATAAGTAGTTAGGCTTTCATTTTTATTTATTATTTTAATATTTATTAATTTATTTATTATTTTACTATTTTTCCTTCTCCCTTATTCTTAAACGAGTAATTACACGTATGTATAAGTTTTTAAATGTTGTTCATCATTATGCTCAATTCTTCTTTTTTTTATTGCGTCTGCTAATTATTTGTAACTGTTTCTTGTAAATGTTTAATTTTTATTTTAAATGCTATATCCAAATATCCACTTATTAAGTAAGAGCTTTAAAAACTAAATTCGATTTTAAAGTTTTCCTTATATTCACATGAATTGGCTAATATGATATGAAAGACTCGTAAGATTATTACGAGGAAATTATACGCGGTGAATTTCCCTCTTAAAACTAAAGTCATTGGAATAAAAGTTAATGCTACACCAATGAATATGAATGGCAGCGTGTTCGTAAATGGAATTTTAAGTATACGAGAAGACAGCGGTGTGATCAAAAGAACAATCATATTTGGGGCTTATGCGTGCCGCGAATTTTGATTAAATCGACATCATTTGTGATTAAAACCACAACATTAAAACATAGAGAAGATTTTTTTTATCTCAATTCTTTATTGCAAAGCTTTCGCGTTCCTCATTAGGCTTTGTGTCTTAACCCCTTCAGACCTGAATTATTGTTTGCGATATAAAAAATTATTTGATTATTGAATATTGGTAAAAGAGTCATCATTAAAACAAATTTATGATTTTTTTCAAAATTTTCATAAATTTTCCCCATTTTCCGGCATGTGCAGAATTGTGCACATTGAGTCTCAAATGTCATAACTGAAAGCCATACAAGTCATTTGATAACATTCATAACAAAGCATTTTTAATAGAGTAAAACTGTTCTACACTTTATATTTTTCTTTGATATGCTACAAAACAGTTGTTACTTTTTCACGCGAATCTAGATTAGATTTATAACAATAGAAATCAATTTTTTGGTGACATAAATTATTTTTTGCATCTTTTTCCCTCTTAACTGTTATCATCTAAAAAGGTCCTATTAAGTTCCATTTATAAAATTGGCTTCACATCATCGTTGGGTCTTCTTTCTCTGAGTATCTTGGGTTCTTCAGAGAAACTGGTATCTCCGGGACGTTCAGCTTTTCTTTTTGAGGCATTTTTTGGCGTCAATCAACGCCTCAGCAAGTCTCATGAAAAAGTGAAACAAATCCAGTTCGTTTTCTTTGCGATGGTAAATTATCAACAGTCTTTTCTGTAGGTATTCAAACCAACCATTAACTATACCTGCTAAATCTACAGCGTGAAAATACATACGGAGTGTCCACGTTTTTATCTTTTATATATTCCATAACGAGACAACATCTGATCTTGGAAGTCAAAACCACTCACAATTTCATTGTACTAATTCTTTTATCAATGGAACCTCTGCCTTTTTTCATCTCCATATCGGAAAGAAACGGTGGGTTTGTAAATTCATTGAGTGTTCCTGCTGCAAAAAACATTTTTTCGTTTCAGTACTTGTAGATGATAAGCTGAAATCGTTCATAGGGAAATTATAGAGTGCCAATTTTGTGTAGTTCAAACACCCGTTTTTATTTCACATACAAGAGTTTATTCGAAATTCCCATGTTTATGAAATCCATATATGATTGTGTCTGTATTTCTTCAAAACCATAATCAGGCATAATATGCTTTTGGAAGTCTCCCAATGGTTTTTTCAACAGAACGACAAAATTACATCATAATTATGGTCCCAAAGTCTTTTCGTCGCCATTTGGGTATTTCCTTTCTCTGTAAGAAGCATATTATATGTTTTATACAAAATAAAATCTTCTTTTGTAAGTGTGTTAAGGCCACTGAATCAGATCCAGTTATTTCATAACATCTTGGAGGGGCTGAAGAATTTTCATTATCCTCATCTTTCTCATCATCGCTCAAATCCCAATCAGAATCCTGTTCTAACATTTCAGACATTATGTTTACATTAACTTCATTTCAAGGGTTATATATTTGGCTGAAATACATAACAATTTTATGAAATATTACGTATAAATAAGCAACAAAAATTTGGGCAAGATGTTACTAAGTTGTCTTTTCTTTGGTACTCTTAGGACGGTTTGGGCATAATTATGCACATCTATTTTTAAATTAATTTTATAAAGTATTTTGTAGACTTTGTTCCACAGTCTTATAATTTACACATAATTTAATCGTTTTTATCAACATTGGAAATATTGTTTTTGATAGAAATCACAATTAAATAATTTAAAAATATTTAGAACATACCCCTACCTCGACGTTGTCCAAAATGACTGTTGGACTAATCATAAACTACGTTGTTTGAAAGCGTTGCTAATAGATGGCACTAGTTGGATGATTTTAAAATAACTGGAAAGATTCGGTTCATGCGCAGAGAGATGGCGGTAGGATAAATATTTTCAAATAACAATTTTATAAGGATTCAAATGTTATGTGCATAATTCTGCACGCAGGGTCTGAAGGGGTTAAGGAAAATATCCTCAGTATTTCTATCTTTAAAGATAACATGATATCTTACTTCTAAAATACCTATCCTAAAGGACGGAATCAGTATGATAGATTCATTTCTTTCATGGTCAACAACGTCCTCTCACGTTCTTCCTTCATTCTTTGTAATTATACATACAAGCAGTAATCCCTTTTCAAAATGCCCAAACTAGCTTACTCGAAGTAAAAAACATTTTTTTTATTTTTGTTGGCATTTTCTATACCTCAAAATACCCCTTTATTTTTTTTATTAAGTATTAAGAAAAAAAACAATGTCGTCAAATATATCGATAGACGCTTCCAGCTGGGAGTCGACCTCGCAGGACGCTAAGCCCATCTCTCAAGTTACAGGCCACAAGCCCTGAACCAAGAAGATTTATCTTTCACAAATGATAGTATGCAACTGACGAAAGCGTTCGAGTATCGAGAAAGTGAAGCTATTTTTGACTTATTGTCAAACAACACATTACTCTACCTATCTAAACAAATTAATAAGCCAGTAAAGCCGTCCCATCCAATCGGGAAAAGAATGTGTGTTAAATCTGTGTGATTTCTATCAAAACTGTTAAATGATTCAAATTATAATATTATCGTTCATAGGTACATAAGTGAGATTCTTAATGATGTACATAAATGGCATAATTTATTTCTAAAGAGAAATTTTCAGAGCGTGTATAATACTTTGAAGATGTGTGAGTAAGTAATAATTCATGTTTATTTGTTTAGACAGGCATTGCCTAGTGGAGGGAGTCACTAAATTGTGTATTATTTTTAATGTATTATTTTTCATGCAATAAAAATTATTATTATTTCAAATCATTTATTCATTAAATCACAATATATCATATGAAGTATACATCATTGTAAAAAAAAATTAATAAAAATAAATTAAAATTAAATACAATGCTATATACTAAATATAAAAATATCGGTATTATCTCTCATGATACATCACGATGTAATGTAATCATGAGAGATCCTCGAACTACAGAGAAAGGAACCTTCTTAACATCCTACATGAGGACAACAGAACTGCCTTTTGGATGGCATATCTGAGACCACAACAGATGCCAAGTTTCCCTAGATTGTCTTTAAGAGACTTAGGAATAACTCCATTCGTCGATATCACTATAGGTATTATGTACGTGGTTGGTGTATGCCACATATCCTTGATTTCGTGAGCAAGATCAAGATATTTAATTATCTTATCTTGCTCGGCTTTTTTCAAATTTTCGTCATACGGAATAGTGATATCCACGAGATACGTTATCCCGTTCCTACGATCAACCAATACAATGTCCGGACGATTTGCGTTAATCGTTCGGTCAGTTTGTATTGGTATATCCCAATACAACTTTGTATTACTGTTTTGCATTACCGAAATTGGGGTGTACCTATAATAAGGTACTTCAAGATCGAGCAAACCATATTTCAAGGCAAGTTTTTGATGAACTATTTTAGCCACATCGTTATGTCTGTGCAGATACTCAGAACCACACAGGAGAGAACACCCAGACAAAATATGTCTGAGTGTTTCTCCTGTTTGGCCACATGCACGACATTTATCAATTAATTATTATTATTATTATTATTATTATTCCTTTTATGTATATCTGGTTTCAAAGTAATTCCTTGAGGAGACATAAAAACAAATGCTGTGGAAGAATATGATAATTCCATCATAGAAATGTTACAAGAAAAAGAGAGAGAGGCTGCCTGATCCTCTTAGGGTCGGTGGGTGGCGAGGTGCGGGGCGATATATCGTATTAGAGTACGAGGAATCCTCGATAAATTTTGATTGTTTTTGAAAGTTAACATGGAGAAAAGAAATTGGGTCCACTCACGTACAAACATTATTTTTCCGTGTGAGTGGAGAGTGAGGAGGAAGAGAAGCTCTCCCAAGACATGGTCGGGGCTGGAAAGCTTTCTGGAAACATCTCCCCTCCTCACTGCCGCAAGGTAAACGGAAATAATGATACTAAATAGATAAAATATCGTATAAATTCTGTAGTTTCGTGTCCTGAATACGCACATCCTCCATCCATACTATTAATCATGGCGATTATTATGTGCAAAATATACGGAAGATACGAAACCAAAATGAGAGTCAAAATGAATACAGAAATGGTTCATTATATATGTAATTGGCAAGATAAGATCTCATACCTACAAGAAATTTGTATGTTTCAAGCACCAAGTTTGTGTTTTCATTTTTTCATAATGTCTGTAATCCTTTTTATACCTGAAATGCACATCTTTGTTTGAAACATAACACATTTGTGACCAAAATCTCGAGTCACATTCTATTCTATTCGTTCTTTAAACCCTACTCAGGGCAGAGAGAGGCAACAAGAACTGTCTATTGCACTCAACTTGCTCGATGTTTATAGTCACGACAGGGGGACACCAGTGGCCTGAACCCCTCCCTCATGGGGTCCGTACGTCCGAGGCTTATTTCTTGCGCTTTTCCTGACCTGTGGGAGTTTAAGGACGTGAGGTAGCCTCTTACAAGATGCTAAAAAAATCAGCATAAATCAGGGGTGCTTTTCTTTGCCGGAAAACCCGCAGCTACTTGTTTACATCATCCAAACCCATTTCAAATTATTAATTTTTGGCTACACGTAAAGTAAAAAATGTGTATTAAATGCTTTGTTCTTAAATTTATGCAATGTCAAAAACATTTAATATATTACATTCCTCTCAATTACAAATAGTTTTTCTTTAATAAACATCTGTCTCCTTTAGTATTAAAAACTCACAAATCATTACCAACTCTTTTGGAGTTACGTAATGCAGATCTAAAATATTAAATTCGGTAAAGAGATCTTAAGTCTTAGACAAAATGTAATATAATCTTTGATAAAAAAGAGGGAAGATTATAATATAATACAGTCTGAAGTTTTAGTGTCAGGGTAAACACGGAAAGGGCGGGAACGAAAACATCGGAATATTTTGATATCAAACAAGGCTTCAATTCTTGAAACGCGGCCTCCTTTCTGTCCTTTATTTTTAATCTTACAAAAAATCGATAACTACTGCTCATTCAAATACCGACCATCTTAGAAAACCTTCGGAATTTATGTATATATATATATATATATTATATATTTACATAAATACGTTTAATAGAGTTTCTAGTTGGCAATAAGGATTGTGTGATTAATAACAGTTTTGGATGAAACAATTAATAAGTTATTTCAAGGCTTCTTCTGATTTATGAAAAACCTACGAGCTCTACTTTAAAGCTTTCAATTTCGAAACATTTAATTGAAAATGTAGACATCGACATTTGTTGGAAGAGATTATTTTAAAAGAACAATTTTCCCTCAAGGACATGTTCGTAACAAATACATTTGTACAATAAGGTTTTTTTTTTAAATAAAATACATTTATTCCTGCCTTGATATTTCAAATATATTGACGTATTCTTTCATTTCAGACGACGACATACAAAAACTTGTTATGTGCGATGTCAAAAAATAAAAGAATAAACATTTTTCTTTCGTACGTAAAACATTTCGCGTAATTTGAAAGAGGTTCGTGTTGAAATATTACGCGAGGACAAATAAACAGACATAGGCATCTTGTAGACGTTTATTCAAATATCTTATTCAATATGGAAAGATAGCAGAATTTTTCCAAAGCATACGCCGATATATGTATCTGCTTCATATCGGAAAGGTAATATTTGTTCACGTTTAGTTTGAAAATATCCAAACCATCTGCGAGTTTTCGAGTTTTTCTGTAGTGAGAATACGATAAAAAACGACGATTCACGAATTTAAATCCCTATATTTCTCCACTCGGGGTCTTTTGAAACTGCGCTCGATTCTGGGCAACGTTATAGCTGTCTCCTGCACCAAAATCAAATTTCTCAGTTCGCTCTAAGAGAACCATACTCACAGTGTTGAAGAAACAACAATTGACGGGATGGCACAAATAGGAAAACCTATAAACCGTACCAAAGGGCCCACTTCAATGAACGAAGAAGAGGCACAGAAAATCTGGATTTCATTAGCAGATCTGTGTCAAATAATGTCAAATACATCGAAGTGCGTGTGAATATCAAATACATAAAATAACAGTTGTGTGCGTACTGTTTTTTTATTGATTTAATCTATTTTTATGCATAATTTAAAAAAAAATAGCATTCGCCACTCCTTCCTTATATAAACTATAAGTGTGCGAAATTTATTACTCCTCCGTCCGCGTGATTTTCGTAAAAATAGTCACAAAGTTTTTCCTTCACGTATTAACATATAGATTAAAGAACTAGAGTTGAGAAACATTCAAAGACAATTTTATACAATTTTGTAAAATTAAGACATTAAGCTTTGTACAAATGTGCCCCAATTCGTAAGAGGGATATTGTAAAAGCGGCACTTGAAAATGTAAAAAAGGTATATTAGGATACAAACATTGTAAACGATGTACTTTGCAGGAAAAATAATAAACAGTAAGAAATTTGCATTTTTATGAAGGAAGGAAAAAATTCAATGTGATCCCAGCTTCGGAGAGAAAACACAACGCAAAAACAATTACTTGAGAGGAGTAAAAATGTGAGTCTTATAATGAAATTAGCCCTGTCAGCCCGACGGGGAATGGCCCCGGGGACGAGAGGTTTTTAAACCTTTACAGTCTATTTTTATTGCTAATTACCCCTTATCTAATTATACTTTGCAATATTCTCCTTCGCTTCGAAACATAATAATCAATATTTGATTTTAGAAAATTGATAACTTGAAAAGGGATCGAATGAGATTTTTGTCAATTATAATCGGAAGATTAAAAAAAAACAAATTGGAGTTATCTTAATTTCTTTCAGTTATAATACGTATTTTCTTATGTTGGAACATCGCGCATAGCCCGCAGACTTTATATTCGATTTTATTCACCGCTGATCATTGCAGATATAATTGAAGTAATGTTGCATTCATTCATTCATTCTCCCTTTGAACCCCACTTAGAGGCATAGGGAGGCAACGACAGTTCTCCATTACGCTCGATCTTGCGCAATGTTTATGACCTCCTACCAGACCATATCCAACTAATTCAGTTCTGCCTCGAATGAACGGAACACAGTTTGAGAAGTCCATGACAACAATAAATGCACTATTTTGACTACCTGCTTATTTGACGCAACACTCTGAGTCTTCATACAGGGAATGCATTATTTTCAATAACAACTTTTCAAGTATTATAATCTTGTTATATAAATAATTGAATTTCCTGTACCAAGAACCTCTTTAAAATAACTTATATTAACGCCTGATTTTCCGAGTCAACAACGTAAAACAAAACGGGTATCAACGGATATTTTTCAATCTGAAAGAAGTTTTCGACACAAATTATTTTTTTTTTGGTGAAAAATTCGGTGTACCTACATGTTAATTGTATGGCCATGGAATAAACTTTGTTAAATAGTAAGGTACCCAACATATAAAAATGCCTATGGGACAGATTTTCAAGGAAGTGTTGTTCTTAGTAAGCCCCGAATTGATCCAAAGTTTGTATATAAAAACAGACTCAAGATAAGTAAATTGAATAATTAACGCGGAAAAAAAATTTTGATCTTAGATTAAACTTACACAGATTAAAAACTTAGATCGAACATCAGTAATGAATTCTTAGAGTTTTTGGTTGTAATATATACGTTAAGATCTAGTCCTAAAAGAGGTCACAAGAATCTAGACATAATTAGAACGTTGTGCACCAAGAAAGCCAAAAGGCAATAAAGATGAGAAATTTACAAAAATGGATACAGTCATATCCTGGCGCCAAATACATGACAGCAGTCGCAGTCTTGAAATTTGGTTGCTCTCTTGTTCTCAATAATTTCCAACTTTTATCTCTATCTACTTGTTGCAAACATGAGATTTTTCAACATGTTGAACATGTTGAGAATTATCATGATTAGGAGTTTCGGATACTTAAACAATACCACCTAATGGCGAACGTTGTTAACGTAAAGTGATCACGCTAAGCCCGCCTTCGAAATAACAGTAGAAGACGGTCGTAAGCCCGTAGTGGTTTGTTCCATTTAAAAATCGAACATCAGTAATGAATTCTTACAGTTTTTAGTTGTAATATAACTTAGATATTGTAATTAACAAAAATGTTATATTGTAGCTCATACCTATGAATGTAGGATTAATCTTACAGTTTCCTACGTGGTACAATTTGAATTGATTTACAAGGCAATTAAGCAAAACTTGGTTACGTCCACAATGGAAAGTGTTGTTTAATAATATTATTATAAAGAAACTCCGGATACCCATAAATTTTATCCAGTAATAAATGTACACGGTTTTATTATCATAATGTTTAAAAGCAATTTAAATTTGGAATATTGTTAAAATATTACCATTCGATGTTGCCACAACAATGAAAACCATTTTCAATGGGTTGTTTATTTTTTCAATTGTCAATGATCATTCATTTATATTATTTTATATTAAAATTTTCTATACCAAATATATTTTATTTATTTTCGTCTGCGTAGGCAAAACAGTATAACTTTGAAATTTAAATTTGTTTTATCCATAAATTTTCGTCTATTTTTTGTTCTACTATTGAGCAATATTATCTGCATGCGGTAGATTAAAACGGGTAATGCTATGAAATGATCTTAGTATTGCACATTGACAAGATGCCAATGGAACCCTTTACAAACCATATTTTTTATGCATAACTTTAAAAAAATCTTAGCATTTACTTATATAAACGGTAAGTGTGCGAAATTTCATAGCCCCCGTAAAAAGGTGTACCTAGGTACAAAGTTTTTGCTTCACGCATTAATATAAAGATTATTTTTACTGGGTAGGCAGGTTCAGTTGACAGCTCTATTTGCTACTAAGTGTTTCCGGTGATTTGAAGAGAATCTTTTCGAGTCAATTTCAACTAGTGTAATCTTATGTTCACATTATTATCTTAACGTATTTTATAGTGACAAAGTTGATCCTCTTGAAATGTACCATTTTTTTTATAAAGACGACTATTTTATTCTATTAAAATTATGTGTGAGAGGGTTCACTGAAAAATACTTTTCATCGCACCTGACTTAAAGTCCAATGATATTCAAGTTGTATATTATATTATTATTGAAATTCAAATATAACTTTGTGCTTAGAAAACGTACAACCTTTTCCGATGCTTGACGCTCTACGTCCAGTTTTCAAATTTAATTGGCTTATGAATAACCATAGTTAACTATGGGTTTCTCAGTAATGGAAGATTTTGAATTTTACATGTCGTTGGGCACGAGCGCTTTTCCACCGTAGATCGACAGTGAAAGGGAGTTGTGACATCAGCCAAACGGTTAGGTTGCAAATTAACTAATTACATTTGAGTGCGCCCCAACTACTAAAGCTTTTAAGAAGCTATACAACTAGGCAGGGGGTATTTACATATATCTGGCTACAGTATCACGTCTCATTTTAAGCCCATACAAATGATTAGCGTACTTAAAAATAAAGGAGACTTTAAGTTTCTTTTAGAAAATAACGCGTTTCATAACAACAAAATGTCATTTTAAACCCGACTTTATGTTTATGTCTCGTTATTGGCACTAAATTCGACTTTAGTGAGTTCAATCTTTTAACACCGGAGTCCATAGAAAATTTCGTGGCGCTTTAACTGTCGCAAATTATGAACATTTTTTGTATACGATGACACTGAGGACAATGATAACCGAAATAGGGTGGAAAACATGACAAAAACGGGAAGAACATTATGGTTTTACTGATTTAATTTACTAATTCATAAACCGTAATAATAAATTAACAACAATAACGACACATTGATGCTTTATTGAGAAACGAAATTGACAGATTAATAAAAATTCCGCGAAAATATTAGTAAGCAACCTATGTTTTCCATAGATTTCTATGGTAACACTATCAACTGCTACCAACTTTCAAATATTTTCTTTATGAAACGCGTCAACTTAAAGGATACTTTAAATTTTAAATGTTCCTTTAGCTAAAGAGTTCTTTAGTCGCTTTTTTTGAAACCGGCCGTTAGAAACATAGAAATAATAACAAAGGTATATGTTCAGCACAGTATTAATTTTTGTATACAAGTGTCCTCATAAGTTTTCACCATACCTTGGTTTTTGTTAACGATATAGATATGTCATCTCTCTTTTCTTCTAGGCAATGTTAACTGGAGAATAAGGTAATAAACCATTTTTATGACATAGGGATCCTTACACAGAAGCATAGTTATGTTAACTTTAGTGGTATAAAGAAGTTTTTTGAATTATTTGAAAATTAATTTTTTTTTAAATTGAAAATGAATTTTCAATCAATAACACAAGTAGGTAAATTTTGTAGCAGTAATTTCCGGGTCTAAAAACCATCGGAGCAACAACAGAAATTAATGTGTGATATATGATGATAATTAACCAATTCATTAATTGAAAATACAACTGTGTACTCACATTTTTCATGAGAATATGTTCTTCTAATTACTCCATCCTTGATTCATAGAAAGTCACCAATCGATTATAATCTTCTTGAAATAATGGTTTAGCCAAGTTTTAGTAATATGGTTAGATTAAAACAATCAGATAAGGCCCCAAATTGCATCGACTCGTAATTTCTTCTTTTAAAAATGTCTAACTACTGATGAGGTTACAGCATGAAAGTTACAAAAAAAACTACTAAGCATGAATAGTGTGGTTATATATTATTATGTTTTAAATTTAAAAATCATCAACTTAAAAAAGTGATAGTGAAAAGTTAAGAACATGATATGAAAAATACTGTTATTAAATGTAATTTAATGGAACATATTATATTATATTTGATTACATAATGAAATACGAGTATATTATAATAATTATAAAAAACAATAACACAATAACATTTTTTTTCGTCCTTGTATGTATTCAAAATTATGACTGTTGACTGAATTAAGCGAGATAAAAAATCTGGTTATAGTCGCATGGAAATTAGAAAAAAAAATGATGACGGCTCTTTCTTGTCTGGTGTTGTATGGCTGCGAAATGAAAACCATCAGCCAAAAGGAAGCAAGACGTCTGTTTTCGTTTAAGATGTGGTGCTACAGACGAATGTATAGAGTTCACTGGGCAGAGAAAATCGACAATCATGTATGCTAGGATGAAGAAACAAGGCAACTTATCAAAATAATTGCACAACAATAGGCAAATTGGATAGGCCAACCATCCAGGCACCCAGGCCTGCTTTGCAACATCGAAGGAGTGATTGCAGGGGGAATTGTGACGGAGATCGTACCAGAAACAGCTACATAGAACAGGGCCCTTATTCTCGTAGCGGTCTTAATACGCTCTTATCTTGATTGACAATCATAAAATGGCGGATTGGTATTCACAAAACAAGATATCTAGTAGATATCTTAAAAATTCGTTATGTTTGAAATATCAGTATGAAAATGATCCAGTTCAAGATAGGATTAACATTAACATCGTGTCTTAATCTTATCGTTAAGTGAGTTTTAAAAGCGATTGATTACGAGAATAGCCCTACAGGTGTTTGAAGGTATGGCGGTTAGACAGTATGGAAATTATACCACACAAACTAATTTTCTATCTGATGACAACGAGTGTATAGAACCATCCAGGATAAAGAGCCATCTAGCGGAATACGACGAATACATCTCGTATTTTATCAACAATGTAGATTCATCACCGTCTGTACCAAGTCAACTAACTTAGGATATTTCACACCAGAGGGAGAACACATCACCTATTTGGAAAAGATTATCTTGCGTGAATAACCCAACTATAAAAGCTTTTTCAATATACAATTTTATCACTCTTTCCTTCAGAACCCACTACCAGTGCATAACATTGTAATTAGTTTTAAGTTAAAATATATTTTTTTTTTGTGATACTTTATTTGAATTCACTAATATAGTGCTTGTGCTTTTTGTAATATAAAATCGAGTTTCATTTCGGTAGTTAGTGGAATTCCTTATTAACTGTTTAATCTAGTTCATAAAGAAATAGTGAAAGTAAGTTGGTGAGTACTCCAGATATTCTTAATCTTGCCAAAACTCATAAGAGAGTTTCTCATCTTCTGATAAAGACCATTTTTCCCCAATATCATTTGACCTTGAGAAAAGAAATCAGTACTCCTTCTTCATCTCAGCCTCATCTCATCTTATGGATCAGATTCAACAAATCTGAAAGCCATTAATTGGTGACCCTACGACGTTCGAACACCCTTCTATCAATTACCATAATAAATTGCTTCAATTATCTACTTAATCCATCATTTTCCAATAATCTCCAACAATCCATTAACATTCTCAAACAAAATTTTCTCAACAATCTTAACAAAATTGTCACATGTACACTTTCGTCCACTAATCCATCTCGAATATTTAACACCCTATACATTCATTCCAAATTATCTCTTTCACAAAGCCATCTAAATAACATTGTCCCACAATTCAAGATTTTCATATCACATACTACATTCAAAATTAAGCGCGTCTCTCACAATTTTCGATTCGGCGCAACTTCACTACACTGCGAGTACAAATGTCAAAATAGCATCACAAACCGCTTTGTTCGCGATAAATATGTTCAAATTTTAGACAAAATATATGAAATTATAGGGTAAAATCATGTGCAAAGTCTAAAATTCAACTGGTTCTGAAGGGATGAGTCATCCGACGGGTCACAGGCAAGTAAAATCTTTAAAAATAACATTGTAAAACGGAATTCAGCCCATATTTTTTTTTCCAAACAATTTCAACCCATCGGATTATTTTAAAAGCCTCTTGTTTTTCTGCCTCCTATTTATTATTACCAACATTCAATCAATAATGCCTAAACACTGTAAAAACGATATAAAAATCTTTAAAAAAAGAAAAAAACTTAAAAATTAGTGAACAATAAATTTTGTAGGTTAAATTTTTTCACGATACAATGTCACATCGAGGTTTTTTTCATAAAACTTTTCATGTCTTTAAATACTGATAAAACTTAATTTAATACATTAGCTATTTATAATCGCATGCTGAATTGCAAATTTGAATGATTTTTTACAAAATAATAACCTTTGATTATCTGATTGCAGATTCACAAGTACATTATTATCATGTTGCCAAACTTTGAGGTAACCTTTTTATATTTTATATAAACAACAAGCGAAACAAATACCTACATTTTTATTTAATTTTCATAGCGCATTATTGCATTTTAAAGAAAAACAAGAAATTTAAATCGCATTTTTCACATACATTCTTATTTTATTCTGGTCAATAAACGATTATTTATGTATCAACTTATCAACGATACAAATATTTCAATGGTCTATTAAAATATTCTATCTAAATTGTCAATGTAAAACAATTATATTACCATCTTATATTACCATCTACTAGCCAATTGCTATTAACGTTTTCCGCGACTAGAGAAATTCTATCTCAAGAATCTCAGTCCGAATTCAATTCGAGGTCAACTTACATACGCAAATACGGCCAAATACTTATACACATGTACTCATACACATGTATTCATAAAAGCTCTATGTATTTCACGCCACGTCTAGTACAATGCACCGCGCATTTTCAGACCGAAATTCCCATTTCGTCGGCTAACTACATACACACAAGAGCAGAGATACTCATCTTAAAAGCTTTCTTGTAGTGACTGAGCAACAGACATACACACATGATCATAGCATCATACGTATAGTCTACCAAAGGCATACACACATGACCACAGCGTCATTCGTATTGTCCATATTATACACACATGACAACAACGTCATACGTATAATCTATTACCATCAAATATACAACTCAACGAGTTAAGAAAAAGACAATTAATGTATTTACATTCATACAAAAGACCATTGAAAACAAAATTCTAAAAAGTGTCATATTAAATTTTCCCAAATCAGTAACATTTATTTAACATTATTGACACACATACATTGACAAAATAAAACATTATAATTTTTTTTAATTCAAACACACTATGTACAACTATATTACCATGTCTACCCACTATTTTTCACTTATTTTATTGTATAAAAATTCTAATATGTATTTTACAAATGATTACAGATCCCAATACAAAACCACCAACTGTATATTGCTAATACCAGATTGGTAACAAATTTTATTATATATAAAGGATCTCACATAGTAACTTCACTCATAGTATTAAAACATATACCAATTGTGTATCATAACTATTCAATACCATTTTTTTAATAATTTTTCCTAACTTTATTTTGAATATTGAACAAAGAATAACATTGAAACACCCTTAGAAAAATTTTCCTAGAACATTTATCTTAGTAAAGTATAACTTGTAAAATTTTTTCAAAGTCAACATTTGTTTATAATATACTCAAACAATTTCTTAATTTCAAATTTAAAATTTACTTCACAATCTTTTAAATTCAAGAACCACCCTAAAACAAATATACGTATACCAATTCTATTGTAAGTTTTTTTGTTTATTCTATATGTTGCATATTATCTCATCACGACACTACTCAACCAACGCTGGACTACACCAACGCAAATCCAACTGATGGAAGCCTACGATAGCAATCTTCACCTGCTGTACTTAGCAAAGGCGGACTATACGAGTTGTCTCACAGACTTCGTAGCTCGGAGGCCAAACTTCTCCAACGAATTTTGCCCCACTACTGTCTCTCTCCAGTGGCAGATGTACATCACACCACGATTACACCCCACTGAAATCAACTGATGCATTTTTCCTTGCTCGTCAACAGACTTCATGGATCAACCAGTTACTACAGCACATCCACCATCGCTGCTGCATTAATGGCTGAGCGCAATCAACATCGCCGCTTCATATGGTAAAACACATCAACGCTGTTTTAACCTATTTTAGCCATCATATTACCCCAGTGCAACCGCACTAACGTCGTGAACACTCCGTCCAACTTCTCTTAAGTTCCAGTCGCTACAGAACCCAGCCAGTCGAGCCATGTCAACATCCAGTACGTACCATCCTACAAACCGCTCAACCAGAGGACTGCAGAGTTCCACACTCCACACTCCATCACCAGATCCACATCAGAATTTATAGCACGCCATAAATTCTTGCGGGAGGCTATATGGCGGTTAGACAGTATGGAAATTATACCACACAAACTAATTTTCTATCTGATGACAACGAGTGTATAGAACCATCCAGGATAAAGAGCCATCTAGCGGAATACGACGAATACATCTCGTATTTTATCAACAATGTAGATTCATCACCGTCTGTACCAAGTCAACTAACTTAGGATATTTCACACCAGAGGGAGAACACATCACCTATTTGGAAAAGATTATCTTGCGTGAATAACCCAACTATAAAAGCTTTTTCAATATACAATTTTATCACTCTTTCCTTCAGAACCCACTACCAGTGCATAACATTGTAATTAGTTTTAAGTTAAAATATATTTTTTTTTTGTGATACTTTATTTGAATTCACTAATATAGTGCTTGTGCTTTTTGTAATATAAAATCGAGTTTCATTTCGGTAGTTAGTGGAATTCCTTATTAACTGTTTAATCTAGTTCATAAAGAAATAGTGAAAGTAAGTTGGTGAGTACTCCAGATATTCTTAATCTTGCCAAAACTCATAAGAGAGTTTCTCATCTTCTGATAAAGACCATTTTTCCCCAATATCATTTGACCTTGAGAAAAGAAATCAGTACTCCTTCTTCATCTCAGCCTCATCTCATCTTATGGATCAGATTCAACAAATCTGAATGCCATAAAGGCATGCGATGTAGCGCGTCTGCAGATATGAAAAGGCTGGCCGACGATAAGGCAGCTTGGAGGCTGGGACTGTTTGGTACAGACCAATTTACGGATTGAAACCCAAAAAAAAATCACTTTACTATTCAGGATCTAGCAACCAATTGCGTGTATTTATGTAGGTAAACACAATGGAATAATAAATACCGGTGTAATCAAACGGAGTGATCTGAATAATACTAAACAAACTGTACATATTCCTCGCCGACATAGACATCTTCTGTAGTAGCTTACCATCCTTCAAACATAATCTCAAACTCAGTTTCGCGGAATGATGCGTGTAAAAGTTGATGAATGATACATTTTATTACCTATTTTAATTGATTTACTATTTTATTTTATTAATTTTTTTTTTGCACATAGTAGTAGCGGTCTTACTCATTTTGGCCAACTTAATACGTTTTAATTCGTTTTAACTGATTTCAATTCATTTTATTTAAATTATTATTTCACTTTATTTAATTTCAATTTAATTTTTGTTTAAACCATTTTTGTGATCTTATTATTCCTATTTTATGTGTGTGTTAGTGTGTATTTTACTCAAAGAAATGTTCAAATTAAAATATTTTTTTTACTAATTGTTATTATAATATTATTATTGTTTCTCTTTTTTATAGTCTTCTGCATATATTATTATTTTATTCGATCATAACACATCATATATAATTTTTAATGCTTTTATCTACATATCATAACCATCTTTTGATTATTCTTTTTTTTCTGTTTTATTTTTAACTGTTTAGGTTGATCTCTTTGTGAGTACCTATAATTTTCATAAATTTGTGTAGATAATGATAATTTTTATAATCCTATTATTCCTATTTTACGTGTGTTTAAGTGTGTATTGTTATTCAAAAAAAATGTTCAAATTGAAATACTTTTCTAATTATTGTGTCTATTGTAATTATTTTGATCATACAGAATTTTAATGCTTTATCTATCATGTCTGTTTATTGTTGTATTTTTATATGTTAATTTGTAAATGGCTAATAAAGCCGTAGAAAGAGGAAATAAATAAATAAATAAATATTGATGAACAAGTTAAAATACCAAGTAGTGTGCAACCACTTAGAGTAATAATAGCGTAAACGTTAGTGCTAGCTTTGACATGAAGGTACAGCGTACTTAAGAAGGTACATCCACCTTTACAGCCAAGTTTGCGTCTAGTTATGTTCTACCCTCATCGAATAACAAAAACAAAAAAACTTATAATTTTAAGTTTCTAAGTAAACTGTGAGCATTACGTGCGATGCATACAAATTGTATCTACATAATATTTTAGTCCGTTTATATTTTTGAATGCGCATCAATCGTAGAAAACAGACGTTAAGGTCAGATATTAATATGCGAAAAGCCGCGCAAAATTCCATAGAGCGTTCTTAAATACTCTTTGATATATTAACTTTAATATATTTAGAGCTATTTAAAAAACTTTATTTTTTTAAGATCTTCATACAAATTTTTCACAAAAGACAGTAAGCCATCTTTTGGAAACAAAATTACTCATGTAAACGTTGAACGGAATCTTGGTATTACTGTATGAAAATCCAATAAAATAATTGGAGATTGATTTGTTATACATATAAATGTTATTCAAAACTTATTATTCTCAATAAAAAAGATTTAATGAAAGATTTTGGAAAAATATTTCCTCCATTTTGAATATTGACACATTTTAAAAAATTTATGGCCACAGTTTTTTTTCAAAATGTCGTAGCCAGATAGATGAGTAATTATGTGGGTACCAGATAAATTCATATTAAATATTAAATAAAATGTATTAAATATTAAAGAAAATATAATAAAGCTAAGGTAATAAAATATATTAATGAAGATTTAATTTGAAATTTGTATGAACATCCATAATAGCAAGAATTGGATGGTAAAACAGTTTGCGTAGTGTGTACTTACCCACATCTAAATCTCAAAACATTACCAGAATATGAATTCACGAAACTGTATCGAGCTCAAAATTCTTATGTAGATAAATGCAAACTTATATTCTCTTACCTTTTACTTATTTTATTTAATGTTACATTCATCACAAAACAAGGTGGGTAATATTTTTAATAAACATAGCATGTTGTTGAATGTTGAAGCATCCGGTAAAAATTTGGCAGCGTTTCTTGACATATCCAAAATCCTTGCAAGGTTCTGACCTAGAAAAAAACATAATTCATTTAATATATGAAAGCAAAATAAAGTGATTACATGGCCATGGTTGCAAATATATAAGACAAGATTAGAAAATTTTGCATTTTTCAGGGATTTGTTTTAAAAATACACATTGTGAGAATTTGATTAGAATCAATATTAAGGATTTAGAAAGTATATCAAACTTTTAAGAACTTCATATTATATTAAAGTGTAGTATTTATACCTTTTAAAGATCTTCATAAAATCCATTTAGACTGCATAATGAACCATATTTGATATATGCTCTGCATAAAACCTTCATTTGGAATCTTTCATTATTTGTTTGAAAGTGTAGCATTTATACCTTTTAAAGATCTTCATAAAATCTATTTAGACTGCATAATGTACCAGGTATTATTATTTCAAAGCTGCTACTCCATGTCTAGAACATAGTATACAAAATAATCTTCAAAACCTGTCATATTTTAGTTACAGGGACAGCAAATTCAAAAAGTATCACATATTATGCCCCTATATCTTTACAATTCATGAATAGCCTAATCTTAGTAATTATATATAGCTTAGGTACCTACTTAGAAAAATATATTTCAATATATTAAAAGCTTACAATGTTTTTGAATTTGGAATTCAATCGCTGTTTTGTTTGTATGAGCTGTCAGAATCTGAATCTAATGACAATCGGTCCGCGGTCGCCATAGATAGTGAGCTTCACGAGAAAAGAATGAAGAAATTTTTTATAATAATTTATTGAATGTTTTATAATTTTTTTTTTACACAATAATGTAGTTTTTGTGTGAAAAATATTTTTTTTTAAATGAATCAAGTATTTAAAGAGGCCATTATATAAGTAATTCGAGAAAAAATATAATTTATTGAATGTTTTATATTTTTTTTTTCACCTTTAAGGTGGTTTATGTGTAAAAAATATTTTTTTGAATGAATTAAGTATTTTAAGAGGCCATTATAAAAGTAAATCAAAATATTATTATATCATAAAATAATTTTATAGTACTTATACCTATATTCTAACTAATGTTGAATTGTAATATTATCTTTTGTTATCCATGGATCACACCACGATGACAGGATGACACTTCACAATAAATCGTATTTTGTTGTCAAACGAAAGTTACGGTTCGATTTTGAAAATAATTATTTTCAATTGAGTTTAATGAAAATAAAACTGGTAAGTCATTAATTGATTAAAATATTTGTAAGCTTAAGCCATAACTTCAAACATTTATGCGTTGCAAATTGCAGAATAGTTATGTTATAAGACGGAAAGTACCGAAATTACAGGATCTTAATAGTAATTAAAGTAATTAATTTTGTTTATATTTTTTCAGGTTCCTCTGGCAAACGTGTTTTCAACAAGACTAATTGCTTTCATCCCACCTTTTTGACATAGCAATTAAGTACATACTTCTAATGATCAAATTGATTGATAAAAGTGCATTTCTATTTAAACAAACTCAAAAGTTTTATTTTTGCAAGACAACATTATTTAACAAAATGGTAAGCTATGTAAGAATTTCATTAATTATGTTTCTTGAATTTCTTTATGTGTATTTTAATTCAGAAACATTATGTTGCAGATGAATAATTTTAGAGAGTTCCTTAAAATTTCCCATTTAGTTGAGAAGGGAAATAATTGTAGTGAAAAAATATTCAATGGCAGCTTATGGGATGTAAAGAAGATTGACCATAATCAATAACAGACTCTTGCGGGTGCCAGTGATTTTATCAATTTTTACTACATATCATTATAAATAAGTTATCTTTCTTCTTTTGTGTTGTGGCCCGCTAAAAGCATATTATCAGCTTCATACAGAGTCTAAATGTATCTTAAACCATATTATATAAAAACAATAATGCTTCTGGCTCGACACAACACAAGCTGATACAATTAGTGTGTTTCTAGCAAATAGATTTTTATATATAACTACCGAGATGGAGTACTCCAATAGCTCTTCATAGTAAATAAGTGAAGCCGATTTGGCCGGCAATTTTGACAGTACAGTAGTCAAAACGGAACGTAAGAAATGATGTTGACATTTATAAAGATACTTAAAAATGATCTAATTTCACTTAGGTATTTCAATGTAAAAATATGTTTTATTGTAAAAAACACGACAAAATCGACTGAATAAATATACACCGTACCACGTTCTTTTGGGAACCAAACTGTCAAAAGTTGCAATATTTCGGCTTCATTTTTGAATGCGAATCGGGATTCTACGTTATTTATTGTATAGAATTCTGTGTTCTAGCATCAGATTTATTTAAACTTTAAATTTTTGATTTCGGTTATGGAATAAAAATGATATAATGTTGGGTTAAGAAGTGAATAACTAATATAACGGTGGGTCGGAATATCTTTTCTGGTTTCCATTTGTTTGGGAGAATATTTTTTTTACTCTGCTGATTTAACAATAAAACTTTGAGATTATACATATTTTATTTTTTTATATAGCTTTTCAATTGTTGATTTTATGTTTTATGAATTAAATAATGATTGGACAAAAAATAAATAAAAATTCATTCATTCATACTCATAAATAATACTACTACTAAAATGGTTCTACCTTGAAAAACTTGACATTTTTCAGAAGCCAATAACTTAAATTTTAATTTGTTTCCTATGTACATTTTGGTTCAAATTTTGTTTAATTTTAATAGATAATGGCATTTATCAATAAGGAGAAGAAGAAATACCTAAATTGGATATTGATATACCTGCATTGATTCATTGAAAATTTCCTTATAGGTAACTTCACATATTTTTTTAAATTATATTGTAGTGGTGTAGTTTTGTTTTGATTCCAATGCCTTTCTCAAAATGACATTAAATAGTTTTGCCTAATTGCCATAGAATTTTTCACCTAATTTTTCACATAATAATAATACAACATCTATTGACGTCAAGTGAGCATCTCGGTAGGTTTCGAATCCTACTATGGGCAATTAATTCTTCAATTTCCTGTGACGAGTCTGGGGATTGCAGATTTATAAGTTGAACCACCAAAATAGAGAGTATTGTTAATCTATGTAGGTGAGTTTATTTGCATAATCAAGTTGATTTTTATTCGCTCAGTAATAATCTACCAGATGTTGTTACTTGCATCTTGAAGTTATAACACATCAACCATTGATGTCAAGTTAGATGCAAAACTCTTCAACAATTTGTGGCGATTATTTTGAGTTTGATGTATCCAGACATGGAAAAGAAATTTATGGTAATCATAGATACAAATTTTTACAATTTCTCATATATATTTAATGTGATTAATAAATTTCTAAAATTACAAAATTTTCATAGTAAAATCTGCGTAAACACAGATGGCCATCTTTTGAAAACAAAATTACTCATGTAAATGTTGCATGGAACCAAAGTTTGACAGAATAAAAATGTATTTAAAAGATTCAAGGTTGTTTTGAAATAAAAATAAATGTAATTCAAACCATATAAAACACATTTTATCAACATTAAAATGAAAGTACATTTTCAGATTACTTTTCGACTAACGTTTGAGGTCGGTAAAACAGCTGCCTTTATCATTAGCCAATCGCATAAAATTTGTACCATTCCACACATAGAGGTTGTAGGGAATGTAGTCAAGACTCAAACCATATTGAGAGTAAAACTTTCATATTATTTAGGTAGGTTTGTATTATATTACTATTAAAGGAATTTTTTACCCTTCTATTGAGCAGTGGAATTGAATCAAGTGTAAGATGTAACATATTATGATACATGCAGTTTTTTCCATGTACCTAGGTATGTGGCAGACTATAATTTTTCTTCTTTCTTTTTTATAAACATTAAAACTGTCATTCTTCTCTCTTTTTATGAATTGTGAAAGTGTAATTCTTCTTTTTCTGTGCTTATGTCAGTTATAGAGGTCAGTTAAGCAATGGGAAGCTAGACTAGAACAATAGAACCTGTTTAATTACCTATCAATCAAGCTTGACATTCGGAATTAAAAACGTAAAGCAAGACGGGTATTAGCTAGTAATATATATATTCAAAGTCAACATTAATAAACGTTTCGCCTGAAAAATAAATAACCAACAAAATAAAAATGAAATATTTTGTATGGTAATGAGTTGAATTTTAAAAAGTCAAATTTATAGTTTTGAATATTTCAATGCGTAGAAATACGATAAATATTAGTGAAAATTGAGAATTCCCTGCGTTATAATTATGTATTCAAACACATTACTCCACTAAGAAATAACCTAATATTGTGAAGAGTAAATAAGAATGAATAATGAAGAATTACAAATTCTTATAGAATATCGGTAATAGGTACGATGGTAAATTTGTGAAAACTTATCTTCTAAGGAGGGGTTTTAAAAACATAGAAAGGACATCACTCCTTAACCCAGGAAGAGATCGATAAGTTTTTAATGAGACAATCCTACGACTGTAAAATTTAAGGAAAATCTAGGTATGTTAATATTTATTACAAGTTTTTGAAAGGCGCCCGTGGCGCCCACTTATGCTTTTTTCTTGCAAACGTTGCTTTTGAAGAACTTGGTTGATTGAACTCTTTATTTCAAATCTAAAAAAAAACAACTTAAACTTGTTATTACAAACTTAGCATTCGAATGGCTTTTAGCATGTGGTTGTTTAATTATTTGATTGATTAAACTTTTTATTGCAAATATTGCATTCGTATAGATTTTCTCAGCTGTGAGTTCGCATGTGAATCATTAAATTACTTGAGTCTGTTAACTTTTTATTGCAAGCATTGCATTTGTTTGGCTTTTCTCCGGAATGTAGTCGCGTGAGTTCTTTTAAGTTTCCTGATTTAGTAAACTTTTTCATGCAACTTTGCTTTTATATGGCTGGATTCGCATGTTAGTCTAACGCACACGGTTGAAGGAATTCTTTATGCAAACCTAAAAAATAACTTAAACTTTTTATTACAAACTTAGCATTAACATGGCTTTTAGCATGTCATTGTGATTGTTTAAATTATTTGATTGATTAAACTTTATATAACAAATATTGCATTCGTTTGGCTATGAATTCGCATGCGAGTCTTGAATTAAATATCCCGAGTATGAATTGTTTTTCTAAACATCAAGACCTTTAAAAAAAGT
The DNA here is from genome assembly GCA_963576905.1 of Mystacides longicornis. Classification (NCBI taxonomy): domain Eukaryota; kingdom Metazoa; phylum Arthropoda; class Insecta; order Trichoptera; family Leptoceridae; genus Mystacides; species Mystacides longicornis. The sequence continues at coordinate 20,114,962 of OY756426.1, read as the reverse complement.
GCTCAGCCACCCACAAATCTCTCTTGGCGCCATCTTCTGGTCAATGAAGGAACTAAAAGCGTTAATGACATCAGTCAGTCAGTGACTCAGTGACAAAGACAACTATATATAAGATTGCTTTTATATTACAATAGACAAGAGTCCTCAAACTTCCACCAAAAACACGCTTAGATTACTCAACTGAAAAATGTTTTGTAATTGTTGGCTAGTTCGTCCACAGCTTGGTATTTTCGCAAACACTTCACATTTTTCATACATATATGAAAAAACCAATCCATCTCGAGAAATATATTTCGTACTTATATTATTCTTCTGATGTAAGTCGGTTCTTGTCATGACGATAATAATAATAATAGGTGTCCAAAGGAAATATTATATCGAAAAAATATTACCTAGATACTTGATCAGAGGATCCTACATATAATTATTGCTAAGGGGAGAAATGTCAAATTTTTCGTAGTTGTCAACGTGATGAAGTGAAATTGGGAAACCCATAAGGATAATGAAACAAATAATGACTCTTTTCTATGCATGTCGTCCGACAGGTTTTGCCGCTTGTTAGGTATATCGTTAATGTGAGACAAAACATTTAATATCCGTTGACGGGCTCGTCTTACTTTGAATCTTTGAAGTTTTCCTATTTAGAAGGTAAACGGTAGGTATTAATATATCAGGTTTGTTACACCCAAAGAGATTAATTTCCGCAACAGAACAATACAACGATGGAAAAGCGGTGAGGCGTATGAACGATGACAAGAAGATTCATTACGCGAGAACAAAATGTTTTGACTTTTATTCATATCGGGGAATTGTGAAATGTCGTTCAAATATTTTTTATATAACTAACTTTAATCGTCGTCAAAGAGAAATAAATGATTCAAAAGATCGTGAAATATCAGAACAAAGCCCCCAATTATGTAGTTATGTTTTTTAAATATTATTAAACGTTATATATTTAAAAAAAATATTATTACACGAGACTAAGCTCTGTCATTCTAATCACAGAAACACCACTCCCTTAATTATTTCATAATAGGCCCATCAAACCGAGGAAAAATAATAGCGCAACAATCAGTAAGCACTAAGCAGATAAGGCAGATGTGTTTGGAAAATAGTTAAAATGATGTTTAATTTTTCTGATATTTTCGTGTTTTGTGCGTACTAAACTAGCCCGGCTAGTAAAACATGTGTAAAAAACAAATTGGTAATTGTTTAATTTAAATTTAATTATTATAACAATTATTATTCTATAAAAATGCTCGTCCATTTCGTAAATTGAATTGAAAGATAATAGGTATATATGACAGATAAAACAAATAAACTATACCTACCTACCTAGCTAAAAATAAAATTTTAAAATACGATACTTACAATAATTTATTTCCATGAATAGTTTTGTAGAGACACGCTTTGCTTTTACATAGCGTAAAATCCTTTATGTATTAATTTTTTATTATGTAATGAAAATAAATATTTTTTTTATTTTTTTCTATCATTAGAATGAACTTTCGAAAAGTTTAAGAGTAGGTATGATTGAATACAATAATTTATATATTTGACATTTACGAATTATTTTATACTTTCGAGTAAAATGATAATTTATTTTGTTCATTTATCTGCGATTAGGTAGGTACTCATAATCTGAGCAAAATGTAAGTTATATTAATATTTCACAATATCCTTGTGTTATGAATCATCGTGTGTAGCGTGATTTTTGTATTAAGAAATAATATTAAATTGTGCCTTAAAGCACTAAAGATAAAAGGGTTAACTTTTTGCAAAAAAGGATAAAGGGTAAGCAGATGAGGGCTTCCAAATTACAAAGGGCCACCAGATGTTGCTCTGACGGGCCATGATGGATCTGTTAGAACTTTTCTCAATATTTGGCGCGCCGTAGTTTTTCTAATATAGTTATCTATTAAACAAACTACAACCGAACTTACTATTGCAGGAACAAAAGCAACACTTTTATAGAATAACATTTTAATGAATATAACCTGTCCAGGAATGAGTAATAACAGTCCCGAAGATTGTTTTTAGTTTGTCCCAAACTAGGTAATTATGAAAAAACTACAGGAAATATATATACAGGGTCCGGCAAAAAGATCTGACGGGTTTTGCCGTTGTACTGTTGAGCGAGTAGGTGGTGGGGGGTGGTGGGGATAGGCGCGATCCAGAGCACACACGAGGACATTTTTAAAGCCATGGAGCAGTGGTCGGCTGAATACCGTGCGTTTGTTGTAGAGGCATTTTTAAAAGTGGTGATTCCGTGTTTCTGCTCAGCGGCAGTTCCGTAGACGCTTCAATGTGGGGCCAAGAGGAGTTTCAACTCGGAACACAATTTCGTTGTGGGTGAAGAATTGTAGAGCTACCGGTTCAGTACCCCTAGTATAAGTTTTCGATGATCGAATATCGAAACGATCGAAAGAGTTTCGAAAATTTTCCATACAAAAGTGATGGAACGATTCGATCTTTTGATTTTTGAACACTATTCGCACGCTTATGATCACTTATTAGCGTGCAATAACCTTTCGACAAAACTCGTACTAGCCCCACAGCATTAAAATGGAAGTCGACAGGCCGTCCAAGGTCAGCCCGGACGCCAGAGAATATCGATCGTGTAAGAGAAGCTATGGAAGCCAGTCCTCAGCGGCCGGCGTGTAAACATGCTGCTGCTTTGCACATGTCTGACCGCTCGATAAAACGAATATTGCCTAACGTCATTGTCAGATCTTAAATGGACGAAATCGGTTGTATTGATGGTTTTATCATTAATTTACATGTACTCACTTCTATAATAATCAATAAAACCATTTGTATCACTTTAAATTTTGATGTTGTTTTTATTTTAAAACCGTCAGATCTTTTTGCCGGACCCTGTATAATTCTTTAACTGTGAACTATTGGTGGCTTGTGTAAAATTTCACCCTTTTTTTGTTTAATGGAAAATAATCTCCATTGTTTTCACCATGAATCATCCAGAAAAACTGTAGGTATTAGCATAACCAATGTGGTGTAGTATACCGCTTTAAATTATACAAATGGGGATGGACCGCTATGCACATGAGGGGTGACACAAACAATCGATCATCTGATATAAGAGTGACCAACACACAAAAAAGGACTACATCAGTACCCGTATTATCATTTTTTTCGGAAGACAGTCACGAAGTAAAGTGAGTAACACGATACATTTTGTATGGAAAACGTGTATACGTATCGAATGCGAGAATCGCTTTTGTTTCTAAAAATATCCATGTGGCGGCGATATACACGTTTCCATACAAAATTTATCGTGTAATACTCACTTTACTTACGTGACTACCTTCCGATAAAACTTAGAATACGGGTACAGTACAGGAATTATGTACACGCAGTGAAGGAAGGAAGGTGTTCAAGGGTGAGTGATGCGATTATATGATTGATCTCAAGCTCAATCAATTAGCCTCTCCTCTCCAACTCTGCTCCCACCTACACGAGGTGAACACTGTTACGTTGAGCAACCATTGACGAGATGGTGGTATCCAATCCCTATGGAGTCACTGGTCAACAAGCGAACGGGAGAAAGGGGGCTCTCGGAGGCTGGCAACAGTCTTCGAGAGTGGGTGAGCATTGGCAGCAGGATGCTCATCTCAGGATAACCACTGCAAACTGCGGTGCAGAAGGCAAGGGGAAACCACTGCACTATTTTCCCATGAAAACCTATGGAACGAACTAAAGAAAAAGGAACCAAGTCATGTGATCCGACTGACAACCGGCGCCCGGGATCCGGGTCCCGTGGTGTGAAATGGGCTACCGGCCACACGAGAGTGGCGAACCAGGCTCTGTGTGGAAATGAGGCTACTGGTAATCACGCAATTAGAAAGCCCAAAAAGATAGGCACTTGGAACATCCGCGGCTTCGTACAACAACCCGGAAAGGCTGACATCGTGGAGAAGGAAATGGAGAGACTGAACATCGAAGTGCTAGGTATATGTGAAACACATTGGACTGGAACAGGCCATTTTAACACAGACAATGGAAATGTTATCTACCATTCAGGAAATGATTCCGAAAGTAAAAACGGAGTAGCCTTTATAATACCAAATAAGATTAATAATATGGTGATCGGCTACAATCCAGTCAGTGATAGAATAATAACAATAAGCCTAAACACAATACCATGTAAGCTCAATATAATACAAGTTTACGCCCCAACATCTACATCCAGCGAAGAGGAAATAGAGGAGTTCTATGCCAAATTAGATGAAACATTTAAAAAACTCCCTCACAGAGACCTCAAGCTGATTATTGGCGACATGAATGCAAAGATTGGTGAAACTATTGGCGATAAACATCTAAACAGAGTCGTGGGTGGGTATGGCCTCGGTGACAGAAATGACCGTGGTGAAAGATTACTACAGTTCTGTACAGAAAACAAACTGGTAGTCACTAATACATGCTTCAAACAACATCCTCGAAGACTATATACATGGATTTCACCTGGAAATCGCTATAGAAATCAGATAGACTACATCCTGATTTCTGAAAGATGGAGATCATCTGTAACAAGTGCTAAAACCTACCCCGGTGCGGACTGCGGCTCTGACCACCAACTACTCGCTGCTAATATCAAACTCAAACTCAAGGCCATCAAAAGAAACATGGCACCAAAAAGAATTAATATTCCAAAAAGCTCATACACCGAGCTGGAAGAGAATCTAAATACAGCTTTAGAGTCCGTCCATCCAAATCCAAACGAAAATGCGGAAACGTCCTGGAATAAACTAAAACAAATCGCTTTGAATACTGTTGAAAATACTGTTTCAAACAGAGCCGAAGGAAGACGCAAACCATGGATTTCGGATGAATGTTGGGAATTGATAAACAAGCGACGACAGTTGAGAGAACAAGGATTAAATACCACAAATACATCCAACAAATACGCCGAAATATCTTCGCACATACAACGTCTCTGTCGCAGGGACAAGAACAAATATCTGACGGATATATGTGAGGAAGTAGAAGACCATGCACAAAAAGGTGAGACAAGGGAACTACACCAAAAGATTAAGTTCCTGGCCAAAGAATTCAAAAGCAGATCATGGGCCGTTGAAGATGAGAACGGCAACCTTACCTGCGAACTAGATAAAGTAAAAGATACATGGAAATCTTACTGCCAGAACTTATACAAAGATGTCGAAAGCCCGTCGTGCGCCAAATGGGAAATAGGAGAAAGAGAACCAGAAATATTACTAGGTGAGGTGAGAGCTGCTTTAAACATGCTCAAAAACAACAAGGCTCCCGGAGTAGATAGGATTCCAGCTGAAGTCCTTAAAAGACTCAGCCCCCAAGGTGAAAAAATATTTCTTGATATTTGTAATAAGATATGGTACACTGGAATATGGCCGGAAGAATGGACTGAATCTACTTTCATACCCCTACATAAGAAAGGTTCTACAAAGAAATGTGAAAACTACAGAACAATCTCACTTATTTCCCATGCAAGCAAGATCATGTTACACATAGTTAAGGAACGACTACAAAGCTACTACACCCGACAAATCCCTGTCGAACAGGCAGGATTTGTCAAAGGGAAAGGCACAAGAGAACAAATACTTAATATCCGACAGATAATAGAAAAGTGTCGTGAATTCAACATCCCTGCTATTATGTGCTTTATAGACTACAAGAAAGCTTTTGACTGTGTAAGGTGGGATCGCTTATGGGAAACACTCACGGAAATGGGAATACCCCAACATCTTATATCTCTCATACGAAATCTCTATCTAGATAATAAAGCAAGAGTTAGAGTAGACAATGTATTATCTGACACATTTGCTACTCAGAGAGGAGTCCGTCAGGGATGTGTCTTGTCCCCTGTCTTGTACAACTTATATGGTGAGCAAATTATGAGGAGAGCACTAGAAAATTGGGAAAAGGGTATCAAGGTCGGTGGCCAGGTAATAAGCAACCTACGATTTGCAGACGACACCACATTGCTAGCGGAGAACGAGTCTGACATGGCAGAGCTAATCAAGCTGGTGGAGAGAGAGAGTCTACATTATGGGTTAGAAATTAACAGAGGCAAGACCAAACTCATGATAATAGACCGGGCAAACCTTCTCCAAATGTCAGACAGACTCCGTGATCTAGAAGTCGTGAACGACTTTGTATACCTGGGATCTCAAATCAGCGCAGAGGGTGGGTGTGAGAAGGAAATAAAGCGACGAATTGCTATAGCAAAAAGCTCGCTCACTCGTCTAAACAAAATATGGAAAGACAGAGGAGTGTCCAATCACACCAAAATGAAACTAATCCGCACCCTAATATTCCCAATATTTCTCTACGCAGCCGAAACATGGACAATGGCAGCCCGTGATAGAGCAAGAATCGATGCCTTTGAAATGTGGTGTTGGCGTCGTATGCTGAGGATCCCGTGGACTGCCAAGAGAACAAATGACTCCATTCTTAAAGAACTGAATATCTCTGAGAGAATGTCTGCAGTCTGTAGTCGGCGGGTGCTGAGTTTCTTTGGTCACATTGCCAGACGAGAGCCAAATAACCTGGAAAAAATTATAATCACCGGAGGCGTTCCAGGCAGAAGAAGCAGAGGCAGATCACCTGCAAGGTGGTGTGACCAGATAAAAAAGGCAACAGGGAGAGACTTGTACTCGGCGATGCGGGCGGCGGAAGACAGAGAGGATTGGAGGCGTTTGGTGCTCACAACAGGCACCCATCAGTAGTTCCATGGGTCACGACCCTCAGTAATGAGGAAACGAAGAAGAAGAAGTGAAGGAAAGCGGTATCCAATGGCTGCAATGGAGGTGACCTTCAGAGACCGAAGTTGACGTATTGTTAGAGATAAGAAATCGTAAAGAGATTTTTTTTAAGCTTACAATAAAAATGTGCATGGCTGAAAAATTGGATACATTTGAAAAGAAGGTTCTTGACTGATTAACTGACCCGCATCGAATGGCATCTGCATTAAGTGCAAGACCCAAAGGTGGGCAAACATATGCTGAAGTGGGAAGACCACTTGGAGAGTGATGACTCTGAGGTAATGAGCAGTGGACAAGCAAGATGAAGTAGGTCATGACTTGATTAAGGCTGTAGCGTCCTTCGTAAGAAGAATTTCCAAGTTGGATACCTTGTCAAAAAATAGCAAAATAATATAACAAACACTGATTATTCGACCAACATTTAATAACCTTTAGGAATCCGTTAACTTGAAACAGTATAATATAAATAAATAAATAACACTATTCTATACATAGATGTCAGTATAGCCGGCGGAACTTAATGCTTGAAGCATTCTCTACCAGTCAACCGGTCCCGTCCAATCTGAGACAGGATTCCAACTCCGAGTAGAAATCTCAACATCTATGTACTATATAAATTAAAGTCGGGTAAGTGCGAACACTCGAGATTGGCTCAACAGATTCTTCTGATGTTTGATTTATTGGATTCTTCTCCGCTCCGGATAACAGAATAACTAATAAAAAATAAAAAAATGGATAACAAATTATGTAAAATACAATATTTAAGTTTGTATGGAAAGGTTACTGGGACGCGCCCACGACATCGCGGGTAGTTCCCTCTCATTCTCGCATACGCTCTTACAGTAGCCCATCCCTCTTACTCCACCGCACCGTTTCGATAGTTTTAGAAAATTTTCATACAAAGTCAACAATATTATCGGGCACATTCGTGTTGGTAATAGGCGAGGTAGGGCGTGTGCGCGAGCGCATTTTTCTCAAGTTGTTCCCGCCAGAGCTTTGAATACGAATGAAATAGGGATGTTTCAGAAATAGTTTAATGTTATTATTTTATTAGTTTAATTCAATCGAATTAATTCTGTATTGTTTAACGGGGGCGCAGTGCACATCATGTACATATTAACGGGCCACATCGGGCTAGAACCACAGGACAACGTCTGTCGGGAAAGCTAGTAATACAATAAAAATGCTTCTTACAATTTATTTTTGATCCTAACGATATGAAGAGTTGTAATAAAAAATGCCGGAAAAAGCATTTATATAAACTTACTATGCATTTAGATTCGTACAAATTTATTTTTCTGTAATGAACCTTTAGAACAGAAAAAATACCACAAAATTAATTAATGGTACCTCGATGTAATAAATCAAAACAAAAAGTAATTTAGCCACTTAATCTTAACGATAAAACCTCGAAAAAAATCTCCTTAACGTTTTAACCGAAAAAAAATAATAGAAATGTAAGAATACAGAAAATCCGAAGAAACAACATTTCAAAGACTTTCTCAATCTGTGTGAGTCAAACTCATCTAAAGTAATGGATTTTTTATAGAATTTTTTGATATTGCAAATTTATAGCACCAAAATTTGGCCAATATTCTAAAAAGTTTGGCCAATATCATTTCTAGATCCTCAAATCCAAAATTTGGAATACATTTTAAGAAAGCTTTTAAAGCAATTTAAGTTATTTGTAATACACCGACGAAAAATTGACATACGGAGAATGACAAGAAATCAATGGCATAGAATGGCAAGGGAAGTCCAGAAGGGAGGCCAAGATAGGACGAGTGAAGGCTATGAAAATGAAATAATTATTTAAATGAAACAATTTATTATTTATTTGTTCATCCACGATTTTAATACCCTGACTAGTTTCGCAGGCACAGGGCCTGCATGGTCACAGGTAACTTAGAAACTGGAAAATGAAAATTTGACAAACCCACGAGATGGGGCAAAAGGAAAAACTGGAGGGGTCGTGTGGAAAAGATAGTTTGCATTTCAACTGACAAATTGAGAAACCTCCATTTGAGAGAAGCTGGGGGTTGGTGTTCAAAAATTTTCTGAAGGAGATGCTAACCTACTACTAAGAATCGTCCCTAAGGAAAGGATGTAGAACCTCCTAAAAATACTAGGTACTCTTTTTGCATAAATATATAGTTCATCAACAAAAAGTTAATGCAATTTGGAAGACATACTTCGCAACGCCAAATACAAATTGCTTCGCATGATAATGAAAGGGAAAATAGATGGAAGTCTAGGTGTGGGTTGACGGCAGATGTCCTGGCTAAGAAACATCAGATAAACAATGGACCAGAATCCAGCGGGTGGAAGAACTATTCCGGTTAGCCCAGGACATACGCCATAGTGTTGGTGGCCGTTCGAAGTCGCGTCGGGAGCACTTGACATTGCACAGCAACAAGCAGATACTTAATGTCGTATACGATTATAAACCGACTCTCATTATAACAATATTTCTGTTTTTTTAGTATACATATATACAAAACAAATTAATATTTTCTTAGTCCAAACACCCATAAAAATCACAATATTAAATAGGGTTAATATTATTATTTTTACGAAACGGAAAATGACAATACAACACTTGACGGTGAAACCATATTTCTATCTCAATCGGCCGTGAAAAGAAATCCCCAAATTAGGCTCGGAGACAAAAGAGATAGACCCTTGAGAAAAGGACCTTTTGAGAGGAGAAAAAATATTAGAGCTGTTGTTATGAAACGACCTGCAAAAATGAAAGCCGAATGTGACCAAACTATTCCGTCACGAAGCGATATAACAGGGAGAAACCGGATCCTTTCATTTTAATGTTATGTAAGCCTCTTGCATCTCTCTCTCCCTCACACACTCGTTAAATGTATGTGGACAGGAAAGAGAGAAAAAAGGTCAGTATGAAAGCATTATTTTTGTCCTAAATCAAATGGTTGGAAACACAATAATATATCATTGTATGTGATAGGCGGAACAAAGGAAGAAATATTTATACAGGGCACAATAATAAGGGGCTATTTCTCTGTTATGAGAAAACCAAAAAAATAATCACAATGATTCAGTTTTATCTATACGAAAGTACTCAACCGGATGAATAACTTTAATGAGCAAACACAACTATTCAGCGTATTTTTCTGGAATCTTTTATGTTTGTGTTTTTTGCTTAGAATGTGAATTAAGCTGTTGGTCCATATCTTCTTCTATTTCTTGAACCTTATGCATGAGTTTTGTCTGCTTTTGAAACTAATTGTTTTGGTCTGCCTCCATATTTGACGATTTAAGGCAAAGCGTAGGGCGTCATAGAAATCCAAATTTTGAATTTTATACCCGAGTTGTTGCGTGGCTCTCAAAATCTATACATATATAAATAAATAATAGACAACACTCTTCTATACATAATATGTAGGTGTTAGTATAGCCGGCGGAACTTAATGATTGAAACATTTTCTATCAGTCAACCGGTCCCGTCCAGTCTGAGAATAATATACATGTCCAGTCTCATACATGTTTATATTATTCTAAAAAATCTAGATTATTTTTCTTCGCAGGCACTCCATTTTCGGATTCTCCATCTAATCTTCTTTGTCTTGATGCAAAATGGTTATTGTCACACTATCATCATACTTTTTTTTTCAAGATTATTACATTCATCCTTGAATTTTGAGAGTTGAAAATAATAATATTGATTTGAAAGAGATCAGAAAACACAATATAATTTATGTTTAAATAAAACTCGAAAGGCGTTGTATAATAATTCTTATTGAGATTTCGACATTAAAAGGGAAAGTTGGTTGAAAGAAAAAAGATCAATAAGGCGTATCAGTATTTAATAATACTCGGCTGGCAGGGTGGCAGGGTGAACCATTAACTGAGGGATGAAAAAAAAGGAAATTTTTCATTAAACCTAATAATACCAAAGTCATTATCTTTCAGAAGAAAAGCGTTACATGTATTTATTTGAACATCGCTTAGCCACTTAAAGATAAATAATACTCCACGATCCCATTGTTACATTGTCCATTATATTTCCCGAATAAATAAATAAAATCCTAGCACAATAGTCGGGATTACAAGCCAACATAAAGAGAACAATGTCGTGTTTCGTGAAGGTGTTCCAATAAAAATACTTTGCATTATTTCCTCGTTATGAAGAAAAATGTTAAGGGTTGGTTAACACAGTGAATTTAAGTATTCAAACAAAAAAAATCATTATTTATATTTATTTATTTTATTCTTTATGCATATTAAAAATCTACTATATAAATTAAAGTCGGGTTAGTGCGAACACTTATAACTCGAGATTGGCTCAACAGATTCTTCTGATGTTTGATTTATTGGATTCTTCTCCGCTCCGGATAACAGAATAACTAATAAAAAGTAAAAAAATGGATAATAAATGATTTAAAATACAATATTTAAGTTTGTATGGAAAGGTGACTGGGACGCGCCCACCACATCGCGGGTAGTTCCCTCTCATTCTCGCATACGCTCTTACAGTAGCCCATCCCACTTACTCCACCGCACCGTTTCGATAGTTTTAGAAAATTTTCATACAAAGTCAACAACGGGCACATTCGTGTTGGTAATAGGCGAGGTAGGGTGTGTGCCCGAGCGCATTTTTCTCAAATTGTTCCCGCCAGAGCTTTGAATACGAATGAAATAGGGATGTTTCAGGAATAGTTCAATGTTATTATTTTATTAGTTTAATTCAATCGAATTAATTTTGTATTGTTTAACGGGGGCGCAGTGCACATCATGTACATATTAACGGGCCACTTCGGGCTAGAACCACAGGACAACGTCTGTCGGGAAAGCTAGTAGTGTATAAACAAGACAAGTTGCAATGGCGGGATTATAGCCGAAGCAATCTCTAACATCCAACCAAAATATTGTTAGTTTAATCAAATAAAGCTTAAAAAATCATGCAATATTATTTTGATTAATCTTGTAAATTATGAAAGTTTTTATAAAAAAAAATCACTAATTGTTTCTTGTGGAAAAATATCAAAAATGATAAATCTTGTGGGTAAATAATATAAACAATATAATTTCATTATACCGACCTCGGTAGCCTAGTTGTACTAGCGTGGACTTCAGATCACGAGGTCCCGGGTTCGATTCCCGGTCGGGTCAGAGTTTTTCTAAGTGTTTTTTCACTTGAAATTTCTACCCGGGGTTGGCCTGTCTCAGATTGGACGGGACCGGTTGACTGGAAAAAATTGCCTCAGGCAATAAGTTCCGCCGGCTATACTGACACCTTTGTATAGAAAAGTGTTATATTATTATTATATTATAGCGAATCATCCTTTTTCGGGCATAAGAAGAAGAAGAAAGCTCCTTTTCCGGAAACCGGTTTGCTTTAAATAAATAATATTAAGGTTACATACAAGTTTTTTGGTCTGACGACGGCTGGATGAGCCGAAACCGGCCACCAATAAAAAAATTAAAAAAACAGTATAAAAAGTGTATTTTTCCTAACATTAAAATGTTAAAAAAACTGTTGTATCGCAAGTCCGTAAAATATAGAAGAAATGGTTATTGTTATTTCTAATTGTTATTGTTGTTTCTAATAAGAATAATTAGCGGGTTCATATCCCTATTCCGAATATTTCTCACTAACGTCAGTGAGAAACTCACGGGAGATTTGTATGAGCTTCGGAGCTTCCCCAAGTATTCTGAATCTTCGTCTGTGGAGATTATTTCACAATACTTTGGTTAAATACACACATTTTTTATACAATTTCATTCACGTTTATCGATTACGAAATGAATATTGAATTGCGTATAAGTGTCAAATAACGGAAAAATTGTGAGATTTGTGAAGTCCCTTAAAAACGTTTGAAAAATGGGTAAAAATGAGTAGGTAGGTACGTAAAGAGTATGAAAAAATAATTTGGTCCAGAAAAATAAAGTTCATACTTCTCCAAGCGCCATCTGTTCCAGCTATTACTTACCGTATTTGTCATCAGAGGAATGTATTCCCACTCTATTTTATCACGCTAGCACCAGCACATGGGACGTTATTTAATGTCTGGCAGCACATACAATAATTTATCTATGTTGAATGTTGTACGGGAGAATTTGATTTTACAGTTGCAAGAAAGAAAGGGTGTCGCCTTTCAAAGGTAACGAATACCTTTTCGTTACCTTTTATATACGGACAAGGTGAAACAATGTCAGCTGGACGGGAACGTATAGTATTTATTTTATTCCCAAGATTTATATTATAATTGGGATTTTTATCAACTTACTAGGTAAATACTTGGGCCGAGATAATACCTTATATATTTTCAATTGGAAGTATTGGAAATTAGGTAGAAAAAAACAAAGAATTATTTACCAAATTTTAAAGAGTGATATTAAAACATATATCCACTTATACGAAGTAAACAACACCAACTCTCATTTCGATGACCTTAGATTCAAACCCACTAATGTAACCCAATGCGGAAAAATTAAGAGAAAACGCACAAGTTGATAAATCTGTGAGACAATATTTTATCTCGATATTATGTTCACAAGGGACACAATAAACATCTGGGACGTCAATGAAAAAACCTATAATGAAAAACATCTAGGAATCATAAAATTGAAGAAAATTGGGGGGGAAATAAGAGACATTGTGGAAACTGGTAAGTTTCAAATTAATTTTCAATATTTCACGAATGTTGAATCATGTCCAGCGAACGGAGGAAACTTAATTTCCAAGAAAGACATTTAAAACATTAATGTTCAAATAAAACAATGTTTAACTTATCCACAAATTTTTATTTTCCCGACTAGTTTCGTAGGTACACGTCCTACATGGTGACGGGAGACTAAGAAACTTTATAGATTATTTAAAACATTATTAGTAAGATGAGTTGTTAACTAAAACTGAGATGTTTGGATGGCTGAAGTAGGTCAGATTTGATTTTGATCAGAGGGCAATGGTAACTAATTTAACGATGCGGATGAGGAACCTTTAAAACTCGAGTGGATTCTGAAATCGTTTTGAAAAAAGGCATAATAATAAAGAATGTTATAAGATTCAGATAATGCGAAGGTATATTTATCCAAATTACAAATATTTTTTTTTTCTGAGAAAAACAGAAGTTCACTTCTTTATCGTTAAATAATAACGATCAAACGATCTAATTTCATGTACGTAATTAGAGAAAGCATATCCGCTAGAAATGACTTCTTGGCTTTCAACAATACAGTAAACAAGAAGAAAAGAAAGTAATTGACAGCACACAAGAGTATTGGGTGTCTTGAGATGTTTGAAGAGGATTCCCAGAGTAGTTCTGTAGCGTAGGGGAACTCATCGCAATAATGTGGAAAGAATTTTATCGTAAACAAATCGTCTTTGTAAGAAGGAACTATTGCACGATAAACCTTTTTAACCGAGTTTTTTTTCAGTTCAATCGATTTCAATTTCTGCATAATAGGTAGATTTAAAGGGTTTTTATAAGCCCTGGTTGTTCAAGGAAAACATATCGATTACGAGCCAATTAGCAAGGAAAATAGATAATAATAAAAAAGTAACGTCCCATGAACGTATTTCAAGAGCTCGCATGCATAACTTCAAATGCAGAACATTCGAAATCAGCACATAAATGCAGCATACTAGAAAGCCTTTAAAAAGAGTTAAAAGGAACGAAAATTTAAAATAATAAAAATTACTTGAAATTTGAAAAAAGCATGTACGTACACGCTTGTATGTAAGGGCTTTTGAAAGGGTATTTTCTAATTATTCTTCTTCTTTAAGTGCAACTCCTATCGAAGGTTGGCGACCATCTATGAATAATTAGTCTCACGGTTTTGGGCAAGCGATGCTAATTAAATAGGTAAAATAATAGTTATAAAAGGTTATTGAATAGTTATAAGTAAAAAAAGAACCTGATTTTCTTATATATCGCTCTTTAAAACCAGTAACAGGGAATTCGTATTAGCGTTAAATCTCCTAAGTTTTAGGTTAAGAGTGCAAGAAATAGCAATCGCAGATCAAGAAACTATAAAATATGACTTATTGACCAATTAAAAAACTAAAATTTTCTATTTGAACGCTCAAATACATTAGCAATTTTCATTTTTGTCAGACTCATCAGATTCAGGAAAAAATGGTTTTGACATTTCGCAACAAACGGTCAAAATAAAAACGAACTTAGATTTTCCCCGGTACTTTATTCGGGACGTGAGTTATACTCTGGTTTTTATTTTCCCTTTAAATTCGCGTCCTTGTTTTTACTGCATGATTAATGATGGGAATTTACCCAAAGTTTCTACGAGTTGAAATACGACGCACGATAGAAAATAATATTATTATACTTGTTAACAATATGATCATTCGGCGCTCATTAAATTCGCATTTATCGAAAAGGCTTTTGTGCAAATGTTATATAGGTTATGTTACATTACAATACCCGTTAACTTTCACAGCCTACTTTCCTGCGTGCGCCTTAAATAACCCCCTTTTCTTTTTATTATCCCCCTACGTCGACGGCAGCACAGAAATACTCGCGGTAGTTGAAAAATATAAAAATAATAATAAAAGACAAAATTCTGAAAAAGTTTTGTATGAGACACATTTCAAAAAAAGTTAAAAAAAAACTGGAGTTGGAGAACTGAAAACATTTAAGTATTCTTTCTTTGTGAAACTTTTGATATATTTCATAAAATTTGTAGCGACAATATTATTCAAAAAAATTGTAGGTAGTTAGTTTGAAATATACAGGATGATTGGTAGAACGGTAGACAAACTGTTATGGTTTATAAAAAAAAATTGGAGCATTTTGTAGCAGCTCAAAATTTATATAGTGTGTTCCCTGATTTAAAAAGATCAATTAATCAATCAATTCTCCCTTTTACACCCCACTCATAGGGATGCAACAAGAGCTCTACATTGTGTTCAATCTTGCGCAATGTTTATGACCTCCTCCCACAGCATGTCCAAATCCCTCAGCTCTGTTTCGAAAGAGCTGAACACAGTGTGAGAGGGTCTTCCTCGTCTTCAGGACCCTAATGGGAGGAAGACCAGCGCTTTCCTCGGCCAACGTCATTCGGCATCCTTAACACGTCGCAGCCAAGTCCATATCCTCCCCACAATGGTAGAGGTGATGGGCTCCCGCTGGGTGCGCCGGCGTATAGCGTCATTCGTGATGCGGTGGTACCATCTTATACCCAAAATTCTCCTGAGGCATTTTAAATGCAGTGATTTTTTGTGCCTGGGCTTTGGTCAGGTGCCACGACTCAGATAACATTTCGTCTCGACACTAAACGCCGACGCTTTCTAAATCTTGGTCATGTTGTTAAAGGCGCCACTTGCCATACCGATACGTATCAAGAGCTCAGCCCCGAGGTCACCAGTGGTGGTAATGGTTGCTCCCAGGTATTTAAATTTATCCACCCGGGAGACCTGGTGACTGTCGATGGTTATCGGTGCAGGGTCCATGAGCTCCGTCTTACTGGCATTAACTCGAAGGCCAAGGCGTGCTGCAGCCCGATTCACGGAAAAGTTTAAGTCTAAGTTCGAACGAAGTTCGATTCAAACTTTTGTGAATAGGGCTGCTGGTAATAATAATTATTGTAGGCGGCGACTATCTACAGTCTATGTACCTATTCACGGAGGGTTTGAATCGAACTTCGTTCGAACTTCGAACTAAACTTACACTTAAACTTTTCCGTGAATCGGGCTGCTGTTTCGTCGAAGAATCTTGAGACACTGCGCTGTAATTCCTCCACTGTCGTACCGAACAACGCCAGGTCGTCCGTGTACTGCAGATCGCACAGGTCGCCCATTAGACCATCTCTCTGTGTTACCGGTTGATTGATTGGCTGGTTGGTTAGTTTAAAAAGATATTTATTTTTTTAATTTTGAGAGTTACAAATTATTTTAAAATTTTCAGTAAAAAGGGATCATACTTATAAATTCTGAGTAGCCACAATATGATCCATATGGTCCCCTCCATATATATGTCTACCAAAAACTCTATATATAAGTTGGAGATTTATAACTCAGACGGATAATTAAGTATAAAATAAATATTCATGAAATGATTGTGTGTTAGAAATAAAAATTAATAAAAATAATAAAGTCATGCTTTGATAATAACAGTTCTACTAAATACATCAAACAGAAAGCGGTCGGTTAGTTAGCGCGGGTTCTAACCTTTGGTCCTCCTAATAGCTGAAAAGAAAGAAGAAATAAAAACAAAATTACTTACAAGAACATTGAAGTTATTCGAAATCTCGTAAATTAACCATTCAACATACCTGAAATAAATAAAAAAACAAACATTAAACAAAATTGTCCGATGGCTTAAAAATATAAAAACAAATCATCGTAAAAATTATGGGGAATTTGAAAAGACAATAAGCCTAACAATGAAGCAAGCCAAAAATACCTTTGCTTATATTTTAAATCGATAATATATTTGGCGGACAATATTTCAATATTCAAGTCCAGCGCCATCAGCTTCCGTGACGATTAATGGAAATAATTTAAACAATGTTTAGATTTGGAAAGTGTTCATAGCAGGCATTCGATTGGCTAAAGATAAGATTATATAGAAGTAACATTTTTTTACGATTCAAGAACATGTGATTTTGAACCATAGTATTGGAAATAATTTCAACAGAGACTAAATATAGCAGTAGGGCTGAAGGCTGACAAACCTTCATTGGCTCGGGTTAGAAGCCTTTTTCATTGCATTAGTGTTCCCTGTTTACTTTCTTGTTGAAACTTTTATACAAACAGTCTAAAGATAAATTTCATATGTGAGTCACAACAATAATCTTATTACAGAAAGATCAAAGACAGATGATGTAGAATTTGTTACTTCAATAAAATTTAAAAAGTCGTTGAAAATCCATTTTTCTTTTATTGGTGGAAAGTAAATTTAATTAGAATATCCTGTGATCATGTAGGAGGGAGGAGGGGGGGGGGGTGAGGATATACGAAACATGTTAGGAGAAACAAAAATTGTTGAAAAGTGTTTTGAGTTTTAATTTAAATGTATTAGTTTTTCAATTTGAGTAGCAGCTGTTGATCTAAGAAAAAGTTTATAATTGGTTCTATGTAGAGGATTTATTGGACATTATGGACTTATATGTACATAATTCATCCAATCCAAACTCCCTTTAGACCCCACTTAGGGGCATAGGGAGGCAACAAGAGCTCTCCATTGCGCTCGATCTTGCGCAACGTTAATGACCTGCTCTCCTGGGTAGCTATTGTGAGTGTATCCGCCCGTTTCAACCAACATTAATAACGCACTCAACATAGATGTGGCTCCGGGATATAACGCTACAACGGTAGTCGGTTTGTGTTCTTGACTACAACAATAAAGTTTAAGATACTACATATAGTTGGTTTCCCCGTGTAAAATGAAAAATCAAGTCTCCAATCCATTCCAAAGGATTATATAAACCTGTCTATATGTGAATTTAATTGTAACGAAGGTATTGTGGTTATAGTAATAAAGTAATATCCTTGGGTGCGAAATTACGTGTCGAAAATAAAAATACTTACAATAATAAAACCAATGTGCGATTGCAATTTTATTGTTACGGGATAATCGATTGGAAAATCGGAAAATATCTCCGAGGAGAGAAGGGTTGAGCGTGAAGGAATTATACGTGACTGTGAGCCGAACAGCAAACGTTAATAAATCTCGTTGTTTGAACAGATTGTGTATTTTCTAACTGAACGATGTTTGACCCGAAATACGAATTGAAATTTCTTCATTAAACCCCTCTCTAGCGTAATAGCATTTTGTTTTAAACACAGATGTTTCTTGCTGGAAAAATGTAATAAAATATTTCACAAGACTGAAAGTAATGAGTGAAATATAAAATATTAATAATTGAGAATATCATCTTTTCCTTCAGTGACCATTATATAATAGACGTCTTGATCACCTCCTCCAGTTGTTGTACTTTATCGCATTCATCTAATATATATGCTTTTGTCCCAACGCCAACGGTTTGAAAGTTACTAGCGTCCGGAGATCGCTTCAACACTTCTTAGTCTTGCTTGCATGTTAAAACATTCGATCTTTCTCCAACCTTATCAACA
This sequence comes from Mystacides longicornis, assembly GCA_963576905.1. Taxonomy (NCBI): domain Eukaryota; kingdom Metazoa; phylum Arthropoda; class Insecta; order Trichoptera; family Leptoceridae; genus Mystacides; species Mystacides longicornis. The sequence goes on along the minus strand of OY756426.1, from coordinate 20,096,137 downwards.
AAAAAGAGCATATATGAATGGCTTGCATGTTGCTTGTAGGCAATAATAATCATTGCAACAACATCCATGATATTGCGGATGTTCGTTCCATTGATCATAGCTCCTAGATTTGAATCAAGCAGCGCGCCACATCCGAGTAAAATAAAATAATACAGCCTTATGCAATGGTTTTCTAGAGAAGCAGACCCCCAATTAAACGGACGTAGTACATAGAAAAGATTAACATACTGCGCTGGCTGGGTCATTTGCACCGTATGGAGGATCTGGAGCTCCCAAAAAGGGTGTTGTTTAATAACCCAATCGGTAGAAGAAGCGTCGGAAGACCAAAACAAAGATGGCTGGATGGCGTTGTCGCGGACTGTCGGGCTCTGGGACAGCAAAACTGGAAGGTGGCAGCCAGTAACAGATCGGGATGGAGAAGCTTTTTGGAGGCAGCTAGACCCACCAGGGATTGTAACGCTGAATATATGATGAGTACATAGAAAGGTCTAATTTTCAATACTATTACATAACTCATATTGCAAAAGTTTTTGAATTTAACCTCTTTACTAAGTTCATACACTTTATTTCTAAGGGCGTCTTTTTTATTATGGTATCCAAACTACGCTTAATGACACAAAAAGTCAAGCTTACACAGCCTCTTTCGCGCATTCATTACTTTACTGCAGGTATGCAGTGATAGAGATATATATATAATGCTCTGTATTTGTCTTAAATAATATTGAGTTCTTAATGTCATCGTTATGACCGCTTTTTACTAGAAAAACAAAGCACTACTTTTTATTATTTATCGTGTCGAAACCAGTAAAACCAATTAAACTGATCTCCAGTACTGCGCAAAAAGCACAGCGCGTGGAGATGCGTCAAAAATATCCTCCATAGTGCATGTAACAGGGCACAACGGACATTCCAGCAAGTGTGGCATAAGTGTGTTCCAGCACTACTGACAGTATACTACCATCTATCGTCGGTTCATTTTAAGATTGATCAAAATAAAATACCAATTTAATAGTTTTCTGCGCAATTAAGGTGGATCTTTAAAATATTGACCAATGAAAAAAGTTTTAGAGTCGATTTTAAAAAATGGTTGATAATCAAACGGAGACTAAATATTAAAATACCGCCTCAAAAAGGGCGTCAACATGCGTGAAAAAGTCATTCAGTATGTCACCCGAATGCTCTTTTATTATTTTGAGGGCAGTAAGTAGGTATGCTGGTTCCAGTTAATCAAAAAATATTGTAACATTTTCAATCAGTTTGCATGATTCACTTTATCAAAGGCCTTTTATATATCAGAGAGGAGAGCAAATATACTTTTGTATTTTGTATATTCATACATGAATGTATTTTGTGTGTATGTACAATACATTGCTTTAGATACATATTGTTAATTAATTTTGAAAGTACCTACTTTTTCAGGCTTATCCGCAATATATAAATAAATAAATAAATCTTTATTGGACACAAAAAATACAGTGTTAATACAATTTTCAAAAACTACCAAAAGGCGGACTTATTGCTGCAAAGCAATGTCTTACAGCCAACCTCAGGAGGATATATGGATGTAGGCATGTTTTTTTTATTATAATCGTTAGTTTTTCACATCAAATTCAAAGATTAATTCTCACTAGATATTTACATTTTGAAGTTGACACAATTATTTTAAGCGCCTAGTTAGGATTTAATGAGATGGTTCTCAAATAATATTTTAGCTCAGAAACAAAGCAAAGCCACAATAATATCTTATTACAAATTTGTGATGATTTCTAATCAACGAATTTTGTGATAATATGATATTTGTGTTTGTATCTAAGTCGAAAATCAGCTAAATTTACCTACACTACATAGTAATTTAACTACACTGTATAGTCGGCGAAACTGCCTCAGACAATTTTACCGTCCAGATACCATCTGAGATAGCCAACCACGGGTTTGAAATTTCAAGTGAAATACCCGACCGGGAATCGCACCCGGGACTTCTTGATCCACATCTGTACCACTAGGCTTCCGAGGTTGGTTAAGTCCAGGTCGAGCTCGAAATTTATTGAATATTTTTTTGAGTGAGACGAAAGCGCTCGAGCCTCAATAAAATATCGTGAAAGTGCAACTGTGTTTGTTTAAATTCATAATATATTGTGAAGTTTATTTAATTTCTACTGGCATTTTTATTTATTTATTTAGTGTATGCCAGTCACATTTCGTTTTACATAAAAGAGGTAGATTAAAGTAAAACCCAGGGTCAAGTTTACTGGTTGTCAGATGATAATGTCGTAGTGTACTTAGAAATTCACATTCGTAGTAGCTTATGCCTTCCATAATAAGTGGCTTTTTCATGACGATTCTAAACTACTAAGTTAGAACATTTTTGTCCGAAAAGGTGACGAAGGCATAATGACATTTGCAACAAAAACTAAAAATGCTACTGATCTACAAGACTCTTTATACATTCACTACATTAAATTAAAAATTAAAAGAAGGATTCCCATTTGTGTATAATTTTATTTACTGTAGGTAGATATAATTGAATTATTTTGTAGTCTTTAAGAATAGTCTATTCTTTTATTAGTCTTCACTTTGACGTATTTCACGAGTAATAAAATATTAAATAAAACTCTCAGAGTAACGAAATTACCTTTCAAACGTTAAAAAAGGCAAAATTGTCGTTGGTATTTTTTACGAGTCCGTAGACGAAATGAAGATTTATTTACGTTTTATTAATTGGCATCGGTATCGTTATATAAGTGAGTCCTCTTGGCTGAAACATTTTATATTTTATCTTGCGTTTAAACGGACACGACATTTAATGGAAAAAGAATAATACCTATTGTGAAATTCCCAATAGATAATAAAAGGCTTTCATTTGCGTCATGGCGCTTAAAATGGTAGCCGACGGAATAAGAAAAAAAGGGGGAATTTCTTTATGAAAAAGCTTAAAAAAAACCTTTTTAATTACTTTGTGTATCAAATTCATACTAACTGCCCTTAAAATATCTACATTTAATTGCTGTTCTTGTATATTCCTGATAGTCATATCTAAAACGTTTTTTCGACTTCGCGTTACTTGGTGTTTTTTTTTTCAAACTATTCACTCCACCCCTTGGTGTCCCGTTTTCACAAATTCTATTGGCCAAAGTGTATTTTCACTTCGTCTAATATATCTTCATCAACAACTAACTAATGCCATTCTTTTTGTGACAAATAATAGTGTTTGCATTTTTTTTATCTTTTTGTGACAAATAATAGTGTTTGCATAAATCAAGGCATAAAAACCACCAACGTTGTTTTAATATCTTATAATATTCGCTCAGATCACTGACTGATTGAAGCGAAGCGATACCGCGGACCACACGTGGGTTCTTTTGTTTCTACGGGCGGATACACATAAAAATCACCCCGGTGCGCGGTGGTAGAGAAGTGAACTAATGCAGGAAGTTAGAATCCAGAGTACATTGTGTAATGCAATGGGTCTCTAGGGAGCGGCCGTCTTCAGCGGCCATATATTATATTAGGTGCCATTTGGAAAATTCCTTGCCCGTATTATTCCCTCCATTTTTTTAATAACAAACGTCAATTTGAGTATTGTGTCGGAACGTGAAAATGAACGATCTTGATTTTGCTTTAGTTATTTGTTTGGAGGATGACCAGGCATCAGAGGAGGATGAATATCGTATAGGAGAAGACAATTTATATCAATATCGTAGCACAGAAGGTGCTTTTTTAATATGTAATAATTCAGTGCTATCAATGAAAGCGTTCACGAATCATCTGACACTGACAAAACGGCGGCCGTTTTTGAAAATAACGACAATGTCTTTTGTAACTACGGTAACAAAATAAACAGCGTTCTACTGACGCCGTTCTCTGAAACGTCGCATTCTTATGCAGTGGGTTCCTAAAGAACGGTCCGTCATCTGACAAGACGGCGTCTTTCAAAGTTATATGACAATGTTTTTCGTTACTACGGAAACAATATTGACAATGTTCTCAACTGACATATTCACCGCTTTTAAAAGTAGCGGCGTATCCGTAGGAAAACAAACCATTAGGAAAACAAGCCATCACTGTACAAACGAGCGACGTACTCCGTTACATGGTACCTAACCCTTAGTATCTACATATATATTATTCAACCACTATTGTATACTTTTTAGATACCCAATATATGGCGTATCCATTACATTCAAGCTGTGTAAAAGGAATCTAATATAGAGGGCAATACACGTACCTACTACTATCCTTCTTGAACTCTTTCCCATTCAAACAGCTGAATGTACCTCGGAACATTGCGAGTAGTTTATTCCTGTTGGACGAGAGCTCTTTACTTTTATTCGCATTAAAATGAATATTCACTCCACCGCTTGTTCGTCCATCTCAGTATTTAATGCACCCACTTGTACCTACTTACATACAAACTCGGGAATCCACAACGAGAGACTGCCTTTGTACGTGAATGTTGTGGATTTCAGATGAAGTAATTTTTAAAGGCTTTTATATTATGTTCAGCCACTAATCATCATAGAGTTCCACTCCTGTAAGATACTCTGCATTTTCATCGCAATACCGATCCAATTACAATCTTTAAAACGATATAATTATGACAATAAAATATTTTGGTTGCTGTAGATGAAAATAGTTTCACATATTGTGTCTATTTTGATTAAGGGAATAGATATACAAAAAATAGTATAAATAAGGATTTACACACATAGGTAGTATTAAAAGTATATAGACGGTCGACATTTAGATCGAAATTGAATTTCCACATGATAATTTACTAAGTTATTGACCTTACACTAAAATTGTTCGAATTTTAAATTGTTTATTTACACCACTATAGGCTGACGACCTATTTCTGGTATTGTTTCGAAGGCTGATTTGTGTGATCACTTAACTTCCGCCATTTGGTACTCGAATTGCAAATCCCAAACCCAAAAGAGTGTTTTTATGTTTACAACCTTGGCTGTACCGTGCCGAGATGCTATTTCCAAGAAAACCTGAAAATTAGTTAACATGTAACTCTTTCATTAGCGAAATGATGAGATGTCTATAGATTTGTGAAAATATTAAAAGCAACAAAACTTTGTTCAATTATCTTTGATTATTAGCAAGGAAAGCCCATCTCAGAAAATAATATACCAATCTTCATATCATTGCCAAATGTGCCCAGCTAATATCGATTACCATACAGATGCATCGGTTTGAATTATATTGGTTAAATAGTTTATCATTTTATAAATATCAATTCCATATTTATAGTTATTCATTAGTATTTCCAATATGTTTGCGCTTGAGCTTGGTTTGCGGAAAATGAGAGAAAAATAATTTGGGTTGGAAAAAGTATGAATCCTACCTCACTTTGTGGATATTCCTCTCTCCTTCCTTTCTTCTTCTATCACTGGTGTGGTTTTATGATGCGATGATTGAGATATAAATGTTAATAAATCCGAATATTGGCGAAGATGCGTTTTAAGACGTGTTGATGCGGCGTGTTTGACACAAGAGTTAGAGCAAGAAACAAAAAAGCGGTTGCTTGGAATATAATTTGAAAAGTGCATTGCACATAATATTATTGTAAGCAGGAACGTGAAAAATGGCGCAAACACAATATTTTGTGTTGCTGAATATGTGAGACATACCGATCGGATCCAGGAAAAATGAACATATAATATTTTTCCAGATGAGCATCAAGTTTCTCTCAAGTGGAGAAAATCGAAAAAAATATTATGCCAAGGTACCTACCTTAAATCAAGATATTATACTTATAGGTATATTTTTTTATGTCTTCTAGAATCTAGAAATAAATTATTTCTAGATTCATCATTGTTGCTACGTCGTCGTCGATGAAACTTGTTGAGTGTTTTTCCGAACGAAATAATCTAAATGTATTCGGCGAAAATCTTTTTAGTTCAAATCAAACTGTAGGCGGAGATCAATTAAATAGTCGAGTGTTTCGTATAAGTATAGGAGCAAATTGGTATTATCTCTAATATAAATGAAAGTCGGGTTAGTGCGAACACTTAGTACTAGAGATCGGCTGAACAGATTCTTTCAATGTTTGATTTATTGGATTCTTCTCCGCTCCGGATAACAGAATAACTAATAAAAAGTTGAAAAAAATGGGTAAGAAATAAAGTTTACCTAATATTTAAGTTAGTATGGAACGGATCACCTGCGACGCGCCAACGCCATCGCGGGTAGTTGCCTCTCATTCTTGCAAACGTAATTGCCGCTCTTAACAGAAGCCCATCCCACTTACTCCAATTTTCATACAAAAAACAACATCGGGCTCATAGAGGTTGAATTTCTGCGCGCGCATATTATATTCTCGCGTTGTTCCCGCCTGAGTTTTAAATACGAATGAAATATGGATGTTTTGGAAATATTTTAATGTTAATATTTTATTAGCTTAGCTCAATCGAATTAATTATGTATTTTTTTTTATGCGGGCGCAGTGCACATTATGTACATATGAACGGGCCGCCTCGGGTTAGAACCACAGGACTACGTTTGTCGGGAAAGCTAGTATAATATACTAATATTGTCACACCTGCGTATACACAGTTAGGTATAATGCTCGGTAGTACCTTAATATATGAGGAGGTTAATATACTTACATAATTGTATATAGAACTCATCGATAAGTGGTAAATGTTGTATACGAAGAATATTTTATCGGAAACATCCAAGAAATGTGACGTATAATATATATTTTATTTGAGGGATGTTTTGCGTTTCCCTACATGTGTACGTACATCCCTCCCAGCTCGAGTACTTACGGCAAATAAATAAAAACGCTTTCAGATGTTGATAGATTAAAAAATGAGTGTTCGAATAAAAAAATATAAATTATATAATATTTCGAGTCGCAAACAAAATAATAATAATAACAATAAAATCGTCAAATAATATTGTTATTTGGTTTCAGAATTCTCTAATACCAAAGTTTCTTGTTTTTTGTATCTCAAAGATGTTTTTTCTTCCCTTGTGTATTTTCGCAAACAAAATTTTAAAGCGTCTCGTAATAATTATTAATAGGAAAGTTTTAATATAAAATTGTTGGTCGGTGGTTGTCGTATACTTAGCAGTGGTCGTACCATCAACGGAATAAGTTAAAAGGCTAAACCACGAAACTTGGATGATAGCAGTTATGTTCAACCGCCTAGAACGTTAAAATACGCTATTTTAAACGAGCAATCATGAGTTAAATTTATGAAGATGATTAAAACAGAAATAGGTACGTTAGATACCTACTTAGTTTTCAAACTTTCAAAACTGCTTCGTAAAACGCTTTTGAAGAAAGAACACGAATCGAAAGAAGATCCTGGTTATAATTGTGTAAGTTCGTCTGTAACAGGATATTTTTTGTGAAATGCTCTCATCTCACGTGAAAAAATCGTGTATTTTTTTCCATATAAATGACAAATATTTACTCTTTTTAATATTTCATCAGTAAGGCGATGGTTTCTGGATGACAATCAGTTATAATATCCGCGGGAAATATTGGTCCTTTAGACTGTGCCATGCTATTTGGCGTGGCGGTTTAGGTATGGAGAAACTTAATATTATCATTTTTATTTATTTATTTACAGTAAAATAAACACAACTCACCATAACAGTTTTCGCCTTTGCGATATTTATATGTCCAGGATATTTTATAGTTCCAAAATTGGCCAACACGAGCCAAGTAGATGGTCCCGAACGTATATACAACTTGTGTCTGACTCTAGTGGTGTCTCCTTATCATTTTTCCATCAATTTGTTGTCACCCATTTTTTGGTTCCTACCCCTACCTAACCAGGATGAGTGACAATAATAGTTCAACATAAAAATTCAACCGCATCGCACCACAAAGGATATCATCATTTTCAATCTACTATTTAAAATTTATTAATAAATAGAACCCGTATATATAAACCTTGTAAATTATTGTGCTGTGTTGTTTTGTGCTTTAAAACAAGAGGAGCTGGCCAGCAGAAGGAGATCACCGTGGAGTTTAAGGTTAGTCCATTCTTCCAAATCCATATTTTCCTGCTGGTTACTCCACTCCTCCAGCACAGCACACCACCGCAAAATTACAGTCCACGAAGTCATTTATACTGCGCATCTCCAGACTCCAATTTACAGATATACTTAAATGCTGGGCACACCAAGTAAGGGTTGCTTGAGTATTGTGAAGGTTGCTTAGAAATAATAAAATTTGCTTCACTGACTGATGCGATTTATTGTACAAGTTAATACAAAAAAGAACAATGTTATTGCAAAAGTGAGTAACAATGTTAAAATGCCAGAGACTACGAGTATTAGCACGCGCTCACAGGAGCTCAAAATGAATACTGCCAATCTACCAAGCCGAAGGCCTGGGTACGGTCGCTTGAGCAGTAAATACCCTACAGACTGTTACTACGGGAAGAAATATCAAACCCTCTTTTATGCCTTTCGTCTGCCAGGTTTGGCTGCTAGTAGTAATATAAGTAAGAACATCACAGTACATACCTCAGAAGCTTACTTAATATGCATTCATATTTGAAGTGGTTTAAACGCAACGCTTAATCCAAATGCCGGGCTGTAGGTACAATTATTATATTTTGGTAGTAAGCCAAGTCATTAGGACTATGGACTGAGAGTACAAGAGAGCTCTTTGCGGTGCATCGTCCTAACTAAATCGTCCGTTATGTATGGGGATTAGGAGGCAGCACCGACGGTATTACTGGCCTCGTGTTATGCGCTCTCTCATAATAGCGTTGGATGTGAAATGTGTCTATGATTTGCTTCTGCTCTGTATAATTGGACCCATTTGTATTGGTATCGTAGCAAATTTATCACAGCTACGGCAGAAGATGAGTAAATGGGATGTTAAATTACTTACATGCTCAACATTTGAGAGTAAATTAATCTATAAAAAAACATAATCAACTATCCAATTTTTTATCGAGTTTTATTAGGAGATAATCAAGTTCAGCAAATATAAAAAAACACTTATTTTTGAGCTAAACCACATATTTGCCATTACTCCATAAATTTGAATGGTCTGCCTGGTCTCGTCTTCCGTGGGGTTAGTCGTGCAATGCAATGTGAGGGAGTCTGGATGAGTCCATTCTCCTCATATGTGCATACCAGTATCTTCTTCTTTGCATCAAATAATATTGTCTCTACGTATTTCAAAACTTTAATTGACAGAACATTGGTTCTGTATTTAAAAGCAATAGACAAAAAATAATTGAATCATCCATGATTAAGCTTCAACTGTAAACACAAGCTAAGTGTAAAATACGTCAAAACTTACAATATTAAATTTATCACAGTCGAAAAATACGGACTAAAGTTACAAATTAAAAATAAACGCAAATCGAACTAATTTAAAAAGCAGAGATACACGTCAATATTCATTACGGAGACGAATTCAAGTAGAAGTTTGCTTGTCACTCAATGTTAGTCACCACGAAATAAATATTCTTTGGCACTGAAATTATTTCGAACAGATTAGTTATTTCAGATATAAACGTAATAAGTAATATTTATTTATAAGTTGTTACTGACAACACAAAAACATCAAGAATGAAAACCGAATTGCCTAATTTTTGCGAGTTTTTTGTTTCTATGAGGATCTCATTTCTACAGTTTTCATAAGAACTTCCAAATTTCACTCTCGTACATCAAGGGTGATATCAGGATTGCATTGTGCAATTGTGCATCAACTAGATATTTGGATTTTAGAGAAATGTGTTTATTCCTGTAATCGTAGACAATTTGAATTTTGGGAAACGAATTTTCGTAAATGTCTTTGTTTGATTTAAATAATTGTTTAAATGATCCAGTGGACAGATCATTTTTTCGCATTCTACATTAATGAAAAATTCGTTCGTGTTATTCGAATTGTCTACATACGACTACTGATTAGACATCTCAGTGCGCCGCCACTAATGTGAAACTAGAACGTAGGTCTCTCTAAAATCCAAAAATGTAATTTACGATTTAACAAATTGTGTGTACCGTACACACGTGCATGTTTACATGTGACATTGTACAATGTCTTTGAAGGGAATGATTTACCGGGTGTTGTGGAAATGTTCGTAACGAGAGTACAAAATTACACTAATTAAATATTTCACCCTTCGCGTGGGCTAAAGATGATAAACGACGCGTTGGTAATACTCACTGGGTAGCAGATTACAGGGCTCTCGTCTTTGCCTGAAGGTTCCACGCACCCAGCATGACTGCTAACATCACACAGGGATACACGGTACAACTTCCGTTCGACGTTTTGAAATGACATTAAATATTGTCTTCTTTATTTCCGTTGCACATAATTAAGGAAGTTATGTAGAGTGGGTTAGAATGCCATATGAGATTCGAGAAACAATTATATCAAACATATATAAAGAAAAGAAAATAAATTTAATCGGCTCTTAAGCGAAGAGGGTAAATACCAGCAACTATTTCGGTGCTGATCAGCTCTTTGAGGTTAAATTTTAAATCGTATTATAATAAATAAATTAACACTTTTATATACAAAGGTTTCAGTTTAGCTGGCGGAACTTATTGCCTGAGGCAACTTTTTCCAGTCAACCGGTCTCGTCCAATCTGTGACAGAGACCAACCCCGGGTAGTAATTTCAAGTGATAAAACACAATTCTGGCCGACCTGGTGATCTGAAGACCACGCCTATACCACTAGGCTATCGAAGTTGGTAAATTATCATCCAATTGAAACACTACTTTCCTTAATACTGGATTCGTGGGAGCATTAAGAGTTATCATGTCAAAGTTTCGAGTAACATTATACATGATCAATTTGTCTCAGAAAACGACAAAAAAAATTACGTGTGGTAGGAAAATATATGAGAAACAATGTATAAAGTCCACTGCAAGCTTAAAAACTTTTTTCAAAACGCAACCCTGTTATAATAATCGATGTACAGAAACAAAACATGGACATGGACACAAAAGAGAAAAGAAGTATAAATGCAGTTGGTATGAAAAATCTGTGGGACATGGGAATGAATGAAGCTATTAAAAATTACGTGGTATGGAATTATCGTTCTTATAATAAAATGTTGTTTAAACATATCCCCAATTTTTAGGTTGTTCAAGAAAATATTAACACTAGAATAATTCAAAACAAGATACTCCCCGAAGTACCCACCATCGTTATTTATATTTATGTAAAGTTTCCGACACAATCAGAGTAAATAAGGAAATAAGAACCTGGATGAAAATAAAGAGCATAGAAGAGCAATAAACAGGGAAACATCCCCACAGTGCATAGGAAAGGCAGAGCAAACAGGAGGAAGGCGGAGAGGAGAAGAATGATGAATGTTGTTGCGAGATTTATTGGATAGATTCAGATGACTTTTGCCGAATCTCTAGGGAATCTAAGTATCTTAGACTTTTTTTCTTTAAAAAGAGTCAAACCCAAATAAGAAAATTATTTAGCGACAAACTTATCGTCATTTAGAAGAACATAACAGCGCATTTTATCAAAACATGGTCATTAATAAATTTCTGATAAATCTTCGTCTTCTTATTGACGCTCACAATTTGACTTCAAGAGACCGAAGCAACTGGATCGCATCATCCGTCAGGGCGTGTGAGTCCTTACGTATGTACCTTTTCAACAAGTACATGTGACGCTCGATATCAGATGAACAATTGTTCGAATCATCACAGATTAGCATGCCGTTGAGTCCATCTATCCCCATTTATGTAAGTTTAAAGCGGAATAGCCTACATCATATCTTATTCAGATGACTCTGCACCATCTCATTCTGGATTGTGTAGAGCTAGGCACTTAGGTAAGTCAACCATAATAAATGAGTTTTCTTGCCTTTTTGCTTTCAAGTGGGAAAATGTTGATATAAAAAAAACTTCTTTTCTAAATTACTCAAGTTCTCAATTAATTATAGCTGAAAGTTAAAAAGCAATTTATCTTAAATAGTAAACATGTAATTTTTGTACACATCAAGAAGCGAATCAGATTGTGTTGTTTGAAGAAAGTTTTGGTTATATTCGATTCCTTCAAAAGCTTGTTTATATTCGTTCCATTTATCTCATAAATCCGAAGTCTATTTCACGTTGAGTGATTCCCTGCAGTTTATTTTGCACTTGTAGCGAGACTACAGGGCGCAGACAAATAAACACTACCTGATAAGTGCACAGCGAATGTAACTATAACCCAATTCGCGTTCATTCCCCATCCGATTCCTTTCAATGGGTTCATTAAAATTGCAGTCTTAATTATACAACTCAATTGAAAGTTTACTTAAATTTTGAAATAATATGAGTTACACATCGCACGAGTTTGCAGTCAATTAACATTGAGGGAAAAACGAACTGATGTAGGTAGGTAAAAAAAACAACCATGACAGATATTTAACGAAAATAGGCTTCATGAATTCTAGGAATCATGATTTAATAAGAGCTTTTATTTGAATTCCATATCAAATTACAAACCATCGCATGTACAGTAAGTCGGTACAAACAATGTCGCTCAGTTACACAACCGTAATATTGAGGGTAATGCTTGAGGTATCTTCCAAAACTTCACGTGTAAAGATAAAAGGTTCATCTTCAATATAAGCCTTGTAAACATAATCTGGATCAGATGCTCGAAATAGAAGTGGGATTTCATTAAATTTATGATGAAACTGTAATACATACAAACGGCTCATGTCATGTTTGCAGGTTCTGATATTGAAAGATACGCTCGTTTGAGGAGGCTTTGTTTACTTTCCCTACCAGTTAGGTCACGATGAAAAGGGTGCGGAACCATTTTATCACATTGTCACCGAGGTATCGGATGGGGCCTTGTTACGATTGCCCGAACGGAAAGTATCTAATTTGCGGAATTGACTTATCGTTTTTTACCTCCATGAAAAAGCATTGGGCGTTCATTTTTCACCATAAATAAATTATATATGTTGTGTACCCTAGAATAGAATTTAAATATAAGTATGCATTTCTGCGTATGGTTTAACACCCTGATGAAGGTGTTCCGTGTTATCAAAATGCAATGAAATAATAAATAAATAATAATAAATAAATAACACTCTTCTATACATAGGTGTCAGTATAGCCGGCGGAACTTAATGCATGAAACATTCTCTACCAGTCAACCGGTCCCGTCCAATCTGAGACAGGATTCCAACCCCGAGTAGAAATTTCAAGTGAAAAAACACATTGAAAATTTCTGACCCGACCGGGAATCGAACCCGGGACCTCTTGATCTGAAGTAGGAGCCTTTGCCACCAGGAATAATAATATTATAGCATAATAATGCAATTAGGTGTGAACTAAAATTAACAACGTTTTGACATAAAAACGCACTAAAATTGACTTAAATACTGTAGTAGAATACCAAAGTGAACTATGTAATTTGAATATTAGTCTAATTAGGAACATTATTTATTTTTATAGAATACCAATGTACACTTACTAAAATAGAAACGTTCTTATTTTAGTTGGTGCACACTAAAATTGAAATAGAATCGGGCGTATTGTCCCACTATTTCGGATTGGCTCTCATAGTCCTTGTTCGCCAAGACTCTATCAAAAGCCAGCTATGGTTCTACTTCGCACTCCTTGAGGTCCCTCTTGATGCTCGGCAACCAACGGCGGGTGGTGTGCCTGGTCTGGCATGTTGCACAAAATGCAATGAAAAATATATATGGTAGGAAATAAAGAATGTTTGATTATGGCACGAATATAGGTAATCATTATAATGCGAGATTATACCCAAATGGTGAATGAGTTTTGGAAACTGTATAGGATAGCTATCATATTTCACAAAATCAATGGTTGATTTTATGGCAAAGGTGTAAAGCGAGATAAAAAATGAAGCCGTAGCATTTCTATTGTCAGTCGTTTTTACACGAGTTCAAATAATGTCAGAAAAAGAAACAAGCCGAAACCGAATCGATAGGGAGCTATAACCATATCGTAAAGTTTTACAACCACCAGGATTGTATCGGCAGCTAACAATATATGCGAAAGAAACAATAATACTCTACGAGTGGTGTGTTTGGGAGTAACCATTCTATTTACTATAAAAATAGCACCTGGAAAACCAAAACAGTTTGTTTTGTGTGTTTTATGAAATTAAAATCGCTCCTGTTAATGTTTTGTTTCAATATCGATGATTGGAAAAAGCTATCAAGTTTTTGCAAGCAAGAGCTTAGAAGCACTGCTGGAACGAAACAATATTGAATAATAAATCATAATTTAATTTAAATTAATTCTTTTTAACATTTTCCGAGTTGCATTGAAAATTAAATTCAGAATGTTACAATAATACGCGTATTATCTGGATCCAATATGAATAGGTTCAATTGTTTACATTTAAAATGAAAACGTTCTTTATTTTTAGACAGTTAAATTTTATTTAAACGAATTTACTGCCAGAAATTTTACGACTAAATTTACAGTAGTTTTATCATGGTGAGCGGATGACTGTCTACTTTGTGAACGCAAATCATAATTTTGTATAATTGAACATGTACAATTCGGATTAAGCTAATCTTAATTTTCAACTTTTGTGGTGATTAATATACGTTCTTTTTTTATCCGACTCTAGAAAAAAAAATCTCATTTTGACACTTTTATTTACTAAAAATTACATGTTTAAAATTGCATAAGTCTATTTTTAAATCTGTGAAAAGGGATTTATCTTTTTGTTAATATGAATTAAAAAAAGAAATGTTTACAAATTAAAATAAACAACTTAAATTTCTCGAAAATAATCTTTAGAAATCCTTTTCAATTCAAAACAGGTTGTGAATTTAATAAAATTCTCTTCATCATCATAAAAAGGGTTGTCGAGAAAAATGTAAGCGAAAAGCAAACTACCCAGTCGTTATTAAAATAATGTGAAGGATATTAAAAATGGTGCTTAATTTGGATTTTATTATTTATGCACTACACAACAATTCACGGTTTTCCAGTTAGGTTACACAAAGAGTTCTGTAAACAGACCGTTGCCTGCTTTGCAAATCTTTCTCATTACTTTATAATAGAAACCCACCGCCGAGCTAAGAGGAAATTAATTTCACTTGAAAAATATTACTCCGAGATGAATAATAACTTCATAGAGACGAGAGAGAGAACGAATGAATTTGGCCAACAAATTTTTATGTTTCCTGTATTTTTATTATAATGCCGACAAGTTCAATAAAATTTCACATTCTCACATAACGCTGTAATATACACGAACCTTCGCTTGCCGTTGCCTGTTTTATTGTTTTTAGATGGTATTTTTATTTCATTTAATACAATAAATTATTCGTATAAATATAAATTAACACTTTCTCAATACAAGGGTGTCAATATGTATAGTTGGCATAACCAGCCGATTGAGCCCGATTTGAGAGTTCAAATTTGTGAATGTTTTTGTGGTTAAGTACACGAAGTAATTGTGTAGAGTTGGGCCCATCGTGCACTAGGCAGCCTGGCTGCGGCAGCCAGTAAAACATATGACGTTGTATGGGAGCCCGCGCACTAGGCGATTTCCTACGAATATTCTGGCTGCGCAGCCAGGCTGCCTAGTGCGCGATGGGCCTTGTAGACGGAGCAATTTGAAGGGTGTGCCTCTGATACTCACATTCTATTCCAAAACACAGTTCTTGTACATAAATCACAAATATTTAAACCAAAACAATTACACAATAGTATGAATCGAATCAATTTTTGATACGACAATTATTTACCAAGTTGGCTTCAACAACGATATGTTCCAGGTATTACCTATATACAATTTTAACTGACTAGTCTAAGAGTCATGTAACGTGGGACGAAGTAACCATTAATATTAATTATATAATGGATATTGTACCTTGTTAATATGAATTAAATGAATAAACATCTTTGTTAACTTCACATTTACAGTAATACAGAAAAAACAGCTCACGAACTCGTAATTAGTAGGCAGTGATGATTGGTGTCCATCCGAAAGGCCTCTGCTATTGATATTTTTGATAAAATAACGGAAATTAAATGTAAAAGTGTTGTAAAAAGCTTTTATTCATTTGATTTATATTAAAATGTCAAGTAAGTATAGAAATTTACAGGGAAAAACAGGGTAAAAACTGTTTCGATTAAAAAAGACCAGACGTCTTTCTTGAATGGATGGTTCGGAAAAATTAAAAAAAAATATGTAAAAAGTATATGTACTTGGGTGCATTTCCGCTTTCAAACCCCATTAAGAGCCAAAAATAACTCTTCTTTTTATAAAAAAAATCTGATTGGAAATAGTAGAAGTAATATTTTTAAATCTTCAAATTTTTTGTCGCGAGCAACTTTGTAGAACATTTTAAAATAAACAAAAATAAATTAAAATCAACAAAAACTTTGTCAGTTCTACGTGAGTATATTTGGTTAAAACGTTTTCGGACAACCGTCCATCTTCAGTAACCTTAACAATACTAAACTATAAACTATAAGACAGGATAATATATGCATTTTGAAAGGACGGGTAGGGGGTGAAAATTAGGTGTTGTTTGGAATGGTAGAGGGTGTTATTATAGTAACAATTTCAGGAGAGGGGAGGTGACTGGAGGAATTTGGATATTTAGGAGATTATTTTTACAATTATTATTAATATGAATAGTTTCTAATATATCTAATTTGTATCCTTTATCATTTTTGTTCAGAACCTTAAAACTATCTAAACTAAATTTATGTCCAGTGTTTCTGCTGTGGTCCGCCATATCAGAATTAATCGAAAAGTTTTTTACTGCTTTAACATGTTCTTCTGCTCTTGTTTTTATTTTTCTCCCAGATTGTCCAATATATATAGCATCGCAGTCTTCACATTTAATTTTATATACACCACTATTATCTAATTTGTCTATCACTGATTTATTGTTAAAAATGAATTTTCTTATGTTATTGTTTGTATAATATGCAGGTTTAAACTGAATATTTTTGCACTTATTAATTAATGATGTGGATGATCTGTTTATGTATAATATTCTTCTCCATGACTTATCTTCTATTTCCTTTGGTTGTTTTTTAAAAAGGTATTTGTAGATTTTCTGCTGTTTTATTTTTTTGTTGATAATTCCTAGTACTGATTTGTCTTCATATCCGTTATTGTTTGCTATCTTTTTAATAACCCGTATTTCTTTTTCATAATTTATTTTTGTGAGCGGTATCGATACCGTAAATCGATACGTAAAAATAATCTCCTAAATATCCAAATTCCTCCAGTCACCTCCCCTCTCCTGAAATTGTTACTATAATAACACCCTCTACCATTCCAAACAACACCTAATTTTCACCCCCTACCCGTCCTTTCAAAATGCATATATTATCCTGTCTTATAGTTTATAGTTTAGTATTGTTAAGGTTACTGAAGATGGACGGTTGTCCGAAAACGTTTTAACCAAATATACTCACGTAGAACTCACAAAGTTTTTGTTGATTTTAATTTATTAATATTTTTAAATATAATTGGTTTTAATCGGTTCGCACGTATTTTGTTAGGTTGTTTCTTAGGCAAAGACTTTCAGTATACTTTTCATGGAGCTACTATCAGAATTAGTCATATAATTGGACTTATAGAGATAGAACACTCAACAGAGATATATTGATGAGTGTTCCATACAAAATTTTCAGATTAAAGCTGTTAGTGAATGCATAATATATCCATTTTTTAATCGCAGCTGTTTAACCCATTGTTGAAATCTCAATTGTGATCTATACCCAGAATTCTTAGAGTGCAGGTTTATAACATAACGAAAGCCGAAGATTTTGTTTCATTTTCAAGAATCCGCATTATAATTTTTTTATTAAGAAATTTTTTTGAGCAGCCTTTTTTATTGTGCGGATAATCCCGTTAAATATTTGAAAAGCCGTTTGGTAAATAATTTCGGCAGGGTTTGGCTCGAAAGAGTTTCTTTCTGGAAATTGCCTCGTGGCGAGGTGTGCGACGAGAGGAAGTGCCGTACACCGCAGTGCTCGAAACGTGAGGCTAAATATTTAATACTTGGAAAAATTGGAAATATTATATCGGGTTGGGGTTAAAGGAATTTTATAGACGGAGGACGGATTAAATTTTGTTAAAAAAATAACAACGTCGGTTGAAGAAAAATTTCCAAGGCCGACTGGTTGGATTATGTGAAAAATAATCCATAATTTTTTCCCATCACACTTTAAAGAAAACGACCGTATTTTTTTTATTCATCACGTCGTGTTCCTTTGGGGGTAGGCCGAGAGAACGGACCTCCACTCTCTTCTATTCGTGCTTAATTCTTTAGTTTCTTGCACTGACAAACCATTTCTCATACAACCTCCCCAATTTATTATGCACATGAAACATCAGAAATTTTGAGAAATAATACACTATAGAACAAAAAATCTGACACTCAAACCGCCGAGCTTAAAATATTAACTTTTCCGATTATTGTAAAGTCATACTTCTTAAGACACTTCATAAAACAACGTTTACTTAACACATTAGAATAAAGCCAAACTGAGTCGATTAGAAACGTCGGATTTTTACCAATATCATTTAGTATATATAAACAATTACGATAATATGCAACATTACATAATATTCTTTGATCATCATAATCTCAAAGAGGCTTCAAATATCTTCAAACTTATGATATCATTATTTCGTTCACCTATCTATTAAAAATTTACAATCCAATTACAGAGCTACAAAGAAGTAATTTAAAGTTACTCATCAAATTAAGCAAATTCAAAATGAAAAGATGGTCTGTTAAGTCTCAGAATCGGTTGCGCTAAGAAATTTTAACATAACTGGTTGATCATACAGTACACCAACGATCATACATAGCTCTCTTTTTGGAAGTGTGCCTTTCAACCGCAGATTCCTCAAAAATACAATTGTGTCACAGATTAGGACTTATTTGATAAAGTATACAAATGTTTTTTCTCGCTTAATTTGCTCGAATAACTGCATGCGAAAGGAGAAGTTCTAGAAAAACAATATTTTAAACATAGCTGTAATAACAATAATATATAGTTTTGTAGCTTTACTTCATTATTTAACTTCACACAATCGTAATTTAAATGTTGGAAGGAATTCACCATAGTGCTTGCGCTTATTAGTTTTCTAGAGGAAAATGAAACTACTCAAAGAGCTGAATGAATAAATAAATGTTTCATAAGAAGAACACTCCTTGCAATAATCGGTTCACTACGCTGACATCTGCATAGCTTAATCCCTCAGCTTATATTCTGTTCGAGTTTTAAGCATTTTTCTGCAATTTACTGATAAAGCTTTAAATTAAGAATTAAAAAAAAAAATTCATATGAATTCAGAGATAAGTTTCGTTCCTGTTAGTAGCTATATATACAATATACATATCTTATAATATAAATGAAAGTCGGGTTAGTGCGAACACTTATAACTCGAGTTCGGCTGAACAGATTCTTCCGATGTTTGATTAATTGGATTCTTCTCCGCTACGGATAACATAATAACTAATAAAAAGTTGAAAAAAAATGGATAAGAAATATTATAAAATATAATATTAAAGTTAGTATGGAACGGATTTATTGCGCCGCCACCGCCATCTATGAAAATTCCATAACAACACAATTTTTAATAACTTTACAACCATAGAGTTTCAAAACACTGGCAAGCAGATTATTAATAGAATTTCTTTCAAGCTTTCAGAAATATTTTTTAACATTCCAACATATAATTTCAAACGTATTTTTGAATTACAAATTTGAAATCAATATTCATAGCAAAGGCTACAGGACAACGTCTGTCGGGAAAGTTGGTAAGAATTAAAAATGATAAATTTAAAAGATTGATAAGGTGAGGAATGAAAATATTATAAGAATTAAAAAGGTAAATTATACATACATCCCTCCCGAAGCATGATTTTTAACTGATTTTCGTGATGTAACTTGTATCCATAATGATTCTGATAATATTTTAAACCACGTTTGTTTATATTTAAATTGTGTTTTTCAATACTTATTATAATTTGTATATCTGTCACTTTGTACATTCCAAACGAGGGATTTTAAATAGCAAATATGTATATCTTTTTCCCCAGCTACTTTCGGTCCAGCCGTTTAGGCGTGATGCGATGACCACGCAAAATAGCTCTCCATTTTTATAATATACATAGAAGATGTGCGTTAGGAACAAAAATATAAATTGAAGGAGAACAGTGCACTCAAAATTATTCAACAAAACTTTACGACTAGTTGAATTCGCTGCAGTATGATTCAATGTATTTCCGCTCTAACTAGAATTACTATTCTGTTCATCAATTCGATTGAATTCACATCTACAGACGGATAATTAGTTTCTCTCTAACTCTGGCTATAGAAATATTGTAATGATAGTTTGCAGCAATGAGAGATCCGACATACAGTCGCCCTGTTGACGAGACAAACGTTACAAAATCAATAAATGCAGTCTCCGTGAAGATAGGTATTAAAGCTTGGATCATCACTTAAAATAATTATGTATTGTTTTTGACGTCATACACTCGAACAAAAACAAGGAAATTAATAACTGTATTCCTCTTTACTTGTCACTCAACATTTTGGCAGAACTCTGAAATGGTGGATGGTATTTCGTCTGCAGCTATTTTGATCATTCTCATCGAATCTTTTGGCATTCTCAAAGTAGTATAGTTTACAAATTTTGAAATATCGTGGATGGTTTATTCCACGACAGCCCTTAGAGCTTTCATAGCGGTGGTTTTCAGAAAACTTTGTTCTCGTGGTATCAATTCTGATTTCAGTACCATAACATCCCGTCCATGTCTTCATCAGGCCTAATAGATCTTCAAAAAACATGTATTTTACTTTTCATATAGATACGATAAATAAATATTTTAGCAGGGTAGTAATAAGACAGATTAATAAAAAATGTATCTAATTCAGTAAAACGATTCATATTTTTTTAACTTAATTTACATTGACACAGTCAGGCATTTGGTTGAGGAATGCCTAACTAAAAAGTTCTCGGGGAGCATCCAGGACATCCACAAGGGGAAACCGGAGGCAGTGGCTTGCAGCCTACATGGGCGAAGAAGAAATCTATCCGAATGCCGCAAAAAGTAAGTACCGTTAAATCTAAGAGTAAGCAAACTATTCAAGTGTTTTGAATTGTAATGACAACACGCCGCAAAACTGCATTTATTGACATGTCATTGTGTAATCGCAAAATTTCAAAGGACGTTAAACTTACTTATCATATAACTATTTTTTTTAAATGTATCTGTGCTCACTCAAAGTGAACACAAATACACTCCTTGACACTTTCAGAGTAAGCTACTTAAAGCTTGTGTCGTGAAAGAGGAAGATGGTCGGCACCTGGGATCGAACCACGACGTCCGCACCAAACCTACTACCGTCTACCAACCACTTCGCTAAGTTATTAATATCACAATACAATCGTCAAATTATTTTATTTGTAGAATATGAATATAATTATTGCATTCTATGATGCAATAAATTCTACGTTGTACAACGGTAGAGGAAATACTAGTCGTTCTACAAGAACATAAATTCAAATGAAATAAATATATTTCAAACGGCGAACCGGTGTATGTGCCTAGAGATAAAAATTATAATGTTTATCTTGCTGGGGAATAAAATGCAACCTAATTTAGTTCCAATGAATGGGGTAAACAAGGACGCGAATAGTCTATTTTGAACATTCGTTTAATGCTCAATTCGGTTTCAACGGGACAACAGGAAAATAAACAAAAGCTGTTAATTATATCAGTCGATTGTTCGGAAGTGACAAAACGCCATCTACCGCGCGTGTGGAGAAAGAATGGTAATATTTTGTGTTTGTTGTCCTAATAAAAACAAAATGGTTTCCCGGATAATTTTACGCGTCCCTTTTTTTGTTTCATTAAAATAACATCAAATCGTTTCGACGCATAAAATTATGAATATTTCCATTCGGTCATAAAAATTAATGTTAACAAATAAATAATTTTTTAAAACACATTCGTTTCGGATTATTTGAGAAGAGATTGAATAATAAAATTTGAATGCTGAAACCTTATTCTTTCGACTTTGTATAGTAAAAACTTCAGAAAGCCTGTTGTATAATTTACCTACATATTTTCCGGAAGGAAGCGTTAACTAATAGGAAAGGAAACATAAATAATGCATAAGGATGTTATGTTTTTATGAAATAGAAGGTGATATTTATTAGATCTTCGATGTTTTGTGTAGAAGGTGCTTGGTGATAGTTCATTTTTATTCTGATACTATAGCTTTCCCGACAGACGTTGTCCTGTGTTCCTAACTATGAATATTGAATTCGAATTTGTATGGTGATGTATTAATTATCATTTGACCAATGTAATTCCGACCGAAGCGACTGTTTTAAACCATATTCCATCCGCATTCTGTCAATCGCACCAATTGACAATTTTTGTCAAAATTTTAAAATTGGAATAAAAATTATAAGGTAAAAAGTACTAATAAGGTTGTCTACGTAGAGTTTTCTGTAATTTTCTAATTTTTCATGCATTCTTCTTAGTTTTTTTCTTATAAAAGGACATTCTCCTGATAAAAGCCTACACGACAAAAAAAATAATTAGCGAAATCGGTCCAGCCGTTTAGCCGTGATGCGATGACATCGGGAAATTGCTCTCGTATTTTAAATCTTTCATATGGACAACACCCATAGCTACAGCAGAATTTGGAACTTAGTGTAGTCGTTTGGTTCGTTGAAATAACTATGTACCTTCACGTCAAAGTTTTGGGACAAGTTGCCGACAAATTTCAGGTTTTTCAAGACGCTGACTGATTATAGGGATGCATGGGGAAGAACTGGTGCTTGAGACAAAACCATCATCAGTTTGAACCCGATAGAGAAAATACCAGATTTTTGTAACAAAAATTATTAGTTTGTTAATGAGTGTGTTGATATTTTTCTCAGAAAGTTAAAACGAAACAAGAGGAGGTACGCTATTTAAAAAAAATACTTTTTCGAAAAAAAAAAACAATGTAAACAAACAATATTAAAAACAAAAACATCACTTCATACGTTCCGACTTCCGATATAAAAGGAGTAAAAGGACACAGTGTTGTCATGTTACAGAAGGCATTTGCATTTAAATGGAATCTATGACGCGTAGCTTTCACACAAACATTGTGTAGGCATTATTTTTGGGACTAAAAATACATTATTAGCACGGAGTCTCTTTATCCTGCATAAGTAAGAGCCATTATTAGATTCCTTTGTGTCGGCTGTAAAACGTTTTATGTCTCTGATTTAATGAAATAGTTAAGTCTGTTTAAACGGGAATTATTTCAAAACGTTGTCATGAATGTGTTTTAATGATGTCAGCGTGTGAAAGTTACACAACTTTAAGTCCGCTGAACGTTAT
Organism: Mystacides longicornis; assembly: GCA_963576905.1. NCBI lineage: Eukaryota > Metazoa > Arthropoda > Insecta > Trichoptera > Leptoceridae > Mystacides > Mystacides longicornis. Next base: position 20,072,796 of record OY756426.1, on the reverse strand, counting down.
TTGAAATATATATCATCCGTTTAGCAGCTAAATGGTACCTAAAAAGTACTCCAGTCATCATGTGACGAATTTTATCGCTCGTTTTTAGATAAAATTTTATAACATAATATGTATAAACCGTGTTTGTAATATAGCTATAACCACGTATATCCTGAAAGTCCCAAAAGATTATAAGCCCCTAAAAATCAAACTTAATCAGTGTAATGTCAAATAGATGATTTATACATAATATACTATGAGTAAATAACTATGCACTATAGCTAGCGACAGATACACGTTATTGGAGTACTGGAGATTATATGATCTGTTTCATGATTTTTTTATTTGTGTTGTTGTTCTGTTGATGTCTCCAATAAATAAATATTTCACTTAGCCTACCGACGCAGTTATGACCAAAAATTTAACAAGAAAAACGATTGAGGTGCTTTCTAACAAAAATTAGTGAAATATAAAAAGATTGTTGACACCAAAAGAACACCGAACAACATAAACATACCAAATCATGACACCTACACATAGAATCCTAAGGGCTCCTATAATAGGTATATACCGCATACCTATTTTTGAAGCAGTGTGTAACAGATGAAATCTATTTCTATGTACTTAACAATGAGAGAGGTGAAATATTGTATTTAAATATCTCAAATAAATTCAAAATCAAAACTTCCTTTGAACTCCACTCAGGTGCATAGTGAGGCAACAAGAGTTCTCCCCTGCGCTCGATCTTGCGTAATGCTTATGACCACACCATGTCTTCAGCTCTGCCTCAAAGAACGGAACCCAGTATGTGAGGGTCTTTAACGTTTCGAGACCCTGATGGGAGTAAAAAAAGCGCTCTCCTCGGCCAACTGTCATTCGGCATCCTCAACGCATGTCCCAGCCATGCCCATCTCCTCTCCTTAATGGTGGAAGTGATGGGCCAGCGCTGGGTGCGCCGGCGTATAGCGCCGTTCGTGATGCGATGGTACCATTTTACACCCAAAATTCTCCTGAGACAATTTGTTTCGAATGCAGATATTTTTGTGCCTGAGCTTTGATCAGGTGCCAGGACTCACGCATACAGGAGAATGGACAACACATACGCATCAAACAGTTCTCTTGCCTTTTCAGACCGATGCAGGTTTAATGGCGTGAGGTGGTCAACCCCACGGCCCCGATCACATTTTTCGACTATTTGCCTCTTACAGGATGCTCGAAAAACCAACAAGGTGCTATTCTAAGCCGACAGCCCCACGGTTTAAATATCTCCAATACAAATACAAACTCCCTTTACTCCCATCTTAGGGGCATAGGGAGGCAACAAGAGCTCTCCATTGCGCTCGATCTTAAGCTATGTTTATGACCTCCTCCCACACCATGTCCAAATCCCTCAACTCTGCTTCGAAGGAGCGGAACACAGTGTAGGAGGGTCTTCCTCGTCTTCGGGACCCTGATGGTAGGAAGAACAGTGCTCTTCTCGGCCAACTGTCATTCGGCATCCTTAACACATACCCCAGCCAAGTTCATCTCCTCTCCACAATTGTAGAGGTGTGGGCCTTCAACGTCCGTGAAGTGGTGGTACCATATTATACCCAGAATTCTCCTGAGGTACTTAATTTCAAAAGCTGAGACTTTTTGTGCCTGGGCTTTGGTCAGGTGCTAGGACTCACACCCATATAGGAGAATGGGCAATACACACGCATCAAACAGTTTACATTTCGTCTCGGAACTAAACGCCGATGCTTTCCAAATCTTGGTATGTTGTTAAATGCGCCACTTGCCATACCGATACGTATCGGGAGCTTAGCCCCTAAGTCACCAGAGGTGGTGATGGTTGCTCCCAGGTACTTGAATTTATCCACCCGGGAGACCTGGTGACCATCGACAGTTATCGGTAGTTGTTTATCGGGGCAGACATTATTTGCCATGAGCTCCGTCTTACGGGCATTGACTCGAAGGCCAAGGCGTGCTGTTTCATCGCAGAGTCTTGAAACACTGCGCTGTAATTCCTCCACTGTCGTACTGAACAACGCTAGGTCGTCCGCGTACTCCAGATCGCACAGTTAGCCTATAAGACCATCTCTCTGTGTTAACTGTATACCTCTTGCTCCTTGCATTGACTTTCTCAAGAGAAAGTCCATGACGATAATAAATATTAATGGAACCAGTAAGTACGCAGCCCTGTCTGACTCCCATGGTGATTGTGAAAGCTTCAGTACGACCACCTGGCGTTTTGACGCTACACTCGGAGTCTTCGTACAGGGACTGCACCATTTTAACTATCTTCGGAGGATTACCGTACAAAGCTAAAATTTTACATATCGATGGACTATGTGGGTATTTAAAAAAAAAAAAAATATCTCACTTACTTTAAATGTCATTGTTGAATATCTACACAATAATTCAATAAATTACATGTCGCCAGACAGGGAACGGAGCGATGGGCACCCAGAATCCTGAAATGGAGACCGTGGGATAAAAGAAGAGGAGTGGGCCGACCCCAAAAAAGATGGGCCGATGATATTATCCCAGTCGCGGGCAGAGGGTGGATAAGAAAAGCCCAGGATAGAGGAGAGTGGAAAGGAATGGAAGAGGCCTATATCCAGCAGTGAAGAGATGGCTGAGGAAGAAGAAGAAGAATTCAATAAATACGCATTTAAAAAGGGACTGCAGAACTTGCACGCACTAACAGATGATTCGTTCTAACGTGGAATCGCAATCGAGAGGTAAAATTATGAGTGACCATAAGAAGAAGAAGACGAAGAAGAACATCAGCATCAGCTGATATTAGTTTTAGAAATGATATTAGTGTTGAAAAAACCCACATCAGCAACAACCTTGGGCGATTTATTAAATTCTTCTCCGCTCCGGATAACAGAATAACTAATAAAATGTTGAAAAATGCATAAAAAAATAAAATAAGACATTAAAGTTAGTATGGAATGGATGTCCTACGACGCCATCTATGAAATCTAACAACAAAATCATTGTCTACTGCACCTGCACCGTTTCGGGCGTTTTAGATAATTTTCATACAAATGAACAAAATTGTGCGCATATTAATTTTATATTCTCGCGTTCTTCTTGCCTGAGCTTTGAATTCGAATGAAATATGGACGTTTTAGAAATACATATTGCAATGTTATTGTTTTATTAGTTTATTTTTGTTTCTGGAGGCGCAGTGCACATTATGCACATATGAACGGGCCGCCTTTGTTTAGGACAGAGTCCACAAGACAATGTCTGTCGGTAAAGCTAGTTTCACATAAAGCAAAGCTTGTATTGTGAAAGTGGGAATGGACGGCACCGGCGGGATTCGAACCCACGACCTTTAGTACGAAAAAATATGCTATATGTACGAAAGCCGTCTACTGATACCACTAACCACTACTCTACCAACAATATAGCAGGTGTACAAACAGGCGACGAAGTTCGATGACGAGTAACTCTTAGTTACATATAAGAATGAGATAAGTTATATGAAACCAGACCCTTAAAATTTGTATTTTCAAAATAAAATATTTCAGGAAATGGATCAGTTTCTATTGACAGAAACATTATTAAAATATTTAAAGCAGCTTTAACATAAATAAAGGGAGCACTCCGCGGTAGTAAAGTAACCCACCTACCTACTCCATGGTTTACTTACCTCGTCCTCAAAATATTGGGGATTTGATTTTTTTTTCTTCCTTGATTCTGCTTTTCTTTTGAATGCTAATCCTTTCCTCTTCTTTATACTACATTAAAGGAGGGTAAAAAAGTACTCGGGAAAATAGAAAAAATCGAAAATGAAAATTTATGTACGAGAATGGTGATTTATTACATGAAAAATATAAAGATTTAATAAAATGGCGCCGATACTGATTTCTTTTTTGAAAAACATACGATGCAGAAAAGTTTTATATTCTTTTGTATACACAATGTTCAGTATTGAATTTTTTTTATACATCATATACGGCGAAAATTAATATTTAAACTTAAAAAAATAATTCACAACAATAAATAGAAAGAAATACAGTTTTCAATATCAACACACACAAAACAATCAGATTCATGTCGAACATTGCAACAATCCAAATTGCAAGAGTTGATCAAAGAATAACATGAATTTTTTTTTGTCATAGCAAAGTTAAAATTTCGTAACGAATGTCACTTTAAGTGAAATATGCTCAAAATTGATGTTTATGCACGAACCAAGTTTCTGATTCTGAGTTTGCAATTCAAGAATCGATTGAAAATGTGAAAATTTATCTCAATAATTGAATTTTGTCGCATTTGCGTTGGTAAGATTATTTTTGTATTATAATGCACCTTAAGAAAGTGATGAAATTAAGTTCGGACTAAGCTCTTCTGTAAATAACCCTGCAGCTTACTACGACAAATCAGAAGTTCTAAACAGGGCACTCTTATTATTTAAAATAAAGTTGTATTTTGAAATGTTCTATCTTTCAAAAATAATTATCGTTTTGCACGTAATGAGATCTGTCTTCATTGACATGCAAAGCCGTTTTTCGTATAGGTATTCAAACAACTAACATAGAATGCCGCTTTATTATTGCGAATCCTTGACATAATTTCCGAAATTCGTATACACACGCTGAACTGAATTTACCAGAAGAAATACAGACTCGAATTTTTTATCGGTTTATAAAGGCATGAAGACTGTTACGTTTTCTTTCCTTTCCCACCGCCAACTATAAATATTTTTATAGGGTGAGAAAAAATACGTAGGGATGATTGTGTAGAGCTTTTTATTTGATAATAAATGTTGTTCGTCCGATGGAAAAATTCACTAACCTATACAAAAAAGGATAAAAAACGATCCTTGAATAAGTGTTTGAAACTTCAAAGTTGTTAACTTCTGTAGACGAATTTCTAAACAGATCTAAGTAGAAATAATAATTAGTGTTTAGAAGTTTATTTTTACCAAATAAATGTATCTTTAGTCTAGAAATCACAATTTTATAAATCACGGGCTAAATTTTTGAAGACTTTATAAACGTTTTGAAGACGTTTTTAGATACTTTTTAGATTATATTTGAATTAAAACTTTCGTGGCAAAAAAAACATATAGTTTAGTAATCCAACTGTCGATTTGTTGAAGAGAAATTATTTCTCGAGATAGATCGGCAGTATCAAGCCAAGATACGTGAGATTGGTATGGCCAGGTCTACATTTTAAACGGGTTTTCAAACTTTGATGACAAAAAAAAAAAAGCATATATGTTCCATATATGGATTTACTCAGAATTCGGAGAACATTTAGTGTGTCTGTGTGTGTGTGTCCCCCCCCCCCCCTTATTACTTTTGATTCGCTTGATGCACAGATCCTAAAATTTCAGAAAATATTGAATACTCTAAGCCTACAAAACTTGTATACTCAGAATTTTTAAATTTTCTTTCAGTCAGGGGTAATCAACCTTTGAATTTTTACTTAATTTTTGCATATATCTCGAAAACTATAAAAGCTAGAACCCTAAAAATGTGTATGTATATAGAAAAATACAATATCTCAAATTGTATTTAATGAAAAAGTTCCAGGGTTTCTCAAACTTCAGTTTCAATGCCTATATTTCAGAATTTTAAAAAAAATATGAAAAACGCCGAAACATATCAACTAGATAATTTAATTTTCTATAAAAAATATTTACATTATATCAGTACATCTCAAACTTTTCTTAACAATTTTTGTAAAAATTTAATTTATTGACGACATCGTTTCATACAATGAACATACCGACTCAGGCCATCGACAGTTGGATCTCATGTATACATGCAACTAGTAATAAAAAATAGCGGGTTACAAATACTATCAAGTTTGAAAAATCAATCAATAAATTTAATGTAGTTTAATGTAAACCGGACTAACTCCTCGAATATTGCGGAAGTTTAAAAAGCTGCCGATAAAAGCGACAAAACAGAAAAAAGAAAGGAACTATTGAAATTGCATGACATGAAAAGCAAAAGAAATAACTTATGACTGATTTTGATTCAATTATTTCTAAGGCACCAAATGTAGTGAATTAATGAGGTTTCTACTAAGAACAAAGAAACACCTAAAGACAATGATACACAGAAAACCCACTCATAATTTTATCTTACAAAGATCGCTACTTCATTGACGATGATGAAGCTATGATGATGACGATGATGAAGCTATGATGCCGTTTAGGTTCACTGATATACATGGGTAGCTCTACGAACTTTACAAAATATTCGCAGGTCTAATGTTTTTATTAAGGAGAAGGGTTGTTTTCGGAGCACTCCACATTATTTAAATATATGCGCACTTTGAATGGATGTTAGAGGTGGTAAAATTTTAACGTGATTTCTCTTGAATTTAAAGAACACGTAAAAAGGAGGGTTTTGACCTAAATCAACTTTGGAAATAGAATCACAGTTGTATCTCTCATTATGTACCTAATTCGTTCCGAGATAATTTTGTTACACAAAACTATGAAACTAAATCCGTTATACTTATTTCGAACCGTTAACTATCATTTTTCATGGAGTGTAACAAGTTGAAACGTGCATTAAACATTGCCATGTGGCGCAGGATCAACATTGCTTACACTTCGTTCTCGCTTTTCACTGAATTGACGTTTAATTTCAACACCTTTTTCATCGCGAATGAACTGAATTTTGTGAAATAATAGGTCTTTATTACCTACTGCTTCTTTGTCGCAATCTATTTAGTTCTCATACCGTGATTCGCTTCTTGGAAGCAGAGCTGACAGATTTGGACGTGGTGTCGGAGGAGGGCATAAACGTCAATAATAGTCATATTTAATACATTGTCTTGCAACTTCTGAACTTAGGTACGTATTTTATTTATTAATTTCATTTTCCACCATAGACCAATTCCAGGCACTTGGGAATATATAGAGATGGAGACAGATCAATACAACACAAGGTTATGTTATCACAATACAATTGCTTACAGAAAGAACAAGGGGAGAAAAGTATGGCTGTACATAAGCGAGCAAGTACTTCTTGATGAAAATTTATCTATATGAGTCATGCCTGGGTGTAAGGTTCCATTCACGCTCACGTCAAAAGATATAAAATAAAAACAAGAATTGACAAAATTATGTTCTCACGTGTTGATGATTCCAGTGCCCCTATTTCGAATTACTCACGCAACATAAGTGAGAAACTTACGGGAATTTTGTATGGGCTGCGGAGTTTTCAGGAGTTTTCTGTAGGGACGCTATACACGTTTCCATACAATTTTTTATTACTTCTCGCCAGCGTAAATATCACGGAAACTAAGCATAGTGGTACAGATCTTTTTGGTTCGTTGTGCGAGGTCTCACTGTACTAATTTATGAGTAAAAAGTTGCGCGCATATTTATGCTTAAACGATGGAAGTTTGCGTATAGGAATGATCCATTATCTCGAGAAACTCGTGTAAAACTTGCGCAAAAATTATGACCCCAATAAAATAAGAGATCTTAGTACGTCGATAAATACAAGACATACCAGAAGCGGTAACTCCCGTCGGTGCTTAGCTACGGCACGGTTAGGTGGTTCACGGCGAGGGCAAACTTGGAAGGAATGTTTCATTTTATGAATCGCACGCCTCCTCGAACATAAGCCTCTTACCTTATTCACTGGAGCACCAAGAAATATTTTCTTTAAAGTAATCAAAAGTTATGTTTTTTAATGTAATTTTCTTCCCAACATGCTTTGGCTACATTTTACTCCACCGTAAACCCGCGCCGTAACTTTAATTTTAATAAATGTGGGAAAATTTACCTGGAATTCAATTTTTTTAGCTACAGCAAAAATATCAACAAAATACAATAGAAAATATATATCTAGGGCATATAAATTTTAATTTGAGAAAGAAAACCAAACAGTAGAATCGAATTGGGCTGGGCAGTCTTCAGCAAACTGGACCATATCTTGAAAAACAAAGACATCAGAGACAGAGTCTTCGAAACATGCATGGTTATGACATGAAATGGAAACAATGTCATTGACAGCCAACACAATACATAAAATTAAGATGCGCACAAAGAACTATGGAGCGACAAATGTTAGGAAAAGGTCTTAAAGACACAATACAAAATGAAGATATAAGACGCCGAACAACTCCTTCCTTCCCCAGTCTTCCTTCTCCCTTCATTCCCCGCCCTTCCTTCCCTATTAATGTAAAAGTGAAATTATACATCAGTGTAAACACTGTGTAATAATAATAATTAGTGTGAATTTTAATTCATTATGTGTATCCCAATTATTCACTTTAGTGAATAATTGGGATACACATAAATGGCAATACAAAAATGTTAATGATATAGGTATTGAATATTGTAAATTAAAAAAAGCTGTCTGTATCCAATAAAAGAAAAAAAAACAAGAGTCGCGGACATAATAGACCGTGTCGCGAAACAAAAATGGCAATGGGTTGGACATGTGGCGAGACAAGGAAATGAAAGATGGGCAGAATTGTAAAGAGGCCAATTGGGAGACCCCAAAAAGATGGGTGAACGATATGCTTCCGGTAGCGGGTAAAAACTGGCCAAAAATAGCACAAAAAAGAAAAAGGTGGAAATGTTTAGAAGAGGCCTACATCCAGCAGTGGAGGGACGGCTGACAAAGAAGAAGAAGAAGAAGAAAAGACAATGCGAATTTTTACGGTTTTTTAAATTCTGGATGTTCCAATTAAAATATACATATCATGATAAACAGACAAAATTTAACAATATGTTTTTGAACATAACGTTTTTCGTACTCATCAAAAGACACCACCATACGATGAGGATTTTCCACCATGAGGTTCTTCGCCCAATATACCGTAAAATTTACCACTAACTCATTAAAATTATTCGATTTTTGTTAAGGGACAAGGATCAACAACTGCAGGGATGACTAATGATAGTATTCCCTATATTATTATCCTACTAGAGGTCCGCCCCAGCTTCGCACGGATAGATAGATACTTAAAAATAATTTAGTTTTCATACAGATCCCTAACTTTTTCAAAATATTTTATACCATATGTTAATCTGGAATAATTGCATTGCAATGTATCGTGTCACGTCACTTTACCACCGTGACTACTTTGCGCGGTATTTCTACATGACATGACTCCCCTCAGTCCCCTCTCCCCGGCTCCCTTACGCACTCTGCATCGGATAAGTTGAGATGATAAGAGACTATGCTTATTTTTCCAATACTCACATTTTTAAACTCGTGATAACTTTCGAATGGAATGTCCGAATTAAATAATTCAAAAAGTTATACAAACATATTGAAGCAGACTTGAATATGAACTATTTTTTTTAATAAGGAGTAATACCAAGATACCAATAAAGAGCCTTTTCTAGAGGTGACATTTTATTGATTTTTTTTAAAATAAAAAAAACACTTATTGTGGCATAACTATAATAGTTAGACATATGCTGTCGCGATACTTTTTGTAAATAATGATGTCTTCTACAAAATTGTAGTACATTGTTTTATTCTATCATCATTAGTTTTCACAGCGTTCGCGATAAAAAGAATATTTTAGGTAAATTTTTTACACCTTGGGTTACATTATTGAAGTTTTCGTCGGTTACCCAATTTTTTTTTTTGAAATTAAATATAGCCTATGTTCACCGCCGATATTGTAGCTTCCCAAAAGTGAAAGAATTTGTCAAATCGGTTCAGTAGTTTTGGAGCCTATTCGATGCAAACAAACAAACAAACAAACAAAAAATCAAATCTTTCCTCTTTATATTATATTAGTATAGATTATTGAAAGTATTATCGACAGTGTTAACAATTACAAAAATAATGTTATCCAATGCCCTGCATTTTGGAAAACCATGATCCTCTTTTTCGAGTTCGCTTGAGATATTTCATACGAGATCTAATGACTGAAACTACATGCATATATAGAATCTTACGGTGTTATAAGGACCAACCCAAGAAGAATTTAAAAAGTTTTATTTTAAAACGAAACGAAGCTATTTCAGGTAACACAAGAAATAAAACAAGGGGTTTCTTTGTTCCTGGTCGCGGTAGGATCATGGGGTTACCTACGAAGAAGAACAATAAAGAGAATGACTGCACCATAAACACTTTATCACGTGGAACATAAACCTCTGGATCTGACATTAACTGCTCTAACTGTCACATACTCCAAAAACATGGTCGAATACAACATGTTGAGGAAATGGCTCTCCATGTTTAACATCCCCCATAATGCGGAGATGCCCTAATTTTTATGCTGCCCTTGTGGTTCCACCGCGAATATATCAAACGTCAGGTAAACATTTTATCGAATATATGACTATATTGTACTCATAATAAAATCTTATATAATAATCGGTTCGATTAAGTTCGACTATCTGTATTTTCGTTAAACTGACACAACGCGAATTTTTTCATACTTATATTATTCATCTGTGAGTCGATAGTTGCAATGACAACTAAGAATAACGGTTGTCCGCGGGAAATATTTCTGAGCTTGAGCTAAACTTTTAATACATTTCTCATCCGAAAAACAACCTACAATCCACAATCGATGAAAACAAAAAAAAAACATTTTACTTACCAATTTCAAATGTCCAAAATTATATGATTTAATGAATGATGAATAATTAATGTTACCTGAAACAAAATAAAAGAAACCCATTAATATTATAAAAATTAAAATGTCCATAAAAATTTCGTGGACGTAAAATGTAATTGACAGAATCGTTATTGTTTATGGCTCAGAATTTTGACAAATTTCAACATTAACTCGAGAGAGGGGAACTCACTGAATTTGAGTGGAATGTCCATGCTGTTCTTAATTATTGATTTGATCTGGAGTACCTATCCACACCTTTTTTTATCAAAATATTGATCACTCGTGAAAACTATACGATATATTTTACATCGAGTAAGCAACCTATTTGGTAATGTTGAAACATGGGACAACGTGGAAGAAAGCCATTGCCGATCCGCTTCGAATGCGCAGTGTTGTTATACATGAACTAAAAGGAAAGCTAATATCCAGCATTGGAGGGATACGCCTGAGAAAAAAAGAAAAACTCTTGGAAAGGAGAAGATGGCAATATATTATTATGAATAAAGTCAATAAGAGTGGCAACTAAGGGCTGATTGCCTCAAAATTTACGCTGTATTAAACAATTGTTCTGCTTTGACATGGAGTAGTGTAAAACATAGCATACTACACTTCTATCAAACACTTGCAACATAGATCCTGATAAACATATTATAAACTTAATGTATTGAGGTGAAATCTCATATCCCAACAATAAAAATTCTACTTACAATATTATTCATTATATTTTAATTAGCTTTTGTATAAAAATATAATATATATAAAACACAACATTTTAAACAGTTTAGAAAAGTAATTAGTTATTTAAGAACATAACATCAATTACAGAACGAGTTGATTATAAAACAAACATTATGATTATTATAATTTTGGAGTCCGTAAAAACAAAAAAAAAACATTTACCTATATGTAATACAATATCTGATGTTGATCCGGGAACAGACCCTTATAAATAATAAACAAAAACAAGGATTTAATTTAAAATTATAAATACTTTAAGGATGTTTTTCATTTTTCGAATATGTTTTTAACCGTTGAGTACTTCGGCGTAATGTTTGCAGAAATACAAAAACTTTGCAGTACTATTAATTTATTTATTATAACCGAAGTATTTTCTGACGTATATGCGTCCATCCTCGGCAGGGAGAATATCAAAAAATTTTCAGCTTTGGCCTATCTGGGTTTCTATGACCTGCTCACGGCCTCCATTCCAGTTTTTTTGGTCCATCTGTCATCCCTTATTCATACATTATATGGCCGGCCCAAATTTTATGTCATATCGGCAAAGGTTTAGCCTTTTCTTTTTTTTACTAGCCTTCCGCTCATTATTGATTTAGGCTAGTCCTTTCTTAAATCAATCATTTCGCTAAAAATATTTCATTGAGGAAAGAAAAAAAAATTTCGCCTGTCTTTATACAAAATTATTTCGGTTGCAACGCATCCAAACCTCCAATAGATTGGAAAGTCCCTAAAAAAAACAATAAAATTGATTTTACTGTAGTTTCTTCTATCGTTGCTGGTTTTTCGAGCATCCTGTAAGAGGTAGGAAATCGAAAAATCAGATCGGGACCGTGAGGTTGACCACCTCACGTCCTTAAACCTCAACCGGTCAGAAAAGGCATCATAGGCCTAGGAGGCCTTCGAGCGCAATAGAGAGCTCTTGGTGCTTCTCTATGCCCCTAAGTGGGGTTTAGGCCCCCCGCATTGCGGGTTGGTTTGGGGGGATCTGCGGCGGGCTTGATTTGTGTGGGGCCGGCTTTTTGGTTTGATTGCCTCGATCGAACTAGAGGGTTGGTTTCGTGCGGGTCGTTTTCTGCGGATTTGTCTCCTCCGGGCTGGCTTGCGGTGTGCGGGGGGCCTTAAAGGGAGGATATAATTATGTATGTATGTATTCTTCTATCGTGTGATTTTTCCAATTAAAGTAATATAATAATGATGAAAAAATCGTATAGAGCGAAATAAAATTGAAATCGAAAATGGTTGGATAAATTAGATTATAATATGAACAGAATAAAATAAATTTCAAACGTGTCCCCTGACACAAGTTTCTATTAGCGGCGAATACACTTGTCTTCTTTCGCTTCAAAACTTCTTGGTGTTGGTATCAGACTCAGAAGTGGATTAAGGGTGGGACACATATGAATATTTATGCGAATGTATTTTCAATAATAGTAAAAGTTGATGGGATCTTATAACGAGATGGCATCAATTTTATTGCAGCACATTTAGAAAGAGAAAAAGGAATAAAGGATAATTCAAACGCGCGTCCTGCGGGAGTAGAAGCGACTCATGTGCGATTTATTTTAACGTTCTGCACAATATTAAAGCGACTCTTTTTATGTTTTGTTGCAATATGTCATATTGAGGTGTCAGTTGAATGCTATAAGCAATTTTTCGGAATTATCATTAATATTTTAGAAGCTATATTATTTACGCCTTTGTTTTTAAGAAGTGATTAAAAATGTAAAAATTTTCTTGATAACTTAATGTTTGCTTCACACGTTGCCGAAGCCCTTTCGGTTAACGTGATCAACAGGAAAGAGAAAAAGTGGACTGTAAATGGATGCAATGCACTTACTCCAAATTCACGTTATCCAAATGTGTATGATTGATCTCCTTTGTCTTCTGGCAGTACTGCACTTTTGTTAAAACTATATTAAAATAAATGTTTGGATGCACAAGATGTAATTGATGAAAATTGATATGTCCCGATGTATATAACTTGCGAATTGCAATAAAGAGCGGTTGGTCCGTGTGTGCGTTCCCGAGATGCGGTAATTACTACTGGACCCCTATTCTGTAGCATGTGTAGGGTAGTCACTTGAAAAAAAGTGACTATTAGGCGATACATTTTGTATGAAAAACGTCTATATGCGATTCTCGCATTCGATACGTATAGACGTTTTTCATACAAAATGTACCTTTTTCAAGTGACTACCCTACACTTGCTACTGAATAGGGACTCTGAAGTGCACTGCAGTCTGTCTATGCTTAATATTTCATTAATATGTCTATGTCTAATTATGTCTATTGTTCAATCTATGGACTTCCTGTCATGGTGCAAGTGAGACAAATAAAAAGTGTCTTTTACAAATATATAAAATCTTTGATTCAATGACCCATCATATCCTAACATGGTGGAAAAAAATGCCCAAGGAAAAATAAGGTGACAATATTTGCCCTGCAACGCGAACCACCGATTGTGACATTTGACCCACGTACTTACAGATAAATATGTAGGTACCTATATAATATAAACATGTTCAATTAATAATATTGAACACTTAACATAAATTAACTTTCACTACATTAATATACAAAAAAGAGAGAAAGAAAAACACACATATACTAGGAACATTAGTTATTTTACCAGGGCGCGTTTATATAGTACGCGCAAAAGAGGAATTTATGAACTAATAATACTTAAAACAAAAAAATATAACCGTAAAAAAACAATATTCATACCTATACCGAAATAATAATATTGATACAACATCAGCTATATTGTTTGTCGCAAAACTGTTTAAAGACAATTTTAGAAGTGATGTATTTGAGTTGGCTGAATGTCACATCCATTACATATTAGCGTCACTCATATTCTCATTTGGAGATTGTCTTTCTGACTATCAGTTTTCGTTATTTTTGTAGCGCTTGAGCTTTATTCAATAATAATTGCTTTTTTATGTGAATGTACCTCCTTTTCGGAAATATTATATTTACAAAACGTTAAACGAAAATTCAATAATATAGGACATGTACGCGTGGAATAAACAACTGTGTCACATGGTTAGTTCAACCACTGCTTTTAGCACAATATCGTATTCAACGAATCATGTACACCCGCTGAAATGTGTGATGCACGTTTTTAATTTTATTTTAAGCTGCTTGGTGAAATGTTCAACGTTGAAAATTTATCTAAGGCAACTGCACTAACACAAAGTAGCTTTGCAAGTGCGAACAGTTTCATTAAAAGACTGCTTATTTCTTTTAATAAAAGTTTATTTTTTATTCTACAGTTCAAACTATCAGAGTCACTTCATGTCTTGTTATGAATTTTTCAAAAAAATGGTAATTTCAAAGTTCCTCTAATCCATCTCATCTTCGTTCATTGCTGAAACTTGTTTCATAAGTCCTCTCTGATCCGGTTAGTCCATACCACATTTTCCATAAAAAAAATCTGGTGGCCTAGCTCCAAGAATTATTAACTCTGAGTTTCCAAGTTCTGAGACAATCTTTATCTACTTGCATTAATCCTTTTAAATAACATGTACTCGCGCAATAATAGTTGCTATTATGCAATCTGCTATTTTCATATTGATAACTAGGATATTCGGAAGCTCTTTGTGAAAATTGATGCACGTATGCATGTAAAGTTGGCGTGGCTGGCGAGGCTCTAAGTAAATGTGCATATATTATAAAGAAACTACAAAAAACATTAATTAGTGTGACCAATATTTCTTGACCAAAACAAAAGTAATTACTGAATAGAAAATTTGCGTCCAAATCGAAAAACAAAAACGATTAATCAATCAATCAATCAAGAGTGATGTCAGTGTTAACAATCACGTTCATTTTTAAGCGAAATTTATTGATGCCTCAACAAAAATTACATTGACAGAGAAAATCAATAGGCGTTGTATTAGTTTACCCTATTGTATGAACATTTGACATAGTATAAAATCACAAATTCTTAGTGGAAACGGAAATTACAGCAAAAAAAACTTAACTTCATACTTTTTTAACAAATTTAATATGAAAAAGTAACCATGTTCTTGACTTTATATTTAGCTATAAAGGGATTGTTCCACATCAATCTAGTTTATTTCTAATTTATTTTAAGGTTTAAGCTATTCTTATCTAAGCAATCATCACCATTGTGAAATAAAATGTAATCCTCATCCAAGGTTTCCCAGTGCAACCCCTGCTAATCTACCACACAAATAATTCGTGTAATGTAATGTTTAATCGCTTCTGCAAAGACAGAAAGTATAACAATACCGTGTGGGTGATAAAACTGAGGAACAAAGTGCAGAGGCGAGAGGAGAAGGATTCGCTAAAAGCACTCAGCCAAATTAATTTTATATAAACAGCAACAGCAGGGAGGGACAAGTGCAAGGCGGTTGCGATTTCAATTATTTAGTAAAATAGCGCGAGTCTGCACGCCAGAACGATTATATTGCAATCTCAATGACGCTCTTAACAACGCTGAGTCGGCGAGATATTGTTGGGGCGATTACGCTAACACTTCGTTAACTAATGGCTCTTTCTAAGAGGGTAGCTGGGGAGGAGCTACGAGCCTGATGAAGATCTTATTCGTGACTTTTACACCCGTTTTGTACTCAAGAAAACGATAACCTCTACTGAAGAGATCTGTGAATTTGCTTCTATTATTAATAAAAAAAATGAAGAAATAACAAGGAAAATGTCAATTGCTTAGATCTGAGGTAAATAATTCAGGATTTTTTTTATCGAAATTTGTACCATCAGCCAATGTTTACACATTGCAAGATATAGGCCTTCCCTCTACTTCATCACTCGATTCCCATCCACTGGGGTCCGGCTTTAATCATCCCTAAGTCTCCACTCCAGTAGTCTCCTTGTCCATTTGTTGTCATCCTTTCATGTACCTAATATCCCGCCCATCTGCACAGCTATTTTCTCAACTGCATCAGTCGCATTAGTCTGGCTGCGTATATATCCAGTTACCTAGAATAAGGCTGTAGTATCATAGAAACAAAACAAAATCCCTCTCAAACGACAATGAAAATATTATATCCGTCAAAAATATTTGTAGGAAATATTTTTGCCTATTAAATATTTTTTTTTACCTAAGTACTTTTTAGTTTTTAGTAGTTTTGGCACAAAACTTGCTTAGGGTTTTTGACATTTTTTTTTTAATTTCGGCACAAAACCTAAGGTGATTCTTACATCGATTAAAACGAGTTTACAGTTTTAGGTTTAGGTTACATTTAAAAATTTTTACATGTACCACAATTAGAATTGTCAGAAGTTAAAAGAAATAATCAAGTCAAAAAATTATGAAGAAATGAGAAATCCCCTATATTCAGGTAGGCATAAACTATGCTTGAAATTGAAACAATATCCTTTTTTAAACTGGTCGTATTACCCCCGCCACTCGAGCAAAAGTTTGAGTCAGATATGCGCAGAGAGCCACGTTAAATACGTCGGGAAACATTGAAAATTAATCCGTTCATTTGGAATTTTTCGAGCGTAAAGATAATGGCAATCAGTGAACGGCGTCTGTGTCCCTCCGAGAATAAAATTGATTGAAACAATGAGCCGCTTTAGTGACGGGGAGGAATCTATACAATACAAACTTCACAATGATATTATTTAATGGTGATACTTCCAAAAATTTACTTTAGAATTTTCCGATCAGACATAATACCACACTTAAGGTCTTTGTGCAACTTTACGGGACATTGGCTATATTATTTAATTTTATTATTCGAAGTATCCAAATCCAAACTTCCTTAAGACTCCACTTAGGGGCATAGGGAGGCAACAAGAGCTCTCCATTGCGCTCGATATTGTGCAACGTTAATGACCTCCTTCCACACCATGTCCAGATTCCTCATCTCTGCTTCGAAGGAGCGGAACACAGTATGAGAGGGTCTTCCTCGTCCCTGGGACCCTGATGGGAGGAAGAACAGCGCTCTCCTCGGCCAACTGTCATTCGGCATCCTTAACACATGTCCCAGCCAAGTCCATCTCATCCACATAATAGTAGAGGTGATGGGCTCACGCTGGGTGCGCCGGCGTATAGCGTCGTTCGTGATGCGGTGGTACCATCTTATACCCAAAATTCTCCTCCTATTCGAAGTATACCGACCGTTTTTTAATCTAAATTTTGACAAAATTTGTTGTGATGAAATCCAAACATCCGAGATCATTATGTTGATTTTTTTCTTTATCCTGGACTGAAACTTGTACGATTCCATAAAATTTCTGGTTCAGCGCTTCCGACCTAGCGTTACAGTTTGAGATTTGATAGATAAGATACTGTTTTTGTAGAATTTCTCAGAATAGACAACTAAATTAATTTTTGAGATGCGACCCAGGTTGGTCCAATAGAAATCCGAAAAGGCTCAATCATCTCCATGGTTAGCATCAGAATTCGTACAAAAGCGTGGGTGGGTGCGCCAGCGTATAGCGTCGTTCGGTACCATCTTATACCCTAAATTCTCAGAGGCACTTCGTTTCGAACGCGGAAACTTTTTGTGTCACGTGTCAGGACTTACATATACAGGAGAATGGGCAACACACACGCATCGAAAAGTTTACATTTCGTCTCAACACTAAACACCGACGCTAATATCTACAATTTTTTTTAAATGGATATTCTTCTTCTTCTTCTGGTCGCTCACAATCTGACCTCCAGAGACCGAAGCCATTGGATCCCATCATCCTTTAATGCGTGCAAGTCATGCAGTTCCTCTTTAAATGCGTACATGGGTCACTTGTACGCATTTAAAGAGGGACTGCAGGAATGGACATTAAGAAAATGCCAGTGCTTTTAAAAGTAAAACGCATGATGAATAAATATTATAATTTGCCAAGGATATCCCTATGAATTCAAAGACATTTTGTGATGCAGACTCTATGAGAATTTATTTCATTCATAAATAAATATGTTACAAATTTTTGCTCGGAAGCACAGTTTGGTTGGTTGGCTTTGAATACTTCCACGAAAGGAAATAATAATAGTTCCTGAAGCCTGAAAGAAACTCACGCTAACGTAAAACCGTCATTTGACAGCAGAGAATAATATTGTTAGGTATTTCGTTTTTAGAAGTATGGGTCACCCAAACCTTGTCACAGACTTGTTTTCTGAGTTGAACAATGGCCACCACTGTTCAAATGCCGCAACATCTTCATTCACTATGAAAAATTGAAACAAATAAGTATTTAATAATTTACGTGTTCATAAGCTGTTAGCCAAAAAAAAAAAACAAGAGCTTTTGCAATCCATATAATGGGAAGTTTTCTGGGGAGCTTTCGACAATACACACTAGGTGGCAGAACTTCTAATCAGGTCTATTGTCAAATTCAGTGCTGCCAACGTAGGGATGTTTTTTTCAGTGATGCCAACGTTGGGAAGTTTGTTTTCCATTGTGTTGCTAAGAAGTTGTTGATTGAGTTGCTAAGAAGTTGTTGATTTTGTTGCGCATAAATTTGAGAATAAATCTCAGGGGTGCTGTTCTGTATTTTTTAATTTGTATTTAGGTAGGTATATAAAAAAAGATGAACAATTTTATTTGTAATAGTATGTAAAAAATATACAATGATTACTCTAAACCTATTGTAAGTTATCATGTATAATAATATAGAAGATGTTTAATTTGAAATAAACTAGAATGATATTTTGGAGGTTAGATTGTGAGCGACCATAAGAAGAAGAAGAACTAAATCGCCCCCGTTGGCAACACTGAATTTGACAATAGACCGAATTAGCAAGGGCGCCTCTAGCGGCACAAAAAGGAAAAAATACATCCCATTTAAATCTTATTTTTAAATTAAATTAGCGTTTGAAAAAAACTATCAGTTGCCATATAAAAACGTGGTTAGGTCTACCACGATAAATGAATACACCTTTATTTCAATCTCAAAATTTGATTAAATAATTTACAGAGCTTTTAAATAACACAACCTTTCTATATAAAAAACAATTCAGAATATAAATATTTTGTATTAACTTACATGAAATGTGACACACATATTATAAGACCATACGATAAATATATAATTATCAGTTGGTTGATAGTTGGTGCGATTGACATAATATGTGTGGAATATAAATGGTTGAAAACAGAGGCATCGGTTGGAAATACGTAGGAGAAAAGGTAATGGATTTATCATTAAACAAATTCGAATTCAATATTCATAGTAAGGACCACAGGACTGTGTCTGTCGGGAAAGCTAGTTAATATAATTAAAAAGGACAAGAGAACTGACTTACGCATGTGTTTTAATACCAAATTCAAGATAACTTTTTTTTTTGTTTTTTTTTTATAGAATAGGGGTCCTGGCATAATAAACTTTAAAGTTAAAAACTTTTAAAAATAGTCATGAGACTCATGAATGTAGCCAGAGCTGGAAAATAGAGTATATTTTCTTGATCATAGATATGGTCACCAAGGAAATAACAACGAGAAAAAACTGTCATCGCCCATTGATTATTTCTTGTTTCCATGGTGTCCAATTTAACGTTATAAGAAAGTATACTCTACTTCCAGCTCCGGCACAATGTTCATTTGGCATAAACGCACCTTTACATATTCACAAATCCTGTAGATGGTCAATAATTGTCTGGAAACGTTCAAACCACTACGTCTAGAAGAATAAAAGTAAAAAAATGTATTTTAAATTCGTAAATTTATCTAAGAAACGTCAATATTTTTGTTAGTATAAATAACTTTCTAGAATAATCTCTTAAGAGGATGATAACGATCATTAATAATTAAAATGTTGTTTATTTTGATCTTGTAAGTCAAAATGTTTCATTCGTTATCAATACTCGTAAAACAGTCTATTTTTACTATTTTAGAATGCAAATTAAATTTCATTATATTTTTCAATATTAAATATAACGATTCGCATATCAATCTACAAATGAAAAAAATTAAAATAAAAAAAAAAAGTTTATTGAATAGATCTAAATTTGGACACAAATAAGTGGCTTCCTGTCGGGAGAGAAGAGAAAGTAGGTAAATCGTATTAGAGGAATTGTAAGGACAACAAATAATGGTAACATCCATCCATCGGTATTGTGGCTGTGTAGACGTACGGAACTCTGAGGGAATTTGCATGACAACAAAATGGCAATAAACGAGGCGCACGTCTTGGGGCGGCCGCACTGGAGCTCGACGTATATAAACACAAACACGCCCCGTTCCTTCATCACATTTTCATGACAAAAGCTCCTCCGACATCCTCCAATAGATGGAGCAGTCGAGTAGAATAAATAAAATAAAAACACCCGACCATCTTTCCTCGTACATCAGCTCCAATTCTATTTATTGTCCTACGGTTACGTATTGCTCTTCATTTTATTAACCATCCACTCAAATATACAAACATACAATAATATTATGTTTCTCTGAACGTACGAGTATTATCCATTCACACTAAACGTTCTACGATTATATGAATTATTCTATCATACCACACTTATTATACATAGAGAGGTCGGATTTTCACTCATAACGTTTGAATTAAACGAAAGCACGTATGTAATCCGATCTTCAATTTTAATCAACAACTTTTTTACCAAGGAGTAAGGAGGGAAAGGAACTTCAACCTTTCCTATTCGTACACTGTCCAGTGGCGAATATGAAAATTTTCGATGTTTAAGCTGCGGTGAAAAAAGTCTATGAATACAAACACAAAAACGCATTTTTTATGATAATGTTATAAAGCTGTTGCTCTGTAAGAAAACTCTGTCTTCTGATGACGTTGTCACCCATTGTTGCCAGGAGCCATGCCAAAATAATAGAAGCTATGGGGAATTCGCTTGTATGGACACTTCGCCATTGATGGGTACACACTTAATATCTGAAATAAGCTCTCGAGTAATTCTCGAAAGTCATCGCCACAAGTCAACCTTGTATTTCTTATACCCATCACGCCGCGTCCCGTAAGGGATGGGCAAAGAGAACGGACCTCCACACTTTTCTATCCAAGCATGTTTCTTTCGATTTTCTTTTACCTTTCCTTTTAGTCTTATAAATAATTCTCTCTGTCATTCTGTTTGCATTTATTCTTTCCACATGCCCCAACCACCTCAATTTATTGACTTTCATCTTTGTCACAGCACTCACTTCTAATTCCTTTCCATATCCCAGAGAATCTTTCCACATATTCTTCGTAGAACTCTCATCTCTACTGCATTTATTCTTCATTCTTCTTTTTTCGTCAATGTCCTCGTGTCACATCCATACATCATTGATGGTAAGGGGATTGTGTTATGCACTAGTTTTTTTGCTTGTAGTGAGACGTTGTTGTTTCTCATAATAGGTCTTAGTGTACCGTTGTGTGGGCCGATTTCCTTTTTTCCCTCTATTGCTAACGTAATAGTTATATTTTAGTGCTAAATGCTGTTTTAAATACGTATACATAATATTTTTCAATTCGAAAGATATCTTCTGTCTCCGAATTGAGCTCAAAGTTTCAAGAAATTGTTAAATTTGTCCTATTTTGAAGCAGGTATAAAGAAAGTAAAAATATGTTTTACATAATATTTTTTAAGATTGTATGCCATAAAAATGATGGAATAATCAGTTCTGTATGATATAAAGCATAAAAATGCAATTTCATATAGCAACAAATTACATAGAGCGCCGCGAAAAACATTAGAAAATCTCATAAAATGAGAAAAGGGTTACAAATACCAGTATTGTATTTTGATGGCCGTAAAGCCAAAGTTTTAGGCTAGTGGTTAGAAAAAGTGGTCAAAAATACATATGAACAATAATAAAAGAGAGTGCTAAAGGAAACTGATTCTAAATTGATGGAAAATTTGGAAAACCGAAACCGATAGAGAGATCGATTACAGTTTTCTTTTCAAAAAGCAAAATTTCATTTGATCTTTATTTTACTTGTCGTCTGAAGTGATGAAAAAAAGTGTAGGTTAATGCCGGAAAACATGATTGAATAATTATTCAATGTTTGCAGGAGAAAATACTAATAAAACCATTAGAATGACTTTTTTGCTAACCACAAGTAAACCCAATTGAATGAGTCGCCGGTAATCTAGAAAAAAAATACGACAAGTAACAATTATTTAGGTTTTTGTATAATATGTTGATATTGCTTTCTCAAATCATCATTCGCATTCTGACCAAATCGGAAAACAACTGGAAAAGTAAAAAAAAAACAATTGATATGTGATTACAACAGAAATTACTATTTTATCATTTCAAGATCTACGAAAAGATCAATTATATTTATTCCAAATCGGCGCAGTCATACCAACAGAAACATGTTCTAATGATTTAGGTAACTGAGCTCTAGGAAAAATATTCCATGTTAGATCGCTAAACGAAGCTAATAGGATTCTGCGACTGCGATTCTTTCATAAAGTTTGATGACCTTAACTTATCTTTATTGTTAATGTTTGTGCACCAAGTTACCTCGCAACTGATCCCGTTACCTATGGAAGTTTAATTTCTTATCCATAAATTTATCACTTGATCAAATCTGTTATATAAACTGTAGGTAATTACTAAAAGAAAAAGCTATTTCACTCAAAATACACTATGTAGTAAGAGAATGAACCGCTCGCCGGATAGTGAAAGCTCGAATCACCTGAAAACACGCATCTTTGATTCTTGAAGTACCGAAAGTAAATTTTGAAGCATCCTTTTACAAGAACTACGTTATAGACAGACAGCAAAATGTAACAGAAACACCAATCGACAAATATCCGACGAAGCTCTTACGGCATTCATTACATACAATAGCGAAGATGAATAAAATACAGTTTCCTGAATTTTCCTTGTCATATCCAAAGAGTTTGATGATCTGTGAAATTGTCAAAGAAGCTTCACCAACTTTACGGAGAAATTTATCAAGAAAAGATTATGTAAAAGCTTAGAAAGCAACGAGTAAAAAAGATATCAAACCCAATTTATCAAAAACAATCACTGCAAAATAACATAACTTCATATACTTACTTTACATAAAAAATGTAAAAGTTTTATTTATTATTTTTGTGTAATTAAATAAATAGAAGTATGTACTTGAATTATCTGTGAAAAAAATGAATAAAAAAACAAGGCCGTAATCATTTTACATGATTATTATAAAAATGTCAGTTAGTATGGGATATTTTCGTCCCATACAAAACTTCAAGGTCGATTCGGAGACAGAAGATATTATTTTTTTGTCATGAAATTTTGTAGATAGCTATAATACATCATAAGGCAACAAATTATTACTATTACATTAGGATTAGAAGCACTTTTTTAACTTCCATACTAGAACGGCCCAGCCTAGACCGTCCACCCTGCTACCAGCCACTTTCCTACGTTCGATTTCTCTTTCACACTTTCCATCACTATTGAACATATTTCCTAAATACACATACTCATTTACTTGCTCAAGACATTCATTTTCCACAGTTATTTTTGTATTATTCAAAATACGTTCTGGAAATACAGACGAAAAATATTAGATTTCTCACAGATTAATCTGGGGGTAAGAAAACTGCGGATTTCAAACATTGGTAGATATTATTTATTAATATCTTGTTGTATTCGGGTGCTTAGTTAGCCCGCGGGTTACAAGATGGTAAAATAGACCAGCTAGAAATACGAATATCGTTTCGCTAAATACTATTTCCATCTAATAAGTATGTGTTTAGCCCGGCCTTATTCAGTCTTCAGGTTAAGATGTAAGTACATAAGGCTCCGTTCTACAAAAATAAGTCAATTCATAATTTTGAACTTTTTAATTTTAGAATAACAAGCCGGTTTTTTTTTCATAATTTAATCAAAGTTTCTAGCTTTTATCATTAATTATATAAAAAAATGAGTGAACTGTTTCTTCTAACTTACGGTTCGTGTCAGAAAAACATTCATAGTGAACAAGTTTTTCTATGCTGATAGATCTCATAGTGCAAATATAAATAAATTTAATAAATGAAGAATAACAGCCTTATTCAAGGCTTAATGCACTACCTTACCCAACATTCACAAAAAAGCTTTTACTGTTAAAAGGGTTTTCATCAAATTATATTATTCTTATTTGAAAAAAAAAATATTCGCATTGATTACGGTACGAGTATCTGTGAGAACGAATACACATACATAAATTAGGCTCTGTATCAAAATGAACCATAAAGTAGGCAAATGTTTAGATAATCCAACAATATGTAAAATTAAGAATTATTAATATAAACTATTCTTAGTTATCGCATGAGTTAATAATAGAGAACACTGATCTTCCTCCAATTAGATTTTTGAGACCCTAAGTAGGCACTAGATACAAAGATGACCGTAGTTTTGATTTGTTTTTAAGGTTTTATTGGAAGGTAATTAATTTAAAATAATAATAAATACAGTAAGTATAAATTACATACACGTATAAAAATAATTCCCAAAGAAGTTTAGACGATTCTTGTGAAAAAAAAACCTACATAAAGGTTACATTGTTTTAAGGTAAGAAAACACGCAATGTTTAAACAATGAAATGTATTGTCAGTAATTCGAACACAATGGGTGGAACGTGTAATACCAGAAATGCCCGTAATGTTTTTTTTTTCAATTAACTTAATAAAAGGATTTTTTTGATATCTAAAAGTAGGTATATTAAACCAATTTCCTCTTGTGAATGGCTTTTTAAGGTTGAAAAATTATATTTGTCCTCTGACAAAACGTAACTCGGGGAAAGATGTTAAAGACAGAGGTTGACAATACAAAGGAACGAATTAATAAAAAGTAAGATAAGTTTGGAGAATATCGAATTACAGCCTGTGTCCTTTACCGACATAAGGCGTAGGTTGTAGCATGTGAAATGTGGACTCGATAAGATTGTGTATAATCCATTAGTTCCAAAGTTATCGCAGTTAGGCCACTGAATATGGGAATAGACAATTTTGCCTTAGTATAAAAATTCTAGAATCGTGTCGAAGGTTACCGTCCACACTGATACAGGATGTCTACCCCTTTCCCCCCACTTCGTACCTCATCGCTGCTCCGTCCTACGAGACGCGGCGAGCAAGCATTCCGTGAACCGACCTCTTAGAAGACAGTTGGTATTTTCGTTTTGTCTTCCCTCGGGACACTCTATGTGTTCCGAGGGAAAGAGTCATAGAAATCATTTGTTAAGTTAAGAATTGAATAAATAGTGAATAGAGACGTTTTATAAAGACAATGAATTATGCGTAGAAAAATAGTGTATTGTGTTTAAAGACATTATTCGTATACAGAGTAGAGGCTGTGTTTCGCTACTCAGTATGTACATTGAATATTGTATAAAGATATTAATACGACTGTAAAATGTAAACGTATAGATAAAAAGAACTTAAGTTGCTTAGTGTTGGAACGATGTAATAATAAAATGGTGAAACTAGAACGAACACAATTTTAATTCATAAATAGATAATACTTTCGGATGTACTTTGAAAATGTAAATTCCTTGTGACCACCTTGATTCAATAAACAGTGAAACGTGCTTCTGATTTTACTTTGACGATCCTAAGACTCCTCGAACTACACAAACAGCCCTGGAGATGAGAGCAATGCCCTACCAGCTAGCCAAGGGTATAAGGTAACTCAGTCAGTTGGTCTCCAAGGTTGGGCAGCCCTACTTCCTTACATCTGGATGAACGAGACGAGTAAGAATGTGTCGCCTCTAACCTCGTAAGTAGAAACCACGCTACTAATATGACGCTTTCCACGAGGGGCTGCATCTTCACCAAGTCCAGAGACCAGCAGACAGAAGAGTAAAGCCTAGAAGAAGAGGGAGTAACCGTCTACAATGTCGCCTACAACGGGGAGCTCTACAGGGGTCTACAGGTCTCCAGAGGTCTCCAGAAGCCTTCACAGGTCTATACAAATCCAAGGATCAGGAGAGCTTCGTGGTTCGGGAGCATGTTCTTCGGTCTGACCAGGATGCACGTGGCAAAATGGACAGGAAATTGGGTGAGCGAGAAAATTTAAAAATAAATTAACGATTAATAATAAATAAAAGAAAAAAATAGTGTTGTATGGTTGTTACATTTTAAAAGGAAAATAATTTTTGTTTTGTTGTAATAATTTCTAATGAGTGTTAACGAGTTTTAATATCTCAAATTTTGAAATTAAAGCACAGATCAGATAAGCCCATTTAAGTAAATTTTAGACAACTCATTGAAATTGCAAATTGATAGGTAAATGGATACTATTTTTGAATGGGGTGCCGTCGGGAACTTGAAGTAAATTTTGTTTTGTTGATAATTGTATGGGAGCCTTGCCTGACTGTCTTGTGGGATGATTCTTTAAATATAGTTTTTTTTGTTGCTTTCACAGTATCGGGTAAACATCGTATTAAAGTCATACAAGTAGTTGTTGTGTGTAAAGAACGTCGACAGTTAAAAGGAATTATTGCACCGTTCTCTTAATGGGAAATTTTGTCAAAATAATAATAATCATAATCAAGATAATTGGGTAACAGTGAAAGTTTAATACAGTATTTAGTAGCAATCTTCTTGGGGAAATGTTTTCTTTCCGTTTTGATTTGTGAATGTTTAATTATCAAGAGTGACAGTATAGTAAAGGATAGGTTCATTTGGGTTTCTTTCAAGAAAAAGTAAGTGGAATGTCAGTCAGTTCAAAATTATGTAAATGAGCGAAAACGTGTGAAACATAATATAGGGATAATTCGCGGCATGAGTATTTCGGGGTACTATATGAAATCTGTTCGGAACGGGAACCTAGCGACAGTAGGTTGATCGGTATTTTAGAGTTTCAAAAATAAATAAAGTAAAAGGATTAGTCAGACAAATTAAGCCAGTAATAAATATATTAAGAATAGTGCGATCTACAAACCAGTGTTAATCTTGGAGTAAGTAAAAATTTTCAGACAGGTTGAATTTTGAGTGGGATTTTGTTTGCGGTTTATGAGGGTGGCTTTCTTGAGTATTTTTCAATAGTTAAAGATATCTCTTATAGTTAGTAGCTCATAGTATATTGCGAAAGATCTTTTAACTCTCCTCCGTAAATTTATTAAGATAAAGTATATTAACAACGCAGTTCCGACCGAAATATTTTGTCTTATATCCAGCATCTCTTATTGGAAAGGTAATTGTAGCCCCCATTTGTAAAGCCATTTGATTGAAGGAATCGTTGACCCACAGAAAAATAAAATTTAAATTTTTTTTTTGAGTCAAAAATGGGTGCCAATAAATTAGTGTATCTTTAGTTTTCGCAATTTAAAGTAAGTATCAAAAGTGATAAAGTACAGTTAATTGATAAATTAAATGAGAAGATAAAAAGTTTTCAAAGTCGTAAAATATTATTGTTATAAAATAGACTCGTCCATAATATTTACAGGTTAGTTCATGAGTCAAGGCCGTGGAGTCGCGAGGCATGTAGCTACTTAGTACCTACTGTTTCCAAATGCACGCTGTGATGATGTAATACAATAAAATCGAGCGCCGTTGAGATGTTTGTTTAAAATATTACTTCAGGTTTAGAATTTAATAGATACAGAGAATAGCAGAATATAATTGAAGAAAAGGAAATAGTCAGCGAATAAAAGTTTCACATTAGCATAGTGCTTAAAGAATTTAATTTTTGACATGTAGAGTTTTTTTTTTTTTGAAAAGAATTAGTCTCCTTTTCATTATAAAGTAAAAGAAATAAATTTTGTTTAATAAAATGAATTATTTGGTTAGACATCTGTGCGTATGAACGTAAGGACTTAGTTACAGTTAGCATAGAATTAATAATGGCAGTTTGGTCAGGATAAGAATTGATAAACTCAGTTGCTAGGTGGTCATCATCCGTAAACATTATGTTAAATAATTTCAAATGTAGTTTGAGTTTTTAATATTTTTTTTGGAGGAAAAATTGGGACTCATGATAAATTGCCCAGGCTAGTATCTGCGTGTAAGTGAGTGACCGTGAAATGAATTTTGAACTCGCGTGAACCCGTTGGAAATAAATAATAATAATTATTCGCTGTTCGGAAGTTTAAGTACCTATTGGACTGAACGTTTTGCTTAGTCAAATCAGCTGTTTGCATATAATATTATCGCGCGTTAATATCGATTGGGTTTATAATAAATTATGAGATAGTTTTTTGTATGGAGTATACCTACGTTGTATTAAGGAGGGATTGTTTATAGGCACATAGAAGGTATTAAGTTCGAGGGTTTAAAATAATGACAGTGTAGCATGTACTTAGGCATAGTTCAAATCTAGTTTCGCCTTTTTTGTTTCACGACTTGCGGGAAAGGAAGTAATAATAATAATAAATTGCATTATAGATTTCGTTTCGTAAAAGAATTTGAATAATAGTATTGGAGGAATCCTACGTTTAACTTCAGTTTTGGAATTTTATTGGAGTTCATTGACCTCCTATGATGCGGCTGGTAATTCTATTTTTGAGAAACTGGGTCATGTTGATACGTACTCACGTTATAATATTCATAATGTCTAAAGGTTTAAAATAACGTCAATATTTTTTTTAATTTTTTTCCAAGGATTTCGATTGATGGCAGAGAGTTCTTTTTTTTGTTTTGCACATGAAGAGTGTAAAGCTTTTTGGTACATTTCTCAAAGTTGAGGATTGTAAGGAATAAATACGTGCTTTGTCACATAAGTGCGTATTATATTTTTGGTACATCCTATTCTAGACAGGGATTGTAAAGTGTAGTAATTTGTTATAATTATCATAATTGTCATAAATTATTGCTGTATTAAATACAGTGTGTGTGTTGTGTATTACGCATCATGCGCCAGAGCATGGCAAGCTTATAGTTCGCTAAAATGTTTCTTTTTTTTTGGTTAGGAGGTACCAATAGTTATGACTGTTGTATAGTAACCTTATGTACCTAAGTTTTTATTTAAATTTTGTGTGTATCTAGTTTACTTTTGATTCTTTCCTTCGTCTTCTATCAGCCGGCTCTACGTTAGTCTTCTGAATCTGAGGGGAAACTAATAGTTAAATTGGATGATCGTAATTTAGTATAGAGTTGCAACTCGCCTTAAGTTTTGTTTAGTTCTTATTAGTTAAGCTGTATGAGTGAGAATGGGAACGCGCTTCTCCAATTTTTTTTTTATTTTTTTTGCATAAATACATTTGTCAAGGGATATGATCTGTAGTGTATTATCATATTATATGATAGACTTTTCTCTTGGAATTCCTGGTTTATTCCAATTATTACTTAATCCAGGTGGCGCCTATAAAAGAAAGTTTTGTCCCAGGTATCTTAAGGGCAATTGCTAGCAAAATTTAATAACATCTTTTTATCCGTAATTCTTGGGCAAACGGATTACTTAAGAGACTTTACTTATGAATCTCCTTACAAGGAATTGTTTGTAATTACTTATTGTTAGAAGAAAATAATTTTTTTTTGTTAATTTGAAGACTGTACAACAACCTACAACCTCTAACTTAGCTATCTCAAAAAAACTTTTGGAGCTGTGTGCTCATGATTAGGAGTGCTTTTTTTTTAACATTAACAGTGTACAGTGAAAATAATAGTGGACATTTCCTCCTTTTGGAAAATGTTAAGTCAATTTAAACGCAACTTAAAAATAACAGTTCAAGCACTAATAGGTATTGTATAAGATATTCTGATAATTGAATAATTCAAAATTTTGTTTACATATTAAAGTTCTGTTTCTTTCCTTATGACAAGTGTATAGTATTAAATTTGTTTTTTTTGATGGGTGACGCACTCGTACGAGGCTGGTCATGGTCTCGGGACATGTAATAAATTGGACTATGTATAAATTTTTTGTATTAATGATTGTTGTTTAATGATAGAGTAAATGTAGGAGTGAGAATTTATGAATGTGGACAAGAATGCGGATGGATAAACAAGTAAGTTTGAATAAATAAACAAAGTCTAATAACTGTATAAATTGTAGTATACCGAGGAGTCTTGCCAAGCTTCCGTGCGTGTGACACTCGATAAATAACAAATTATTTTTTTTTGGAATGTGTGTGTTATATAATTTAAGAGTATTACCTCCTAAGTTTAATTGTATGTATTAGACAAGAAGAAATTTAAGTTTTCTTAAGGAATATCATGGAGTTCTTTTTGTAGCAACTGTTCTTAGTTGATTCTTGTATAACTCCTATAACTTCAACCCTTTGCAAGTTAAATGTCTAGTAGCTTCCATTTTTTTTTTGTAATATGGTCATATCTATAAATTTGTTGTTTATGTTTTGTATTCTAGTATAATGACTTTTCGTTCGTTCTGGGGTCACCAACCTTTTTTTGGCAGTACTTAAAGAATTTTTTTTTTTAATTTTTTTTTAATCATTTGTAAACGAATATTTGTAGCATGTGAAATGTGGACTCGATAAGATTGTGTATAATCCATTAGTTCCAAAGTTATCGCAGTTAGGCCACTGAATATGGGAATAGACAATTTTGCCTTAGTATAAAAATTCTAGAATCGTGTCGAAGGTTACCGTCCACACTGATACAGGATGTCTACCCCTTTCCCCCCACTTCGTACCTCATCGCTGCTCCGTCCTACGAGACGCGGCGAGCAAGCATTCCGTGAACCGACCTCTTAGAAGACAGTTGGTATTTTCGTTTTGTCTTCCCTCGGGACACTCTATGTGTTCCGAGGGAAAGAGTCATAGAAATCATTTGTTAAGTTAAGAATTGAATAAATAGTGAATAGAGACGTTTTATAAAGACAATGAATTATGCGTAGAAAAATAGTGTATTGTGTTTAAAGACATTATTCGTATACAGAGTAGAGGCTGTGTTTCGCTACTCAGTATGTACATTGAATATTGTATAAAGATATTAATACGACTGTAAAATGTAAACGTATAGATAAAAAGAACTTAAGTTGCTTAGTGTTGGAACGATGTAATAATAAAATGGTGAAACTAGAACGAACACAATTTTAATTCATAAATAGATAATACTTTCGGATGTACTTTGAAAATGTAAATTCCTTGTGACCACCTTGATTCAATAAACAGTGAAACGTGCTTCTGATTTTACTTTGACGATCCTAAGACTCCTCGAACTACACAAACAGCCCTGGAGATGAGAGCAATGCCCTACCAGCTAGCCAAGGGTATAAGGTAACTCAGTCAGTTGGTCTCCAAGGTTGGGCAGCCCTACTTCCTTACATCTGGATGAACGAGACGAGTAAGAATGTGTCGCCTCTAACCTCGTAAGTAGAAACCACGCTACTAATATGACGCTTTCCACGAGGGGCTGCATCTTCACCAAGTCCAGAGACCAGCAGACAGAAGAGTAAAGCCTAGAAGAAGAGGGAGTAACCGTCTACAAGGTACTTACACGTTAATTCATCGACAAAAGGTTTGTGAAAAAGATGTTGGGTAAAGAAAAATCAATTTAAATTTGTTTTACTAGAAATTTACATGGAAAGGTCGCCATTTAACCGAACAAAAAGTGTTCTTCTTTCCTTCAATTGTGGCAATCTACTCTCAAGAGAGTGATCTATAAATATAAGAGTATCGATTAGGGAAATTTCACTTCGTTATTTCCATTCCAAATATTTAACTCACGAGGAAACCGCTGCGAAAATCCACTTGCGAGACTACGGTTTGTTTCCTGAGGGAATATTTGACCCCAATGATGTGGAACAAAGCCTTAACTCAGACTAGAGAGGGATTTAAGTATTTAGAGTTGATATTTTTTTTTAATGAATCTGTGCTCACTCAAAGTGAACACAAATACACTCATTGAGTCTTTCACAGTAAGCTACTTAAAGCTTGTGCTATCCAAGGGTAGAAGTCAACTGTTATGTAAAGATGCTCGGTTGATTGTTGTAGTTCAGATAGTTGCATTATTTTGTTTCCTTGGTACATTTTTTTTATTTACTAAATATTGGATAAGTTTATAAAAAATTATGAAAATTTTATTACAGTATAATACATTTTTTATTATTATTCCTAGGAGATGTTACATCAGCAAGCGAAGAGATATTAGGATTATAGCTATACTAATTATCTATGTATTTGATTATCAATAGTCCCTGTTAGACTTTGAAAACACACAACCGAAGCGCCCCAAAACAGTTTCATTAGAAAAGTTATGAGAAAATGGTTTCACACTAATAATATTGGAAACAAAATTTTATTACAGTATAATACATTTTTTATTATTATTCCTAGGAGATGTTACATCAGCAAGCGAAGAGATATTAGGATTGTAGCTATACTAATTATCTATGTATTTGATTATCAATAGTCCCTGTTAGACTTTGAAAACACACAACCGAAGCGCCCCAAAACAGTTTCATTAGAAAAGTTATGAGAAAATGGTTTCACACTAATAATATTGGAAACAAAATTTTATTTCCAGGTAAAATTGCACGTGTTATATAATCTGATAACGGACCATAATTTTTGTGATGGAAACTTATGGTATATGTGTATAAAAAGGAACACTATCAATACAGGTTTTTTTTTTAAATAGCTTTATTTAAAAAAAAATTATTTTCAATATGAAGAATGGCAAATAATCCTTGATGAATGAGGTCGTCCAGCGTGAAATATAATAATCACAAAAAGGTCGGATATAACAATGAAAAGGGGAAGAGCCAATGTGAAGGGCGATAAATGGATTGCGTCGGGAATAGAGAGAGGTTCTATAGGGAGGCTAACATTGTATTCAATCACCGAGTGGTTTCCTTCCGAAATAATTCATTGGATCGGTTACATTGCCATTTCTCACCCGCCCGTCCGAATTCCACCAACGTTTCGGTACTTTTTCTTTTAATGACGCGAGGAATATTTTAACGCTCGCATATATGTAAGTGGAAATGCGAGAAACGGAAAATACCCAATTCACCATTTTTACCCCCACATACCCAACATACATATTAAGGGATGAATGAAGGTTTCCTTAACAAAACGAAAATAAAGTTATTAATCTGGACTCAAACACACTATTGACATCTGTCGTATTAATAAAAAACTTGTGTCGTGAAAGGCAGATGGTCGGCAACGGTGAGCATACCCACGATCATTAGCATAAAAGTCGGCCACAGAACCACCAGAGAATGATGTGATTGGTAACCTAGCGCTTCAGTCACCGACTTTCGCTCTAAAGGTTAAGGCATCAATTCCTGGTGCCGACTATCTTCATTGTTAACGACACAGGCTTGGCTTTTTGTGAAAGGTTCCAATGTTCTTAACCTTAAGGTGAGCCTAGATGAATTTTATATACAAAAAGATTATTTATTTAAAATACTGATAACCTTATTTGTTATCAAAATGAGTAAAATGAACAGAGGCAATTGAATAGTACATTAAGTTATGGCATTCGATGCGTTGCTATGTAAAGAGAGGAAGACGTTACGTTGTTGTATATCATGAAGGAAAGGAAGTATCGGTTGAGCTCAAAGAAAACGATCAGTACCTTGAGACCGGCCTTGATACTTTATGAAACGTGTTTACAATGAGCATCTTAGGAAGCTGTTGGGTTGACAACACATACGACTTCCTTGTATGCGGGATAAATATATCCTGAACACGGCCAACCCCCGTCAAACGTCGGAAGGATATCCTATAAGGGGCCACTTAATGTATCAAAGTATTAGAACATAAAGATTTGCTATAGAAAAGGCTGTGGGAAACGTTTAATATGAAAGGGTTGTAATGCAAGTAATTAATTAAATGTTATCATTACAGCCGCAGAATATTTAATGTTATATTACCTAGCTTCATGGGCGTGCTTTTTTACCCATAGAAAATTCACAAGCTGTGCGATTTTCACTTTTAAAGAGAGCTTAAAATCAACAAACAACATGGATGAAAAAGAACGTAAACAGGTAGATTTATCCTACAAACTGACCAATAAACTATGACTACTAAATACTTAGTAAAACCTAGTTTATTGCAATGGAATGATTGTAGTCTTACACTGAATATTATACAAAAAAATAAGTTTTTATTTATTTATTCAAATAAAACATTCTCCAGTCAGCTGGTATAAGGAGAACAAAATAATCAGTAAGTACATATAATAAATTGTCAAACCTTCCATAAAAAAAACATACAAAATAAGCACAAAAATGGTTAACTAAAGTCTAAAGTTAACAATAAAGTTTTTAAACCTTAAATTTTTGCTTTGGATGCAGATTTGAAAAGGGTTTATCTTATTCAGTTCCTTTCAATTATTGTTTCTACTTAAAATCTCTTCACGGGCTACGACACTCCAATCTTTGTGTTGAAAACTCAATGCTGATCAAATTAACATTTCAAACAAAAATCATTGGAAGAAATTTATTCGAAATAAATTGAGTTTTCGATTTGTTATTTTTTTTTCACAGCTTTAATAGACCGTCAGAAAACCAGCTTCAATTCAATTTTTCAATTAAGTTGGCAGAGTTCGTTTGGTTTAAAAGCATCGAGAATTGTATCATAGATGCTACCGAAGAACAATAATAATTAAACAATTTTCAATTATTTATACAGACAAATTGGTTAAACGGGAATGGCGGAAAGTGTTGGGAAATTAATTGATTTTTCAGAGAAGAGTTGCTGTAAGCCATTGCTTAAATCAAAACAATAACCAGAAGATGCACAGTGGTTACAAATTTAATATTTATTAGAACAGAATTTCTTGCTTTTCAATGATAATTTTGAATGACATACCCCTAAAGAAAGTATTAGGTAGGTACTAAATGTAAAGACACAGTGCAAAAATATTGAAGAATTACACTGTATTTAAAACTTAATGTCAGTTTTTTACTATGAATAAATATGTGTACTTTTTAACTTCATAAAAACTTTTGATCACATGCAGAGCATTGAATTAAATTGAAAGGACAAAAACTTGATAGCATTGACGTATTCAGAAATAGTATAACACTTGATCGTAAGCTGACCCACTGATTGCGTAATTTTAGCGATTAAAAAGTAAGCGGTTTTGAAGTGGTACACGTTGTAAGAATGAGAACTTAATAGGAAACTCAAAATCAAGTTTAAAGCGACAAAGCATTAATAGTCTAAAAAATGTTTAAAATTAGAATTCAAAGATTCTAATTTTAAATTAGAGGTTCATAAAAAACGGGTCGGTTTAACATTTATGTTTCAAATGCATGAAATAAACCTGAAATGAAAAAATTTCATACAATTGATTGAAGATATATGAAAAAAGATTTTCAGATCGATTCTCAAAACGAACAAACCGTACCAACTTAAATGTTCTTTATTATGTTGTTTTTCAGGAAGAAACACATTTTTAATAATACTCTCGTGTCAAGAGGGATGAAGGCGGGGTGGGTCGGGGGTATAGAAATGACAGGATCGAAATGTGAAAAATAATGAAAGAACACTAAGAAAACGGAAAGACATAAAAATGTTGACCATGTTTTATTCATGACATTCATCCCCTGGAGAATGTGAAAAAGAAATCAAATATTAAAACATTCGTTTTCTCATTTGTTAGGTCGTAAATACGACAACTCCTATTGGGGGACGAAAACATTAATATTCCTTATTAAAATTACAGATTCCTTACGTTCAAAGAGAAAACACAATATTATTATGTGTACAGGTACCTACTCATTATTAAGCTGTGTTATCTGATACACTGTTTACAAAAAGGGACGTAATTTTCTTGTTAACTTTGTTATTGTCACAATAATTATTATTCAGTACTTATTTTATTTTCATGTAGTTATTTGAAAAAATCCCATTGAATCTCATATTATTACCCATCCAGTTACTAAAGCTCCGTCCGAAATCCACAGCGATGGCTAAGAAATTGAAATAAATGGGTTCGAATGCCGGTGCCGACCATTTTCTACATTCACAAAACTGGCTGACTGACTTGTTACATGTGAAAGATGTCGAAGGTGTATTTGCGTTCACTTTTAATGAGCCCAGCATTTTATTTATCTGTCTACGCAACAAAAGTTGGTATGTAGAATAGCGTCATTGGCTTCATCATTCTTTTTTTATGTAATGCCATTATAGAGAAAAAAAAAGTTGCTTTTACATATCAAAAATAAACATTAAAAAAAAAGAGTAAACCCATGTCAGAAGAACAATTCTTTCGTGGTTCTACAAGTCATACGGAAAATTAAATAAATTGATTTGATTATAAGGCAAGATTAGAGTGAAGGATTTTTCCGTAACAGCTTCTTAATAATAATTATTCTGTCACCACTGATCCTTAAAATATTTTTATTTTCTTACCATAAACATTCCAAAAATAGTACTATTTTTATTTATTTATTTCTCCATCCATAGGCCCTTGCAGGCACTTGGTGGCGTCAATATCACATATTACAAAATATTAATTTTCAATAGTCAAGTAAAGACTACATAATGACTAAATATTATATATAACGACTATAGTATAAAACATGTATAGAGTAGACTTCGTGAAAACATAGCATTAAAGCCCTGAAGAATTGACAATTTATAATACGAACTTACCTAAAAGCCATGCAGAAATATATACAAGTAGTGAGAAACGTAAGAATACGGCAGAAAACATAAGTCACCACAATATTGCCCAACACATCTCTTAAATGGCGGCAAACCAGGAAGAAAATTGGTCGAAGAGGGTTAAAACCAAAAAGAGACCCAGATGGACTACCAATCACTAAGGAAAACCACGTGAATCGTTGGTATCAAATGTGTCCATAGAGCCCAAAATAGAGCGGCGTGGGAGGTGGTGTAGTGGGCCTTTGTCCAGGATTAG
This sequence comes from Mystacides longicornis, assembly GCA_963576905.1. Lineage (NCBI taxonomy): Eukaryota > Metazoa > Arthropoda > Insecta > Trichoptera > Leptoceridae > Mystacides > Mystacides longicornis. The sequence goes on along the minus strand of OY756426.1, from coordinate 20,035,868 downwards.
GTTGAGAAGAATTCGATCTCTTACTTCGAGAAAAATCCGAAGTTGATCTCGTTTATGCGATAAAATTTCTATTCCTTCCACAACAAGCGTTTATAGGATGATTAAAAAGTGTGTGTATTGTTAATTACCCTTTTAAGTGTCATTGTGTTCTTATAATAGACAAAATTTACAGATTGAATTAGGAATTTACTTGTATAAAGGAATTCTCAGTTCAACAAAGACTTTTCAACCGTATATAAATATGAGAGTTTTATTTCGAAAACAGTAACTGTAGTAATATTACATTTTTGTGATATTTTCTATTTGTGTAATTGGTTTTGGTATGAAATTTCGTTCGCCATGATTTCCCCAGGTAACAAAAGTTTTTCATTTACATAATAAGCACTCAACTAGCTTCACACGGAAACCTTTCTCAAGCATATACATACATACGTAGAAGGAATATTCCTTTAAAGGTACGAAACTTAGATTCAAAGATGTACGATTCTACATTTTTCGGACATTTCTAATGGAAGTTCTCGGAACTGTCGTAAAAAAGGTAATTTAATTTTAAACTTTCTACGAAGAAAGCTAATATCATTACCTATGATGGAATTTTTTCTTATTATTTCTCCTTGCTTAGATATATATATTATTTAAGTCGACAACGAAGTGAGTCAGATTTTCATTTAGAAATACGAAAGATTGAAATAATCTATCTTGCTTAGGTGAAATTATATACCTGATGTTTTGTATATTTCTAAACCTATCAACTTATAATGCAAGCTAATTTAGAAAAAAGCCATGATCACAACAGCGCTGGATTTTCATAAAAAATTCCCCATTTCGATTCCTTATCGGGTCAGAATTAAAAAATATCTAAATCAGATTTTATGGGATGTTACTATGATAGATCTTCAAGCTAGAGGGAAAAAATTACAATTTACGTAAACATCTTTCAATACTAACGATTGTATTTAACTTCATCACTTAAGTAGCCGTAGATATATTGTTTCTTTATAGGGTACGATGAAGTGTAAATTGAATTTTTTAAAGTCAGGTCAATAGTAAAGTTTGTTCACAATCTCAGCGTTAATCGACTTTAAAAAATCAGAATCGTACCTATATATGTATAATTTGACAGTTTTTTTTCTCCAGTAATTGTGTTTAAACTAACTAGTGTGAGAACTTTACGTTAACAAAGTTCTTTTTCAAATAAAATTCAAATCTGAAAATATGAATCATCCACTATTAAGGTGCATTTATACCAAACGAACAAAGACTCAGAGCTTGAAAGTAGAGTATCTTTTCCAAAGCAAAGAAATAATAACCAGAAAGAACTGTCATCGCCTACAAGTTGTTGTTTCCATGGTGTCCAGTAAAAACCATTAGGAAAATATACTCTATTTTCATGCTCTGGGTTTAAGTATAAATGCACCTTTAGAGTTTTGAGTTCTAAATTTGTTCTCAAATAGGTATAATACATATATTGCTGGTATAAACAATCAATGTAGAATCAAGAGGATTACGTAGAAGTCCTTCAATTCCATTCGAGGCTATTTTTTTGTCTGGCTATAAATTTTTTCATAACACTTGCACAACCTCAGCTGCTTCTACTAAGTAGGCTCATGAAACGCGTCATAAACGAGAAAATCGAACCGTTCACACTTTGAATAAGAATTTAAAGAGATTAATTCACTAACGACCTCCCTATAAATTATTATAAAAACTCTTTATCGTCTGTCATTTTTTTTTTCACCCAGTTCCCGAATAAGTTGATATTATTTGTAATAAAATTTACGGCATCGTCGCCCAATTAAGGAAGATAAATGTCCGTGAATAAATTATAATAACTGAAGGAAGTAATATTGATCGATTATATTGGGGCGCCAAGATGTGTTTTTTTTTTCTCTCTTCCTTTTTTTAACATCCTTCATCGAATTAAACGTAATACCCCATGAAAGTATCCCGCTAAGGGAACGCGATGGGGAATTTATCAACGTCATATTGGCGTCGAATTAAAGGTTGTGTATTACGTTGTATCTCTCTTTTGATCGTGCTGAATTAATAACGCGATTGCACGGTGTTCTGAACCCCAATGCATACCTGAGCGATGCTAAAATATTCAGCAGCCAATACAAGGCGTGCGGCGTACAAGAATAAGCGTTAGAGCTGGCTAACAAATGTCTCTGTGCTTTTTCACAATGAAGCCTTAATGGATAGAATCTGTCTACGAGCAGATTAGTCTGTGGATGATTCCGGATTCTAGGAAACCTAATTGCTTTCCAACAGCTATCGACATTACTGGATAAAAAATTGTTAATTATTATATTTTGTTTGATTAATTCTGACTAAATGGTTTCTAATTAATCTATGAACTCAAAAATAAATCAAAACTTTCGATATTTTTTTTTAAATGAATCAGGGCTCACTCTAAGTGTACACAAACACAATTTTGACATCTTTCACTGAAAGCAAAGTGTGTGTCGTGAAATCGGAAGATGGTCGGCACTGGGGATTGAACCTAGGACTTTCAATTTGAAACTCGACGACTGAATCGCTGGGCTACCAACCACTTCGTTACGGTTATGTTACCAACTAAGATCGAGAGTGGCTGATCCCGGCAATAAGACGAAAATAGCGCGTTTTAAAATAAATCGACTACAACGATGTTGAGGATGGCTGTGAACATCGCGTAGTTGCGTTATTATGTTGTCAACGGTGTGAACGTTGCCTTTGCATTTCTTGTGCACGTGCGTAGAGCAAACCCACCGTATTTTGTATGAAGTGTACGACCCATACTTGCAGAACCGAAACCTTCCAATTTGTATCAAAACGTTGCGATTTTACCAAATGAAGCAACTGGGACCGCCAGGCTGCCAACCTTTTTTAACATTTTGCAATTAAACTGTGATGTCCATTGTCCACCCCACAAAGATATTTTGGTTGATTCTTAATAATTCAAGTTGAGGTTTTATCATTAAAGAGGTACAAGGTCAACACTGTGGTTAAAATCAACGATCACTAATTATCAATTTGCCATAAAAATAAATCATTGCATTACATTAAATGTCACCTTGTGGTAGGAAAGTGGGTGATAAAAATGTAAATGAAGGCAAAATTACAATTTTCTGATGTAATAACATATTTTCTCATACCTGATGCAATAGATAATTATATAATGCAGTGATTTTGATAGCAAATTATGGTAACACATGTGCAATTATTATATACCTACTCTATACCCTGTATGATAAACTCGTTCATGGATTCGACAGTCGATTGAACCGAATTACTTTCCTCACTATAATCTCAATTGATTCGAACGTAATTTCGACAACAACACTTATTTAGTGACCATTAGACTCTTAGTTGCATGGAATTTTTCGAATATATTCTGGTACAGGTGTCGGGGAGTTGTTTAAATACAAGATATTTCGAGTGTACGTTGTCACGGTGTTTTCCTCACTAACCTTGTGTAGTGGCTTGGAGTATTATTGAAATATCGATTCGTAGATAATAAAGCGAAAAAACGATAGACAAAATGAGGTACTTGGTTAGAGCGAGCACACAACGTTTTTGAAATGTTCCCGCTGTGAATAATGAGAATGCGATCGCATTACAAAGCTATTCAGGTGTTTCATAAAAATATATTGCCTGTAATAATACTCGAGAATATCCGTTTGTTATAGTTCCATATAAAATGCTATCGGAGAAAAATGAGATCAATTTGCCGGGAGTAGCTAGGTACTTGTAAAAATACTCGCTCGAAACAGCTTATTAAAAGCAGCGGCACTGCAAAAAACGGCAAAGATAAATATCCCATTGTAATCAATGATTTTTTTACTTCCAATTAAACGACCCAATAATAAAGTGATATATGAATTTATTATTCTGATACAATATGTGCGGGTGATACAACACCATAATCATATTAATGTTTTTACACATGGAATAATCTCTTCGCTATCAGAGTAGTTCAGGAGAAGCGACATATTTTACACTCTCAAGTTATGTACCCTTAACATAATTAATTATTAACATAGGCGGTGCGTGTAGTGTGCCAGTGTGACGAATGCTGTTTAACAATAATAATATTATTTGGGTTGAATATTTGTGGTTCCCAATGCAACTATTTTAAGTCTAAATTTATGTATAATTTATATAAGTGGGTACTCATGTATCTACATACTATTAAATTTTTTCCCTTTTATCTTCAGGGCAGCGAGGCCTTTGTGTTTGCTCCTCTTGCATGGTTTTATTTTTGTTTGTTTTAATGTCAAATTGTGATGTTTTTTTTATGTCATCTTATAATAACCATGGCGTTATCAAAATGTAGGTATAATATATTTTTAATATAAAAGCAACAATTGTTGCGTAGAGAGAAATAAAAAAATAAAAAATAATAATAATTATCCCTTTCAATTCATACGGAGTGTTGGTCTTTAGATAGAAACCTAGTTTCTAGACCTTAGTTTAAATAAGTATTTTTTCACGTCGATTCGCATTCAAAAAACACCATAACTAAATGGAAGAAACAAGAGACCTTTCAAACATTTATCTGTTATAAGTCAGATAAACAAATAGCATAATTAAAACGAAACAGACAACGATTCGGAAATATTTGCGCGCTGTTTGATAGCATTGAGGGATAACGAAAATCAAACTTCCACCGGCAGTTGTTACCTTTAGTTCACTTTTTATGAATAATAATTGTACTCACGTAAGTGAGAATCTCACTTTCGGAAGTAATCGGTAGGGGCGCTATACACATTTCCATAATTTTTGCTTCTTCATGCCAGAGTAAATGTCACGAAAAATTAAAATAGGGGTACAGTACAAGTCATTATTATGTTGATTTATCACGCCTGATGGTGAAACCTCAACGGATTTCAAGATAAAAGTTTATGGGCGAATGCGTATTTTAATGGAAATAATAACATAACATCTGAAAAAGACGGCATCATCGAATTCATACACTTTAGTGCCGCTCGTCAACAATGACTTGGAAATCGATTTGATGTTGATGTTTATTCCTTCGCTGTGATGTTGTATCTGAAGAGAGGCATCAAAATCGACGACAATTTACAAATTTTGAACCAATACACCTTGATAGGGTGGGAGGTGTAGGGGGGAGGGGATTCAATGAGCTCGTTAGAGCAAATGTGAGCGCGACTTTATTATTATTGGTGTACAAGTGTCAAGTTGTTTGTTGGGAATATTTCTGTTAAAAAAATATTCACACAGCGGCCAAATTGTCAATTAAGGTTAAAAATAGGTCATTAATAAATGGTTTACATTTGAAAATATAAAAATACCTAATAACACTGTTCAATACATAGGTATCAGTTAAGCCGGCGGGACTTGATCTTTGAAGCAGTCTCTATCAGTCAACCGGTTCAATTCAATCTGCCCCTGTATATAGATAGATAACTAATTTGAATTTTGTAAATGAATTTTTCGACAATGTAGAGTGCGAAAATAATGAACTGTCCACTGGAACATATAAACAATTATTTAAACTCAACAAAGACACTTAATGTAAAATATAAAAAGTGGACAGTCAATTTTCTTCGTATCTACATTGACGAAAAATTCGTTCACAAAATTCAAATTGTCTAGGGCCAACGAGGCAGGATTCCAATCCCGAGTGGAAAAACATGATGACAATTTCTGACCTGACCCGAACCGATCCTGGTACCTCTGTGAAGTGAACAACTATATGCTACTATAAAGGTGGAATATTTTCAGTTAACACTATTTACCTATTGATTATTGGATCTTTAGTTTCTTTCACAATTTTTATAACACTAGCCGATTTTTCGAATACCGAATGTCTTCTTTTTAAGGCTAGGTATGTGATGATAACTCAACTTATCCAAAATATTATGTTCGACCAAGTTGTTATGGTCGAAAAGATAAATTATTATCTTAAATTCATATAGCTCTCTCCAAAAAACCCGTTGAAATTTTAAAGTTACAATCTAACCAAGATGTAAAAAAATTGAAACATGGACCAACTTAGGGAGCTGCTTGGATAGTGTGGGGTTAAGTACCTACTTACAGCATTTTCATTCTGAAAATTTAAAGGAGGTTTCTATGTGAGAGAAGCATTTTTATATGAACGAGAAAGAAGAAAAACACCAACTTCATTTGTTTGCCTTCGAGTCCAATTAAAAACACCTAAATAGTATTTGATATTCCTTTCTTTATAAAATTTTAAACACAGGGCTATTCTCTACATTTTAAAAGGCTAATAAGGGATCTAAAGGAGTATTATTTAAAAATGTTAACGCTACTGAATAATACTTGGTAAATTTGGCCGAGTTCATTACAATCGCGAGTCTTTGAGTCAAAATTTAATGACATCCCATTCGATTGAAGGGTATGTAAACTTTTTATTAACTTACCAAATCTAACAATGTATGAATCTTCAGAAATATGTATGTATCCAAATGATACGGATTATTACCTGAAACAAAGAAGAATACAATCATTATAATATTATTATTATTAAAAATAGAAATAAAAAAATAACCTTCTATTGACAATAAAAAACACAGAAAAAAAGGATGAGCAAAGATGGTCCAGCAGGTCATGCGAGATTCGATGAGCAAAGGTAAAAGTGCTCCATTTTTATATATATATGGATAAATTATTAAGCTTCTGTTAACGAAGGTCAAATTTAATGAGTGCGATTAAAATTCAAAGAGAGTATAAAAAAATAATGGATATTTTTTTAATCCATTGTTTGAATATCCGATTGGATGGCAGGACCCTCCCGCGCAAGCCGCACGTTGTTTAATTCCTTCATCAATTTATACCATATTTTACTAATTGATTATTTTTTTACATTTTTCTGAGTGCCTTTGTTAATTAAAAACCGCAAAGTAGGAACGGAGCGAATATATTTTTAATTTTATAAAAGGACTCAAATAATATTGTCCCCTGCCAATTATATTTTACAGAGCTTAAATAAGTATTTTTTAGTAATATTCATGTTTTTATCGTACGTAATTTGTTTAATATTTAAGCCATTCAAATTCAATTTCATATTTTATTATTATAGGTACTAATTATTTTTACTTAATGCATTTATAAATGGAGCACACATATTGCATATGTCAGGTGGGAATAAGAAGACCGTTTGTATCGAATGTCACCATACAATTATTATACTGCCTTAAGGTAAGAACACGTAGAAAGCCGATTCCGACACGCGCCGACCGGCGCAAAGAATGTTACTATGCATTTGAATGGAGATACCCACAGAAAAAGCAGGAACCCGCTTTCCGGCATGCCCATTTAAATGCATTGAAACCATAGACAACAATCTTTAAGCTGGTCGGAGCGGGTCGGAATCGGCTTTCTACGTGTTCTTACCTTTACACCCCGATTCCCTTCAGATAAAGCATAGAAACCGCCAAAAAATATATGAAAAAAGTAATTTTTAATGGGCTGTTCTACTTAAATAATCATCATTCCTTTAAAATGACCCGCTATTCGATCAATTTAAGCGGAACAGTTAATTTAAGCGAAAGACCTGCAAAATTTTTAGAAGAACCGCTTTTATGTCAAAAATATTCTTAAATTTTTTTTTTTCAGATACCTCTCTTAAAAACAACATTGAAAACAGAATAACATACCTACCTATTACTTTCAATAAAAATATTATTTTGCTCTTGTTTTCATAATAAGTTAATAGTGGTTATATTTCTTGATCAAGATGAATTTGTTTGAAAAAAAAAGGAAATTAGGCGGCCATGATGATAATTTTGACATGGGGAAATCATTCGTTTGAAATCACTTGCAACCATACTCACTTAGACCGATTTCTCAAGCAATGTCGCTCGGATTGTCATTGCCAGCGATGTTCAAAATTGTTTATTTTTTACAATGTTCAATCACAATTGAAAGAAAATTCAAAATTTAAGCGAATCTGATAAGGAATTGGGTTATTTGAATGGTAAAAACATAATATGTAGGTATCTACCATTCACATTTTTTAAAGTAAATTCTACTGTAGGTAGATATGTGACACTTCCTTTGAAAAATTCCGTCAAGCGATTTAAAGTATGCGCAAGTCCTTGACACAGATTAGTGAGGATGCCGACAAAACGCACTAATTACAGGGCAGACGTTTCAGTTAATCAACTGAACGTATTGTCATTAAGACGTTTTAATACAAAGCGGCTGATAAACTTGGTAGTTGGTAAATTTTATTGACACGTTGTCTGTTATGAACTTATGATTAATCACTATGTTTCATAAGTTGTGGGTATTGCGGATAATCAAAAAACCGTTGGACTGTCATCTTGAAACGGATAGGGCGGAATTGGTTAATTATACAAGGATTTTTAAGGTTCATATCTATCATTTTTGACAGCAGTAAACAAAAAATATGGAACCAATTTTATTTTTCTGCAGTTATTTTTTACAATTTTTGAAAAATGAAATAACTTCCGTAAAAGTTGCAAATTAAATCTACAGAATAATCCTTAGGGACCCGCCTTAATTAAATAAAATTTCATTAGGACTAGCGGTATATGTGTTTTAAAATATCCCGTTAGTACGCGAACTTTGCCTCATCCTTCATAATACATAATATTATTCGTTTGTTTCTGGCCACGAAGAAAAGGGTTTGATATTCTTTGATTCGTAAAAATACGCAATAATATCGTGGGTCGTTTTTGACGTCATAATAACAGTTAACATAGTCAGGTAACGTGGGAGTTAGATTTCGCATACTCGTATATAATGTTATCTGAAATAGAGTTTTTTTAGATTTTTTCTTTATTCAAAGTCCATCAGTTTACTAGGTAGGATAATACTAACTAGTGTGCCGTTGATGGTATTGTCATCTAGATCGACATGTTGAGAATGCAACAAAACATATACCTAGGTGAGAATGAAGGTTGGCCGTTGCACTTTCGTCCAATAACAATGCTTGTCAATCAGATGTTAATTTTGCGTGTGCGATAAATGGATGTAAGCCACCTTTATTTGCTCGAAAATGTTCAAATTCGAGTAATTTTTTTATCATTCTCTCCAGAAATAAAAAAAATAAAGCTTTTTACAGGAGCCGTTTGCCCGAAATTCATAGCTCAAGTCTAATATCCATTCAGCGGTACGAACCATACCAAGCAGCCCTTACTTCTATCCTGAATACAAACTGAACGTAGGGCATTGCAAAAAGAAACATGGACCATACCAGAATTCGAGCCCGAGACTTGCAGTAATTCCAGAACAAAGACATATAAAAATAACTAGCTAAATAATAATTCATTAATAATGAAGAATTATTTAAAATTAGTTATTTTATTTTAACTATTAAAAACTATATCAGAGTTTGATGAATGCTGATAGAAACAATCAATGATCTACATACTCGTTTGCGAGGCCGTTTCCATTAAAAATAATCAAGCTGTATGTCTGCCATTGCCATCAATATAATATTTACGAATTAGATGATTGATATTGACATGATATCGAGACAATACGCTGTAGTATGTGAGTGTATCCTCTAGCTGGATCATGAAATTCATTCCAAGAATAAAACACATTGTACAACCCATACCAGGAAATGTCCAGCATTGAGGTTGTTTAGACACTAACCGTCTCACATGTTTAAGATTTTGAACTAATAATTATTATTTCAGCCAGTCACATTTATTACAATTTTACAGGAAAGGATTAATACAAATAAGGTAATAAAGTAGCACAGGATCAATTTTCCTGCCTGTCAGATGTTTATGTCTAAGTTGTTATCAATAAATGCTATCGCTCCGTCGGTTAAGGTGACGAGATCCGAGAAACTCCCTTGATATGCGTGTAATGTACCTAATAGAATCATATTCTTGCATACTTAATATGCACATTACATTATCTTATTTATTGGAGATAATCTTTTTAAAAGGATTCCTTTTTGTTTATCTTTTTTTTGTTTTTCGTGGTTTTTTATTCAAATGTACCTACATGAAAATATTTTTAGTACCTAACTGTTAAATTGTTGATGCAATTAATAATTAATATTTGACCCTGGAAATTGACCAACCTTTGTGTTGAACCTCTATACCTACTTAATTTTTTTTTCTGTTATAAATTTATAGAGCTCACTCTCTCGACACAAGACTTGTTCTTTTGAGAGATGTAACGATTTCTTGTTTTTTTTTAAGTTTATTATTATTTATTTTTTTATTTATTAGCCTTCCACTCATTATTGAGTGATTTAGTTTTTTTTTAGTTTTTGTGTACATATATATGCTTTCTTTAATTTATATAATACATTGTGTAATCTTCTTTTTAAATAAATAAATTTAAAAAAAATATGCTCTTCTATAATACACTCTGTAACTATGTACGAACTATTAAAATGGTGAATCATGACAAAATAAACTAACTTTCAAAATAGAATAAATAGAAGAAAATGAAATGATCATTTTTCAAAACATTCGTAAGTACCTACTCGTAAAAGATAGAAGTTAAAGATCAATAAAAAACGATTTAAGAAATAAAATGAATATCATTTAGGGTAACACCTTCGTGGATATTTCAGGAATCGTTTCATCCAGACTTTATGAGACAAAAAATGAGTTTAAATAGATTATTTATCATTAATTTTTTTTTTTTTATTTTTTTTTTTTTTTTTTGGTTCTTCAACAGGTATTATAAGTACAGAACATATTTTATTTACAATAAATCACTATATAACCCAATTATAGAAGAACACTACCACATCATAAAGATCTTACATTTTAAACAAAGTATATAAGCAATCATCAATATCTCTAACAAAACAAAAAAAAACAACCCTGTTTGTGAAAATAATAAGATTAAAAACAATAGAAAAAAAAAATGCCGAAAAAAGCAACAGAAAGTAACAAAATAGGTACTTTATCATAATATACAATGGTACGCAGTTATAACACGTACCCAAACACAGATATAAAATCTACCATTCTTATTTAGATACGTTTAGAGTACATAATCAATACGTGCATACAATTATTGACATAGGTACTAGGTAGGCACCTACATCAGCTCGCATTGCAGAAACAAATTCATAATGGGGAATTACTATGTCTTGTGACAATAATCAACCGTCGTCAATGTTCAGTTTTACTTATCCAAAACAAAATGAATGATAATTAATTTAAGCTTATTTTCATGAATTAAGTGCAACATATCAGATAGAAGGAGAACGGACTGACTACTCATGAAGCATAAAAAATGATACCTAGCTTTGGGGCAACCAAAAAGACGAAAGAGGAGATTTCTTGCGGAAGATAGGAGCCGGGAAGAGGTACCTACTGTTACTCTGCAAGAGGCCTCTGGAGACGAGGCACAATAAGAGGCAGCGCTCCATGAATGAAACGAAGTCTATATTGTTAAAAAAATACACTAAACTAAAACATGTAATCGACTCAGGAATTTTATTCACGAAACGGTCTCAATACGATCCTTCCAGAATATGATCTTTTCACCTACGGAAAATTAACGTCACATCGGTTGTATATAATCAGGCGTAGTTCATTACAGTAGTACGAGTGTCGGGCACGAAGCGTACATTAGTAGGAGATTTCAATGGGATTAAAATATTAAGAGACATAAGAGGTTTGTGTAGAAGGACTTAAAATAATAATAATGATAGGTCCCATCCAGTTCCTGTACAAGCAAGGCAATGTGATTAACTGCGAGGGTATTGGAAGGATAATAATTCAGATAGTCAATTTAGACTTCATAATGTCCCCGCCTGTATAGAATGGCTCTACCGACCGATCCATACCAAGATATATGGAGTCCGTTATCTATTAGTTTAGAGTTTCCTTTACAAATTGTACAGTGACTAACATAATAATTACTGTATCTGATATACACCCACTTCTAAATCAGGGAACGAACAATTTGATTTAATATCTACTATTGTATTCAAACAATCTGTGGAGGAGAGTCGGGGGTCTTGATAGTTCATCGATATCAACTAACAAATAGAGTAAACTATGTAACCTAGCAGAGAGTTTTGAATTGTTTGAACTTTATATATTTTTTTACAATAATGGATTCAAAGAGTGAAATTTGAAATATAGGATACTTTTTATTCTCTGGACTTTTCCTTTCAGTAAAAAGTCTAAGGTATGATATTGTTCCCGATTTTTATTGTCTTTTCAAATGTGCATGCAATGTGAAGTCTTTTAGAGTAGAGCACATCTCTCAGAAGACACTGAGACGACCATCGACGAATCCGACTGGACTGGACCATAAAATAAAAATTGGGAGTTTGGAGTAATTTGATAGTCAATATTGTTCAGATCAAAAGATTCATTATCTGACTGTTGTCAGTATTTTCTATACGATTGTGTGATTTAATAGATGTTGATGAGGTACCATTATCACAGCGTAGTACCCATTATAATAATTATTTTATACTTAACATAGTATTGTAGCAGTCAATGTTAGTAAATATATCACTTTAGTTTGACGCAGCCCATATGTATATCTGCATATTAATTAAAATAATGAAGGTGTTAATAATTATTAGGTAAACCAAGTATGTGAACGATTATAGCATCTTATAATTAAAGCAAGCAAAGAAACAAGCCAACATAAATGTAAACATGTACATTTAATATTTAGAGGAATATAATACATTAAGATAAGTACCTATACAATAGTTTTGTGGTGTACATATGAAATATTCTGCCTTCACATACGAGATAGTTGTCGATTTTCTCCCACACGTTCAAAGGAGCGAACATTCAATATGAAATATCTAATATGTTCTTTGTGATCACAAACGAATTGAACTACAATGTTCACTGTCAAAAACATTCACAAATTCTGTGCATATTCGTACGTACCAGACATGAAAAGCAGTCGATACGATCTATTATGTTTTGTTCGCAATATGAATAAGCGACAGAATAAAGAAATTTAACTTCAGAAGAAATCAAAATGTGCGATATCTGAGGATTTCTATCAGGAACGGTAAAATATGGTAATTAAATATGTTTTGCAAAAAGCATGATCAAATTATATTAATCACCTGATAAGTTATTATTGTAAAAATCAATACAACAAAAAAAAGCTGCTAACCTATGGTAGCCCAGAACTCATAGTATATTATAACAGCCTTTTCGTGTAAAACATATATTTGCATCCAAATTCATAATTTTACGATTAAAATGAATTTATCCTTGGAATTATTACAGAAACTTTAAAATGATAGGTATCGACTATTGGAGCTTTTTATTATCTGCTTTAGAACTACATATTCAATATTAATCGGTACTTTAAGGGGGACCCACTGAAGTTACGGACCTCAAATTTTACGTGCTTGTGTACGAGCATAAGACCAACCCGTATACCATATTTTATGAAAATCGAAGAATTTTTTTTTCTTTTTAGCCCTTTTTATAGAACAAGTGAAATTTTCTTTGGATACTTTAAGAGGGTTCCCCTGAAGGTCTCAAAAGAATCTCAACATTTTACTGACTTATCTTCATAGAGGGGCTAACCGTTCTACCAAATTCAATCAAATCGGATAAGAATTACTATGAGTTATGGGTGCGCACACCTTTTTGGCATGGGTTCGCGGAAATTAAAAAAAAATTTTTTTTTTGATTTTTTGGAATCTACACCCTCGAAAACGTCGAGAAAATTAATTTTAGCGAAATCTATTTTTTTTTTGAAATCCGATCACAAGACTCATGTATATTTATTTATTTATAAATATATTCCATATACTATGAGTGAAACTACATGAAAGATCATCGTTTGATCGTGTTTAGCAATATTAAATGGTTATTCAAAGAGAAGCCATCTATAAAATAGTTATTCAAAGAGAAGCCATCTATAAAATAGTTATCAAGAGAGTGTCAGTGAACATTTTCATCAAACGATTTATCTTTCGCGAGGTACTCCCGATGCGGTTTATTATTTTCAACTTCATTACGAATCAAAGGCTGATGAATGGATCGAGAACATTCTCAAACCAATTTATTAATTACCTATTTACCTTAAATTTCAAAAGAGAGGATTTGGTTTCTATTGATGAAATAAAAAAATGAATTTAAAAAAAAACAAAACTTTCTTAAATTTTCTTAAGGTTTTTTCTTATTTAAGTAACATTTTTAGACCATATTACCGTGTAGGTTATAAATTATTAATGTATACCTATGAAAATATACCTTTTTTTATATTCTCATTTTTTAACACAGTATAATAAAATAAAATAACGTTCTTCTATAAAAACAAGATCGGATTACTAGGGTTGGTTTTTTGGCAACCTGAATGTTAAAAAAAAAAAAAGTAATAAAGCCTAGTGGTTCTATCGCCGACTTTCGTTCTGGAGGTTTGATCCTTGGATCGTCAGGACATTTGTAACTCATTCACAACAAAAAGTTTGCTAGTGTAGTAAATGACGAAAATAAAATGTATTTATTTTTTTGGGTATGCTCATTGTTCAGATTCATTGATAAAAGTATACTTAGGTATAGTTTGTATTTCGTCCCACTTCTAGATCACGAGACATTCGAGATATTTAAAAGAACTGGTAAATATGTTTTTTTTTCCAACTTCTTCCCATAAACAGAACTACATACCTAAGAAGGTAACTACATAATATATTGACATCATTGAATTAATTTGTTGTTTTTTTCGGTCTAAAGTTTACTCATTATAAACCGAAATAAAAAAAGTCATCGCGTTGTGCATACAATTATAAAATTGAGACGACGCCAAATGAATTTAAAAAAAAAACTCAAGAGAGAAAAAGAGACAGATATAGACGCCCATCGTCGGCACTGCGGACAAACACAGAAATAATACGCGTGTATTATAATTAGTAGCACTATCTGATGGCTAGAGTTATCTAGTGATGATGTCACCGGAGGAGGGAGCGATGCGCTGCTGCCATTGGTCGAATAACGGTGGCGAGACTCTTGATTTTATAACATTCAGATAGCGAAGTGTTAGAGACGTAGAAAAAACATATATAACGAACGTACAGGTAATTTTAATCAACATACGTGGAATACCTGTTCTCCGGTTAGCACGTAACTGCCTTTAGAATGAACGTGCAATACTATTACGTAGATACGGTGATGCTGATTCACTGTGCCACTGAACAAATTTGTTATAGCGTAACCATATTGAACAGACATACGAGTCATGTTATTACTCCGGTTATTTCACCGATTTTATCTTGTATGTACATAGATAAAGACTGATTTTGCCCATAGATAAGATAAATAAATAACTGAAAAAGATTTTTTATGCGATTCGCAACTTTTATAAATGCCGTTTTGATATTATTTTCTAAGAAACTGACGATAGATATTGAATATTTTAATGTGTCAGTTTAAGAACTCACCGACCTATGGATCAATGCCGCTTTAGCAAAATTAATTTGCTGGCCCTAGTCTGGTTCTATCCCAGTTGGAGAGCGGGGTTTTATGTGACATTATTCAAGAAACTGTATGAAAAATGTATTTTTTATATGTATCTTTTTTGAAATGGTGCAGTCCCTGTACGAAGACTCCGAGTGTAGCGTGAAAACGCCAGGTGGTCCTACTGAAGCTTTTAGGATCACTACGGGAGTTAGACAGGGCAGCGTACTGGCTCCTTTTATATTCATAATTGTCATGGACTTCCTGTTGAGAAAGTCCATGCAAGGAGCAAGAGGTATACCGATAACACAGAGAGATGGTCTAATGGGCGAACTGTGCGATCTGGAGTACGAGGACGACCTAGCGTTGTTCAGTACGACAGTGGAGGAATTACAGCGCAGTGTTTCAATTCAAGACTCTGCGACGAAACAGCACGCCTCGGCCTTCGAGTCAATGCCAGTAAAACGGAGCTCATGGCAAATAATGCCTGCCCCGATAAACAGCTACCGATAACCATCGATGGTCACCAGGTCTCCCGGGTGGATAAATTTAAGTACCTGGGAGCAACCATTACCACCACCGGTGACCTCGGGGCTGAGCTCCCGATACGTATCGGTATGGCAAGTGGCGCCTTCAACAACATGACCAAGATATGGAAGGCGTCGGCGTTTAGTGTCGAGACGAAATGTAAACTGTTTGATGCGTGTGTGTTGCCCATTCTCCTGTATGGGTGTGAGTCCTGGCACCTGACTCTGGCCCAGGCACAAAAAGTATCTGCATTCGAAACGAAGTGCCTCAGGAGAATTTTGGGTATAAGATGGTACCACCGCATCACGAACGACGCTATACGCCGGCGCACCCAGCGTGAGCCCATCACCTCTACTATTATGTGGAGGAGATGGACTTGTCTGGGACATGTGTTAAGGATGCCGAATGACAGTTGGCCGAGGAGAGCGCTGTTTTTCCTCCCATCAGGGTCCCGGAGACGAGGAAGACCCTCTCATACTGTGTTCCGCTCCTTCGAGGCAGAGCTGAGGAATCTGGACATGGTGTGGGAGGAGGTCATTAACGTTGCGCAGGATCGAGCGCAATGGAGAGCTCTTGATGCCTCCCTGTGCCCCTGAGTGGGGTCTAAAGGGAGTTTGGATTGGATTGGATCTTTTTTGAAACTATCTAATAAACCTCTAAAGTTATTCCATTAAAATCTGATAAAAATGGATTTTTCTGATAACTTCTTGTTTTCTCAGAATCGAAGTGCTCTTTTAGCCAACAATTGGTCTGGGCCCTTTTTCAAATGAAACTGGGTTCAACCAAAGTGACAGTCGGCACCGAGGATCAAACCCGCAGTACAAAACTCGGTGACCGAAGCGCTAGGCTCAAATCTGTAACTGGTCAAGCGATTATACTTGAGTGTTAACTTATATTTCGAAACGATTTTATTTCATAAGGACAAAGTGATGGAACCAAATGACATTTCTAAACAGATTTTGGGGTTTTTATTTTATTATTCTAATGTAGTCATAAGGCTAAAATGGCAGAACCAGGTGACATTTCTAGAGGGATTTTGTTGTTTTTAATTTTTATTATTTCCGTGAATGAATGCCCTTGGGAAGGAGACGGAAATAATCCAGCTCATTAGACGATAAGTAATAATAAAGTAATTTTTTGTCAGAATGGGCGGTCAATTTAGATGCCTAAAATACATTATGTCGCTGCTCCAGATGAATACTGTAAGATCTCAAAATTTATAGTTTTGAGATAATCGAGTTTAAAGATTTTGTTGAAATTGAAATTGGGATAAATATTGTTTTTGGATCACCTAGAATTTTTTGATAAATTTTTTGAAAAGCTCATTTATTCCTTTGGATTTCATTTATTTTTTTCTAATTTGCATAATTTTTTTATACTATTTTTACAGAAAACTGACGGTAGTTAGAGATCTTACAGTATTCATCTCAAAGTATATGAGTATTTTGAAAGTAAAATTTAGATATAGGTAATACTGTTTTTTGAGATGTTACTGTATTCATCAAATTCTCATAGATGCGTCGTCATAATAATTAATGTGACAACACTGTATAGTGTTTTGGCTAAATTTGTAGAACGAAAACAATGAAAGCCCGCCATAAACAATGTTGTCCTTAGAAGAACACTGTAATATTTTCCAATGTTACAGTATTCTTTTCAGCGCCGTAAAAAAAGATATGTAACATTCCAAAATGTTATAGTGTTTTTCTTAAAACATTCACTCTGTTTGAGTAAGAAGTGTAAGATATTCACATGTTATACTATTATCCTCATATATTTTTCAATTTTGAGTTCTTTTATTGTTTTTTTGCTATAGCGGCGTCATTTTGTTGTTTTTAATTTTTATTATTTCCGTGATTGAATGCTCTTGGGAAGGAGATGGAAATAATCCAGCTCATTAGACGATAACACCGGCACTTTCACCGACCTCGGTAGCCTAGTTGTACTAGCGTGGACTTCAGATCCGAGGTCCCGGGTTCGATTCCCGGTCGGGTCAGAGTTTTTCTAAGTGTTTTTTCACTTGAAATTTCTACCCGGGGTTGGCCTGTCTCAGATTGGACGGGACCGGTTGACTGGAAAAAATTGCCTCAGGCAATAAGTTCCGCCGGCTATACTGACATCTTTGTATAGAAAAGTGTTATATTATTATTATTATTTTCTGTTGTATCTTAAGTCAGTGGGTCTCATTAGATGCTATGGAATGAGACGCTTCCAACGATACCAGTATCTCAAATTTCGTATATTTTGAGATCTTACAGTATTAATCTGGAGCAGCGATGTATTAATGTTTTGAAGGTATTATTTGGACAAGATATCTAAAAACTTTTGGATGAAATGAACTTCGTTCGATGTTAGTGTATAGTGTATAGTTAATTTGTAAGTAAATAATTATAAGATAATATTTTTTTATAATACCTACACTTCGCATTAATCGCATTGTTTTTCTGTAAGCCTCGTGCAAGAGGAAAAAAACCTTTCAATAAATAAAAATAAATAATTCACATTTAAAAGGATTATGACAAACTACGACTTACATTATATACCTATACAGTGATACATGCGGCATCTGCTTTTCTGTTATTAAAAATAATGAAAAACGCAAACGGCAAAGACGGTGGTGGATGTTTTTTTTTTAAACCACTCGAGTATGTATGAAATGTACCCATGTTTCTTGTTTTTTTTTATGATTTCCTTTTATTTTCATTTATGTTATAGTCCAAATCAACCTGTAAGAGCTAGGTAAATATATACCTATATTAAAACAATAAACATAAATAAAAAATGAGGGTTAGGTTTAATAAAATTATGAATGTTTTTATTGTGTATATTTGTTTATTGGAAATTATATTAAAATATCCGTTTTGCCTAGGGAGATAAATTCTCTTAAAATTCCCCACTCAGATAGGAGTATACAGTGAATAATTGGAGAGTGGAATGTAAAATGATCAATAAAAGCAAGAATTAATCAATAGATCAGTGATATAAACATTGTGTGGCAGTCTAGCCTCGTGCCAGCTGTCAGAGTTGGGCCAATAGTGTAGACAGGTGTACAAGTATATTTGCCAAAAATGTTGCTACTTGCCAATGCTTGGCCAGAGCCACTATTTGGCCATCCTGGACCAGCATGGGCCATAGTGTAGCCGTAGCTTTATAATATTCCCAATATTATTCACAATTAATGATTGAAGTCTTAATTTTTTTGTCAGATTGTTTTGTGATTGTGACTGATATATTGTATATCTTGCAAAGGTCAGAAACAAATTTCACACCGTAATAAGCTTTTTATATAAAGATTGCTTTATGGGTCTGTTTTTTTAACCTCTTAGCCTTCTTTTTTTAAACTTATTTAAAATGAGTTTAGATATGAAAAATTGACGAAAAAACTGTATACGCCAGTGACCTAATGGTTTCTGGCGGCAGATTTCTACACACACATCGTAGGAACGTTGGTTCAAAGCCGGCCTCCGACATCGCCGGACAGGTAAAAACCTGGACCAATGGAACCTATAATGGTGAATAGTTTCTATAGTGTAAAATGATCAACCAGCCGCTAATGCGAGGGTCATGAGCCCCAATGGTTTCAAATCCAACAAGTTAATCTTCAATATAGGCTTCAAATATTGAAAAATTCCATCAATAAATAAGAACCATATATAGTAATGTAGATAAAGTTATCAAAATATTACGAATATTTGAATTATTAACCTTTGATAACTTTTTCGACAGAGCGCAGTTGTGTTGGGTGGTCGTGTGTTTTGTTGCGAATTGTTATTGTTTATATTTGTTGTCACAATAATTTGGTGAGTTCGTTCCGATTATTATTTTTTTTTTAGTTATACCAAACAAAAGTTCCCTTTTTTCTTTTTTTTTTTTTTCTTTTGTAACTTTTTTTTTATTTTGATTATACTACCACTCAAATTAGTGGTGTTATAACATCCACGCTCCCAGGATGGATCCCCCTGACATGGGGGATCCGCCGGAGGGCCGAAAACGGCGCACCTCGGATTCCTGTCCTAACATACAACCGACCAAAACGCTTTGTTCCGCGCTCCCCTCTAGTGATTCTTCTCTTTCTAATAATACTTCTACCTCGATTTCTTCCAGTTCTCTTCCTCTATCTACAACCCCTCCTCCAAAAGAATTATACTCTATAAAATCAACTGGCCCATTTACTGTATTTTTGAAATACAAGACTCCTAATAAACCCATATGCCCGATTACAATAGGCATGTTAATAAAAAATTTCAAAGTTCAAAGAATGTTTTCCTGCGAGGGTATCTCAAGGGAAAATAGGCTTACCTTATCTGTCTCATTTAAAAATAGAATAGATGCAAATATGTTCTTATCGACGAATTTTGATAATGATATTGAGACTTTCATTCCCAAGTTTAAAATCAGCCGTCAAGGGCTGGTTAGAGGAATTCCTAACAATGTGTCTATTGAAGAAGTATTGAAGGGTGTTGATATGCCTCCAGGATTCAAGATCCTAAGTGCTAGACGTCTAAACTATAAAGATACATCGAGTGGTGATACCATTTGGAAACCTAGTAATACCCTGATATTGACATTTGAGGGTACGTCCATACCTTCAAAAATTTTTCTCTACTACAACTCAATAACAGTAGAACAGTATGTCTCACCTACAGTTCTCTGCTTCAACTGCTGCCGCTACGGACATTCCAAGAACAAGTGCAACTCATTACCAAGATGCTTCAAATGTTCAGAGTCACACGTCGCCAACGAATGCCCTAATAATTTTCTCAAATGTATTAATTGTCACGGGAAACACTCAGCAGCTAACCTAGATTGTCCTGAATTTATCAGGCAAAAAAACATTAGGAAATCAATGGCAGCCGACAATATCTCATTTAAAGAAGCTAGTCTAAGGTTTCCATCATCAAAAATAAGTTATGCGGAAAAAGTATCAACCCCAACTATCCCTGAACCAGCAATAAAACCTCATACCTCTTCTCATGAACCGATCAACTCAATCAAACCTCATAATTTGGAACCGTCGTCGTCCAACAGCAATATTAAGAAGAAAGGTAAATTTCAATATAGAACACCGGTTCACTCAAATCCCAAAGATTATGAAAATTTATTGATGTTCCCTAATGGTCAAAATTTCAATCCTTCTAATGGCTGCGCATTGAACCCCCCAACGTACCAACCAAGCTCAATTAATGATTCCTACCCTAATTCTTCGGATAACTCCGCTGCTCTTCCTCCTAACGCCTTGTTTTTATTAGAAACCATTGCCCAACTTCTTATGCAACTTTTCTCTAATCAGAATATCAATTTACCACCCAATCTCATTAATTCCTCTTTATCATTTTTAAACAACATCGGTAATCATAATAGGGACACAAGCGAACAAAGGGAATGAAAGTCTCACTATCTTACAATGGAATTGTCGAAGTGCGATCCCCAGCAAATCGGACCTAACCAACTTATTGATAACACATTCAGTAGACTTAGCTGCCATTTCTGAAACATGGTTGTGTCCTGGGACAACGTACACAATTCCTAACTATACCTGTCTTAGAGATGACCGTGCGGATGGCTATGGCGGTGCGGCCCTCTTTATCAAATCTAACTTACCTTTCACTCAAATACAATTGCCAACGTTTCAATCATTCCAAGTCGTGGCTGCAAATGTTCTGGGAATAGACTTTGTCTCTTCCTACATCTCCCCAAAATCGTCATTTGATTCTTCAAACTGGTCTACTATCTTGGATAAGCTCTCTTCATCACTAATGATCCTAGGAGACCTAAATGCTCATGCCCAAATGTGGGGTTGCGCTTATTCCGACTCGTCGGGCAAAAAAATCGTGGAATTACTAGACGACCAAAACTTATGTATATTAAATGATGGATCTCCAACAAAATTATACCCACCCCACCAAAGACCAGGTGCAGTTGATATATCTATCTGCTCTCCTAATTTATCTACAATATCTAATTGGTCCGTGCTCGAAGACCCTCACGCCAGCGACCATTTCCCTATAATTATCCAAATTGGTACAAAACCCGACCTAAGATCGTACCCTTCATCGGTTAGAAACTATAATACTAGGAAAGCGGATTGGAACAAATTCAAAACAACTCTGGAAGGCCAAAGTTTGGGTGAAATAAACCCGGATAAACTGTCGGAAAACATTGATAACATTACAAATACGACTTTAAATGCAGCAAATATAAGCATTCCACTGAAAGCACCAGGAAAAAATCACAAACCCTCCCCGCCGTGGTGGGATTCGGAGTGTACAGAACTTGCTCTCAAAAGAAAAATAGCTGTCAAACGGTACAAAAAAGATCCTAACCAACAAAACTTCCTCAAGTTAAAAAATGCTCAAGCCCTAGCCAAGAGAACCTTCCAAAGGAAGAAACGTCAAGGTTGGAGAAACTTTTGCAATTCACTGTCTCCTGAAACACCTATTTCAGAGGTGTGGACAATGATTCGTAGATTTCGCAGTTCTATCACGCCTAAACAACCCCGTTTGTTACCTGGTGAATGGTCTTACCAATTTGCCGACAAACTGGCCCCATCATACGTACCTAACTATGATGATCATTCGATTCCTCCTACTCCTTATACAGAGGCTTCCCTTCTGAGTTCACTAAGTAGCCCTTTTTCTATGAACGAAATGATATCCGCGATTGACAACTCTGGAGACTCTTCTCCGGGTGTCGACCAAATCCCATACTCCTTCTTCAAACACTATCCAGATTCCTTTCTATCTAAGCTACTTGAGATCTATAACTTGATTCTATCTACCAACTCAGTTCCACCTGAATGGAAGACACAGAGAATAGTCCCTATTTTAAAACCAGGAAAAGACCCCACAGCGGGCGTCTCGTATCGTCCAATCGCGTTATCGGTATGCTACATTAAAATACTGGAGCACATGATTAAAAATCGCTTGGAATATTACCTTGAAGGATCAAATTTACTCCCTCCATGGCAAATGGGCTTTAGAAAAAATAAATCTTGCATAAACAATTTAAGCTGCTTAATCTCTGATATTCGTCTTGCTTATTCTAGACAAGAGGTGCTCGTAGCTTCCTTTCTTGATTTATCGTCTGCATACGATAATGTATCCCTCACATTACTTCACTCTAAATTAATAAAGCTCGGAGTACCGTCAGTATTGGCCTCCACCATATTCAACTTGTTTTGTGAAAGAAAAATAATAATTGACTGTATAGCTCCTCCAATTCAAAGAACTGTATATACCGGTCTCCCTCAGGGATCCGTTCTAAGCCCAATACTTTTTAATTTATACACGGCAGACCTTAAAGATTATTTTCCATTAGACTGCAATATTTTGCAATATGCTGATGACTTTGTGATATATAGTACTGCAAAATGCCCTATCAAAGCAGGCAAAATCATTGAAACTTCACTAAGTTCTATAAATCAATGGATGTCGCTGAACTCTTTCTCAGTTTCTCACTCTAAAAGTAAGGTCATTATCTTCTCCAACAAACATAAAAACCCAAATATTCATGTTTGCATGGATTCATCTCCTCTTCCAATTGTAGATTCAATACGGTTTTTAGGAATGATTTTACAGCGTAAACTTTCTTGGTCATTACACATAGACAATATTATATCAAGATGTGAAATGGGACTCAACGTACTGAGAGCTATTTCCCGGGTTTGGTGGGGTAGCCACCCTACCACCATAAGAATGCTATATTTTGCATTAATCCGTAGTCATCTTGATTATGGCTGTTTTTTGATGGACCCACTGCCTAAGACTCTTTCCCTTAAGCTGGAGAGAATCCAGGCCAAAGGTCTTAGACTCATTTTAGGTGCAATGAAATCTACCCCAATAGTCTGCCTACATGTCGAATCGGCTGTTATACCCCTACCCCTTAGAAAAAAACTACTAGCATACAAATTTTTACTAAAAAATATCAATGATTCTTCTAGCCTAGTAATCTCAAAAGCTGATAACCTAGCTGATATTCGGAGTGCGGGTGGTCTGCGACAAAGCCGCCATCTACCCATTTTTCTGAATGCCCTCTCATCCCTTAGAAATGGTTTCAGGTTTTCTCCAGAACCTTCACTTCCCATTTTTGACCTTCCATTTAACACTTTATCTTTTAGACCCACTATAGTTGAATCGATTGGTCTGAATAAGCATCTTTCACTAGACTCAGCTGTCCTTAACCACGAATTCAATAGAATTGTCACCGATAAATGGCCCTTATATACTAGAATTTTCACTGACGGGTCTAAACTTGAAGATGGATCCTGTGGATCGGGAATGTGTGTCCCTTCTCTAAATATAGAGATTGGAGTAAAACTTCCAACTTTCTGCTCCATTTTTACTGCAGAATGTATCGCTTTTAAGGAAGCAATTTCAACAATTCTGGCCCAAAAACTCAGCAGATCGATAATATTTACGGATTCTCTCAGCTTAGTAAAAAAGCTCCAGTCCTCCCTCTACAAATCTAGCAGTGACAAGCTAATTTGTTTGATATTTGAACTGTTATACTCAGCTTATTGCAGGAATTTCGAAATTATCACTATCTGGATTCCATCTCACAGTGGTATTTCCGGAAACGAGATGGCGGATATCCTGGCCAAAGGCGCCACAAAAACAGGAAGGTCTCTAAATGAGTTCCCTTTCCCCCCATCGGACTTGGTTCAGAACATTCTTGAGAGTCTTCAAAGTGAATGGAGGGATTCTTGGATGACAGATCCAAAGGGCTTACATTATAAATCTATCCAATATACCATCCCATCCAAGCCTTGGTTTTGTAAGTCTAAATTGTCAAAGCCAGCCCTGTCTACTCTTTGTCGCCTTAGATTGGGCCATTGTTCTGTAGCCTCCCACCTCCATAAAATAGGTGTAATTCCATCCCCAGTATGTGAATGTGGTGAGGAACCAGAGACCCTCAATCATCTGTTTTTCAGCTGTAGCAGATTTGATAACAAAAATACCCGTTTCATCATCTTATAAATTATTGTGTTTGATATTTGAAACAGAAATAATAACAAAAATCTTGTAAAGTTCCCCATGCAGAGAGTTTGGGTAATCTGTAAGTGTATTGAATGAAGTCGGATGCGCGCGCTTGTTAATAATAATGATATTGTTTGTTGGGTGAGTACCGAGTACCTACCCGCTGCATCTATAAAGGTTAATAATTGTCACCAACTTCTAAATACTGTATTCGGAATTACGAGTATTATGATATCTGATTCATGTTGCATAATTTTCGAGTTTTACTTTTTGGATATTATTGATATGTTTTTTTATTTCTTTATTCTTGTGATTGTTTATTTGGTAACATGCACGGCAATTAATTTTAATTAGGAAGATACGTAGAAATTATGTTATTGGCATAGATCACTCTCTCGAGAGTGGATTGCCGCGTTGAAAGAAAGAAGAAGAAGAACCTTTGATAAAAGTGTATTAATAATGTAAGTATGTGTTTTTAATCATCGAAAACTCTTTCTAGGAATGAAATTCAATTTAAGAAAAACATAAAAAGAAAATACCGCAATAGACCAAAATATTATTTCAATTTTGGACAAAATATGAAATAAATTGGAAGCAATCGATAATATATAAATTAAGAATACATGAGGTAATAAATATGGAATAAATTTTCTCGGAAGCATGTTCGCCTTTGATGATCTTAATATTTTCCCAATTATAATAATCTTGAGATTAGACTAACCTTTAGATGTAATAATAATTATATTATTGACTTGTAATTCCCTATGCCACATTAGTACTAAGGTTACATAATAAATTAACCAACAGTATTTATTTATTTATTTTATTGTAATGAATAAGAATTTCGTTTTTTTTTACCATGGAGATGTAAATAAATCGGTATAATGAAAGAAATTTGAAATAAGAACTGGAAATTTCACCATAAACAATTTGAATTTAGAAGCGAATTTTAAGAAGGGACAAAAAGATTTTCCCATAGGAATAATGTTTAATTCAAAGTTTTACTAAGCCTTCAAAGTTTTTATAGATTTTGAATAGGTATCTTTTAAATCTATATTCAGGCATTGTGGTTTGTAATTTGAGACATGACATGGGTTTGCCTCCCAGTTATCCTTTCATCTAAAGTTTTGTTTTGGTATCTACATGTCTGTCTATCTATCTATTACTCTGTCTGCATTTCTACACCATGGTTGACGGTGCAATGCCATCTCCAATATAAATGAATGTCGGGTTAGTGCGAACAATTATAACTCAAGATCGGCTAAACAGTATCTTCCGATGTTTGATTTATTGGATTCTTCTCCGCTCCGGATTCCATAATAACTAAAAAAATGGATTAGAAATGATATAAAATATAATATAAAAGTCAGTATGGAACGGACATCTTTGCGAAGCCACTGCCATCTATGAAAATTTATACACCAACAAAATTATTGTTTACCTGACAACCATTGAAATAAAAAATATTGATACGTACGAAGATGTTTGATGGTTCTTTTCAAGCTTTTTTATAATCTGTTAACATTTTTTATACAAATTAAAACACAAAAATGGCTTTTTCTATTAGTTAACATTTAAGCGCATTTTTTTATAAATTAAATCGCGAATAAAACGAGGTTAGTTAATAATGCCGTGAGGTGCCGGCTTAGAATAGCACCTCTGCTCTTTTTGCTCGTCTTTCGAGCATCCTGTAAGAGGCAGGAATTCGAAAAATTAGATCGGGTCCGTGGGGTTGACCACCTCACGTGCTAAAACCAACAACGGTCAGAAAAGGCAATAGGATTAAGCCTCGGACGCCTGGACCCCATCAGGAGGGGGGGAGGGTTCAGGCAGCCGTTGTCCCCCCTGTGTTGATCACGGCTCGATTTAGGAATAAGAGCTTGAAAATCGGGACTCTGAATGTCCACACTTTGAGGGCGGGAGGGGGGGTTTGTTGATAATAAAATTAAAACAAAACACAGTCTTCTACATAATTTGTGACTGTATGCAATTGTTTTTCATTTCATTATAAAAATGGACAGCCATCAAACAAATTAAAAGAATAATAAAAAAGTCAAAGCATATATCACAGGCAGAAAGAGAAGAAACAATTCCAAATCAATGGACAAAACTCCAGGCATATCCTCAGATTACAAATCTTCATGGAGTATGAATAATGTAGGGATTTATCCTATTGTTACTGTACACCGGAAGATGTAAGATTTCAGATTTGAAAAGGGTTTCATAGATGTTATCGCATTATGAATATAATATAAACGAGATATGGTTATTTTTTACGGCGTATTTCAAAGGATGACGTATACGTATTTATATTTTTTATTCAAAGAAATTATATTGGGCGTATTTTATTACGGATATCGGATAAACGAAGATAGTTCAAAATAGGCCGCAATGAATGGAACCAATCTAAATAAAAATTAAACTCGATTTCTACCTAAATAATGTACGACTTTTTGTCATATTTTTTACGAGTATATTCGTGCACCTCAGCACTGTCGACGTCATGCAGAAGGCAGTTCTCCGAGTTATGAGTGGCTCTGGATATGTGAGTCCGTCGGATCCGTTGTTCAGATGCTTTGGGGTGTTGGACGTCAGGCAGTTGTTTATCAGGTCAGTTCTGTTAAAGGCGTTTGAAAATAATAAAGAGGTTCCACATACACGTATACTAAGATCATCATATTATGTAAACAGGCGACAGGTTTCAAAGAGGGGGACGGCGTTGGGACGGAGATCCTCTGAATATCTGGGTCCAAGAATCTTATATATAAAAATGGAGAGCTATTTCCCGATGTCATCATAGACAACTTTATTAGTACTTTTTACCTTATAATTTTTATTCCAATTTTGAAATTTTGACAATTGGTGCGATTGACAGAATGCGGATGGAATATACATGGTTTAAAACAGACGCATCGTTCGGAATCACATTGGTCAAATGATAATTAATTCATCACCATACCAATTCGAATTCAATATGCATATTTAGGAACACAAAACGTCTGTCGGGAAAGTTAGTGTTTAATAAATTACCCCGTGAGCTGAGATATTGCGAGAGTATGAGAGTATGATGATGATTGGAAGAGAAAAATCACAGACTGAGCTATTTCACACATTAGTATAGAGTGAAAGATGAATGTATTATAAATTATATTGATTATGTAATTATGTATTGTGCTTAAATCGCCTCAACACAGGCATACGCCTAGTGAGGCTATCAAATATGTATATATTGTATCATCATGCAATGTTGTACATTATGTATAAATATGTAAATGTGAATAAATAAATAAAATATTCTCTTGGATTTGCTGAGAAAATCGTTTACCTATTATCCTTTTTTTCTTTGAAAAGTGAAATAAGCATGCATGACAGGAATACATTTTTGGTATCTCTGCAATCCTTATGGAAAATGGCGAATGGGCTCTATAGAGTTTTTAATTTTAAGTTTAAGTAATTAGGTATTCATGCATTTCTTCTCCTCATCTCTCAAAAGGTCCCAGAGCCGGCAATCATTCTGGTACCTAATACGAATTATAATTTTTATCTTTTACAGCCCCTTTGAAATCTTGCTTCTCGCTGTTTTTTTTAAACTTCTTCATGCAATATTTGCCTCAGATAGGAAATATTAAAAAACTTGACTTAGAAATAAAATTAATTATCGCACTGGTAAGTTCATTTACAACCATTAAAAGTTATATTTTGAACGTAAATATGTAATTTTATGAAAAAGAATAAAAGTTCAACCATAAAATTATGTTGGAAGTTTGTTTCATTTTTCAATTTTGGCTTCCAGCTGAAGTTATACGTAATCTGACATCCGAATCGGTATTTTTTTTACATTTGTGGAGGCAAAAAAGGGAGGTTGAGATGTTGTGGGTAGATAGCTTGGCTGTGTGTCACGTGAAATATCACGATATGAAGGCGGCACAGCATCCTCAGTGTAAAGTGATCCATCATCTTCAATAATAATTATTATTTGCGTGATATGATCACGTGTTGGGAGATGAGGATACCACGTGGGTGGGAGTTTTATCTCCACCTCCTGATCGCAGATTTTGTGGAATAAATGACAAAGGACGTGACGCTCTTTCCAAAATAGAAACGCTTTTTATCCTGCGGCATTTAAAACAACCAGAAACTTATCATACCTATACAATATAGAAAAAATGCGAGAATAATAGAAAAATAACAATTTTATTTTCCAATACAAAGTCTTCCTGTCTATCAGATGTGTCGCAACAAAAAATCATTATTTTTTTTAGTTGTGCGTTACTCAAAATACAGTAGGTACGCTTATTCTGCTTCTTTGGTTCTTCACCTTGAGTCATGCATCTAACCTCTGAATACTGCTGCTTTCGATTACCCCAGTATGTGATAATTTATGATTTCACTTAACAAAACCAAGAATTCAACAAAGCTAATAAATTAACTTTTTATTATTCTGAGGCGGGGCGAAGTTGGAGGGGTCAGCTAGTAAAATAATATATAGACCAAATACAATAAAACTCTTGAAAATAGAGAGTAGATATATGAATATTAACAACGTAATCACCGCATACCAGAGTTACATCATCGTGTGAATCATTTCATGAATGGAGATTATAATGATTATTCGGGAGATTTGTCATCTTTACATGAACTACTTACATGCGATATTGCGAATGATTGAAAAGTAAAAATGTTAGCTGCCTATACTAATACCATTAGAAAATATTTATTTAACAAGAAGTTCCCATGGCTTTTAAGTATTTTTGGGAGAAGGAATCATAAGTTGAAATTTTTTTTTTGATATACTTACCTACTTATCTAATTAGGAGTTACCCTTACCATGTGACTTCGTCACCCGACAAAAACGAGTTAATGGGTAATTCACTTTATTGATGGGTAAAATTCGCTTTGTATGTTACGACTTTTAATGCGAGTCGAAAACTATGGATATACCTAACGTAACCAAAGTTCTTGTCTTATAATAAAAATTGTATCAACCTAAAGAAACATTAATCCAAATCTTGCGCATTAGTTCTGCCACTGGGGTACCCATAGCGTGTGTAGCCGCCCGCTTCAAACAACCGAAATAGCGCACCACTACGTAGATATGTAAATGTGTGGCTCGCCGATATGACATCATGGCGTCAGTCGGTTAGCATTCTGGACTTCTATAATATATATTATTTCGAAAAAGAAATCTTGATAAACAGAGTTAACGATCGTCCGATATTTCGATGATGGTATGTGATCCATGTGACATTTATACATTTAATTAAAAACGAACGGGCGATTTCGAGTCTGATATGTGCACCCAGAAACTTTATAATGAAATGGAAAACCAATTAAAAAGGGTAAATTGCCAATTATTTTTTAGCTAACTGCCATTATTATCATTGCTGTTGTTATTATAAGGTGGGTTCTATACTGGGACTAAATTGAATCCAATGTGTTCGTCGGATGAAACTTAACTGCCTAGGTACGGACCTGTGCTGAGTTTTAATGAAAATTTAAACGGATTGTTCAATTAAAATGTGATTACAAAGCAATAAGCTGTAAACAAAATAAAAATTGACAATCAGAACGTTCATAGAACCATTATTATTATCTTACGGTTTGAGTTCTTAGGGATAAACCTATTTAGCGGTGATACCAAAAATGTTCGCAAATAATTTCTGGTTGGCATTGAACTTGTTTACCAATAATGCGCTGAGAGAAAAAATAATTTCAAAATTAAAGGATATAATGAATGGGGAAGACTACGAAGAATATTCAGGGTAGGAGAACGGTCTCAGCCATACTTTATCAAATTGCATTGCACAGTCAATCACAGAAGACGGTTCCAAGAGAAACCGCTAGCTAATCCTTGAAGAATCCTAGCTCTATTCGTTTATGTATAGACCAAAAGACATAAAGTCACTCGTCGCAAAGGCGAAAGCTGCTATGGGGAGTGGTGTTTATTTACTGAAAATATTCTTTAATGATGATTTGCAATCGTCTGTGAATGTTGCTTCATTTGTTTGTTTTGGTTTTCTTTTATAATTGCTTTTATGAGCTTGAAACTTGAATTTTTTTTAAATTTTGATGAGCCTGTTTAGGGTCAATGGACGAAAATAGACAAAAAAAAAAATAAAGGAGCGACTGAAATATTTACCGTGCTATCGCATCACGCGTGAACTGCTGGACCAATTCCGCTAATTCTTTTTTGCTGTGTTTACTTTTTTTCAGTAGAAGGTTCTTTTCTTATGAATGAAAAATTAAGAAGGTAGCGCAGAACATAAGAAAACTATAAGTAGGTAGCTTTCTTAATGCTTTCAAAATATAATTCATATCCAATTTTGAAAGTAAATTGGCGTTTGACAGAAACTGTCAGTTGTTTGATAGTTTGTGCTATTGACAGAACGGGGATGGAATATATATAGTTTTAAAAAGATGCATCAGTCGGAGTTACATTGGTTAAAAGGTTATTAATTTATCATTATAACAAATTAAAATTCAATATTCATAGTAAGGACCACAGGACAACGTCAAATGTAGTTCATTAATGAATTATTTCGTACAGATGATATTTAAATCGAACTCACAATAATAACCAAAATAAACGTTGAAACAATACACGCTTATATGAAACATTTTGAACACAATAATATTATGAACATTTAGCATGTCGTAATCTACCTACAAAACACTGAAATAATAATGTAGAGAATTCACAACAAATCTACGCACTCGGTGGTCGGCCAATGCGTATTTTGTTCTATTCATGAGTGTTGCAATTGTAACTGAATACCTATCTACTTACTCGGTATAGGTGGGATGTCATAATGTCAAACGCAGTGAATTGTAATTAAACCTCTCTCTGCCTACCCCTAGCCTCCACTTATTCAATCCGGGAATTAATGGGCGTGTAGTGCAATAGTTATCTGTATAAAATAGCAATAATTGATATGTTCGTTATAAATGCATAATCTATATTATAAATGTGCATACCTATTACGCCTAAACGGCTGGACCGATTTCGCTAATTCTTTTTTTGGCGTGTTTTCTTTTGTCAGGAGAAGGTTCTTATGAAAGAAAAACGTCAAGAATGTCGCGTGGATAATTAGAAAATCAAAGAAAACTCTAAGTAGGTAACCTCCTTAGTACTTTTAACATCTATATTTTTTTCCAAATTTTTTTTCCAAATATCAGTTGTTTGATAGTTGGTGCGATTGATAGAATGTCGATGGAAAATATATGGTTTGAAACAGATGCATCGATCTAAATTATTACATTGGTTAAAATGTACAGCTTCCTTATGCATAATCGAATTCAATATTAATTTAGGAACACAGGACAAAATCTGTCGGGAAAGCTAGTATTCAATGATTGTTATAGATTTTGACATAATATCAGATCGTCAAAAAAGGCCATTTTTTTACAAACTAACCAAAATTGTTTTTGTCGATAAATCTCATTATCCCGAGGTAACTTTAACATTTTACGCAAATAAGTAGCCATTTCAATAAGCTTTGATTGATTTTTACTGTTAGCTTCATAACCTGCATTACATAGACCCTGACCAGACAAACAGCACATACCTACTGTTGAAATTAGCACACTAATATGGATCCATCTCACTTTCACTTACTGAAAATTGTATGATAAATTTTCTCTTTTACTCTTAAGTATTAGTATTAGCGTTCGGATAACAACAAGAAAGGATAAAACACTAATCGAGTATAAACTTATTAAATTAGATGTTTTATTGCCATCATTGAATTGTTACGTAAAATGTGGCTATAAGAAGTGGTTGGTAGACTAGCTGTTACAGCGCCGGCTTTCGTACTGTTTGGTGCGGACGTTGTGGTTCGATCCCAGGTGCCGACCATCTTCCTCTTTCACGACACAAGCTTTAAGTAGCTTTTACTGTGAAAGAGTCAAGGAGTGTATTTGTGTTTACTTTGAGTGAGCACAGATTCATTAAAAAAAAGAACTAGTGATTACCCTTACAACGATTTTGGTGGGTATATGTCGTATTTTCGAATGTATTATTTCTTGTATATTTTATTTAGATACTCTTTCGTAAATCTTTGGAAAAAAAATCTAGAATTTACTGTCTCAATTTAGCACCGCATTAAAACAATAAGATAGAAAGAGACAGTAACTGTTTCAAATAAAACTATGGCCCGCTTATTAAATTCGCTACGAAAAGACACTTGTCTAGCATATCAAGCTAGTAAAATACCTACGACTAATACTAAATATATTCAACTCCGTACTTCATAAAAAAGTGACATAAAATTTTGAAAAAAAAAATAGCAGCAAAATGCCGAACGTACTAGGTACATATTATTATTAAGCATAGTTCAATAATATTGCAACGCTGTCTAAATATCTGTTGTCAAAGTAGTAAACAAAATAAAAATTATAATGCACTTTCTGAATTGTCTTGTATGTATGTATGTATAATGATATCCGCACACAATTTGCATTTTTATAAATGGTTGGGCCCATGCATATTGTGGATACCTTTATTAGTTGAAGGCGGAAGCACGGCAGGTGATTTATCACAAAAACTATTCGCTTTATTATTGTGCTATTGTGCGTACTTGTATATAACTCATCCTGTCTTTTTCCGAGAAAATGAACAATCAATTTTATTCCCAATTAAAATTTGCATTGGTGCATAGACTCATATGTCAAAAGCAATAATATGACAATTTAAAATCATAAACAATAGTAGAATAATAAAGTGTTTTTTTTTTATCGCGATTTATAAATTTTTCGTTTCATGATTTCTTTTTATGAAACAAAAAGCATTTATACGAACTTTTTCATTCAATCATAAAAAGAATCGATGTATATTTAATTCTCAAAGTAGGTAGTTTTTTATATATTTTTTTTGGGTTGAGTTTTATTATGCAGATATAAGTGAAATTAAATTATAGGTATGTTGATATTGAATACACAAGTTTCAGTTATGATTTGAACTCCAAAGCGCAATATGGACAAAGACAGCTAAAGTAGGCACTTGTGCGGTCATGAGTTCAGTAAATATTGAACAAGGGTCATCAAATTTACGCTGTAAAAAACACAAGGTGAATTAAGGTATTAACTTACTCAACAGAATAAATATGGTTAAACACATAATTCGATCTAAATCCCTTATTCCTACCTACATCATTTGTAATGTGATCGACCTCGAAATATCGCGTACCAACATACTTCAATCAAACCCTGAAGGCACTTCCACGAAACGGGGTAACCAAACAGATATTATAAATCCAACGAAAAGGCACCTTTTGAACAGTGAGCTCTCTTTTACGCTATTGAGGTGGTTTTATGAAAACAATATCAACAATTTAACCTCAACGTGAATAATAGGTATATCTCTTTCAAGTATGAAGGAGATATTTAGTCCTAAAATCATTACAGAAAGGCGCAAAACTTTGAGGTCGGCACAAAGCCTCGTTCTTGAGCTGGGAGAAGTCCGCAGGCGGAACCCAATAGTGGGGGCAAAATGTAGAATGCTCTCCCTCTGAACATAAGGCAAGCCGAGACAGTGCATGGACACATTTAAAAAACTCGTAAATACCAATTTCTTTCAAATGTCCTACTGATCTAAACTAATTCAGTTAAATAGCTGTCTTTTATACTGTATATGTCACTGCAATACATAGTCAATTCTATGTTTATTACTTAGCTCTGTTTAACGAAATTTGATCCATCTACTACTATAATATTTTATAACATGACGAACCTTTGTGGGATTATTATTTTTTTTTAATATTGACAAGCCAATTTGTGATTATTTATCATTAATTATTTTCATTTGTGAGGCGCTCTTGAGGTTTATTTTTTTACTTTTCGGCGCCATATACATAATTTGTCCAATTTATACAATTAGCAGATTTGTCTGGACATTAATTAATAGCAGTTCATGCGTAAAACTAAGGAGAACAAGCGAAGAACTGCGAGGAGTGGGGGAGATATTCGTGCTCGCCGTCAACTAATCCGCAGGATTAAAATAGAAGAAGCAAAAAGCACTTAAAGAAAATTTATTTTTAGTAACTCGGTGATATTTTTTATTAGATATCAAGGTTCATATGGACACGTTAAAATAAAATCAGAAAAAATATTGAAGGCACCATTCTGACGAGGTAACACGTATTTTGCAGAATGACAGTATGAGTAATTAAAGCGATTGTAAAAAATCTGTATGCAGATATTTATTAGCATGATCGATATTGAAAAAATAATATTTTTCAATCAAATCAGCCCAAGAATCTCGTGTGAATTTTATATTTTGGATGAAGTGATTATGGACAAAACCGCTTATGCAATGGTTTTATAAAAAAGCAGACCCCCTAATTTAACGGTTGTTATACAAAGACAAATCCATTAAATAAATTAGAAAAATAACAATCGCAATATTATATAGTAGGTATTTCCATGAAAAATGTCTTATTCGATACAAAAAGTGAGTTCCTACGTACTCTTTCATAGGATACAATAATAATTAATAATCCGCTCGAAAGATAATAATATAATATCAAATCTCATCATTGTCGTCTGCCTTGATGAGGGTTCCATCATTTGACGTCGGTCCGAAACCAACACTAAACACCAGATTGTAAGTATGCTAACATTATCAGATCTCTCGATTCTGAGAAATTCTCTTTCGTATTACCAAGGGTTCGAATTTCAGCAAAACAATGCATAAAGGAATGGTATTTTCATTACAAAATTATGATCGTATATAGAGATATTAGTTTTGTCAGATCTTTATTAAATTACCCAGGTCTGATATTCAGTCAGCGCATTGAAGGACGAATAAAAGTTATTTCTTAAGTCTTATTTAATTTATTTGCCGACAGTTTTTTCATGTGTCAGTCATATAGGTTTATTTTGAAAAGTTTTATACTTTTATCATTAACTTCGAAAAAAAACGCTTCAGTGTAAAGTTTCGTAAAAACTTGACAAACGGTTTTGCTACGGACTAAAGTTGATAGTCAAAAAAACAGACCCTATAAAAAGTAACGAAAGTTGTTTGTCAAATACATGAGAGGCCATATAAAAAGTTTGCAGGCAATAAATAATAATATCAAATTGTATCCTTTAAGAAAGTGTGACAAGTATTGACGGTATAAGTGATTGTAGATAAATAAACGATGGGTTGAACAAACAAACTGTTCCAAGGCGCTACCCTTGGGGCTACACTATCACGCCAATTGAGAAGCCATGATTACTTAACGAGTTCACCAGCTAGAAGATGGCTACACAGATATTATTGAGGATGAAACTTTCTCCCAAGTTTATTAATAAGGAAGGATTCTTTACTCCAATATTCCCAACGAGTCACGTCCATACAATAATAGGTGGAGTCTCGCTTTAGTTCGTCTTCTTATCTCAACAAAGCATTGACATCGTGACTGGGTTACGTCAGTTGGATGTTAGGTGGATCCCAATACTAAGAGTTCTATCTTCGATTCTACAATATTAATAATATACTTCCTCAACTATTTGTTTTGTCAAACACAATAGGTACTTCTGCTATTGCTTTTCTTAGAAATACAGCACGGTTTCACATATCACATATGACTATATAAATGCAAGACATTCAAAAGAACTAATAAACGAATGAGTTTTAACATGCAAGTATGCACTCAGACTCGGTTTTTTCATGGTGGATCACTTCATGATTTAAAGAAAATTTGAGTAATTTTAAAAAAGGGTTACCTAAATTTTAGATCCATTTTATATATAATTTAGATCATTTCCATAAAACAGACCGTACAGGCGGTCGTTTTCAATGGGGTACTGATGGTGAATGTCATGCTACATGGTGTAATGAGACGCACGTAATGGTGTTCAATACTGGAGCCCGATGTTGTACCTCTTCAAAACACACTATCATATCTCACTCTCACAGTACAATTGACTGTACTAGTAGCTCCACCTTTGTAGTTATCGCATGTTGCTATGAAATTCACGAAATCGCTGCTCTTATATTCAGAAAAACAATTGTTCTGGTGTCAATTTAGTAGAATCAATCAATCGATCGATCCATTCTTCCTTTGTGAGCCCACTAAAGGGGTTACGACTTTGCGCAATTGCACAAACCATTTCTTATTATTTGAACTGTGCTTAGAAAGAATGCAGCAGGGTAATCGGCAAGATGGTCTTCTTCGTCATCTTCTACCAAATGCTTCCACATGATTCTCGTTATTCTTCTAAATCAATTCGTTTCAAAAGCAAAGGATAGAATAATTTAGAATATTGCTATATGTTTTGAAGTAAAAACCATTAGTTTGTAGAGCTAGGTTTTAACCACATAATTATTATCGAATATTTCCTCAAATGTTGGCCTGGCTACTCATCCCCAAGGTTAAAGAATTCCATTCTCAGGGTTATTGAAAATATCTTTCAACCCTCATCGTTATTTTCATACACCAAGCATGTATTTTTGGCCTCTTGAATAATAACGTAATATTAATATCTACGAAGTCCCATTCATCTCCAACAACAAGCAAATCAATATAATGACCGGGTCGATTAAGCTTGTATTTAGTATATTCTGATCTGATGTCGTTAATTTTTATGTTGTTTTCCAGGTCCCAGTTGAAAATTACAGAGAATACCTATTAGAAATGTCCACCTCTTCTTAGTGGCGAAATCATCCACCTTGTCAATTCTTCTCTAAGAACAAAAATTAAGAAAAATTGAGATGTATACATAATTGGAAAGACCTGTATTTTGGCACTTCTACAGGACGCATGACCAGATCAGGAAAACCATGACAACAACACTGGTATGACATTTCAACAAAATGGATGAATATAAAAATACAAGTAGTATCAACAACACCTCAGTTTGGCTTCAAATGCTACTTCTCTCCACAAAAAAATAACTAACTGCAAGGCAAATACTGCTGAATACCACAGAGCTTTTAGTGTTGCATCTTTCGAAATGTGAAATAAACTTCCTGCCCCCGTTAGAGAAGCTACAAGCAGCTCGAGGTTCAAGACTTCGCTTAAAACCCACCTTTAAAAATCGTACCCTGATGAACTATTAATTTATTTATAAAAGCGCCTTTGAGGTGGTGTTACACCACAGAACGGCGCCAAAGAAATCATCTTTTTATCATTATTTGAATCGTTGTATTGGAAATGATCTCCACAGCTACTGAATCTGCCAGATTTCGGACAGTTAGACCGAGGACTGATAACCTTAAATTACTCGGGTAACATTGCAATATTGAGAGAAGAATGAGTCTAATAAATTCCATGCAAAATCTGTCAGATTTGTTATCTGCTAAGATTATTTCAATAATCGTTAGATTTACCCAAGTTAATAGGGAAAACCCAGTCTACAATCCGAAAGGGCTATTAACCTGGTTATTCGATTAGTCCGAGAAAAGACAGTTATTGTATTGTTTCGTTTATATTAACATTTATACACAACCGTTGATATTTTTCGGATTAAGAATTATTTCTAGAAACAAAATTAAGTGGCTGTTTGTTTAAGTACGTTTTAAAATGTGTATCTTGTTGGGAGAACAACCAAACCGAGGAACGAACTTACGCGAAACGTATTATTTCTCACTCAGCCATCACCAGAGTGTAACACTTTCTAACCAACAAACCACAGGGAATTTTCGTAATTTAACATTCATTAAAAACATCCCAAGTTCCTACTCATATTGAATTTGTAGCGTGTTCCGTTTCTTCATTTATACAACACAGTGAAATGAAAAGTTTATGTAAAATATTTTCTCGCTTCAAGTCACCAGAAAACTATCGGAAAATATTGGAAACAATGTATTTTTTTTTCGTAATGTGCGGTGAAAAGGAGAAGATGCATTTTATTCATATGTGACTTACAGTATCAAAGGCTTTGCAAAGATCCCAATACTCTGACAGTACACGCTCTCCCGGATCCAAAAATTAATTCACACACGAGGTGACTGTAAGATTTTTTTTAAAATAAATCTGTGCTCACTCAAACACTATTTTGATGTATTTCATACTAAGCAAAGGCTTGTGCCGTGTCCATAATTGCCATTTTCTTTTTTTACAGTATCTTGAAATTTATCAATCGAACTTTTATTGCGTTTTATGCACCTTTGCAATTTTAGAAACATGAATGATTGTTTGATAACAATTAACTATTCAGCAAAGAGTAGAGGTTTAAACAATTAATAAAATTTAAAAAAAAACAACTGTTATGATTCAGCATTACAATAAAACGATCTAAGCATTTCCTGTTAAATGAAACTATGCTTTGATGTTTGAAAACTAGAAATGACATGCTGGATGATGCAACCAAGCAGATAGATGGTTTTAAAAATACCCCAAAACCTTTGAAAGCGTTGACGTATTTGAGGCATGAATTCAACATAAACGTGTTTACAGAATAAACATCAATTCCCTTGCTGGCTCACGTAAATTTATTTTAGTCTCAAGCAGACAGACAACTCAAAAGTAAAAATAAGCGAATGCTTGTTTTGTTTAAAATAACAACTAAAACAGAGTGTTAACTTAATGCGACGTTTAAACCGTGCGGTAGTTTGAAAACCCAGGAATTCTTCCTACGATATTTCACGCAAATGCGGAGCTTTTAAAACCTCTGGGTAGCCGTATTTTACAAT
This sequence comes from Mystacides longicornis, assembly GCA_963576905.1. Lineage (NCBI taxonomy): Eukaryota > Metazoa > Arthropoda > Insecta > Trichoptera > Leptoceridae > Mystacides > Mystacides longicornis. The sequence continues at coordinate 19,996,383 of OY756426.1, read as the reverse complement.
GGTACTACAAAAAAGATCCACTCGCAACGCCTTTGAAAGCTTACACCCACTGTGAGCCTAAGCTCATAAAATCTTTACACAAACAATGTTTACAATAAAAAAATAAAATTATTGATCTAAATGCATGGTTTATTATTCTTTTCTTCACTTGTGTTTTGTTGAGATGACAAAAAGTTGTTCAAGCAAAGATTCTTGTGTTGGTAATTCGAATTTATTGAATACTACGCAGTAAAAGAAGAAATCGCAGAACCGACCGGTCTGTAAAACCATCGAATAGGTTACACTTGTTCCTCTATATACAGTCTCTACTACCATACCTTTTACTGAGGGTCCTGCCTGCTTTTGCTTGTGCCGTGAAATAGGAATATTGTCGGCACCTGGTATCGAACCCACGACCCCCGAACGAAAGAGTACGAAAGCCGGCGTCGTAACCGCCGGACTACCAACCACTTCGGTTAATGTTAAGTGGTTTTAATAAAACATGATAATTTACCGCCACTTCGGTTAAAAATGATGGTTCAGGTTACTGGATTTGCAACGTTCGTGGTCGGACGGATCACCATGGATATGAAAGAATGGGATTGCGTACTCTCTGTCTACAGAGAATTCGGCATGATGGTAAAAAAGTTCAATAGATACAAGCTTTATATAAAATATTATATACCTATTATATTAAATCATAGAATTATACGCAATAAGAGGAATGGTACCAACACTTTCTTTTATGAGAAAAATATCAATACATTATTGATGTATGAGATGTTATTTTGGTAAAAGGTCAAGACTGCGGAATTTATGAAATATTAAAGGACATAGCAATATCTTGAAAAAGGATACACCAAAACCAACTGAATCAAATTAGTTGTGGTAATGTCAAATTTAAGTACAGATGGTGTCAAAATTTGAGAACCTTTTGCTATATACCTTCCACTATGTACATAATTTATTCGTTAACGGCAAATAGCTATTTAAAAGAACAATACAAAAATAATCAATAGGTTTGCAGTGCCAAAATAACATTGTGACATGAAGAAAAGAACATAAGATTCATCATACTTAGATTCAAAATAAGATGCAAATAAAATCATAAGTAGGTACCTATAGATAGCAAAAATCAAAATATGTTACATACACAGGGAAAATGGATGATTGTAAGATGGATAATAAATTGTAAAAATAAGGAATAAAAAAAAATATTGTACAAGTAGAAAATAATTGAAAATATTGCAGTGAAACAAGTGTAGAGAAAAACTAGGTAAAGATAAAAGCAAAAAGTAGGTAAACATTTTTTTTTTAAATATCGATTGATAAGGTAAAAGATGGTCATTGTGCTCTAAACGAAAGTGGTCTACACAACGGGTGTAAAACAAACAGCAAAAGGAGAAATAACTACCAGGTTAATCAATGTGAAATATGGTATTTGTGGAGTGAAAATAGTTTAAAACACAATCATGCATAACGTTATTAATGAAGGAGAAATAATAAAATATTTGAAAATGTACTGTAGTTTCTGCGACACCGGGGCCCCATTACCTCCCTCCGTTTAATTCATCGGTATTTTTGTCAAAAACGCTACTCATTAAATGGAAAAAAAAGCTGCTAACCTAGGGTAGCCCAGAACTCATAGTATATTATAACAGCCTTTTCGTGTAAAACATATCTTTGCATAGATTGACTGTTGGAGCTTTTTATTATCTGCTTTAAAACTACATATTCAATATTAATCGGTACTTTAAGGGGGACCCACTGAAGTTACGGACCTCAAATTTTACGTGCTTGTGTAGGAGCATAAGACCAACCCGTATACCAAATTTTATGAAAATCGAAGAATTTTTTTATAGAACAAGTGAAATTTTCTTTGGATACTTTAAGAGGGTTCCCCTGAAGGTACAGATCTCAACATTTTACTGACTCATCTACATCGAGGAGCTTACCATTCTACCAAATTTCAATCAAATCGGATAAGAATTACTATGAGTTATGGGTGCTCACACATTTTTGGCGTACGCGTACGGGTACGCGGAAATTTTTAATTTTTTTTTGCATTTTTGGAATCTACACCCTCGAAAACGTCGAGAAAATTAATTTCAGCGAAATCTATTTTTTTTTTTGAAATCCGATCACAAGACATATTCCATATACTATGAGTAAAATAAGCCTTGGTATTTGATTATTTTGAAAAATGGAAACATAACATACGGTACGAATTATTCTATTTTGTTCTACAAGCTTTGTACATATCGTTTCAGCCTACCCCCGCATTTCCTTTAGCTTTCAAATAATAATGATAATTTTGGCAGAGTTCGCCGAACATCCCTAGTCTGAGGAGGTATCGAGGCCGTGGTGGTATTGTACCGTCGAATCGGCATGTCCATTAATGCGGTTTCCTCAATAAATTCTCCCCCATATCCGTGCGTAATTAAAATGTCAAAGAAAATTTTGGAATTATTGAGTTCGTGCTGGCATGAAATAATTGCTTTCGGTACATTTAACCGGGTACTTACATTATTCAAATAGAACCATTTAGAATAATATACATCGGCTATTCGTGATGTGAGACACGGTTTTTTTTTTTCAAAATATTTAACAAACTAATAGGTATTTGCTGAATTGTAAGGTTCCTATTTATATTTGCTAGGGACTATTTTAACGTTTTGTAAGAACGGTTTCAACAAAGTATCCAGTGCTGTGTCAAAATTTCTAAGAAATTAAGACAATGGAATTGTTGACGAAATTTTTACTTAAGAGCGTGACAGCTCTGACTTCAAAGTCAATTTCGGGCGGGGCATAAAAATTAGGGCGGACTCTATCCACTACTTAACTCTTACAATATTTGTACGTATGTAAGTGTAGAGTTAGGGGTCGGAAACTAGTGGAATGCGTCGAAATATTTAAAACCTCAATGTTCTTTTGACTGCAATGTGTTTGGAATTTTTGAACAACGGTGGATGATAGTGATGATAATGATAATGCCGATAATGATGATAAACATGTATTTGGTTAAAGCGACGTTATTAATTTTACGTTACATTCAGGTATACATTGCTTTTACCAGATTTTTTTAAACATGAGTTCTCACCATTAATTAATTTCTTCTAACACTCACATACTCTCATTCTAATTGCCACCATTTCAGATTATATGATTATAAAATGGGAACGGGAAAAATACACTTTTTTAATATTTGATTTTAATGGCATATTAAAAAAATGTAATTACAAAATTCATACAAAAAGAAATGCTATATCTTATGTACATATATATTGCATGTGTGCAGATTCATTGCCGTCGAACTCCTCCTTTAAAACTGGACGGTCAAGATTATATGTCATGGTATCAAAAGGATGTGAAGATAACCACATCATATTAAAAACGCGCCTTCCAGATATTTTTGTCCCTTCAGTCGTTGGTTCTAATCTGGAAGTTTCGCATGCTAAGATATTCTTTGAATCTAAATCCTTGTTGTGACTCGGTTGGTCTTGAGATGTATCGATTAATTTTGCAGTAGCTCTGGACTTAGAAGTAGCTGCATTCATTTGGTCCGGGACAGCGTTCCGTGACCTGAAAATTGACGAGATTTTGAAGATATATCTGTAACCTTTGAAAGGTATACATAAATGTAATTTTTTTTTTATTGGGCCAATACCTACTATAAAAGAGATACTAAAATATCTGTAAGTATGTCGCTGGTAAACTAACGGATGGTGGTTCCTAAGTAAATTGTTCCGATAATGGTATTATAAAACATTTTTAACAATCCGAAAATAGTGTGGAAAATTGTGTGGATTTTACTGCCGGATAATCTAATTTCCAATGGTTTTTTTTGGCAACACTTGAACCTGTTTTAAAACATTCGAATTTTAACAATGACGTGCCCTGGTGAACAAAACCATAAAAACTTTCACTCAAAACAACGTTGGGTTGTCTCGCTCTTAGTGATAAGAAGAAAGTGAGTCAACAATATCTAAAACGAACTATCAAATTATTACATATCTGGTCATTCGACCATCGGTAAGTTACGAGCTCCTATTTACTCCACGGGACATGGTAGCCGGAAACTGCCGAACCATTCCGAAGTGTAACGAGGACGACTGTATGATTGTATTAGTGTCAATTATAATGTTGATGCAATTTTTTGTATTACTTTCAAACAATTCGGGTTGGTTCGGCAGTTTCCGGCTACCATGTCCCGTGGAGTAAATAGGACCTCGTCGGTAAGTTCCTGAAATTTGACTGAAGTATTGCCATAAGATGGAAAAATGACCGAACTGCTCAAATTACGGCTTATTAATAGGCCGAATGTTACAATTTATACATAAAAAATACTTACTTCTTAATGTTACGTGCTTTGGCAAGGAGACATTTTTTGTACGATTCACTATTCCGGTATACTTCTCTTTTCGTCCCATTTTGATTTTTTATTTTACGCTCTAAGTCTATAATATTGCACTCGGCGTGATAAAATAGTTTCTGAAAAAGCAAAATAATGTGATATAATAGTACTTAAGATATCCATCGACTGGGCCAAAATCAGTTGGTACCTATATCACAATATGTTTGTGAATGGGTTATATTCAGATTGGCGCGGCGTTTAAAATTTTGTCCAGAAATTTTGTTTTATAGAAAACTGCTAGAATTCGGACTAACTAATAGAATTCGGAATCCAGCGATTTTTAGAAAGGAGTTTAATTTTGCCCAATAGGAACGTGCCACCCTGTATAACGCATAAATGATAATAATTTAGAAGAAAAAAGTTCATAATAGGTATGCAATGTGACTATAAACATATTATACCTAATTCAAAAATATAAACTTTAAAATCACCAAACAGCAATGATAGAATTAATTGCTGAATACAAAAAATAATAAAATAAAAATTACTAACCAATGTTTGTCGTCCTCTGTAATATACGAATTTTCGTCAATAAGTATACAATACAAAACGCAAATTGGACTAGCGCAGGTTGCACGTCATCTAAGTCCACGATGTAGTGGGCGACTGAATAATTTACACAACGAAAACCAGTGCGTTCCTTGTAATTCCCGTGCTATAAGTGTCATTATCGCATGCACGCTAAAGCCGATAGAATATTTCGATATTCAGTGTTTATTTGAAATAGAGGTTTTTTGGGATTATACGCTAAGCCGGAAATAAATATTAGCATTTCGTTCTATAATCTTGTAGATTTTTTAATGCTCTTTAAGACAAAAAAAGAATTATTTCATTCCGACGTATATATCAGTTGGAATATTAAAAAAAAGATGAAAAACGACGTTAGCTATTTTTATTTTCTACAAGAAACTATACTAGATATCAAAAAACGGCTCTGAGGCCGCCTTCATTAAAGTCTAATTTATGTTATATATTTTTTTCATCGAAATCCGACAGTAGATAACGCCGGAAAATGGATTGAAAAATCATTAAAATCACCCCTTTGGCGACTCTAACAGCCTTAATATTCACTCACTCATTCACTCCGATGGTGCTACAGCCCTAGTCGAATCTTGGCCTACGCGATATAAATATCAATATGTAGGTAGGCAGTCGGACTGGGAGAGGGTTGTGACCGACCGATCGGAGTGGCAGGGTGTCGTTGCGGAATGTCAGGGAGCAGATAACGTAAGAAAATGTGGTCCAACGGTCGGAGGTGAATATGTACACGTATCCAGTGTGGTAGGATATTATGTTGGTCCTGGATTGGATATGTTTGTCCTGGACTCCACAGCCATATCGAGTGGCACCGTAGAAACAATTGCTAGATTCCTGTTTTGTTTACCTAACTTTATTCGTTAGATTTATAATTTTGTTTCAGAATCATAGTTAGAAAGCCTTTAGTGTAGACAGCACGCCACTGAAAATATAAACAAACGCTCATTGTATGTTCGAAATATTATATTCAATATTACAGTTTTCGAATAAGTGAATGACCAGTATATTAATAAAGAAAGTTTAACTCTACATAAATTAATATTATATGTAAATGCAAAAATGTTGCACTGGTTGAAATTCGACTTTCAAACAACGCAGCCAAGGACATATTTCTTATACGAGGTATTCCTAATTAATATGGATACACATAATAATAAAATTATTATCAAATAATTTATTATTAATTTGAATATATAACGGCATTCACCTCTCCTGAATGAGGGTGCAACGTAACTTGGTGACGCACCAAATATCGTGTAGTATTTTGCTTTTATTAAAGAACACTCGAAAAAGCATAATTGTTAACATAACGCAATAATTTTCCCGATCAAGTTTTTAAATTTTAAAACTGCATCGATATTGTTATTATATTCTCACAATGTTCCTTGAAACATCCACTTAATAAATAAAAACATGTAAACGCTTTCTGTGAATGTGTCAAAGAATGTATTTGTGTTAACTTTGAGTGAACACAGATTCGTTTAATTAAAAAAAGGTCCACATAGAAAGTGTGTAAATATTCTACACGGCAACGACTCCAGATCTGGAGCCTTATCCCCGTAATCAATCGCATTTAAAAATCACTTAACGATAAGATTAAGACATCATCACAATCAGGTCGCCCTTGAATTTGACGTTTGTAAGATAGTTGCCGATTACATAGAATTTCATACTAATAATTCAAACATAAAGAATTTTTAAGATATCTGCTAGATATCTTGTTTTGTGAATAACAATCCGCCATTTTAATATTGTCAATCAAGATAGGAGCGTATTAAGACCGCTACGAGAATAACCCTACTGTTGCCTAAATTTCTTAATTATTGATTCCCATCTTCCAAAATTCAAAATGAATTTATGTTTGCATTTTTCACACATTTTTTCAGGAATACTCAACAAAGGTTGTCCTATTAAGAAGTGTCCTGATGTCAAAACGTCAATCTCTTCCGGATTTTCGTTCATTTCACAGATTGGTTGAGAACCGTTTCCACTTTTGTCGCTAAGGTGTAAAGTTCCTCAAATTTATTTTTCGTTTCCCCAACTGGTTTACTCGTATAAGACTTGATACATGAAATTGTACGGTCCCTAAGCTCCCACATTCCCCCAAAGTGAGTGGCTGTGGCTGGGAATGATCGTCTTAAAAACAGGGAAACCATAAGAAAAGGAGAAACGAATTTTAACACATTCTCCCTCCTAGAAGCACGAGTTTTAACTCATTTTCGTGAGGTATGTAGCTCTCCGAGCCCTCCTCACCTTACAACTTTGAGGAGGAGTTGACTGGTCTGAATATACCTCAGGCAACTGGGATATGTGAGGACCCGCCGACAATCTGGACATGGTGTGGGCGGAGGTCATTAACGTTGCGCAAGATCGAGCGCAATGGAGAGCTCTTGTTGCCTCCCTATGCCCCTAAGTGGGGTCTAAAGGGAGTTTGGATTTGGATTGGATGTAGCTTGTATTTTTATCATAGGGATGATCCTTGTAACTATGTTTTTCTGTAAAGAATAGTGAGAAAGGGTGCTTTATTTTGAGTAAAAACAAAGAAAACATGTTGCTCATTTCGTGATTAAACAATTTCCTTCAATAAATGCCAATAATCTGTATGAAGTTTAATATGTTTATATAGATAGGCTCTTTGACTAAACAAAAACGTCATGGTTAACACAGTAAATACCTATACGAGTACTGTCGAGTATATGCAGGAAAAACCTTCTAAACGGAAGGAGTGAAAAAAAACGGAAACAAGAAAATTAAAATAAAAATCTCCACCGCACAGTTGTATTTTGATAACGGAAAAGGTTCTAACGAAGGAATTGTTGTGGGCGGAAGTAGTTTGTAGGTATACATCCATAGGTATTCCATATACATATATGACTATTTACATTGTACACATACCCTGATATTGTTTGATGAAATTATTTGTGTTCTGGTTAATGCGTCAAAGGAAAAGAATTTTTTTTTAATTTATGTAGGTGTGCTAATGAGAGGTTTCGTGTTAGTTTATTTTTTTAGTAACTAACGAGTGTTAGTACCTATGTATACTACTAAATTAAAAAAACCGAATCCATTTTGTGTTTGAAAGTTAAAACTATTCATCAGATTTCGAAAATTGTTTCCGCATTCGATATTCGATTTTTTTGGAGATGTTTTGTTCTATTTAAAATCACGTTCCTACTAAGGCCCTCTATTCACGATTACTCCATCAGTCCGGGTGAAGTCACTCCAAAATATAACTGCGAATGGGGAGAACCAAATGGATGATGTGGAGTGAAAGGTTGAGTCGGATATCCATCAGTCCAAAATTCAATCGCGTCAAGCCATTCGTCCATCACTCCAAACTGGTCCAATTTGTAACGTCACTCGAACTTCACTGTAACGTGTTAAAAACTTGGTCCACATTTGTCTCATTTTGTCATCATAATTTCACTAGAGTACACATGTTGCTGTTATTTAATAATAGCAATATACTTACGTGTTTTGTCAAATTAGATGATATTCATTAACATAATTTTTACTTTAAAAACAATATTCGGTTGGTAAACTTGTCCATCTAGGTGTTTGATCGCCAAAAGAGGTGATTATTTTTTTATAATTATTTTATTTGCGACTTATCATCCCCTCGCTTTTTAAATTTTTATCAAAAATAATAAAAAAAAATCTTATTTTTTTTTCGTTTAAGACATTTCGGAATTTTGTGGAAAAAATCTGAAAACACCCACAGTTTCGAGTACCTAGATATTTTTTAAGGAAGATTTCCTAAAAATATATGATATAAATATATACCTTTAAGTTTTATATTGGTACAAAGGAAATCTTTCATTCAACTATTTTATTTAAATTATTGTTCCTTTATATGAATGTCGTTAGAGAGCGTATGGTAATATTTTGTAAGGATTCCCTGGGAATCACAATCTTGGATGAATATCAACAACGAATACATTTTCCAGATAATAAATAATTTATAGGAATTCCAGAGGAAACAAATACAAGAGCTCCCTTCAGACAAAACTGAGAACTTAAACAAAGAATTTGATAGATGATCTCAACAAAGAGTAGAAAGAATGAAAGATAAAACGAAAGGTAGGTATATATTTAGTGAACAATAAGATTTTCAATATATGTAATATTTATATATATGAAGTAAATTGAATTTATATTCATTGATCGAGTATTCGTAGGAAATTTGGTTTCCACAGAAATAGAAGGAAGAATATTAAATGTATTAGGTATTCAGATAGGTAATAATTTTCAAAGGTACTTATTGGAATCCGGCTAAAACAAAGTAGCCACTCGTAAAAATAACAAAATATGTTCAAGCTTATTGTATAAATAAAAACAATAATTCGCAGTGCGTGTGCCTCGCTTAAATTCGGGAACGTCTTGAACGTCTTGACAAATTTTAGTTTGAAATATATATGAGTTCAGGGCAGTCGTAAACTGTGAAAGGACATAGAATGATTCCTACCAGTGTCACAAGAAAGAATCATTATTTTTGTGGTTATGAGTGGCTGAAAATGAAGTAGGCAGATGTGGGTGATACAATCGTATCATTTAGATAAAAATCGGATTGAAAATTAATGGCATTGGCCATTTATTATTATTATGTGATAGAGATAGAATTAATCCACACATATCAAATCGAAGGCGCCTCGGCATACTTGATTGGCTTAACATTGAGACTATTGATAAAAATTTTATGAAATTAAACAACGATTACCTATAAATAATTAAAACCAAAACAGATAAGATTTAATATTACCTAATTGCTATTTGATATATAAAGTGTTTTTGTAGCAAAGTATGAGAACTGTAGATTTGTCGTGCTTATGCATAAAGTGCCTAAAAAGACAAATAAAATATTTCCTCTAGGAAATGATTTTAAATTTCTGTACATTGTTTGAAGCTAAACATAGTTATTAAATTATTGCAAGGGGTTACTTTGATTATTTAATTGTTTTTAATATATAAAGTCATAAAATATTAATAACAATTAAATCGGGCTTTATTTTCAATGAAATTTCCAGAAACATCTTATACCTATCAGATTTTTGTGTTTGTTCTTTACGAGAGCCTAAATACTCGCATCCTGTCCAATTTTTTCCTGGGATCTATATTTCTGCAATAGTTTTTAAAACAGTTATGCTTGTCTTACCGCTACCTACTCAATGAAAATTTTAAATTACTATTAGTTAGGTACATTAATTAATGATAAAAGTTTTATAAACAGACAAAAATATTTTTTTCATAACAAAGTTATCCAATTATAAGATACCTTTATCAAATTTTTGGAAATGAAAGATTGATTTCCGATAAAATCGATCAATAATCTTCAATTATTTGATCTGATAATGAATGGTGATTTTAAAAAATCAAACATTATAGATAACAAATATTTATAATGTGATTTCTTGAATTACTAATACGACTTCCATTTAGAGAAGTCCTCACGTGATTTTTCAAACATTTTCCGATTAGGTACATGACAAAACATAAATATATATTTTTTTTAATTTAAAAAGTATAAATACCAAATTATTCAATACGTTAAAAGTTCAATGTTAATCTCCATTTTGTGCAGAGCTCGTGTTTATTATAATTTTTTTATTCACTTTTATTAAAGCTTACTGATATCCGTCTTTCACGTAAAGTTTACGTTGTTGAAGATCATATTACTATATAAGTCACTTATATAAAATTTTGAATAGGTATATGCGATGAAATGGAATGATTTGTATACACGTACAACACTACCACAATCCACAAACAATCCACACGTAAAGTTCGCGGTTAACTATGGCTTGTTATGTAAAAGATTATTTGCTTAGACCTTTTCTATCAATAGATTTATCTTATCTACTTCCTAAAGTCATAATAAATTTTCCTTAAATTATGTTTGTTCAAGAAATCATTCAAAAAATAGTTATCGTTTAATGAAGGTCTTGTAGTTCAAAAGACATATTTGTACACCTCTGTGACTTATAACCAATTAAATATCGTAGTAATGTAGCTTTATAACTAAATACTTCAATTTGAGATCTTAAGGAAGGAAGCCCACACAGTCAAACAAGCGAGTTCTAATTAATGTTGTTATAAACAGAACCTCAAGATATTCCAGTAGAGGTAAAAGCTGTCAACATTATAACACAACATTCAGTTGACTTTTAATTGACAGCATAGAAATCAGTTTTGAGAAGAACCTTGCGGCTAATTGACAAGGGTGTTGGGTTGGGTACAACAGAACTGGTCCCATACAGACGCCAACATAAGCAATATCCCGATCATAAATTAGGTGTTAATAATTAAACACCTCGTTGATCTTGACGAAGAAATTTGTTTCAAGGAAATGAAGAAGAAGGATTTTGGTATGTGAGATAAAATAATTATCTTGAACACGCGTTCAATTTTATTTTTGATTTTTAGTGATACTTAAATATTAATGAGAAATAACTTGTATTAACAACAAAATATGTTTTGTCCATTCTGACTTTTTTAGCCATTTTTATAACGTGAATTCTAAATAAACAAATGCGCAAAAACTCCAAAATTATCGATCAATCCATACATAGATAATTAAGCTTCAATTGAGGTGCATGGGTGGTTCAATAGATATCTTTCGTTCGTAGGAGTTCGTAGGTTCGAATCCCAATGCCGACCATTTTCCACTTTCACAACACAATCATTTCTTTATGTGAAAGATGTTAAAAGTGTATTTGTGTTTAATTCGTGTGAGCCCAGATTCATTTTTGATAAAAAAAAAAGATTAATTTAAGCCTACATTTTCCCATTTGTTTTTCTGATTTTTTTAAATAGATATTTGTATTTAATACAAATATGTTTTCGGCATAAGTTTTATATATGTACATAGATTCAAAAGAAAAAATATCAGAATTTCAAATTCATCTAAAATCCACAAAATGACCGATTTTATCCGTCTTGCAAAACACTGCAAAAAGGAACTAATTCAACCCTTCTAATTTTCGTCATCCTGAAAACATATTATTGAGTTTTGAAAAAAAAATTAAATACTTAGGTACATATTAATCAGTAATTAGATGAGAAATAAAATGGATGTCAAACACGAATATTTAGAGGTCATAATCACGCAAGGTCGCCATAAAATGTGTAAGATTAAATTATGATTCACCACCAAAGAAATAAAAGAGGAAAAATAATGTTGGAGGAAGTATTACAATGATTCCGTACGCTCAAAAGCACTCCAGATAAGACGTCGTATAAATATCTCGAGTTCACGAACGTAGGAAAGTACTTTTACCCGGTTACATTTCACCACCAAATGGGTTGAAAAAAATAATACACCCTATCGTAGCAAGGCGTGCACATGTTTCATTAAACTAACATTTTTAAAGCTCTCCTACTGCGAGAACTTGAACCTTATACATTAATATAATATATAGGTACTTAGTAAAAATCGAAATTCGTTTGTTCTGCGCTCCCAGATTTTCAAACATTTGTGGGAAGGTTAAAAGCAAAGTGTAATTAAACATTTTCAAATACCTATTAGTTCTTATGAAAAAGTTTATCTTTCATTTTTTCCGTCGACACATAATTTGAAGAACAGATTTTTAGTTATGAAATTAAACATTGAAAAGTTTTGTCACTATAGATTAATTTTAGTAAATATGTTCAAAGAAATGCCTTGCATTTTATTATAGTTTACATTAGTACATAATTTTCAGATTTAATATATCTATCGCCTAGCAACCATAACAAATAAGAACCTACAATTTTTTGAGCTAATTCCTCTGTGCTAGGTCAACTAGTAACAGTTAGTGACTCTATAAAAGCATTTCTTTTTCCGTACAGCGGTAGAACCACTTATAACGTTATATTTATTTTCTTCTATATATTTCTTCCATTCTAAAACAAAAACAATGAGTTCCAGTTAGAAAATTCACCCAAAAAACATGTCTAACTTGAAAGTTTTTCGCTATAATGAAACCGTACAACAACGTAAACCAAACAATAAAATTAAGTTTTGGGTATATTCTTTTAAAACATACATAAAACATCAAAAACTAAAACACGTGCTAGCAGATTTTCATATTAAAATTATCTGGGAGATAGTACGCCCGATTCTTTTTCAATTTTAGTGTGCACTAACTAAAAATAAGTACGTTCCAATTTTAGTTAGTGGACATTGGTATTCTACAAAAATTAAGAACGTTCCAAATTAGACTAATATTCAAATTAGTTCACTTTGGTACACTACATGAGTATTAAAGTAAATTTTAGTGCATTTTTATGTCACAACGTTCTTAATTTTAGTTCACACCTAATTGTATGCGACTTAAAAGATATCTGATGATATTTTTATAAAAAAAGTATTTTTTAACCTAATAAGTTTAAAAACAAGTATTAAATATTTTTATTAAGTTAGGTAAAATCATAAAATTGACTGTTTCGCTATGCCGAAATCGAAAATCGGAGGTTGAAAAAGCAAATTCGAGATGCCTCTAACAAAAACCATTTGGTCACATTTTGACACTTGAATTATTTGTAATAAACAAACATTGACCAATGGCGCAAGCGCGAGATAGTCCATAGATAATTATAATTTTTAATTATGTTTATGGCGAACTTATTTTAGTTTTTAGAACACGGCACATTGTAGAATACGAATTTCAAGGAATACATGTGAACTTAGTTCTTAAATTTTGGAACGTTCTTATTTAAGTTCGAACCAAAACAGAATAGGGCGTAATGTGAGCAAATTAAAAATTGTATAACCTTACTTCTAGTGGGAAGGTCGTTTCTTTCTTACGTATGCCTTCCCATTTCTTTCAAGCATCCTAACCCGACCTCGCTCATGCACTGGGTTCTAAGGGAGCGGTCCGTCGTCTGACAAGACGACAGTTTTTCAAAATATATAACAATGTTTTTTGTTACTACGTTAACAAAATTGACAATTCACATTCACCGTTGTTTATAGCAGCGTCATATTCGTAGGAAAACAGACTATTGCCGAGTAGTGTAGATGCCGACTTCTAAACTAGAACATTCCCTACCGTTTATTTTTTCATGTGTAATTTATAAACTCAAATGGCACCTTGTTTCTTGTTTGACGGCACCAGTTAAAGTTGTCTAAAAACATTGCATTCTAACGGCGTTATTGATAAATTTAAGAACAAAACCCATATTTTTTTACCCATCACGTGGTGTTTCTTAAGAAGTAAGCAGAGAGAATGGACCTCCACTTCTTTCGCTTCTTCCACTGACATACCATTTTTCATAAAACCTCTCCTATTTCTTTTGCTTCTGATGTGACCTTCCTTGATGACTGAATCGATGTGATCGATCCACGTCATTATAGGCCGACCACACCACCTTCGTTGTTACAATTCTATTTCCATCTGTTCTTTTAATATTTCCATAATATAGTTGCATTTTTATAAACAGAGATTTTAAGAATAGAACCTTAACTTATTTAATTATAGATAGGCAGAAATATATTTTCTATGCCTTTGAATATTTTGCTAAAAAAATAGGTAAGGTTAGTGAAATTAGTGCCTACTAAATTATTATTCTAGGATTTAGATTCCAGCATTATTTCATAACAATAATAATGCGCGTAGTAATTTGATATTCAACAATGTTTAAAGCAACCGCAAAACACCCTAAAATCCCTTGTCAATTCGTAAAGGTAACACTTCTGTGGGACACTCTTGTCCCCGGAAGGTAGTTATTACAATCTAAATAATAATTCATTAATGTATTTTCGTATAGGTATATGTAATAACCTGCTGAAAATAATAATATAGACAGTAGGTCAGATATTATTCAGCGCGAAGCCGTGCAAAACCTCTGGAAGTATACGGCTTTTACTTTAATTTATTTTTTGAAAACAAAACATACTTTTTAGGATCGTTATACTTCAGTTAACACAGATACTTATATTTTGAAAATGAAATAAGTCGAATTAAATAAAGAGAGGGAATCAAAGTACGAAATAAAATATTTTTATTAGCACCGAGTTGCAAGAGTGTAAGAATTCGGAAAAGTTTTGTGAGGAGAGAAAAAGAAAATAATAAACAACCTTCCTTTAATACTACCAGCAATAATTCCCCGCGTTGGGGTTGTGGAGTGGAGTTAGTAGGTGTGTGGCCCTGTAGTACAGGCTGTAAGGTGTGAATAATAATGGCGAAGTTAAATGATGATTGTGTTTAGTGATCCGTACATTTCGACTCTGAGAAGATTTGTTGCTGGAAACATTCTCCCACGTGATTTTCTTTTTCCAATACAATATATTATTTGATAAGGTAAAGCTCCACGAGTTCTCTTAATATCGATCAATTCTAACGACGCACTTTGTTATTTTTCATCGTCTAAGGGAGCATTTATCCCACACAAATATAGAGCCAGAATAGACTATAAAAGAATATTTTCATGATCGTTGATATTGGACATCATGCATGGAAACAACAACGAGTAAGAACTAAATTATGAGCGATGACAGTTCGTTTTCGTTGTTATTTAATTTGGTGACCATATCAATGATCAAGAAAATACATATACTCTATTATGGAGCTCTGACAGATGTCAAGCGCCACTTATAACTAAAAAATATAAGCTTTTATACTGTCAAAAGCACTTGGAAGATTAAGGGAAGTTTTCGTAATTTTTCTAATGTTTCGCTTAATTTATTTATATTTTACTTTCATAAGAACCTTCTCATTACAATAACAAACACTACAAAAAAAAATAAGCGAAACAGGTCCAGTCTTTCACGCGCGATCTGATGACAACGGAAAATAGGGCTCTACTTTAATATACGAGTATAGAAATATTTAATTATCCGTTTGATTTTAAAAAACCAGAAGAGCTGTTCTACAAACTCGTATGCAGCATTCGTAACAAAGATTGAATTGTCGAACCCAAATGATGTTATATTGAATCTGAATGAAAATAATCAAGGTTTTGTCTGTTGCATCAATGAGGAAAATTCTTGGAATTTTTTTTATATAATTTCGTGATTGTTTCCCTAAAAAACGTGATTGGCTCTTGATAAATATGATAAAATATTCACATACTTATGTAATATTTATTTATTCACATAAGAATACAAGAATAATATTTGATAATTTTTAAGTTTACATCTTCTGTAAAAATTATAAGATTGGAAAGGTAACCTAATAAAATATAGGTAAAAAACGAATTGAAGATTTGGAAATTTGTTAGATTGTTGAGGAAAAAAGTTAACATGATAAAATTTGCTCTTGGTAAAATTTCAAAAATTAAGTTAGAAAAGTTAAAAAATACTCGTACAACATTCAGAGAATTGGATTTAAAAGTTAGCTGAGAAAGCATATTTTTCATAACAATAACTCCATAGATAACTTTTATTACCCAATTTTAGACTCTTCTTTTTTAATCTGTAGAAAAGTCGTATTAAATTATTGATTCATTATTTTCTTTAAAGAATTGTGATGAGAAAAATAATGGAATGCGATAAATTTTATTCGTACTCTTTCCTATTCACACAGTAGAAACTCGAGATAATAAAGATACGCATAATAAAACCCATAATTCTATTCTTTAGATAAGTTGGATAAATTATTATACACCTAACTTATAATAATATATAAGATGGGTAAAATAAAATAGAAGATCAATAAAAATAGCAATAAACTTAGGCAAGCAGAAATTTTTCAGATAACTTCCGACCAGAATAACATTAATACATTGAGAAATTATTTAATTAGGTGTGAAGAAACTTTGAAATTTATTTATCCCCAGTGGAATTACTTGAAAAGTTTATCGAATATTTTATTAACCGCACTGAAGGAAGAATTCGTCCATAAAAATATCCCATGCGGCCGAAAGATCGATGTTATTTGGGCGAATAATACATCAACACATGAACCAGCGAAATTGTCGATTAGTTTTTGGATGTGAATTCATATGAACTTAAGAGCGAAACAGAAAGAGTTTTAAGTAAGCAGAACCTAGTATTTTGTAAGCCGTCAGAAATACCGATACATTATGCGTTACTTACAAATACACCTTAACATCCAAAATCCACAAATTTTAACCAAAGCCTAAATCACTAAAATTTGAGAAGATCTCCTGATTGGATAACTTCTCTAATCCATGAGAATGGGTAGCATTGAAAACCCGTCAATATGATTAATCTATCAGAAAGTTCATACAAATATCTTGAGAGACCAACAGGCTCGCAAATAATGTAGCTATTGACCGGATCTTGGATGTATAAAACACATTTCTATCTTTGTATGTACTCATTGATGTTTTCCCAAACAACTAATAAACATGAGATAAAAAAAACGGCAGTTTCAACGCTGGAGTCGTTTTATTGCCTTACATAACTGTTTGCCAGTTTCATATCTTTCAAATAAGATTTTCTTTATGATAATGTTTTGAATTTGCTTTATAATCGAATCGAAAGGAACGTCCTATATAATTGGTAAGTATGTCCGTAGCTAGTATTTTTATTGAAACAGTCTAACTATAGGCAAATATATTAATACGCGAAGGAAAAACTTTGTGACTATTTTTACGAAAATTGCGCGGACGGATGAGTATGAAATTTCGCACACTTATAGTTTACATAGAGAAGGGGTGGTGTATGCCATTTTTTTCAAAATTATATATTAAATCAATAAAAAATACTACGCATACTACTGAAATGTTATGTATTTCATACTCATACACACTTCGATGTATTTGACATTATTTGACACAGATCGTTTGTTTATATGTGTTCAAATTGAGAATAGATTAATATTGTTTGTCTTAAATAATTATTATAGAGAAAACTTTGAACATATTATCAACGTTTCAAATTTGACGTATATCATTGTTTTGGAAAGAAAATTGTTAAATAGCGCTCGCTCAGTCTTTGACAATGAAACCTCACAAATGTTCAAACTTATAATTAAAATTAGTTATGGTCAAATTTCGAGCATTGGTCGACCACAAGTATTTCATAAATATGACATACCAATCCAACTTTGTGCGGGAAATGTTTCCGCACTTATATTATTCGTCTGTAAGTCGATATTTGATCAAAGGTTCCTACGTGCATTTATTGATTGCTCCCGTTAGAAATATCTAATTGTATTTTTTTTTCTTTTTTATGCCCTGTGTCTGATAGGCTTTGCTTCTAGTATACCTTATTCTGACAACTACATACAGTGCCGTCTTTAGAAATAAGGCCTCAGAGTTGAATTGGTATAAAATCAAGGGTTCAAATTTACCATAGAACAATAATCTTTATTTTCACATCTTTCCTTCCTTTATTTTAGCATAAAGACTATTTGCATATCTGAAATGTAACTAAAACGATGTGCTAATAATACCGAGAACGGATGATGATGTTGGAGATATTATTATACAGAGTAGTTGAGAGAAGGCTCGGGTAAAATCAAATTAAAGCCTTCAGTCAATAGATAGTAAGGCAAATTGAATGTACAACACATAATACGAAAGTTTGCGTTTGGGTAGGTATATAGAAAGGAAATCACCAAGCTGATAAATTACATAACTACACGAGTTTTTACTCAATCAATTGATTCAAACAAAAAAGCAGTGAAAAAAACCAACACAGTACATATGTACACGAACAGTATACAAGACCAAAAAAAATTATAGAGTAAAAGTAAAAAATTGACCTATCAACAAGGCATAAAATAATATAGTAAAATAAAATGTAAATAACAATAGAATGTCAAGATATCAATAAAAATCATAAAGAAACCTTGAAATTTTTTTAGAACATCTGATAGATAAGAGGTGTTTGAAAAGTCATAGATACTGAGGCCAAACTCGAAAAATTTAACAGATTTTTAAGAACAGCCGTGCGAACGGGGCTTTATCCTGAATATTTTTTCTTCTATTTTATCACGAATATTTGAAGCCCTCCTGTATGGAATACAAAAGATGCACAACAGTAAGAGAGAGGAGACCACGAGTTGTTGTTGCTGATAATCTCACAAGTTTGCTCGAAGCGGATCAGCTGGGGCTTTGGCGGATAGTGGCATATGGTGAAACTTTCAAAATTAGAAACATCCACTGAATAACAAATGACTGTTGACGATACACTCGGAATGTCAAGTAATCGGTCGGTTAACAAATTATAGCCCTTCTTGAGTTATGCTTTACAAAAGAACACTTTGAAAAAAAAAAATTAAACTGTTGTTAAAAAATACTTCAGTTTAAATTTTGTTTAAAAAGAAATAACATTTTACGAAATAATTTGCATATTATGTAAACAAGAGTATTGAACTTATGCATTAAAAGCATGCCACGATAGCGGTTTTAATATCATCAATGTCGTTGTTTGCTCTATGAACTCTGACAGGTAAGTTTGCATAATCATTTGGCCATATGAAGCGGTCAACGTTTTGTGGACAAACTTGCTACTGGGGTCAACAGGCAATGTCAAACATGATACAAACCAACTAGGATTCCTGGAGGGAAATTATATTCAATTTTGGCTAAGAATTATAAGTATTGAATTGTACGCACATCTAAAAGAGGCGTCTCGTCCTATACCTAATGTGGCTGTGAGTATCTAGTTAAGACTACCTGTGGTGATTATTTGACGCATTCACTAATTTTTCTTCTCACAAACAAAATATTATCTATCCGAGTGCCACATCAGATTAACGCAAGATTTACTCGTAATTAAAAGGCATGTTTTTGTAGTGATCAATGTAAGTTTTAGCTAATTGCGTTATTTCTAAATAATGTATATAAGTACTTATAATCATTGAGATGTAAGTTAAATAGGATCAAAAAAGATAACGATACACGGAAACTTACCTTCAAACGTTAATTAATAAAAAAAAATATGTGAAGAAATTATGCGACGAGAGAGCCTTTTATTAGTGTCAAATTGAAATGAAGATTTTGTAATTATGCAAATAGATAGAGGTGGGAGGAATTATGACAAATTGCTATTCGAAATGACGCGCGAAATGCTTTCGTAGGGTTTCCGGCTAATTATAGCACCTCTGATGTAAGAGGCAGGAAATCGAAAAATCAGATCAGGACCGCGAAGTTGACCACCTCACGTCCTTAAATCTCAAAAGGTCAAAAAAGGTATAAGAAATAAGCCTCGGATGCCTGGATCCCATCAGGGGGAGGGGGTTCAAACATACGGTGGTTCCCTTGTGAAGGCGCACGATCGAGCGCTCTAAATGCATCCCTATAAATACTCCTATATGGGGTTTAGTTCTTTTGGGGGTATCCCGGGTAAGAGTTTTTCACATGAAATTTCCACCCGGGATAGGCCTGTCTCAGATTGGAACTCAGGTTGATCAGAACAAATTGCCTGCTTTACTTTCACCTTTGTATACAAAAGTGTTCATTTATATATTTAACATTTGGTTCAAAAATCTCAATCGAGAAATTTGCAATAATAGCAATTATTATTAATTAACATATTAATCAAAGCCTAATGAAATGAAAAACTTATCAAAATCTAATTAATAGTACCTATATAAAAAAAAACAAAAAAATTAACTGCAGTGGCGAACCGAGGGGGTGGGCGGAGGGGCGGACCGCCCCGGGCGCCTCTATTTGGAGGGCGGCAAAATTTGCTTGCGCTATACTATTTATGACCAGATGGATACAATCAAAATTTTTATTTTTCTTAAAAATAACATTTCATTTCTGTGCGGGAAGTCCGAGGTATAGAAATCCGTGGGTCAGAATGTTAGCTCTGTCCCACTCGACCTGAAAATTGAATGTTTGAATTCAACTAAGGCGATACCTTTACCCCACGGAACGCCACTGATTAACTGCCATAAAACCTATATTTTATTATTGTAAAAAAAGAAAAGAAATTGAAATTGTTTCGAATTTGCGCATTCCTCTACTCTAGGCCTTTGGTTTATCTACAAGTTTTCCTTAAACATATGTAATGTGTCCTTTACAAAGACTTTGGTGTTGGAAATCATTGTTATTTTTTATTATTTCTAAATATTAATTTATTCATTTTTTGTAAAACTATTATCATTATTTATGGATTGTATTATTTTTATTGAAGTCAAATCATGGTATACCTATTCGAGTTCGAATAAAAGAAAATATCTTTTTCGCTGGTCACAATTCTAGGATTGGTACGCAGCAATTTTCTCCACTCCGCTCTTAACGCAGCAGATGTTTACAGTTCCTCATAAGAGGTGCGAAAATTTGAGTCCTTTTATTTTTGTTTTTGTTTTATTTTTATTTTCTTCATTTCAGGAGATTCTATTTTAAGACGTGTTAAATATATGATTTCATAGAAAAAGTACCATATAAAGTGGTTTACGAATAAATGTTAAAAACTCTTAATCTCAGAACCTCTCTGATAGAAACAAGTCTCGTGTATTCAAACATCATAAACTACATAGTGATAGAGTCTGGTTCTACAAATTCGTTGACACTATTTCATATTATTTTATTCGATTCCAAGGTCTGCCAATATCTGCAAAGCTTCCATTTTTATTTCCACATTCTTTGATAGGGTAGAATGATCTGCGAGTGCATATAAAATGCTAAGTTGAATTATTACTTATACAAATTTAATTAAATGAATGCCCGTTAAAATTAAAACGACTTTAATCTTATCATAGTCATTTGCGCACTCAAAAACACAGTTAAAAAAAAAAGTTAAAAGTGCTTAGGTACATGAATGATATTTTATATAAATACCTACATGGACATATTGTATATCATTTTCTTAGAACTAAACTTATGAAAACTGAAGTGGCTACTGTTGCATGCCGCCTTCTTTCAGAGAGGACATCATAGGTTGGATCCCATTGCCGCTCATCTTCCTATTTGACATCACATAATGTTCATAATGGGTGAGTCCAAATTCATTAAAAAAGGTTAGTTGTATTTTATAAAAGTAAAACACCATGGCTACACTATGGAAACCTCTGAATGGAATAAACTATAAAAACACCAGGCAATTGTGAGTTATGGCAGGCAGAGAGCGCACTCTTAGACCGGTATACTCTACTAAACTTGGAGAAGAATTTCGCTTCTCAAAGTTTATGAAACGGTCGATATTACTGTATAAAGTGACCGCTGGAAACGTTTGGCGATAAAATATTTTACTGTTTTCAAAGTCTTATACAAAATATTTTTCGATACCCATTTCGGTATTGTCCCATGACTAAAACAAGCCTAAACATATTATAAAATAAAAACCAATAAAACAGTTTCAAACACGATCTAAATAATCTAATTTTTTATAACTTTCTCTTAACGCGGAAGGACAATCTTTTAAAAGTTACTGACAGTTAAGTGTATTTAAACAAGGTATCTATTTGGCTATAAGAAACTGTAATAAAGAGTAAATGAACCCTTTATTTACACAGTCTTGTAAGTACAATATGAACCATTTCAAAAACGATATAGAAGAACAAAGTGTATTTGAATCATGAAAATGGTTGTAAAATTCAATGTACGTGCGTAACTAAAGATTAACTACTGTATTCATATTCGTATAGAATATTGTTGTTTGAAAACTAATATATGTAACCTATAGATTTTCCCTTTGTTTAATTTCAAAGCGTCACAACTTCAAGTGAACTACGCCCGTGGCAGTACAGCTAAAGACACAAACACGTCAATGGAGATGTCAACAGAGAATTTCATCATGAGAATTTGGTTTGACAAAGCAAGTCAATCACCAGCAACCGCCCACCGACGGTGTACAAATAACTCACTCAGGAGTGAGAAACTACCGTCGTTATTGCTTTAAGCTAAGACAGAATATTTCATTTCACAAAATCAGAAACACGTACATACTTCTTGTAAGACGACTTACAATATTGTTCAACAGTTCGTTTTGGAAATTTTCCCACATCTAGAATTTGTTATTACTCATAGTATATGGAATATACACGAGTCTTGTGATCGGATTTCAAAAAAAAAAATAGATTACGCTGAAATTAATTTTCTCGACGTTTTCGAGGGTGTAGATTCCAAAAATGCAAAAACATTTTAATTTTTAATTTCCGCGTACGCGTACCCCAAATTTTTGCCATCACCCCATCTCCCCCGCGGGGGGGAGATGGGGTGATGGCAAAAAAAACACCTTGCCGACCCAAATGTCATCCTCACCTGCTCGTGGTTCCCCCTGCTAGACAACTGACGAGGCTCTGGCGACCGAGTATCGGCGGGATAACCGTAACGTCTGCTTGGGACTAAATCCCCAAAGTACTCAAGGAAAGAGATCCAGGAAATCTCCCATACCAACCCGTCTGGACAGCGTGGTATGGAGCTATTTCTAACAATAGCCGTCCAAACAACCCCCCACATGAACAACACAAGAAAGAAACAAAACCCTTCTGGTTGCCATTTGAATGCTGATCACAGCAGCGATCAGCGGACGATGGCAACAATTCGGACACAGAAGAACAGTGAAGGCTGCAAAAATACGACTTCCGCAAGAAATAAGGACATGACAAGAAAAACGCAGAAAGAATTGAATAAATCAAACACAAAACTCTTCATTGCCACTTTTAATGCCAGAACTCTTAGAACCGAAGATAGACTGGTGGAATTGGAAGAAGAGTTGGCGAAGATAAAGTGGCATATCTTGGGTATATCCGAGGTAAAACGTAGAGGAGAAGAGTGTCTTATCTTGAAGTCAGGCCACACATTTTATTATAGAGGCAATGCCAACGCAACAACTGGTGGAGTAGGATTCCTGGTAAATAAAGTCATTGAAAACCGAATCACCTGTATAAAGTCTATATCTGATAGAGTTATATATCTGGTTATAAAAATAAACCAGAGGTATAGCTTAAAGGTGATCCAAGTATATGCGCCAACTTCTGCATGCACGGATGACGACCTGGAGGAATTCTATGAAGACATGAACCTCAGTCTGAAAAACGACCAAGCACAATTCACATGCCTCATTGGTGATTTTAATGCTAAAATAGGTAAAAAATTGTCAGACCTGGAAAGCAGTGTGGGAGAATTCGGAATGGGAACAAGGAATGAAAGAGGGAATATTCTTGTAGATTTCTTGCAAGAAAATAATCTCTTTGCAATGAACACCTTCTTCAACAAGAAATCCCAAAACAAATGGACATGGAGAAGCCCTAATAGTGCTACAAAAAATGAGATCGACTTCTTTCATTGTACACACAAGTATATTATTAATGATGTATCGGTGCTTAATAGATTTGCAGTAGACAGTGATCACAGATTGGTTAGAGGCACAGTTAACATTAATTCCAGAATGGAAAGGCTTAAACTGATTAAGAAACCCAAACACAACGTGTTTGAGATAATTTCATCTAAAGCTGAAATATATCGAGCATCTATTGCAACGGAATTGGTTAAAAACCCTTTCCCTTCTACTGGCACTTTTGAAGAAATGAACCAATGTTTAACAGACACAATAAATAAAGCCGTAGAATCAATAACACCTCATTCATTCTCAAAAATTGACAAATTGACTGACGCAACAAAACTACTTGTAAAGAAGAGAAATGATATGAGAAATAAACAAAATACGCCTGAATACAAAAAATTAAATAAAGAAGTTCGAAAGAATATTAGAAAAGATGTGACAAAGTACAAGGAAAACATTGTGAATGAAATTATAACTAACAATGGAGGAACAAAAATTTTACAAAGGAAGGTGAACATCGGCAGAAAGCAAATAATGACCCTGTGCAGAGAGGATGGCAGTGAAAGCAAAAACCGATCTGAGACTATTCAAATAGCAAAACAATTCTACGAAAAACTATATACACCTCGAGTACCAGAGAGTGAAGGACAAAGAAGTAGAAGAAGAATTACCAACGTGGGTTCTGAAGACATTCCAGATATAACCATAGAGGAAATGCAATTAGCTATGTCACAGATGAAGAATAAAAAAGCTCCAGGCCCTGATAGCATTGTTATAGAAACAATCAAACATGGAGGAGATAATCTTCAACAAGCGGTTGTAAAATTGCTAAACAAATGCCTTGAAGAAGAGAACATACCACAAGAATGGAATAATGCAACAATCACTCTCTTGCATAAAAAAGGAGACATAAGAAAATTGGAAAATTATCGACCAATCAGTCTGCTTTCGCATTTGTACAAACTTTTCACAAAGATCATTAATAATAGGCTGTCCAACAAATTGGATTGTTACCAACCTGTTGAGCAAGCCGGTTTTAGGAGAGGTTTCAGTACGAATGATCATATACAGACCCTGAAAAATATAATTCAGAAATACACCGAATACAATATACCATTGTCCCTGGCTTTTATTGATTTTGAAAAGGCTTTTGACTCTGTAGAGACATGGGCGGTGATGAAAGGTCTTGATAATTCTAGGGTGGATCATAGATATTCTCAACTTCTTGCAAATATGTACAACAATGCCACATCAGTTATACAACTCCATGAAACATCCGAAAAAATCCAAATTAAAAGGGGAGTAAGACAAGGCGATACAATCTCTCCTAAGCTTTTCACACTAGCTTTGGAAGACGTCTTCAAATCTCTGGATTGGCACGATAAAGGTATCAACATCAACGGCGAACTACTCAATAACCTTAGATTCGCAGACGACATAGTCTTGTTTGCCAAGGATGATGAGGAGCTGGAAACTATGGTTAACGATGTCCATACAGCATCTCACAAAATAGGATTGAAATTAAATATTTCAAAAACCAAAGTGATGAGTGCTGCAAGTCAGCCCCGTAACATCCAGGTGGATGGTCAGTCACTTGAACAAGTTGAGAGCTATGTATACCTTGGCCATACAATAAAACTAGGAAGAGAAAATCAAGAAGCGGAAATAGATAGAAGGCGAGGACTGGCATGGGCAGCATTTGGTAAACTGTCCTATATCCTGAAGTCTCCAAATTATTCAAATTACTTGAAGAGAAAACTCTTTGATGCATGTATTCTCCCTGTGCTCACTTATGGCTGTGAAACGTTTGTGTTCACTCAAAGAATATTAAATAAGCTAGCTGTAACACAACGAGCAATGGAGAGAAGAATGCTAGGTATCTCATTGAGCGATAGGAAGACCAACACATGGATAAGACAAAAAACGGGAGTCACCGATGTGGTTCAGAAGGTCGCTAAGCAAAAGTGGAGTTGGGCTGGTCATGTGGCCAGAGTAACCGACACCAGATGGACCAAGAAGGTTCTTGAGTGGCGTCCGAGAACCGGGAGGAGAAGTGTTGGCAGGCCTCAGGCGAGGTGGTCTGACGACATTAGACGGGTTGCCGGGAATGGGTGGATGCGGCTGGCGCAAGACAGAGGGCGGTGGAAGTCACAGGGGGAGGCCTATGTCCAACAATGGACGCGAGAGGGCTGAAGAAAGAAAAAGAAAGAAAGTACCCCAAAAATGTGTGCGAACCCATAACTCATAGTAATTCTTATCCGATTTGATTGAAATTTGGTAGAACGGTTCGCCCCTCGATATAGATGAGTCAGTAAAATGTTGAGATCTGTACCTTTAGGGGAACCCTGTTAAAGTATCCAAAGAAATTTTCACATGTTCTAGAAAAATGGCTAAAAAAGAAAAAAAAATTTCTTCGATTTTCATAAAATTTGGTATACGGGTTGTTCTTATGCTCCTACATACAAAGTCCTATATGTAAAGTGTGTATACAAAATTGGAAAAAAAATGTTGGAGAGCTTCGCAGAAAGATACAATACATCAACAAATATGTTGGTTAGTGTAAAAACAAAGTTATTAGAAATCACAACATAGCTTAAAAAATAAGGATACTCCTTAGTGGTCCTTTTCTTACAACATTAACCAAAAATACAGCAAAGTTTTTTGTAAAAAAAAAAGCCAGCAAACCTAATAAAGTTTTTTTTATATAAAATTCATTCCAACTAAATGTTTCCTGAATTTTGTCGGATAAAAACCCCAACAACGAAATAAGACTTGGACGAAGTGTCTGTATCCTTTTCCAGAAATAATAAAACAGGCCGTGTTATCAGATCATATTAAAATCCCGTGTCGGATCCACCCGAATATTGTTTCATTCAATTTGATGATCACCATTGGAGTGTTGCCTCTCTAGTCCTTCCCTTAATTTAACGTCCACATTTCACAGCCTAAAATAAACATAAGGCCTCGTAAAGAGATAAGCCGGATAAATTGAAACGGGGAGAAATGAAAATAAAATAAACCAACGGCGGCGGAAGAAAGATTCCGGGATGTAAGAGGGCCCTACACAATCCGATTAGACTGTAATCCCAATAATGACGAACCAAACGAGAGCGAGAGACACTGAGAATGTTAAGGCCGGCACTTGTACAACAAAGAATGAGAGACGGTGCTGACTTAAACAGAAAACACGAAAATTGGATTGGTCTAATCCGAGTTTAGTAGAACTCAGGCTGAATAAAAAAAAAACAACAAACAAATCTCTACCACAATCATATTGTAGATTGATGGCCATAGAATTGTACTAAAAAATTATACCTATATGCAAAGAAACAATAAGGTATTTGATGCAGTCGTTAAATCAATAACCGGCCTTCGAAATAACAGTAGAAGACGGTCGTAAGCCCGTAGTGGTTTGTTCCATTTAAAAATCGAACATTACTAATGAATTGTTAGAGTCAGAAAAACATTGTCATATAATTTTGAAAGACGCCGTCTTGTCAGATGACGGACCGTTCCCTAGGAACCCACTGCATTAGAAAAGAAAACAATTGTATTAGTGTGATCACTTTACGTTAACAAGATTAGGAAGAAAAATCGTCGAAATCCCTGAATCTTCAAATAATAGGAATATTCGACATGTTGAACAACGAAATGTAAAAAAATTACCATGCCCCCTGCAGGATTAGAGCTCGCGTCCTTAGCCGTCTTAACCGGAGATGTTAGCCACTGGCCCAACCGATTCAACGACAAACCATATAATACAAGTAGGAGTGAGAACATTTTAACTAGTTAAAATATAGACAGATATTCTTTTGTTTTTTTATGGACTCCACCCGATATATCAATGATATTATGTGCCTAATACAAAATGTAATAGGTATTCTTACATTTAACCGATTTTCAAAGTACCTACATATCTAGGAATAAAAAAATATTATTTCTTACGAAAAAGGTCCCCAATACTCGTTATAAAGTGTAATATCGTCTTCATAAATGGCAATTCTCAACAAACAAAATCAATTATTTCGTGAGAATTGATTGAGAAACCGCAACTAAATAATTTATTTAGCTTTTTATTTATTTATTTTATTTTATTAATTTTATAAAGTTATATAAAAATCTTTTTATATATCTTATAACAATTATTATGTACATACAGTTTACTTATAACTATGTTTTCTTAATATTAATCTTATTATAAATCTTCATCACTCGCTCGGTCACTTTTGCCAGTCACATTTATTACAATTTTACAGGAAAGGATTAATACAAATAAGGAAGAGAGTAGCACGGGGTCAATTTTCCTGCTTGTCTAAATTATTTATATTTTATGCACAAAATTGCAACTTATTTGGTTCTTTGAATTAAAATGCAAACGAACTACCTATGTTTTTAACTTTTATTTTTCTTTTTTATCATATTCTTTGAGTTTTATATTTTTATCCTTGTTTGTCAAACATTTCTCATTGACATGTTAGTAAGTATGTTTTTGTTTTGTTTACATACCTCCTCAGAGTTATTTATTAGACAAACTTGGCCTTGATAGATTGCTCCTCAAATGTTCTAACTCAAAACAGTATGGCGTATCCACTTCTGTTTTTATAGGATTAATAGTCGAAATGTCCGAAGAAAAAAAACCGCTGTTTTGAACTTCGGTGTGGACTGTTTTCCCTTCTACGATTTGATTGCAGTTTAATTGAAAGAGGCGTTTAAAGTGTATGAGAACCAAATACGTAAGAAAAAAAAACGACTGACTTATACCCCGATTCCCTATCAGATCCGCTGAAGCTTAGAATCCACCAAAAAATATATGAAAAAAGATAACTCCAACTGACAGTTCCACTTAAATTATGATAATTTCTCTAAAATGCCCCGCTATTCGATGAATTTAAGCGGCACTTTAGAAAGACTCGTCAAAATTTTAGAGGAACCGCATTTATGTCAAAATTACGCGTGTCAATTTTTTTTTCAGATTTCTCTCCTAAAAACAACAATGAAAACAAAATAATTTATTATTTTCAGTAAAAATATTATTTTGCTCTTGTTTTCATCATAAAAGATACGTTAATAGTGGTTATATTTCTTGATCAAGGTGAATTTGTTTGAGAAAAAGGAAATTTGGCGGCCATGATAATAATTTTGACATGGGGAAATAATTTGTTTTAAATGACTTGTAGCTATATTCACTTCGATCGATTTCTATAGCAATATAGCTCGGATTGGTAGAAACCACTTGACATTGCCCGCGAAATTCAAAATAGTTGATGCTAAGTTTTAGCGGATTTGATCGGGAATTGGGGTATTAGTCTTATATTTTAACCAGGTAAGCTAAAAATCCTGCAATTATACAGTTAAGTTACTTCGCTACACGTAATTTTGTTTCTTGAAAGATGCTCTCAATATATGGAAAATAACAACAACGACATTTAAAGAACGAACATACATAACATGTGACAAATTTTCCACACTATAATATCTGAGCAATTTTTCAACAAAGCTACTCGTGAAAATGCAATAAAGTCATATTACAATGATTTTGAAGCTTCCATTAGCATTTTCCACAGAGAAACGCCAGAAGTAAATTGGACTGGTGCCACAATAGAATCTATTGAAAACAGAATGGTAGTCAACAGTTCATATTTTTTTAGTGTTTTCAGTTATGAAAAATTGACGTCGATATTCTGAACAATGCAACGGTGCATCGTGCGTATTTTTTTTTAATAAATTTTAAGGACAGCTCTAGTGCATGGCATTGTCTTACCTGGATGTAATTTAAAATGCATATTCGCGGCCACGGCCTTAGTTTATGTTTGTACCTCGCATTTTATTGTTTGAATGGAAAAATACCAATAAGGTTTTTTTTTACCATTTAAGCTAGGTATTTATCCTTCTGCTAGTTTGTCTGGCACAGATCTATCAACTCAAAACTTAGCTTTATGAATTAAGTGTGTGTATTGTGTATTATTAAAGCTAATATGATGCAAGGTATCGTTAGAAGTACAATATCGTGGTACAGCATACAAAAGTTGAATAATATTCATGATTCAAAAGAGTTCCTGAATAGGGAATGTAAAAACACGTCGTGTCATGGCTCCGCTCCGCATAAAAGAGCGTGAACTGGAATCCAAACCGAAGGAAATCTATTTTATGCAGCTATGTAGAGACAGAGAAGCCTTTGTTCAAGTGGTAGCCAACATCGGAGGGACATTCCTGAACCATTTCAAGAAGAAAATAGTGCAAACTTATGAGAGCTAACTTATGCAAAATTTAACGTCAACTTTTTATGCAAAACATCCGAACAACAGCAAGACTGGAGATATTGTATTGCTGAAGAAGACTAGTACCTACCATCACGTTAACAGACTCCTAGATTGCTATAATTATCAACAAGATAAAACCCTCTGCTTAGAGGCCGATTAAACCTATTAAAAGAAATAGCTGCAAGTGAACATGTGTAGCTGCGAGTCATTTAAAGCGAATGATTTTCAAATGGCAAAATTCTCATAATGGCCGCCAAATTTGTTTTTTTTCAGTATTAACATATTTTTCATGATGAAAACAAAAACAATATTCTTACTAAAAATAATAAATTATTTTGTTGTGAGTCGATTTTAAAAGATGCATCTGAGTAAAAAGATTGGCACGAGTAGTTTTGACATAAAAGCGGTCTCTAAAATTATGGGGGGTCTTTTTAAGTGCCGCTTAAATTAATCGTGTAGATCGCGGGTCATTTTAGAGGAATTATGATAATTTTAGTGGAACTTTCAGTTTAAATAATATACTTTTTTCATATATTTTTAGCGGATCCTAAGCTTTAGCGGAATACTTATTGAATCGGGGTGTGTATATTGTAAAAGTTATTTTGCTTATACAATGGGTAAAATGGTTTATTTTCAAAAGTAAAAGCATAGTAAGTAATATAATGAAAAACCGCGACCCAATGACGTCAAGAATACGTATTACACTGCATGAGAAATTTATAATCATTATGCAAATCATGACACGAATGTGTTTATGCCAAAACTGCGCTCACCTTTGCACTCCAACGGATTCTCATCGGAGCCGTCACCACAGTCGTCCTCTCCTTCACACACCCAAGACAAGGGGATACACTTCTTGTTGGCGCATGGAAACTGCCGAGAGGAACAGATGGATGCTGAAAAAGGAAAGGAATAGACATATTATTATAAGTTTCGCCTTCAAATCAAATCAAATCACGTAAAGAAAGATTAAAAAAAGAATAGATGAATTCAACGACAAAATATACGTTCGCTGTTTTTACATATTTTACGACGTGTTTTTTATACGAAATAACACTCAATAAATCAACTCTTTTTTTTCAGCTTTGGTAATGGATTTAAATGTCAAGTAAGTAGCAGTCTTTTTTTTTAAATACACTTCCGTTCAAAATGATTTGTTTTACTATCGTAAAATTCAAATTTATTAATATTAATACACAGGTTATCAAAGTTTGATGAGCACATAATATTGTGGTGACATTTTTATGAAAAAGTATTCGAATCAAAGTAACTAAAAGTGAGTTTTGTAGACGTAAAAGTCATCAAAGTTAAACCAGCCATCAATGATTAAGGTCGCAAACCCTTATGGTTATAATGAAAATTCTCTAAAAGGGAAGTAGCCCAAATGGCGACCAGTCGCGATTTAGATTTTTTCGTCGCCAATTCTCGTTCCAAGTAGCCCAAATGGCGATAAATCGCCCACGTTGGCAACACTGGTGGGTAGGTAGGTAGCTACCTATGTCAGTGTGTGTTCCTTGATACGTATAGTATTGCCTCGATATAACGGTGTTGTAACCCTCCTGATAACTTATAAACATTAGAAATAGTACTAGCATAAAAATATGATGTTTGTAACAAGATAGAACGTGTATTCGTATAGTTAGAAATGATCTTGATTCATAAATCAGGAGTGATTTTTCTTATTTTGCTATATTCATTTGAGATCGAGCTAATTCAAAAGCTGAGAGATTGCAATTGAGATCAAAATTCAATAATTTGAACATTCTTTATATAAAAAATAAATATACACATAATTAAATGAAATTGATTTAGCATGAATCAATTGAATATTTTAAACATAAAAAATATTAACTAAAAGCCTACATTTACATTGTAAACAAGATGATGAATAAACTTTTATTTGTTATAAATATTTAAGATCTTTCAGAGATTTCAAAGATCTTGATTTCTGTTCATAACAAGAACGACATTTACGCAATTAGATAACCGAGCTAATTATGGTATGAGACCTTAGCAAAAGAAACTCGAATTAAAATAAAATATCCAACGTCACCCTATTTTAATTAGAATTTCAAATTATATTTCAAAATGTTAATTGCTTTTTTTTATTTTTACTCCGAGTATCAAATCCGTCCTTTGATAGTGAAAGATACGGACGAGAGAGAGAGAGAAAGAATTAAAAAGAAAAAGAGGGCAAAGAAGAAATATTAAGAAAATAATAAATTACGGAGATAAGGCCAAAATAATAATAATAATGCGCGAATCATTGACTTAAAAATACTTCCATGTCCAATGTTCTTTGGTTTCTCTTCGCGACTTTTTCTAAGATTATTATCCGGGGCCTAGTGGATGTGGTAAAGAAAATCCCATGAAGAAATTCAGATTTATGTTTATCTAGGGGAAAGATAGAACCCAAATGCACCCTCCGTTTGACCCATATTTGAAGGACGCAGCTACTCACGGATTTTATGTATTATGGTCGGATGATTTTGATAAAATAATAAGCAAAGGCCTATTGTCTATATCAGGGATATCGAAACTTTGGAGCATTAGGGCCAAAATGGATACTTGTTTTTTTATCATACATTTTTTTATCATGAATATTTTTAATTTGTACCTAAATAAAGGGCCTATACCTATTGCTTTTGTACTTAATTTGCTATCAGTAACTGATAATTTTATTTTTAAAGTACTTACTTATGACTGACTAATACTGTTCGAATTTTAAATGGTACGAACAAACATTTACGGGGCTTACGACCATCTTCTTATTTTCGAGAATTTGAACACTATGCACTGGGTTCCTAGGGAACGATCCGTCGTCTGACAAGACAGTGTAGTCGATGTTTTTTGCTACATTTGCTACATCGGATTGATAAAATAAGTTTCAAACCTGTCGCGAGCTAGATTTGACCCGCAGGCCGTAGTTTGGGCTCCACTGGTCTAGATTTTCAGTACATTAACGAATACATTTCATTTTAGCATGCCTTTTATAATGTATGTAAGGAACAGTCATCGAGATATGTACAATGTACATCTTGCTAACAGATACTCTTGAACATTATATTTTCTATCATCAAACCATACCATAGGATGAATAAGCTACAGATGGAGTATAAGATTAGAAAGGAAAGCTCTTTGATATTGCGGTCAGGTCCAGGAAGTAAAAGGTATAAAGAAGCGGAACATTTTTCAACTGAATAAAAAAATCCTGAATTGTAAATAAATAATGTATATCGCGGTTAGTGAAGCTTACTCCTAGACTTCCAATGTACAATTTTACATTAAGCACTCGTTGATTTGGCTTAATCCTACTATTTTTATCCATTTATAATACGAGATGAAACTGATTAAATTAATGTTATATTTATGTGCTTTGTCTCATTTGTATAATCAATTATTATCTGTGGGCCAACACTATATATTTTGTTTTCATAGGCCTATGTCCTGCAGTGGATAATTACGGGCTAATATGAAAGTCGATTGCTTATTTATGTGACTACATACATGAAATGTTTTTTTTTTCAATCCATTATATTAAGTGCGACCATCATTGCGTGTATACATATATTTGTGCTGCATATTATTATGGGGTGTAAAAGGGAGAATTGATTGATTGATTGATATTATTAAACATAATATAATATTATATTCTATGGACAATTATTATTGTACTTGAAATTTGCTAATATAAAAATAATTTATATTATATTTATGATAGGAAGTATACTTAGAGTTGTGGCTTAAGCAAAGAAACATCGCAGAAGAAATTTGCAGCCACACATGACAACAACTATGCATTCGTAGAGTTAGGGCAATAATATACGTTAGTAATAGATTGTTGTAACGCAAATATCCCACAGTGAATGATACTTCAAATAGTCCTGATTATGATTGACGTTTGTTGATGAGCGGGAGGCGATTGCTTTTGTACGAGATACGTGCCTCGATACCAGTATTGACTGCCGTTGAATGCGTGTTATGTGCGACGATGGGACCGTTGATTGGTTCGAATTGGACACCAGTAAACAATTAAAAGTATCAATAATTGAAGAGGACAGAGTCGGGAAGTGCCATTCGATTTGTATTGTTAAGTAAACTGCCATTCAATTTATTAGGCGAACTGCAGTGGATTCTGTAGGCTTTATTATCGAGTGTTCAATTACTTTTTTTACGATAGTAAACTTTTTTTCGTATTTAGTTTGAAGTCGGCCGTCTTTCAGGACACAAACTTGGTTTATTGTGAATTATATGGAAATTGTATCAGTGATATTTTTGAGGAAACCATGATTTTGTAACTAAAAGCTTCTTACTTTGGTCTTGTTTATAGTCATCTACATTACCTGAGGAAACTATAGGTATATTAAATTTGAGAAAATAATACTGTTATTGACATATCTGATTACAGCCCCAGATAGCATATCTATAAAATGAACCGAATGGTGTACAAAAAACTGTCGAGTTCTATCTTCTATAACATTGAAGAAAACCTTTTCGACATTTAAATAACAAATAAGAGAATGGAAGAGTTTCCGTACTGTGGAACAACTATTGTTTCCAGCGGCTCAAGGCAGAGAGAGTAATGTCAACGCTAAGACTATGGCGAGACAACGGAGATCCCTAAGAGACATTCAATGGCGAGAATATCTGACAAACGATTGATTTAATATAATAATTATTTCAATAGAGTGTGTAACACTAGAATTGTGCAGACAATCAGGAGGAACCCCCACATACCAGGACGGCCCAACTAAATTATCCCAGGAACCAGACTTGAGATCTGTATGAAAGCGCCTTTCGAGTGAACTTCACTAAACGACGCATAGTGAACAGTTTTTTCATTACTGTGAAAGTGACGTCAACGGACAAAAATAAATATGGAGTAGTAAAAGCGGCCCTGTGCGATAACAATAGTCAGGGCCTGTTTACAGACTATTGTGCTCTGGCTTGACAGACAATTATGATCCTCATTAAAGTCACTTGATGCACCGCAACGAAGTATTGTGTTACACTCTCGCCTCCTGCTAGAGCGGACGTGGCCGACATGCTTGTCCAACGATACGGGAGACGATACGATCGAGCTAACAGATGTACGAAGAAATAACTTCACGCGGAATTTCGTTCAAGTACAGTATATGAAAAAAATATTGAGAGTACATGTTAAAAACAAGCACTATCACATGTGTTTAATGAATTATGTAATTTTGTAGTAAACCTGGTAGAATGAAACACGAAAAAACTTAATACAAGAACACGCATACAACAATGAGTTAACATATAATAATTAATCATAATAATATATTGAGAGCCTTCTGATTACTTAGATAAAATTCATAAATATACAGGCTCGTGGAAAATTTTATGAACGTCGAGCATGCTTTTCATGCATATGTCCTGTATTTTTAGACCTTAGCATTTTTGCTTTTTTGAGCAACTCGGTTGTATAGTTTTAGTGTGTCTTTTTTTTATGTTTGTATAATGTAATGTACTTTTCATAATATCTCACATAATCTATTGAATATTTTCCTGTTACACCCAAACCAGATATGAAACCGCAGATATCTAATAATATTCACACAACAATAAATGCATGATGATAATAAGATTGCGTTACGATCACATAGCAAAGGTGAAACTGGATTGCATTTATTAAGTACCTACTCTAAATGTTGAATAAAGCCTGGTCATGCATTAGCAACTTTTAGTGGACATTGATCTACCTCGTATAGCACATTCAATATTGAGATAAATGAAACACAATAATAAATAAATAAGACTGTTCTATAAGGTGTCAGTATAGCCGGTGGTACTTAATGCTTGAAGCATTCTCTACCAGTCAACCTGTCCCGCCCAAACTGCGACAGGATCCCAACCCCGAGTAGAAATTTCAAGTGAAAAAACACATTGAAAATTTCTGACCAATACCTATACTGTCCTATACTTATTATTATATACGACAAATCTATACTATAAAAGAATTTCGGGTTAGTGGGAACACCTATTATTATCCGCTGAACAGATTCTTCCGATGTTTGATTTATTGGAAAAGAAATAATATAAAATATAATAGAATAATCCTAAAGTTAGTATGGAACGGATTTCCTGCGCCGCCAACGCCATCTATGAAAATTTCTATAACAACAAAATTATTGTTAATCATTGACATTAATAATATTAAAAAATTTTCGAGCTTTCAGAAATAATTTTTTGACATTCAAACATATTTTAATCGTAGGTATATTTGTACAAATTACAAATTTGAAATCATAATTCACAGTAAGGACTAGAGGACAACGTCTGTCAGGAAAGCTAGTAGGTACCTATATAATATATAATTTATGAGGATAATAATAATTATTAGTCTTCTAATAATAAAGTTTAAATGAGTACCTACTGAAGAGTTCATATAATATGGTCATAAAAGGTGTCATTGGTCCAAACAGAAGATAATTGTTTGATTGATTGAAATATTAATATAAAGAACGTTTCATTTATTTATGTATTAAAAACTAGCTGACCCTTCAAACTTCATTCAACATCTTCGACCGACATCGCATTTTTTTTTTCAAAATATCTGCTTACTTTCTGAAACATCATGCTATGTAAATAAAAATTCTCTTATCAAACAAACAGAATAATACAATTTCCGATGACTGACTGCATAACCTCACAACATATCAATAAAACTAAAATCATCTCTTTTTATTCACATTTTGCGTTTTGATTTATATTTATTAAAAATATTTCTGAAAGAAATTCTATCAATAATCTACGTACCTACCTACCCATGTGTGAAAACTCAATGGTTGTCAGGTAAATAAAAATTGTGTTGAAATTTTCACAGATGGCGTTGTTGTTAGAAGTCCGTTCCATACTAACATTAATAATATACCTATTTTATAATATTATTATTTTTTATCCATTTTCCGATTTTTAATAGATATTCTGTTATCCGTATCTTAAGTAAGATTATAAGAAGATTTTAATTTAAAATTACTTTGACGATTCTGAATTCTTAAAACATAATATCTCTTCTTACATGATAGTAAAAACATATAAGATATAAAAGTTTTTAACTAAGTATCAATAAAGCTCTCGAATAAGCTTCAACAGGAAGGACCAGGCAAGTAAAGAGGTGTGTAGGTAGTTGTTGTGAGGAGGGTATAATTTAATATTTTATCCCTCTAACAATATAATGGAATATCGCATGTATCTATATCTGCCTGCGTAGCTGAAGTATATAATATTATGGACATATACCTACGACTACGGAAAATTGATATTTCTTATATAGGTATATTGATAATATAAAAATAGGAATATATAAAAAATACTAATTTAAGGCACGTGTTTAAGAATATCGTATGGATAAAACACATGTAGGTATCCAAAATATGAGTCTGCAAAATATTTTTTTTAAAATCTTTTGTCCCTTTTCTTTCATGCACTCCAGAACATGTCATATATATGTCATATTTATATATAAAAAAATTACCAGCTACGAATAACCTGTCAGAAATTATCTAATAATACTAGCTTTCCCGACAGACGTTGTCCTGTGTTCCTAACTATGAATATCGAATTCGAATTTGTATGGTAATGACCTTTATGTTTCAGCCAAAATAAACCCATTCATGTTTGATCACTTCAATTTTAATATTTGTAGGTACCTATTTAAAAAGTATTCTTTGAGTATTTTCTTCAAAACGTCATTATATTTCTTATAAATTTAGTTGGTGCATCATGGTTGTAAGACCTTGATGATTACGAGAATGCAATATTTGCTTTATTTGTTTAAAACTTCTATTAAGTATCAAAGTGATAAACCAAAACAAAATGGACCAAAATATGAAGGGATCATCTAATCCCAATCATATCTATTAAACAGACAACAATGTACAGAGCTAAATAACATAAGATCCAGTATGAAGATTATTAAGAATGGTGTTCCTCAGGGTTCAATACTGGGTCCAGTTCTATTTTTGATATATGTAAATGACTTGCCAAATTTATCACAAAATAATAGCAAAGTTGTAATGTTTGCCGATGATACATCTCTCCTGCTGAGGGATGACGGATCGCGGTCTACTGCGGATGTGTTGGAGAACGTAATGCGTTGGTTTGGTGACAATAACCTTATCCTTAACACGACGAAGACGAGTGCGATTCGCTTTTCTCTTGGACAGGAGCCGGACGGGAGCCTTACGGGGAACTTCCTTGCTGAAAAAGCAATTAAAAGCAACGCTTCATGCAGGTTTCTGGGTGTTACCCTGGATGGAAAATTGCAATGGGGCTTGCATATTGAACAGTTGTGTGATAAACTCAGCAAAGCAATCTATGCCATTAAAAAAACTAAACAAATATGTGGACAGGAAACAGCAAAAAATGTATATTTTGCGTACTTCCATAGCGTCATGACATATGGCGTGTTATTCTGGGGGCAAGCGGCAGATTTCTCTCGAGTCTTCATCTTACAAAAAAGGGCAGTCACAGCGATCCTGGGTATACGCCCGAGGGATTCATGCCGAGATAAATTTAAATCCCTAGGCATACTTACTCTCGCGGGTGCATACATAAGGGAGTGCTTATTGTACGCACGAAGGAATCTGCCGAGAACACCCGAAAATGGCGATGCACACAGATACGAGACAAGACGCAAACACGACATCAGACCCGTCAAACATAGACTGACAAAAACATCTAAAAGCTATATCTGTCAGAGCGTCCGACTGTTCAATGTGCTCCCGGCCGACATCCGAAATCTGGCTGGTTCCGAGTTTGAGAGAGGAGTGAAGTCGTACCTTGTCGAAAAATCATTTTACTCCACTGACGATATGCTAAATGAGGCTAACAGCAGCGTTTAGCATAGACTATCAACTTGTTACTAGGTATCTACTTATTATTATATTTCAAACATTTTTAAATTGATAATAAAAATACAACATGTCAAGGACAATGTGCCGGTTGACTCTTTACATCAACCGGCACTGCAAATCATAGGTATTTCACATTTTATTTTTGTCTTCTATTATATTATTATTGTCTATATTGAATTCCTTGACTATTGAAAATTAATATTTGTTATATGTAATAATGACGCCACCAAGTGCCTGCAAGGGCCTATGGATGGAGAAATAAATAAATAAATAAATAAATAAATAAATAAATAAAAATAATTGGATGGGAAAAAAACTTAAAAACAGTCTATTTATTACAGAAAGCGTTGTTGTACACTTCAAACCATTGTCAGTTGACATAAAATCCAACATGGCGGGCTAAAATCTACAGAGATCAGCTCGCAATCAATCGATATGGGTTAAACTACCTCGACGACGGCTTGATCGCAAATTTTCTACCGCTGAACTCTTATTTTCCACTGATCACAGTTTTTTATAAAGCAGTTCATGCCGGCCTCAAAATAGTAGAAAATGAGGGTAATTCAAAAAACCACATTCAAAATTGAAACATTATAAAAGTAATATAAATATGTGATAGAACACAAAGATGGTGGTAAAATATTATGTCCATCAATAGGTAATATTAAAATATGCAGTGCTAGAGGTAAATCTGCACCCGCTCCGATATCTCCATTTCACAGTCCGGCACACTCGGCTCTCCCACTTATCTCCATCAGGAGTCTCATTAGGCCCGCATACATTTCAGACCCACCCTTTTTAGATTCTACCCACATTTTATCTTGTTAACGCACGCCACTACTCTCCGACCTACATCGGCCACACATCCAGCTATTTCA
The DNA here is from genome assembly GCA_963576905.1 of Mystacides longicornis. Classification (NCBI taxonomy): domain Eukaryota; kingdom Metazoa; phylum Arthropoda; class Insecta; order Trichoptera; family Leptoceridae; genus Mystacides; species Mystacides longicornis. The sequence continues at coordinate 19,956,316 of OY756426.1, read as the reverse complement.
TCCCCCAAACTCCGGAGTTTCACAACTTTGACAAAATACAATTAATTCCACTTACATTATTACTTTGGAAGAATATTACAACGAAGTGATTCATAAAGCTAATTCGTGTAGAAATTGTTTCGGAAAGTAGAAAAGTTGGATCGTAAACAGAAATAGCAATAGTGAGGTATTGCATGCCCACATAGAATCAACTTAATTAAAAACTTTTAATAAGCAATATTGAGGTATTGTCAGCCCACATAGAATCAACTTTATTAAAAACTTTTAATAAGCAATAGTGAGGTATTGTTTAAATAGCAATAGTGAGGTATTGTCAGCCCACATAGAATCAACTTAATTAAATACTTTTAATAAGCAATAGTGAGGTATTGTCAGCCCACATAGAATCAACTTAATTAAAAACTTTTAATAAGCAATAGTGAGGTATTGTCAGCCCACATAGAATCAACTTAATTAAAAACTTTTAATAAGCAATAGTGAGGTATTGTTTAAATAGCAATAGTGAGGTATTGCCAGCCCACATAGAATCAACTTAATTAAAAACTTTTAACACTGAATCGAGGAGTTACGGCGGGAAAAGGTCAAAATAGCTCGTCGATTTAGTTTATAAAACCGAAAACAACCTTAACTACCTACGTAAAAAAATATGTCTACAAATTTGTTGTTTCTGAATGAAAACTTTTGTCATAATCATAATAATAATGCACCCACGTCCCACAGTTTGAGGTAAATAGAGATTTCTACAAGTAAGGATGTTTTGTTGATTTGTGTCTACTGGTGTCGGATTTTTCTAGATCGTTGTTTTGTTGTGCAACGTGCAATAACAATATTAAGTACTTGATTAATAATCTTTTATGGCCGTAAATGAAGTGAAAATCCTGACGCATCAAGCCATATTGAGACATTCAAATGGGCGATGAGACTCAATTCCTAAGCCTTAAAAACGTTAGTCATGAAATATGCAGTTTATTTCCCTTCAAACTCTATCTTAATTTGTAAATAGGATGAGTTAAGACAGGAAATTCTCACAGCAAGCGATCAATTGCCACCGATAAGAGGACGGCTGGGAATCCCCCTTAAAAGAAAGATCACTGAAGAATGACTGAGTGAGAAAAAGTTAATGTAAATTATACCTAATAAATTTTTACACGAAAATTCAAAGAGATAGGATTTTATTTTTTGGTAATACCATTAAATTAAATTCGAAAAGGATTTGAAATGGAACACTGTCTAGTATTACGGTAGATTAAGTATATAAAATAAAAATCAACGATCTTCGTACACAAAGGAAAAAAGCCATAGAAATTGTCACCTGTGGGTCTTCAGAGACCCCACAGTATTTATTATTGATTAGACCGGGACTTAATAGGAATACTAATATAATTGGAATTTATTAAATTAAACGGGATATCTGGGAGGCTGGATGAAACAATTAGCCGCTCTCCCGGGGCCATTCAGGATTTCTTTTTTCTCTTAAAATATTCCTTCTAAATTAATCCTACCTTTCAAATTAACATGACGCAAAACATTAGTGTAATTAAACGGATTTTTTCCTCGTATTTTAAATTATTAATCTTGATTTGTTTTTGTTTTTATTGTTTTTATACAAATAAAAAGCAATCTTATTTGTAAAGTTTTTTTTTAAGTTTTTTTTAATTGAATCTTGAGATGCCTGCCTGTTTCCTACAGTCACAGAAGTAAAAGGCTATTTTAATTCCATATACAGCAGTACTAAGACTGAAGGATTCCAACCGATTCTGAATTTGGTTTAAGTGTCCTTCAACATATGACAGTTTTTCTACTTTCGACAGTCACCTTGTTGAGGTATATTCTTATTATTACACACATACTTTTTCTTAGTGAAGAGAACATTCACGAGAACGATTTTATAACGAGTTAAATTGTCGACAAGTTTATGTACTAACTATTTTTATGGTCACAAACATTAAAAAAATAACGAAATTTCAGCTTACTAAACCAAAAAAAAAGCTAATTTTTGCTGGAAAATATAGTTCTGTAACATGCTTAAACTTTGTTAATTTTATATTGTATCATGGTAGGAAATGTTTTTTTATATAAACATATGTATGTAGATACTCCTTTATGCTAATTGTATACAGTCACAATAATCTACTATATAAATGAGAGTCGGATTAGTGCGAACACTTATATTTCGAGATCGGGTGAACAGATTCTTTCGATGTTTGATTTATTAAATTCTTCTCCGCTCTGGATAACAGAATAAATAATAAAAAGTAAAAAAAAATGGATAAGAAATGATGTAAAATACAATGTTTAAGTTTGTATGGAACGGTTACCTGGGACGCGCCCACGACATCGCGGGTAGTTCCCTCTCATTCTCGCATACGCTCTTACAGTAGCCCATCCCACTTACTCCACCGCATCGTTTCGAGCGTTTTAGAAAATTTTCATACAAAGTCAACAATATTATCGGGCACATTCGTATTGGTAATAGGCGAGGTGCGCGAGCACATTATTCTCAGTTGTTCCCGCCAGAGCTTTGAATACGAATGAAATATGGATGTTTCAGAAATAGTTTACCTAATGTTATTATTTTATTAGCTTAACTCAATCAAATTAATTTTGTATTGTTTGACGGGGGCACATCATGTACATATTAACGGGCCACTTTGGGCTAGAACCACAGGACAACGTCTGTCAGGAAAGCTAGTTTATAATATATGTAAAAGGCATAAATGTCGTAAATAAAAAAAAAATTAAATAAATTTTTACTGATATCTTTTTATTATGGAACAAAAGCCGGATTATGCTTTTTGTACAATACTGAAACAGCCGAAACCTGAGTTTTTTCTAAGATGGGAAGGAAGGATTATTACAACAGAAAATTTCTTTTCATTACAACAGGCTTGATATATATTTTTTTTTGATAACAACTATGATAGTAATATGTAGAAACAAAGACCTTTGACGTCTCAAAAATCAAATAATTATTAGAAAGCAACATTCAAATGATCATTTGTGAGATTTTCCAAAGGATACCAATATTTTTGGAGCTGTCTGTAATATGACTCATAAATTCAAACCTAAACTAAAATATTCGGCTAAAAAATGCTTACGTGAACGAACAAGGTATTTTATTATATTCGGGCCCAGCCCTGAAACATGACAATATGTAGTAAGTAACAATAAATAACGAACATTTACGAGTGTAAAATCTAGAGGTAACGGCTTTGCTTTTTCAGGTAGAAACGTGAGAAAATAAAACATCTCAAGAAAAAAAATAAAGTCAGGCCAAGGTTGAAATTCTCATTAGAATAAAAACGATAATGTACCTATGCCTATTGTGAAATCTTTCTATGACGTATCTATTTTGGAATACAAAGTAAGCATTATATTATACAGGGTGACTGGTAATTCAATACATTCCTTGTAAGGGGTTATACTAGAGAAAATTTGCAACAATTTTGTTCCCATTAACCAGGGGTAAAATACCAGTGGTTTTCGAGTTATTTAACATTTTAGAGTTTTTTTCAATTTTCCACCTTTTGACCTAAAATTTAAAATTGTGAAATATGCTTTTCCAATAGCTGAGGAATAAAGGAAATGCTGATGTAAAACATCAAGAAGGAAATCTTAAAAACCTCAGAAATACAAGGTTTTAAAATCACAACTCGGTGTTTTTTATTTTTTATTTCGATTTGTCTAACGGACTTACTCCAAAAAAGTATAAAACACTTGGCGTACAAAACACAAGAAAAACTTCCCCAATTAATAAGCTTTCAGAAAGCGTATGAATGTTTTCTATTTTACCACAGTTTCGGAAAATAAATCTTATTAAACGATTAGAAGGCGCAGAATCAGTTCAACTTCGCCATACTAATGCTGGACTACCTAGTGTAGATAATCATAACGAAGCGTAGCTTTGAATTTTATTCATGTTGAAGTAAAGTCGATTGTATGAAAACGCCTACGGCTTCATAGCACCATCTGATCGTATAATATTAATTATTTTCCAAAACTGTAGTAAATTGGTAAACATTTTTACCTTTTCCCAAAGCTTATTAATTGGGGAAGTTTTTCCTGTGGTTTTTACGCCAAATATATTATACTTTTTTGGAGTAACTAGCTTAGAAAAATCGAAATTAAAACTGAAAAAAACTGACTCGTGATTTATAAACGTCATGTTTATGAGGATTTTGAAATTTTCTTCTTGATTTTTTACTTCAACCATTCTTTTATTCTTTAACTATTAGAAAAAAATATTTTTACTTTCCTAAATGAAGTACTTTGTTCACAATTTTGATTTTTATGTCAAAAGGTGAAAATTGAAAAAAAACTCTAAAAAGTTAAATAACTCGAAAACCACTGGTATTTTACCCCTGGTTAATAGAGACAAAATTGTTGCAAATTTTCTCTAGTATAACCACTTACAAGGAATGTATTGAATTACCAGTCACCCTGTATAGTAGGTTATTATTTTTCTACATCACATCTTTGATCTCAATCGTCATATTGAAGTCGCTTCTTGAATACATGCATTACTGAAGAGCACAATATTTCGTTCAGTTTTTTTTTTCTTACAAATCAATATTTCATTATGATAATAAGATCATAATGAAATATTTTTGAAGATGGAAAATTGCGAAGGTATATTATATTATATTCACTCTTCATTTGTGTTAGATATGATAAAAATATCTAATATAATAGACAAAAAATACATATTGGTAACAGGGTACAAAATGACGTGTTATACAAAGCGCACAACATCACAAACCACATTGTTGAAATCCCAATACAGAAGAAATCTCGATTAAAACATTTTTGTTTACTGATATATATTATTAATTTTCATATTAGCCCGTGATTATCCACTGCAGAACATAGGCCTCCTCACGCTCACACCACTCCTCTCTGTCCCTGGTCAACCCCATCCACTCCGTCCCAACGGCACGCACGATGTCGTCGCTCCACCTCATCAGCTGTCTTCCCACACTCCTTCGGCCAGTCTCTGGTCTCCAGTCCGTCACTCTTCTACTCCACCTTCCGTCATCCCTGCGGGATACATGACCAGCCCACCTCCATTTGAGCATTGCAATTTTATCTCCCACATCTGTGACTCGAGTGCGCCTTCGGATTTCAGTATTCCTGATGCGATCACGTATTGAGATACCCAGCATTGATCTTTCCATAACGCGCTGTGCGACTCTCATCTTATGCATGGTATTCTTTGTAAGAGTTCATGTTTCACATCCATACGTCAATGTGGGGAGAACGCACTGCTCAAAGACTTTGGTTTTTAATTTTATTAAGTAAATAATAACATCTTTTGGATGCAATGTTTAGTTTACACTAATTTTGTTCGATTTATATGTACCTAATGTTGATATTTTGGATATGAATGTCGTTTATACGAAAATCTTTTTTTTTTCTTTACTGAAATCGAACGGAGATCTTAAAACTTTAGATAAAAATTATAATAATAATAGTAATCTTTATTCTGGAAAACTAGTACAAAATACACGAAAAACAAACACATGCAAAAATGACAAAAAAGGCAAGTCAAAAATGAAACATAAAGCCAAGCAAACGAGCGAGAACATACAAAAATACAGCACAATAATAGATAGCCCCTGCAAATTTGTACAGTTTCAAATCTTAAAGAGAACCAAACAGATTTTGAAGAGAGAGTTACAGTTATCCTTGTTATTTATTTACAAAGAGCTATTTCAATAATTCAGTTTTTTTATATCCCTCGACTACCTACCGACTCTCATTTTAATTTTTGACTTTTTCTGAAATAGCAAGCATAGATAAGTTTAATTACCTGGGAGAAACCATTACCACCACTGGTGACCTCGGGGCTGAGCTCACGATACGTATAGGTATGGATAGTGGCGCTTTTAACAACATGACCAAAATATGGAAGGCGTCGTCGTTTAGTGTCGAGACGAAATGTAAACTGTTTGATGCTTGTGTGTTGCCCATTCTCCTGTATGGGTGTGAGTCCTGGCACCTGACCAAAGCCCAGGCACAAAAAGTATCTGCATTCGAAACGAAGTGCCTCAGAAGAATTTTGGGTATAAGATGGTACCACCGCATCACGAACGACGCTATATACCGGCGCACCCAGCGTGAGCCCATCACTTCTACTATTATGTGGAGGAGATGGACTTGGCTGGGACATGTGTTAAGGATGCCGAATGACAGTTGGCCGAGGAGAGCGATGTTCTTCCACCCATCATGGTCCCGAGAACGAGGAAGACCCTCTCATACTGTGTTCCGCTCCTTCGAAGCAGAGCTGAGGAATCTGGATCTTCGAGAGAGCTCTTGTTGCCTCCCTATGCCCCTAAGTGGGGTCTTAAGGGAGTTAGGATTGGAGCCTTTATTCACAAAAATCAAAATGAAAACTTTGCAGAAGTCGTATTAAAACGTATAAATTGCACAGGGAGAAATAACAGGAATCATAACGTCCGTAGACATGTCTTCCCCATAAATTCTGGTGATATCTGAAAGGTTATACGTGATGTATGGAGACAAGGGGTGAATATACAGCGGGATTGCGTGCTTCAAACACCTGACATAGCTCTCCTACGTAACATTATAGAGGCATACATCTACTGTTCTATCAAGGCCTACTTCACATTTTCGGCTCAGGTCATATTCGGTCGCAGCCGACAAAGATAAAACCGTATTTCATATCAATATTGTCACCTATGACCGAAAATGAACCGAACCGAATTCCACCGCATGTCTGTGAATTAGGCCTTATACAGTTCGCACGTGTTTTGCTATGTGTGAATATCTCCTGTCAAACACCATCACGAACCAATGTTTATTTAACCCGTTATTACTTACTTCAATATCTGGGAAATTTAGTTAGTTCAACCTCTTTTACAGTTGTTAACGAAAAAGTTTAAATATTGAAATTGTTAAAGGATAAAATGATTATTGAATAAGAACATTCTTAGGCATTTTAATGTACTTTTTTATTGCATATTACATACTCTGTCTATTAATGGTTTGTGCATGTTCAAAGGAATATATGGATGAAAAAAGTCGAGAAAGATCTTATAGTCCAAGAATGACGTGGATCGATTCCGTCATTATATGTACACAAAACAGTAGAATTTTTAAGAAACGGTTTGTTTTTAAAATAAACCTGGATTGAAAACAGTGGAGGTTTTTTTCTCTACATTTCGTTACAAAAATAACGCCACTTCCATTATTTTGGCCAGGCTTACGAATATCTAGGTAGATTCTTAGATGAAGTGTTAATAAACTTTTTTAACATGTAAACATATAAAGAATAAATTTCGAAAAACCTTTAAATTTCTCAAAGTACCTCAGAATTTTATTAAAATAAAAATCGTAGGACTCCCACGCAGTTGTACGCGCAATCTATCAAATAAATCTGAGCCATTTGAGATTCTGAATTTATATTGAAAATTTCCACCCGTTCCACTCGGGTTCAGAATCCCTTCTCACTTTGTCTCCTACATCACATGATAAAATGAGAATGTAGAGTAGGTGTTCCAGGTACCACGAAATATATTACAATGATAAATCATTCCAACTAGCTTAACTGACAAAAACTAATAAAATATTATTATTATCAAAGTTCTTTTTCATTCGTTTCATTTATCATTGGAAATTTTTCTAAGAACGATATATTTCCCTTTTGTATTTGAATAAAGCTTGTTTATAAACATTTATCGTGCCATTAATTAGTGACTGTAATAAAATCTACAACAATGCTTCTAGTATCTACATTAATATCCCAAAGGCATTGAAAAAACATAGTTTGTTAAAGCATGTATTATTTATTTCACTCGAAATCGCTATCCTATACATGATGAATTTTCTCAAACTATTGCTTGGACGCTAAAGAATCGCTGTAAAATTCGCTAATTAATAGGTTAGAGTAACGACTTTTAAGGCAAAACTGGAATCGTTCTCAGTGAATCAGTAAAACATTCGACTCTGACCCATGCATGATAGGGTCAATTAAAAACGGTCCTATAAAAAAAACGCAAATTGAGGAAAATAAGACGCATTCATTTGCATCAAAATGATGTTGGTATGTCAACATGTAAACTGTTATCAAAATACTGACATGGTCCGACCAATATATTATTATTAATATTTATTATGAAAGCGAACTCCCACGGTAAACTCAATGAGGTTTTAAAAGAAAATGCTGGATAAAAGGGTAATCTGGATTTACTCAATACGCTCTTTTGCTTTTAATGCAACTAAGATTGTATTGTGAGGGCCATTATGTGAATGTTACAAAGAAGCGAGCACCTGAATGCACATTATACAAACTGCTCGTATGAACGAGGCTAACAACCAATTAAATTCGTAATCATTTTAGTTTCCTTTCCGTTTTAATGAAGCCCTCACAAGAGCAACAACAATTAACTAAGAAGACAAGATTTAGCGAAGATTTCAAAAGCTTAAAGCCTTAAACTTTGGAGAGGAGGATGAGGCGATTCTGTTAGACATAGTTCAAAGTAGAAATCAGCAAGCAATTCAAATAGTTTTTCCATTAGCCTAAATCCTTTCAAGTATGTACATTTGAAACAAACCACATCCCAGTGACGCGACACATCGAGCCATGAAAACCCAGAATATTTACCAGCATTACTTATTCACTACACTTCATGTTGTATTCAGGAATCAAAAGCTTTCCACTCCTCACAAATGATAATATAACTCACTTCAGGAACATACAAAAGGAATATGTAGATACGTCAGTGCTTTTCAAAACGACCAACCTGCTAACATAATAGTCAACCTCTAAACACAATATTCAAAACAAAATATTTTGTGTCCAAAAATATAAACACACTAAATCATTCCTTTTAAAACTTCTGATTTATTCTCACTGTAATTTATATTCGTTTTAATATAAAAATCTTTTAGAATCCGGTTTGAAATTCATATTACAAACAAGTCTGAGGCGAGATTTAAAATATTACAAATTATCAATTTCGCCTTACCCGATATGTTTGTTTTTATTGGTTTTCAAAAGAAGCCGTAAACTTAAAGCAATCTTAAACTCTACGATTCAGATACCATGTATACATTAAACTGAAGATTAAGGAGAGGAGAACCATTGATATCTATCTCGAGAGCAGAGTGTCCAAGAACTACAGTTTCTAAAGTCGTCTATAATGATTGCTAGGAGTCTACGTGAATTTGCAAGGGGTCTATGATATGAAAAAAAAAATTAAAACCAATAATATAAGAGTGGGAATAAAATGGTGTGAAATTCAACATATAATATGTAAGTATGTTTTTTAACTTATTTGCCTTATAATTATGAAATGTTAGAATTTTTTGTCTTTCAAAGAGTTCTACCAAAATAAAAAAAAACATGCAAATAGGTTTACAAGAGATAAATTTTTGGGACACTCTCTCTTAGACTTAGTAAATGGTCTACACATGCTTCACTAGAGTCAGTTAAAATGCTTAAGGTATACAATAATCTTTGGTAAAACATGGAAATGCTTTAAATAAAAATGAAGGTTTTCTCAAAAACATTTAAATTGAAACGCCAATGATGAAATTTTACAGAGTAGTTTAGAAAATGGTTTCGGTTGAAGTTCCTCACAGAAACTTCCAATTCGGTTAGTTAATGACTCAAAATAATACGCTGTTAAAACATTGGGCACTCACATACACAAACTCTGTTTTTAAGTAATATGAGTATCGTCATTGAGGCAAATCAATCAAGTATCTACTAAAAACCAGACAGTTGTGTAATGAGTATCAGCATAGACATGTTCCTAGCGATATAGACTTACACAAACAACCACATCCGAGATGGAACCACAATTGAAATATTGCTTACCTCAGACACATATTACAAATAATAATGTGCTTATGTAACTTGAATATAATCCGGGGAATGTAAACGAAAGTTCTCTGTCTGTTACGCCGGTGTATGAATATTGTGAACTGAACTAGGTATTATCTAATAACACCTCGCACATATCAAATTTTACGGAAATATCTTCGAACTCCTGAAGTGCCTGTGGAAAATTTTAGTTCCACATGACATGAATGTTTTATGTATGGGACACTGAAAAGTTAAAAACTATGGATCGTACTTTTACAATATTATTACTAAAAAAATTCGGGCTTGTACATTATGTTTTACATATTGCATAGTTATGTGTTATGTGATAGATAAGTATCAAATCTTCACAGGTCGAAAGGACATTAATCACAGGAAATTTTGACACCATAAAAAACACAAGCAATGATATTATGGTGTAAGAAGTCGTATATTTATCGACTTTGCAGCTATTAATACTTAGATAATTGGCTCTTTTAAATGGATTTTAATTATTTCATCAACATTTAGGTTTATTTATATCCTTTCAGGTGATTGACTACCGAACTAATCCTTTCAGGTGATTGACTACTGAAGACTTTCTAGAACATTATTATTTATGCTCTTCCAAACGGAGATATTCCACAGAAGAAAAATTATTATGGCGATGCTTTAACACCGATGGAGGTTTTTATCCCTCAATCTAACTATCCGAGATCTGACGGATTCATTGCCGATTGAAACATTTTCAGTTGGTAGGTACCCAGATAAAGATAAAATGAAAAGAACACAAGAATCTTAATAATTAAGGTACCTCTAACTAGCAGATCCGACAAACCATATTCTGCTAAATATATTTTTTTTTTCACTCGCATGATTTTTTATCTGCCGTAATTAGCCAAAGTCAATATTATTATGTTCATAAGGATCACCATTATTTATGAACTTTTTATCGCAAGTAATAAAATAAGTGCCCACAATTTTTTTTATTCACGTGTGTGTGGCCGCGCATGTCTCGACAATCTACGGCCATAAACGTCAGTGACAATGATGGCGATGCGCGACGTTTGGTTTTTCTTCGTAATAAATTTAAAAATAATGTCTCTTGAGATTCGTAACATGGTTTTTAATAGCCTAATCCCTTTTCCAAGAAATAAAATGGATAGTTTCTGAGATCGTAGCATTCAAATATAAAACAGTTTCACCTTAATATACATACATATTATTAGTATCATGATGTGACTAAAATTATTTTAATAAATTTGCTCAAGGTTTTTAGACATGAAATATCCCAGAAATATCCCAGTACTGTTTGATTAACAATGCATGTTCGTATAATCCTAAAGGTTTGCCCTTTCTCTGACGGCAAATGAGACAGTTTAATCCCGGGTTCATAATAATGGCACATTTCATTATTAACGAGGAACATTTGGAGTATTCTGTACTCTAATAATTGCTTACCATCGTCGAGGGTGTCACAATACCATTACGCGCAAGATATTCGCGTTAATGTGTCAAACTGTGATACCTTTCACGTCACCATGGTGTAGGATGAACCATGTTATGTACCGTTTGTTAGAATAAAATAAATATTATAAACACCTACATTCAACCATTACATACAGTATAAAGCTGGAAATCGAAAAACCAGATCGGGACCGTGAGGTTGACCACTTCACGTCCTTAAATCTCAACTGGTCAGAAAAGGCACAATGAGCCTCGGACGCCTTCAGGCGCAATGGAGAGCTCTTGATGCCTCCCTATGCTCCCGAGTGCGGCTTAGGCCCCCGTATTGCTGGTTGGTTTGGGGGTAGTTCGCGGCGGGCTTGATTTGTCCGGAGCCGGCTTTTTGTTTTGATTGCTTCGATCGAGCTAGGAGGTCGGTTTAGTGCGGGTCGGGTTTGCTGCGGATTGTTCTCCACCGGGCTGGCTTGCGGTGTGCGGGGTGCCTTAAAGGGAGAATGTAATGTAAACGTATTTTAAAGTAGGTATAAATGAAACAATAAATTTGTTATTCCACAAATTATTTAATACCGTGACTAGTTTACAAGCACAGATCCTGCATGGTCACAGGTGACGTAGATACTACTATATACTCACAACATTGTTCGGTGTTTCTAATTTATTTGAATAAAACTTGACAACAAAAGAAATTTGATGAGGAAATTTGAAATCCTTCTTGACGCGCCCAGTCACATATCAAACCAATGAATAACCTTAAAAGTATTAATTAACTTGGACGAAATATTTTAGTTCATTATCTTCCACACATTGAACATAGAACATTGTGGTTCTTCATTGTTCTTTCGATTCTTCCCCTTATCGGCTAACACGAGAAGTTAATTAATTGGTAGGATTTATATGAAAAGTTCGCTAATTAGGCACGCTGTTGATAAATTAGTTTTCAGACAAACAGATAGATCTGTGGCGCTACATGCGTGTTTCTTGAAACAGATGTTCAATACCTTATAATATACGAAAATAACAAAGCTCGACCAACATTGAATTAATCGTAGGTACTAAAAGTGGCATACATTTACATACATACATTCTCCCATCAAAGCCCCCCGCACACCGCATGCCAGCCCGGAGGAGACAAATCCGCAGCAAACCCGACCCTCACGAAACCAACCCCCTAGTTCGATCGAAGCAATCAAGCCAGAAAGCCGGCCCCACACAAATCAAGCCCGCCGCGGATCCAAAAATCAAAAGTGGCATATCCTTATAAATTTCGTATATTATGAAAATGAAGCCGTTTATTCGCCTGTGAGTTTAGTAAGCATTGATAATAGGACGTTGCGTATTTTCTGCGATATATTTATTCAGATACCGTTTTCAAAATTCTTCAGAAAAAAAAACAAATAATAAAACTTTATTATTCTGTTCAGCTTGTTAAAATAATAATAAAAATAAAAAAAAGATGGAAAGAGCCAAAGACATTTCGAATAAATATAATAAATTAAAATAATTTATCTTTTAAGCCGTAACTACTTAGTGGAACATAATTTCAACATATCATTAAATTAAGTAACAAATTATAATGACGTAAATTTTTGACTTATTTATTTTGAAAGCCGCTTCTATTGCGTAGTTCATAATAATTGGAAACATAGAAATTTTATACCCCTAATTTCTGTTATTTTTTCTGGAACGATATAGAATCAATTTTTAAAGGAACATTTAGATAAGAATGATATCCTTTCCAACAAATTAATAGGTATCTATTTTAATATAACAAATTAAAAAGCTCCTTAGAAGTTTAATCTTTAAACCAGCAACTTAAAAAACATCAAATTGTCAAAAAAAAAATACTACCTATAACCTCTTGTCTGTAAATATTGAGTGGTAGGATACAGTAATGTACACCTAAGTGTCACTCATTAGGTAAGCCACACGACCCCATTTCACAAAAACTGTCTTTGGTAAAAAAAAATGTTTCAGGCTTCGCACTTAAAACGGCATCACAAATCACAATATACCACGAAAATAGCCACAATGATAAATTTTAAAAGTACATACATAACAAAACTCACTTTATAATCGTAGGTGCATAAAAATTATTAAAAAATAAACGGTATTACAAAACATAACCGATGGCTGCAAACAAATACTTGTGAATTTTGGGTCTAAATATATCCACATAAAAAAAACGTTTAGGTATATTAGAACAAAAAGTATTCACGAATAAGTACAAATAGCGTGTAAAGGTGACAAACCCTTTTCAATTCTATTTGTATTTACTTGTTCTTTGAACAAATATGGACTTAATCCAGATCGTTTCCGATTTAACACGATGTAATCCACAATCTCGGGAAATACGACGGAATTAAATAATAATATTTTCTACGTATTAAAGTTGCTTGGCCGATATTATTAACGAAAAAAATCTAAGGGACGGTAGGTACTTAAGAGCGCTCTTTAGACGATCAACAATGATCGATTATCGACATTTCGATGGGTACGATGCAAACTGCTCTAGTTGGTAGGGGGACGTCCATAAATCACGTGATGTTTTTTTACAACATTTTAGACCCCCCCCTCCCCCTTGGTGATATTTAAGAATACCCCCCCCCCCCCGAAAATCACGTATTCTTTTTTTTTAGTACAAAGGAGTAAGAAACTTATGATTTTTATTTACGGCAATTTTTTAAATTACTGAAATTTCTACTGTGTTTCTTTAAATTCATCAGGAAAAATAAATGCACGTGATTTTTTCACTAGACCCCCCTCCCCCTACGTGATATTTCGTGATTTTTTTCCAGACCCCCCTCTCCCTTTTGGTATCACGTGATTTATGGTCGCCCCCTAGGGTCGTTTACCATTTAATTTAAAACTCCCCACATACGACACTTTCGTAATCCACGTAAGTTATAATTTCAAGTTTGTTGATATCTATTAAAATAAAAATTATTCATTTTATTTTTTACTTATCGTAACAATTATGAAAAAAAGACAATGATCTCAAGCATTCTTTTTAGAGCAAAAAATCCACTTCATACCTTTTGTGTTTTTTTGTCTCGTAAAAAAGAGAAATTTAATTTAAAAAAATATATATTTTTTCAAACGTTTAATATATATGAAAAAAATTCTGAAACTAACATTAGTAAAAAACTATCAAAATTTTAATGTAATTCAAAAATGGTTGGAAATATCATTGAAAGATGTATGTATGGGCTTAGAGTTCCAAATAAACTTTTTAAAAAATATGCGTTTTTATAAACGATAATGTTATAATCATATAAGATTTTTTAAAAGATGTGATACCATTCTTTGTAAATGATATTTGTTATAGTATTTTTTTTTCAAATCAAAATGTTGATAGCGTCAAGGAATTTTGAGATTAAGACTACCAAAAACACGCTAAAAATTGAACAACTTGAAATTTTGACTAAAGAGCGGCCTCGTGTAATCTGACGAACACGCGAGGAGAAGGGGGATAAAAACACATAAGCGCTATAATTTACCAATTCTGTGAATGGGTTAAAACAAGTCGAGGCCGTAAGAACTATGGACCTTAATCTAATATACCTCTCGTACATTAGAGGGTCACATTGATATGTCAAATATTTGACGAGGGTAAGGGGTTATTATTGTGACCAGATATTGTAGTGCGCAAACAAACTTTGATAATACAAGCTGTGCGGGTAAATAGGTGTCATATAGAGGATTGTGGAGCGCCCAGCAACACTCGAGATATTGTAATTAATATTTCCCAACGACACTCCATACACGTCACATAGGTTCGATATACTGGCTGCTGCCTCATCCATATTCATAATATTCCTACGACAATGAAGACTTTTGGCTTAGCGTTTACACTTTGGTAAAAAACAAAACAAGGGTGTTTTGTGAATTATTGTTTTTGGGTTTTCAATGGAAGAAGAAGAAGAAGTTACAGTTTGATAAAGGTTTTTTTTTTTTGAAAAGGACGAAATTTGTTTACGATCAATTTCTTTGATAATTCAATATGATTTTAATCCTTCTTTTGGAAATAATTTAAAATTCAAGGCGTCAATCCTTTTAAAAGCCGAAAGTAATAATTCTGATATACATATAGGTTTAAAGAAAATATTTAGATACCTATCTCTTAATATTATATTTTTATCGTTATTTACATTATCAACAAGTATTGAAAAATTCTCATCCCTAGTACAGAATATCAATAAGGATCAGTTAAAACCAGGCAATCGAATATATTGTCAAATAATAGGTGAAACATGTTTTTTTTTAATTTGAAAAAAGTGAAGGTGCGAAGGGTCTGAGACCTGGAGCTCTTGGTATTTAGAGACTTTCGGATAGTGACGGGAATTGGCATACAATGGAGAACAGGATATTTGCTGACGGAGTAGTACACAAAAATATGCTGTAGATCTCACTAAGTTTAATTTCTTTCTGATAAATCATAGGCTCTTATGTGTATTAGATAAAGTAAATACTTCAAAAGAAAGTTTTTGTCATTCAAGAGAAGATTAATGTAAAGTTAATTGAAATAAATATTGGTGATAAATGTCTACTTAAATGATCGTACTGATCAATCTGTCAATAGCAGTATTGAAGTTGATTGTTGAGAGTAGTTGGATAGATGTGCTTGACCAAAACACTGTACCCAACAACCCAACTAAGGGACAGCTTTATTGGAAGCCAATAGCGAAGAGCGGCACTGATCGACCAATATAGGCCGTTTAACCCCTATTGACCCAATCAGTGTTCGCACAAAGAATTTATTACGTGTAACGATTTCTGGGAGGAGAACCTACCAGATCGTTTGTGGGCTCGAATTTGCGTTGAATATTATTATGTTTATGAAAATGAATTAACACAATGAAAAAGAATAGGTATTTATTTTTTCTTGACTTAGATGTTCATGGAAAAAAAGATAATAATATGTGGGTAGTCAATTATATTTAATTTAAAAATTATATTATATTTTGCCGCACAAATCTGTTGGGACAAGACTCAATATTATTTTGTGGCTGTAAGACAAGACACTATATTATTTTCTTTGGCGCAAATTTCTTTGATAAGACACTATATTATTTTCTTGTGGCGCAAATTTCTTTGATAAGATACTATATTATTTTCTTGTGGCGCAAAGTTCTTTGATAAGACACTATATTATTTTCTTGTTGCGCAAAGTTCTTTGATAAGATACTATATTATTTTGTGGTGTAAATTTACATGAGAAGTTGTGGAGCCATCATCAAGCAGAGTGGCGGACCCCACCACCATGTGGGATAAATTAATTCCAGGGAAAGAAGATAAAGGTGAACAATGATAAAAATAGAAACAAACGATTATTTTTATGATTTAAATTATAATTTATATGTATCGAAATAAAATAGAAATAAAATAATAAGGTAACACAAAGGTCATGTCATTGTGTTTTTAACGATTTAAACAGAAATTTTATGTTTATTTAAAACCACTGATGGGATCCTGTAATTATTTTTTATTGTTCATCTTGGAAACTTGATCACAGGTTATCTGAGCCCTCTCAACCCTAGACTAAATCTACCAAAAGTTCCTCTGCAATGCTTCAAGAATAAGGATCGAATTGCGAAAGAATCGCTTCTTCAGATTCACGTCATACTCCCGCATTGAAGCTCATAATTTTCGAAATTCAAAATGCTTTCGAAATAATGACTCTCAGTATGGACTGGCAACAATAATAAAAACAAAACAACTAATAAAATATTTCACATAATATTTCAAATAGATATCAACTTTATTCATGGTAATAATAACAGCAGTTAAAAACTGATAATACACTGATTCGATATATAAAACCTCACAAATCAATGATATATTTCTATGACACAATAAATCATGTATAAAGGTAGTAAAAAGGGAATATCTTCAAAGGTGGCATAATTGATGGGATTTTAATTAAAGATTTTTCAACCACATAGGATTATTTGTACGTTCACCTAACACGCTAATCAATATGATAGGTTTATTAATCTTATTAGAAGATTATGTTTGATTACGATAGTTAAAATATATTCAAATGATAACATAACTTGTGTAATAGAATTGACAGATATAAAAATGTATTTATTACTGGGGAAAGTACGTATATACAAGGAAGTGTAGTAGAAAAATTTATTATTCAATAAAAATACAATTACTGAGAACATTTTGATTTGGACAATAAATTAAGCGAACTAATAATAGACGCTGATAATTTATATTGGAACTGGAGAGCGCTGGTCTTCCTCCCACCAGGGTCTCAAAGATGAGGAAAATCCTCTCATACTCATTTTGTTTCTCATAAGTTAATGGGGTCAAAAAGCTGTTGCCACCTTAGTAAAATTTTAGACCCGTACAGAAACTTTAAAAAAGGTCACTCCTAAAATGGTGTATCCAAAAAGGGGAACGTTCACACTTGAATGTTATCCAATGTGACCCGTCTACGGTGGAACAAGTACGAGTATTGTTCAAAATCAGAGTTTTTAGATCGAAATTATCAAAATAATATAAAAAATATCTACTTAATTCTAAATTAAAAATAATCACAATCCACAAAAACGTAGTTCTATTCAGTTCGGTTTTGAGGATTCTTTTTCGGTTGCTAAAGACCAAAATCAATTAATTGTGGCTTTTGTTTTTATTTGTTACCGGGGACCGAAAAAGAAGCCAAAACGAAACCTTACCGATAAGAACCGCATAATGTGTGAAACGGGCCTTTATGTCATTGTTTGGTAAACATTATTTTATTTGAACAAATCGTGATTAACGTAATTGAAACACGACGTGAACCGAATTTAATGTCAATTAATTTATTTTATGTTACATTAATAAATACAATAATTATATTTTGTTAAAATCAATTATCCTCGTAAATGGACTTTTAGGGGGTCTAATGGTTTGAAAATGGGTGTTCTCACACATTTGTCACATGTTTAATTTATTTACAGTTTATTATGTACTGCTCATCATTTAACAAAATAATCCACTTATACTTAATTATATTTCTATGTGTAATTGTAGCACTTATTACATACGCGATAATAAAAATTCTGGTAAATTTTCATACGAAAGTATTGAGAAAAAATACAGGTATTCTGTAGGTACAATATTTTGATATTAACCAATCGATTAACTGGCTCCTTTGAGATCCCACTTCGGGGCACGATAAAACGTCGCATTGTTATGGTCAAGATATGGAAGGGTGGGGGGCATTTCCAGAACCACAAAAGTTCGTTGTCTTTCCAATATTTTCTTACGGGGGGACGAGACATGGACAATGAAATGGCCGGGAAAGACAGAGAATCGATGCCTTCGAGATGTGGTGCTAAAGACGTTTGCTTCGTATCCCCTGGACGGCCAGAAGAACCAATACGTCAATTTTAAGAGATTAAGCATAACAGTTAGACTTTCCTCCTTGTGTTTGAAGCAGATTCTCCGGTTCTTCCGACACATTGTCAGGAGAGGTGAAGAGAGTCTGGAAAAGTTGGCGGTCCTTGGTGGTGTTGAAGGTACGCGAGGCAGAGGAAGAACACCCACGAGATGGACAGACCAAATTAGGGCAGATACAGGCACAAGTTGTTGGAGCGGTGCGCACGGCGATGTGTCGGGAGAGGTGGAGGATGATTATACATGATGTTGTTACGGCAGAGAGAGTACCAGGTCACGACCCTCAGTTATGAGGACTAACGACGATGATGATGATGATTAACTGCTCCTTTGAGATCCCACTTCGGGGCACAAGAAGGCAACAAGATCTCTTTACTGCGCTCAATCTGGTTTCTATTAATAAAAAGTTTGAAACTGTTCAAACGAAAAATAGTTGAAGCATTTCTTCCATGGAATTTCATTTTTAAAGCCTTGGTACGACATTTTTTCCAGTTAGTTAAGATTATTAAGTTCCTATTAATCAATTGAAATTTATTTTATAGATAAAGAGTAGGTATTTTCATTATTTTTCTCAACAAGTCAACCCCTCCAAATTTAGATAGGATTCAAGTGAAAAACCACCCGGCTAACATTATCACTATAAGAGGGTGCATTTATAGTTTATACTAAACGAAAAGATTATGTTTTATTGATCGTTGATATAGTCACCAAGAATTAACAACGAGAAAGAACTCTCATCGCCAATTCATTAATTCTTGCTCGTTGTTGTTCCCATGGTGTCCAATATCAACGATAAAATAAAGTATACTCTACTTCTAGCTCCGGCTCCGGTTCTTTTGGTGTATTTACACACTACATAATACAATACTGAAAGGAATGAAGGCTGAAAGGAATGGTTTGAATTGATGAACATACCTGATTATTATAAAAGAAAGTCAAGAATATTTCAGAAAATAAGTAATAAATGGTTCTTTCTCTTCTCCTAACCCTTAACAGGTGATGCAATATCCTCTTGTCTCTTACTTACTGTATTCAGAAAATACTATATTTCTTTTATTGTATGAAACCGAATTCTAGAAACTTTTAGTAGGTTTGCTCTTCTAACTAAAGGAATATCGGTCGTTGTTTATTCTTAAGGAAATATAATATATCTAACAATACCATGTTGCTCGATTGCTCCATTAGAAGAATATTATTTCAAGGCCGGCGTTGAACTGAAAAACAATGAAGACAACAATAATAGCAATAGCAATATCTGCAAGATGAATGGGTACACGGAATACTTACGAATATGAGCCAGTCAATGGAATGTGAACAAATAGCGTGTTTTAATTAACACCACTTTCACATACACATCATTCTGCGCCTCACAAGATCTACGAGCATTAAGCAAATATAGCACCGTCATTCAACCTCTGCTAGAACAAACAATGTACGACTTACGTAGCTTAGAAATAGATTTTTTTGTTTCAATCCTATTCGTTGACTTATAATTTTTTTCTCATAGATACATCTTTGTGTTGTATTCTGTGCCTTATCTTATTGTAACAGAGCGTTTAGTGTATTATGTCCGCTACTCAGATTAATTTTGAAGAGTGGTTCTTAACCTGGGTCCGATCGAACACCAGGAGTTCAGTCAGTCATGGCAGTCTCGTGGGTTCGGCGAAAGTCAAGATAAACACCTGACTCATATTAAGAACTTATCACTGAAACCTTCTTCAAATTTAGAAGGGTTCAGTGAATTCGGGTATGAAACTGTTGGGGTTCAGTTCAGTTCTTGCAAAAAGATATGGAACCACTGATTTAGAGGGTTGTTGAGAAGGTATTGTTTTCGGTAGTCGAAAAACAAAGTCAAATCAAAGCGATCACTTTTTCTTCTAATGAACTTATTTATTTGCAGTTTTTCTAAATACATTATTTCCTTAAAAAAAGGTATATTATTATGTATAAAATAAATGACAACGTAAATTTAAGTAAAAAAAAAGGGTTAATATGTGTTAGAAAGAAAAAAATATATACATTATACTTGAAAATTACTAAAAAAAACAGTGAATTTCTTTAAAGTTTCATTTTCACCTAACGTAGAGTCAAATCCAGAAACAGAGTATACTTTCTGTTATGGTTGATACTGGACACCATGGAAACATTAACAATCAAGAACTAATTGACAGATTATTGTCCATATTAACGCTCAAGAAAATATACATACTTCCAGCTCTGGCTTTGTTTTCGTTTCATTGAAATGCCCCCTAAGAGTAGAATATACATACAATTTTTTAAGTGAAAGAATCATAGCCCAGTAGAATCCAGTTAAACTTATTTTGGCAAAATAAATCATTGTAGTGGTACTCACAAACCTTATCTTCATAATATAATAGATTTATAGGGCTTTAATGGCATTTAGCCCTAAGGAAACAAGAATTAAATATTGCAATGTAACAACATTTATTTATCTCTACAAAAACAAGGTATCAGCCCTCTACTTTACTATTCATGATGTGATACACTCAAAACTAAGTACTATGTTTTGGTTTCTTTCGAAAGCACCATACAAAATAGCGCTAAATATAAATATTGATAGTATACGGAGAGTGTTTAGAGAGTGGTGAAGGTTGCGTGTTAACATATGAAGATTATTAAAGCTGACATAAGAATGAGTAATCGCTTTCAAAAGACCCCTTGGTAATGCTTATAATGCAAATTCTAGCTTTCCTTGGGAGCTCGGGATACGAATGTATAATTAAAATCAGCAGGAGAATCCAACTTCAGCAGAGTTCCTAATTGCGTGTCTAATGAGAGTTTAGTGTCGCGTCTTTGCGAAGCTAATCTTCGTGTATGAGAGAAAGATGCTTAAGTTTACAAAAGAGATGAAGTAAAAACATAGGCGAGTTTTAAAGTAAAATCGGCTAAATCGTCACACCTCTGTAATTCTAGATTCCGCGACCAAGTAAAACCATTCACTCATTTATAGCGTAGAGAGAAACCTCTGTTGTGGGTGCGACTATCCTCAAGCAGCGCCGCCATTGTATCATGTCAGCCATCTGCGCAAAATTCAAAAGTCCTGGGTCCCCTTTCCCGAATGTCAATCGATGCGTTTTCTAAGAGAATTTTTATAACTTTAGCATGATTCTTTAAGAAAACATACAAAAATCATAAAAATTCTATTAGAAAACCCATCGACCGACATTCGAGAATGGGGTTCCTGATATGAAATTGTGTGTCGATTACAGCATGAGGTACCTAAGCGAAAAGTGTCAAAAGAGAAAAAAAATGTATGTTATGAAAAACCATTGTAATATTTGGAAGGTTTTTCGTAAATGAATGGGCACCTCTAATAGAACCCACAAAGAGTACGAAACAATTTGAAAATCGGTGACGGAACCGCTCTTCTTCTTCGACCATGTGCGCTCCCTAGTTGGAGCATATGGACTCCACAAGTCTTCCCACGCCACCTTGATCCCTGCAGTCTTCACCGCCACATCCCAGTGGATTCCGGCACCTTATAATTTTAGCACTTTTAAACTAAACAATACTTGTATTTATTTTACTATTTTAAAAGCCATTTAATAAGCTTATTCAAAAACTTAAATGTTTTATAATATATGTTTATCTACTAGAACGTTGTCGGTTAATATGGCCCACCATATAAACAAAGGAGACAATAAAATCACTTGCCATATTAAGCCCTGTTCTACTGATCTATACTTGGAGCGTCTCGTTTTGTTAATTTTGAATTGAAAAAAAAATACGTTCACATAATAAAGATCATTTAAACAGATTTAAACTGCGATGTTGCACTTTCACGATAAATTTATAGAAAAGTGCTACTTTTTTCTTCGTCTATTAAGAAAAAGTTTTGGTGTAAGGTGGTTCATATTAGATTATCACGCAAATGATCCATACATCCCGACCTTACTCTACGCGTTCAGAAACAAAAAGGATATAATCTTCATTATTGCTGGGTACTTGTCTAGAGGATAACTGTTGGTCGTCCTACGAAGGCAGGGAAACAAAATGGCTGGAAGTGCCTCCAAGGAGGAATAACGACAGCTCTTGGGAAATTATCAGCGAGTACGTCCTACTTTCCTTTCTCGTAGCTTTGACTTTTACAGCGACACGAGGTTCCTCTCAATTTCCCAGGTAGACATCTGCCAGGTGCTTCATCCTAATAACGAAGGTGAAAAATATCATTTTGAATTCCGTTTTGGACACCGATAACAGTGAAAAATATGGCAATAAATATAAATAAAAACAGAGAAAATTGTGTTATACGCGGAAACGATGGTAAGATCAAATTTCTTCCACATGAATATTGAAACGCTACGTAATAAACGTAGTAATTGTGTTTGATGCATTGTATTTAACATTATTATAAGTCCGCTATAAAAATAAATATTATAATCCATAGATCCATAGAAACTCATCAATGATCCATAGAAACGCTACAAATTTAAGTTATTTTTTCATAAACAACTTTTGACATAATGCTTATTTTATGGTTTAGGTAATTAGAAAAAAAAAACATATAACTTTACAACTGCCTTCTTCTACTGTTTTGAAGGCTCGCTAATTATTGTGATCCCTTCACCGAAAAAAATGCACAATTTAATTGTTTTTGTCGTCGCCAACGAAGTTATTTTAAGATAAAAAAAAATGAATGTTGTACCTTATATGTACAAGACATGTAGTTTTCAACTGCATAGGTACATCAAACATATCGGTTGGTGGGGAAAAATTAGGATTAAAAATTCCAATGTGTTTTTTGACCTATCTGATTACTTAAATGTTATTGAAAATGACATTCTACGGTAGGTATTGTAAATATAATATATTATAGTATTGAATAATTTAATGTTTCCTATAGCGATCAATATTATAGCCCCTTAAGTGCTGACAAAATAGCCCGCACGTTCTGCGGATGCCTCATAAAATCCTAGTGTATAAAAAAAAAGCAAAAACCGAGTATTCAAAAACCATTTGCGAATAGGATGCACGTGGTAGTCAGGAAACTAATGCAAAATAGAGTTGATAGGAGGTCTTTTGTTCCACATGCTTCACCTACATGCTCATTAGGGATTTGGTAAGAAATTAAAGATGTAAAAAGTAACAAAATAATATAACAAGAGGAACGTAGATAGAGAGTAGAAGAAAGGGTTGTTACTAATTGTTGAGGCTTTTCTCTGAAACATGTCTGAACAGATACAACAATACAATCTGATCCGCTTTGATGTGTGTTTAATTATTAGAGGGAGGGAGCAGTACTTTGCGAGGGAACAATATTCCATCATGTGATTATTGTACGAACATAACAATTCATAAAACATAATTACAAAGGAAATGTCTGCGTGGTGTTCTTTATACGTCATATATGAAAACAATCTGAAATTCTCTTTATTACTATTGTTAGGTACACTATACATACAGCTCAATGTAGGTGTAATATAATCTAGGAATACACAATATTATACTAGCAGCAGAGACTGTAGGACGACAGGTATAAGAATGAAAAAAAAATGAATTTTAACAAACACAGTTGCATTTTCACGATTTTTTTTAATCTCAAGGGGTTTCGTCTTACTTGCGTAAACATTTTCAAGAGACCTACTCATAGTATTATAAAAAAACATGTGGAGATCGTGTGGTTGAGATTCGGAGATATCATCCAAACATCAGATAAGACGTATTGAATATGATTTCAACGTCCCGGAGGTGGTTTCAGGCAGAAGACCTAATATCCTCTGGAAACTACTATGATGTCAGTGATCTGGGGCTAATTCACGAAACGGTCTTAAAACGATCTAGCTGCGATCTTATTCAAATCATAGCCCTTGCAGACACCTTTAAAATTTAAATAAATAAATTTGTGAATCAGTTCAACTAAATCTATATCGGTTGCAATTTTCTCGATAGATCTGCACTTGTCAATAGTACAAAAAATACTACATTTTTTAAAAACTACTTGTACAAAACAAATTTTAGTTATCACGCCAGCAGAGTTTCAAATAACCTGTGACCATGAAGGGCGTGAAACATGTCAGGTGCATTAAAATTGTGGAAGAGTTTAAAAGTTTGATGTGAGGGATTTATTCAGATGTGTTATTCAAAATATTGTTAAGTCATTATTTGAAAATTTGGGAACGCGATGGTAAAGAGTTTGAAAACCGGTTGCTTGTCTGTTTATGACAGATTAGAACGTTTGGTATTTTTACATATTGAATGGATGTACGGGGAAACCATTTTTAGAAAAAATATTGTTTAAAGGGATTAGTAGAGAAGGCCTTGTTTTGAAATAGCATATTTGGCCCTCGATAGGACAAATAATTGTTGAAGAAGTTTAGTCTGAATCTACCCTCCGATGGGAGACGTTCTTAAGTTTTGAGTTGAAGTGTTTGAGTATGGAAGTTGAAATATTACATTTGATAAATTCGCGTTTGATAAAACTTAGAGTCTTCGGTGTTGGATTAAGCCTTCTGTTTAATTATTATAATATTATATTGACTGTTTAATTGGGCTGGCCAAAGAGGGAGGTCGCGTGGCGGAACGTTAGATTGGACAGCCCCGTGGTAATTCAACTTCCAACTATGAATGTGACGTGTTTATTTTCGTTTTGTGCTTTTTGTTAAATATTTGAAGGTATGCAGAATTTTGGGTGAGTGACCAGATTTTTTTGATATTAGAATTCGTATGGACACAGAGAGATGTTTTCTTGTGTGGTATTTTGTTTGTTGCTTGGTTGCCCCGCCAAGCATGCTTATGAGCAAGTTGCTCGATTGGTTTTAGCTGAGAGATATATGGCCGATGCGTTACGGCATTGTTCTGAATATTTGTGATTTCTGTGTGCCATTGGGCTTATTGTATTGCAGCATGTACCTCCCTGTATTGTTTTCACACGTCACATGTCAAGCACACGTCGCGAATTGTTATCTGTCATTCGCGGGTTACCCCATTTTCCGATACCAGTGATGTGACCTATCTTTAATGTTTATTTTTCAATTCGGTTAGGAATTTCATATTTAGAACCTTCTAGCAAGCTTAGTGTAGAATTTTCATTTGTAAAAGTAGGTACGTCGGTGTGTTCCCCGAGAGAGTAATTATTTTGTTATGAATATTCGGTCGCGATATTATGATATTCTGAGCTTGTTATTGCCCGCGCCGGTGTAAATCTATTGAAGTTAAAGTTACGAAGCCCGTATAATAATATGTAGTATGTCAGGAGGGCTGTGGACTGAAGATATACCTCACATGACCCTCCGGGAGAATGGGTTGACTGAATTGGACGCTCTTCAGCTCAGCTCAGGAAGCTCCCTTCGAAAAAGCAGTGCACAAGCCCAAGATGGTGAGCCACTCGGAATCCTACTGAGGAAAACTTGCGGCCCGACGAACAGCCCACGGATAGTACGTAATTTGACTAGAAGGTTGATTTTTTTGTTCGTCTATAAAGTAATTGAACGTTCATTTTGATAGTGAGATCGATAATAATTAAATGCACGCGAGGTAGACATTAAACTTGTTAATAGGCAGGATCGTTTTGACTGTAGCTAGTCGTGGCATATTTTTCGCGTAGTAAAATCCTGTCCTATTTTGAGTCTTTGCCGGAAGTACGTTTAGGTATTTAGAGTCAAGAGTTAGATAGTTAAAATATAGCTTTCAGCCCCTGTAGTCTGTACACCATCATGAACCTTTTCCGTTTGTCTATATACACTATATCTGATAGCCGAATTTCGGCCCCATTTTGGTACCTGTTCGAGGCGTGAGGTCGCATCGAAACTGGGCCAGTCTCGGACCTTCGGAGTTTTATTTTTGCCTGAATTTTGGCAAGAAGGTTCGTTTGACATGGAAGGCCCTCTTTCGGTGGCTAATTCCTCCCATAGACCTCGATCATGCTTATCAAGTTTTTAATTTAAATTTGATGTCATTCTGTGTTATTTCGTCTTAATTTTATGCCAGGCTTAGAGATTAGTCTGAATTGATCCTCAAAAAATTATGAAATTAACAGGTGTCTGAAAGGGCTAGAAATTTGAATTGTTTTTGTACCGTTTCGTGAATACCCCTCCAGTGATATAAATACTTCGAACATCATAATTTTGACATTTAATTTTGTGTAAGGGGAATATGCGTTGTCTTTTTCATTTCATGAACACAAAAATTTCAAAATTCAAATGCGACATAGAACAGAATGTAATGAAGAAATACCTATATAAAATGAAGCTTTCATTGGACGAAATGAAACGTCACAAGGCATTGCAGTACACGATGCAAATTAGATGCAGCAGCAGAGATTCCACACGGGACTAGATTCTTTGATATTATCTGCATTTCTTAGAGAAGCAGATTTGAATTTGAGATGAAACTTGTATGGAATACAGTAAAAAATAAAAGAAAATTAAATAATTCGAAATGAAACTTCCCTGATATAAGATACTCACTGAGAATGTTACTTACGCCGGGATATTATCATCTTAACGTAGAGAATATTGATAGGCAATGGTTAGAATAATCAGTGTAGTGAAAGCTACATAAACCAATAAAAGAGCGCTTTATCTTGTAATTTTAATCGATTGATTAATTACTCAAATCACTATATAAAAAAGGAAAATAAATTAATATCACTTGGTTATACCAGTTTTATTTTGATTTTAGTCAATTTTTCACAATTCAGGGGGGTGCACGCTGAAGAACACAATCGGCGCTACTGACAGGGCATACATGTGACCAACCACTGGAAGTTCTTGCTCTGAGGATTCGGATACGGTGAGTTATTTAGTATGCAAGTACGTACTTCATTAATAATTTCAAATATTAAAAAATGTACAAGCAAAGTAAATTAATAGAACCCAAATAAATAAAGAGACCGTGGATCGGAAATAAAACCATCAGAGAAATAACGTCAATGGGACCAGACTAGGCACTTCAAGAAGAATATCTACAATAAAACCTTTCTGAACCATTTTTCATACTCAGCAAAGCATCTAGAAGATTGGCAACGATCAGGCATGTTGCCAGGTCCGGGGTTGAGAGGTCCACAAAGAATCTTCTGGACAATAAGCCCGAGACCAAGACAGTCGCTGATGGACAACGCCCCTCGTAACCTAAACGTGTTGAGTATGAGAGATTAATAAAAATGCGTTGCGCAAGGCAGCTTGGAAAACCATTGTTCAGGGCGCCAAATTAAGTAAATTAATTTTTGGAAAAGTTTTGCGCAACCGCACTTCACTGGTAATATTCCTATGAAATATATTAAAATACAACTTATATAGTGTGCGACTTTCGTGATCCAAGTACCTATTTCTAGTGAAGCTGTTATTGAGAAATTTGCATAGGTATTACCGGGATAAAGTTATAGACCGCGCGCTGCTAACTTAACTAAAAACATCGCCGACTCGTATGAGAATCCCTTATATATGCGGGAGCCATGCACCTGGGGGTGTAGATTGTAGAATAATTTAGATTTCAATATCGCTCAAGTGCAGGATCCTATTCAAACCAGTGTGATAGTTCTACGGTATATGAAGGAACACTAATTTGATATTTATCAGCTGACAGGATTATAAGTTAATGCGTTCTCACATAGAATTAAGTACCTATTCAAAATGCACATAAATTCAAAGTCTACACAATTGGGGAGCTAATCTGATAACATTATTCTACAAACTTTGATAGCAATCTTTATTAATTTATTACGACTAAAGTAAGTTTTTTCATTTGAAAGGCCAGCATTGTTTGAGCACTTCAATTTGACGCAAAACGTGAGATTTTTTCAGTGCTTTGTTGAAAAATCAGTTTCACCCAGCATTTCAGAGAGCTTTCCAACATTTCGTTTTCTAATTCTTTTAATTATTTTTATACTTTTACTTACTTCTTGTATGGTTTGTTGATTTCAGCTTTGATGGCTTTCTATTGCTTATGTTATTTTAGTTTTGTTATTCGACATTCAATTGATGAAAAAATTTTCAGTTGAAACGCTATCATAAAGGCAATCCAAGTTGCAGTTATATT
This sequence comes from Mystacides longicornis, assembly GCA_963576905.1. NCBI lineage: Eukaryota > Metazoa > Arthropoda > Insecta > Trichoptera > Leptoceridae > Mystacides > Mystacides longicornis. The sequence goes on along the minus strand of OY756426.1, from coordinate 19,927,638 downwards.
TTAATTAAGAATGATAATAAAATATACAATTATTTTATAAACTTTCTTTTGAACTTGACTACAATCTCAAAATTTTCAAATCATTAAATTATGTACTAAACTGGAGGAACATCACAATTACTAAAAGCGTTTCCTCTCAACTATCGGTCGTTCCGAATGTGAGACATTGTTTTGTCTCAAGATTTCGAGCGAATAAAGATAATTATATGGTCCTTCGAAACGGATTGCGTGTAAAAATATAAATTTACAACTTTTTATAAGTAGGATCCAACTCAAATAAGTAGAATTGAAGAAAAACATTTATTTTAATACATTTATTTATGTAGGTTTTCGACAATACAATAAAATACACTAAATCGCTCAAGAGATTTGTTTCATTTCGATAATCTTTATTGAATTGATACACATTATGTAACAACGTATAAAGCATTAACTATGGAAAACAATATTAAGATGTTTATATTTATAATCAAATAGTATGCAAACTCTAGTAAATGTTAATTAGGAGGAATTAGCATTTAATTCTGCCACATAAGCAATTCCTGAATTAATTATTGTATTACATTCATAGGAACATAGCTACTAGTATTACATATTATAATATGCGTGTGGAATTATAATGTATGACAAGTAGACGTCATTTCATGATTCAATAATTTGTACTCCAGAAATATATACATATATATATGTACAATAACAGTTAATTCATCTACAGTGGTTTAAATGACGATGAAACTATAATAAAGCTCCGAGATCTAATCAAGCTAATAAAAAGTGATTCATTATTTCTAACCCTCACGAGTGAAAATCACTCAAGAACAAAATAACATGTGAGGTAACATAAAATAAGATCGCGTGTGAATATAGAGCAGTGGTCGGCAAACTGAGGCTTTTGGTCTTTTCAAGAGAAGATAATTTCGTTACTGATAACATTTGTTAAAAAACAACGTTGGTATAAATGAAGCTTCTACGATAGGTTTCAGGAATTAAAAAACAGCAGAGTGATCCAAGTATTCGTCAAAAACCCTTTTAATACTTTGAGAAAAAAAAACCTACAAATCCAAGGCTTTTCGTATTAATTGTCAGTATATAAGTTTAGATGTATAGATGAAATTAAAGTTCTCGAATATAATAAAATTTAATGAAGGTATATTTTTTTTCTCATCACGCAGTTTTCCGGAGGGGGTAAGCATAGAGAATATACTTCGCTTCACTCAACAGCATAACGTTTTGCTACCTAATTTTTTTATATAAAAATGAATCTGTGCTCACTAAAAGTCAACACAAATACTATACACTCTTTGACTATTTCATAGTAAGCTACTTAAGTTTTTGTCGTGAAAGAGAAAGATGGTCACTACCTAGGATCGAAACCTTGACCTCCAGTACGAAACAGTACGGCTACCAACCACTTCACATTGCTTCCTATACCCTGTTATCCTGACTTGGTCCTCTTCTAAGACGGCGCCGATATGATAATGAAATCGCAATAAAAAATAATATAACCTAAGTACAGATATTTCAAGAGTCATTCTTTGGCGGAAAAGTTTGCCCGCCACTGGTATAGAGTGACGTTCCGTGTAAAAAAATAGGTCCAACATTTAATATTATCAAAATAAATCCTTTCCCAGTACGCTTTTTTTATTTCCCCGCGTTGCTTGGAGGTGATACGAGGGTAGGAAGTAATAAGAAAATAGCAACTGAGATTGACTCGTCCTTGAAAAGTGCGCACGACGACGTAGGCTTTTGGTGAATTGTTGTTGCTTAGTAGGGAACTTTTCAGTGAGCCCTCGTATCAGGAATTCTTTGACATTTTTCGCCATGATAAATAACGGAAATAAATAACAACCAGAAACCGTCGCTACCTACAAACATTTTATTTTTTCACCGCTCAAAAGAATAATGGTGTAGCAGTAGCAACATATATCTACCGCTAAAGGAATTCTTTACCTTTTTCTAAAATATGTATAAAAATATGAAAAAAAAACCTGTCAAAAGAGTTATTTTCAGATTTGAAGTAAATCATTCATGGAAATTCACACACTTATGTTTAGTTTTGAAATTGTTTAATTAACAGCCATGCGGGAGATACTTGTTATTGGAGTACTGGATATTCTATGTTTTTGTTTCATGATTTTTGTTTGTTTGTATTGTCCATTGTTCTGTTGATGTCTCTTATTAATAAATAAACAAGTACAACCAAATCCGCAGGCTCAACTCAAACTTAGATGGACATGCTCAAAGCTTCTAGGGGATTGTAGAAGACGCAAGACCGATCAAATTGTGTAGGGAATGGTGATAAACTTCGTACTTATAAGATCATTATTGGAGGGTAATACCGAGGGACGACGTGGTGTGGGCAAAAGACAGTTATCATGGCTCCGCAACATACGAACTTGGACTGGAATCTAAGACAATCGGCGAACTGATAGAGACAGTTAGGCGTTTGTCGATTGTTCAGGCATGACTGGGCATTTCAATAAGAAGAAGAAACAGAATTGATTATCCATTTTACTGTATTTCCATGCCTCCTGTAATCGCGAATAAATTTCGTATTGTCTGCTCGTTTCTAATCTGAATATTAAACCGGAAATCTAATTCATAATTTCAAGTTTAAAAGACATCTTCAAGCTTCAAAAAAAAGTCGATGTTCTAATATTTAGGCATGGTCCTGTAAATTTGTGTGTGAAGACGCACTTTAACTAAGATAAATTTGAATTATAATGATAGACATCATAACACTTTGGTACCTACTTTTGAATACTCCCTGTATCAATTGTGTACTTCATAAATCAAAATATATTATACGCTGTTTAATAATAACACATAAGAGACGTTGACACATCGCTGACATCGCGAAAACACTCAACACACGGATTGGTTTTCTCTTTTTGAAATTATCGTTGTCAAGTCGCTCTCAGCGAGGGTAATGAATTTCATAAAAGGAAAATAAAATTCACGACAGTCTTTTCAAAAATAAGATATGAAAAAACTCCATACATTATGTCACAAAGCGTCTGAAATGAAACAGAAAAAAAACTGTCTACGCAAAATTATATTTCCTACCATACTAGCTGATATCCGACGCATTGCTGCCATACAAGAATTACTTACTCTATATAATTGGAAAGTACGTTCGTAACTCGTATTTTCGTTGAAACATTCTAAAGTCTAGACCCACGCAATTTCAGTTATCATACATATGACAAAACGAGTGCAACATCAGGAAATATTTTTCATACTTATAATTTTCGTCAGTGAGTCGACAGTATATCTTTGAAAATTAATAGTAACTTGTATCCGCGGTTTAACATAAATCTTCGATAAAATATATGTAAATATTATTCTTTATTTAAATATTGTAATGAAGATACAATATGTGAAACCTACTTGATTAGAGTTTCCTACATATTATAATTGCGCAAGTAGATAGACGATGAAATGTAAATGGCATGTTCCGTTTATCTTTTGCCGAGAGTTCAAAGCATGAAATAATGCGAGCCATGCTCTTGCAAATCAATACGTTCATTTCAAATTTCCCGCCCAAATATGAATATTCCTTTATCCTGATACCTGGTATTTTCTCCAAACCACCATTGTAGATCTTCCTTTTTGTTTAAGTCTCTTAACACTTTTCAAACCTGTGGGGCTTTTATGAGTTTTATCGAAAGCTAATTGCACGCTAATAAGCGCTTATTAGCGTGCAAATTAATAGTGTTCTTCTAAGATCAAACGATCGAATCGTTCGATCATTTTGATTGGATTATTTTTCAAAACTCTTTTGACGATCGTTTCGATTTTTGACCATTGAAAACTTGTACTAGGGGTTCTGATTACAAGAATAAGTGACCTTTCAGTTTTATATATTCGTGTGTATGTTCACTACGTCACCCAACTTTAAGCGGGGAGTACGCATCAGAAGAACGGATTGGAAATGTGGACTGTAAAAGGAATTACTCACTTATCGAGGTGCTGGTTGATTTCTTTATACTTATTCCTGTTGTGTGAGCCTCTTCTTATGCACAGTATTTTCAGAATGATGAACCGCCGATCGTATTTTACCGAAACGCGTACCGATTTTCACGTTCTTCGAAGAAGTGAGTCAAAGCATAGGATCGGAAGGGAAATGCGATCGCTTTTTTTTGCACTCATTTAAAGAATGGTTTTTAAAAACGACGTAATATTCGTAAATGCAATAGGTACGTACCTACCTACCCAGTACTTCATCATGTTGAATATGGAATAGTGCATATTTTAAACAAGAAATGTTGTACGGTCAATGAATTGAAAATATAACAATCTTCAGCATACAGAAATTAGCATAATTATTTTTGCAAACAAAAAAAATAAACTCTGCTTCATAGCACAAATTAAAAATAAATTACCCATCTAAGTTATTCTTTAAAAATATGAAGATATTTTTTTGAGACACATTAATTAAGAAAAACAATTAAAACTAAATTGAAAATTATGACAAACGTACCCGCCGTAATGACTTAAGTTTTTTTATAATCTTCATAATTACCTAAAATAAGTGTATAAACTAACTCCCTGAAAATATTATATTAAACCTTTTTACAGATAGCATCAAAAAATGAAAAGAATGCCACTTTCTGTGACGTACTTGTATATTTTTTTGTGAAATGTATTGAGAGAAAAAAATCCAAGGTAAGTGATAAAGTATTGTGAGAATAAACTATATCAATAAAAATAAATACACGTGATATATGGTAAGGAGAGTAGCTAGGCTGAAAACAAAGCGGGTATCACAAGCAGGTATGGGAGAAGAAGGTCTGAAAACATCATTTGATTATTTGATGCAAATGAAAATAATAATTGTCATTAAACTTGAAAAATACTCGTATGTGTGTGTATAGAAGTGTCAACCCCATAATTATATAGATCTTTTTATATCGCTATTTTTCATACGACATGTACCTATCAATCATTTTAATTTTAATCATACTCAATACAGATTAATTTATAAACTTTTAACAGGAAGGGATTAGGCATCTTCCTATTTAAAAAATTTTGTACAATTTTTTTTGTCAATAAATAAAAAAAAAAAAAAAAAAAACATTTTAATTAAAATGTTAATATAATTCCCAACATAATATGATGAAATGCTTGAATAGATTCGTAATTAACGTTGATTTTACCCTTGAGTTGCAACGTCCGAAATTCAATAATTTGACCGCTTCGGTGAATTCAAAATTAATAATTATAATTTGGTTCTATTGAAACAAATCAAGACTATTATAATTAATAATTTTAGATGCGACATAAATGACGAACAAAATTCATAACTGCGTAGCATGATCACATAGATCAAACGGACAATAATAATTAGATATTAAAATCGATATCCACACGTCACATATGACAAATAATATTGAATGAGTAAAATTTACCAATAATCAAAAGCAGATCATTTTAATCAAAATAATAGTGGTTGATAGACCAGCGGTTGCGACGCCGGCTTTCGCACTGTTTCGTGCGGAGGTCGTGGGTTCGAATCCCGGCCGTGTCGACCATTTTCCGCTTTCACGACACAAGCATTTGCTTGCCGTGAAAGATGTCATAAAGTGTATTTGTGTTCACTTCGAGTGAGCACAGATTCATTTAAAAAAAAAAAAAGTAGGTACCTACCTACAATTACATACTTATTAAAAATACTTAAATAGATTAATTAATTAATAGGTCGTAGATTCGATTCCCGTTGCCGATCATCGATTCGCAACACAAACGTTGCTTTCTGTGAAAGATGTCGGAGTGTAGGTATTTGTGTTCACTTTAAGAACGCCCATATTCATTAAATAATAGCCTATTTGAATGGGCAGTTGATATGGGGGTGAGTGTCTTCGCATGGACAGATATAGACTTTTGACATGTTGAATTTGATGAATTTGACCACCTGATAGTGAACATGATGATACCCGATAGCGAACATCTTGCGAATTACAGATGGCAGATGAACCATATTCGTGGTTGCGTCCAAAGTTGGGAAAGAGAAACAGGGGCAGGCCAATGGTGTGGTGAAATGATGACATCGTGGCTTACGCTAGTTTCGTCAAGATGAAGAAGGCACAAAAAACGTGATATTGCAACAATTGGGGGAAGCCTATGTTCAGAAACAGACGCAAGAAGGCTATAAATACGCTTCAAATCAAATCAAAACTCCCCTTGAACTCCACTTAGACTTAGAAATTAAGTTCTCAAGATCGTTTGATAAGCTGTAAGCGTATTTATTTATAGACCCTCTTATACCGTGTTCCGCTCCCTCGAAGCAGAGCTGAGGAATCTGGACATGCTGTGGGAGGAGGTCATTAACGTTGGGCAAGATCGAGCGCAATGGAGAGCTCTTGTTGCCTCCCTATGCCCCTAAGTGGGGTCTTAAGGGAGTTTGGATTTGGATTTGGAAGAGTCATTGGTTGTTACATATTCATAAAAAAAGTTGGCAAATAGTTGGTACGATAAAATAAAAGCAAATTTCGAAGTAACAAAATGGAAACGTAATAGAGGATGCTATTGGAAACATTTCAATAAACATAAAACAAGAAGAGTGGGAGATGAAAGCAATAATATTAGGATTCAGGAAATGATAAAATAAAGCCCTTTGTTATTCGGTTTAGTTTGGCACAGCGAGCTAACGACGAACCCGGGGGATTGCCGTTAGAAATATGAAAAATAAATTGTTGTTTTCTTTTTTATAAAGTTTATTTTTTACTACTTTTTTATATACTCGCTGGAGTTATTGTGGAACGAAACACAAAAAAGTAGGCACCTAATTACAATTCCTCCCTAGGGAGACTGAGCCGTGACGGGAACAAAATAAATCGACTCCTCTCACTTTATTCGATGTATTAATTTAGCGGCATTTTGTTTTTATTTTTTATTATATACAGCAAAAAATGACGTATTTCGAATTAAGTACTTGGGATAATTCAAAATATATAGACAAATTCGTTTAGTTTGAAAGGAAATAAATAGAGTTAGTTCTCTTTTCAAAATCGGAAATTATTTTCATCAGCGTACGAGACATTTAAAAACAACCCGAGTAGAATAAAAAAATCAAGAGGTCCGTCTTATGTAGGTACCTACGTACTACTTTTAATGTACTAAAATAGGGTTACATAAAACACGGTATTTAACAAGTATATTCCAATTTTGGAGACAAAATGGAGTTTTGATAAAAACCTAGATACATAGGTACGCACTTCCTGTAAAAATCATTTACCTACTTCTATTTTATAAAAACGAACAACATACCTTCTCTATGTATTTCAAATGATAAAGTAAGGTAGACTACTATAAAAAGATTTTCTCTCGGGTTCATCGATATCTTTTTTAAAACCATATCTACACAATTATCACTTGAAATTTCCGTCGATAGTCATTAACGGTTTGACAGAAAAATGTCACCTCATTCACCTTATATTAAAAGGCCAGGTCTAGGATTGCAGAGGGACTGGAAGACATCAAATGAACTGGCTGTGAAATATTAAGGAATTTTCCAACTTCAGAAGCATGGGTTCGTCAAATCAGCGGTTGATAATCGTACATTTGAATCCCGGTACCGACCATTTCCACTTTCATAACAGAAGCTTTGCTTACTGTGAAAGATGTCGAAAGTGTATTTGTGTTTACTTTGAATGAGTCCAGTAGGGCTATTCTCGTAATCAATTGCTTTTAAAAATCACTTAACGATAAGATTAAGACACGATCGCAAGCAGTCGTATTCACAAAACTATCGGAATCTAATCATAATCCTACCTTGAACTGGATCATTTTCATACTGATATTTCAAACATAACGAATTTTTAAGATATCTACTAGATATCTTGTTTTGTTAATACCAATCCGCCATTTTATGATTGTCAATCAAGATAAGAGCGTATTAAGACCGCCACGAGAATAAGGGCCCTGATTCATATTTATTTTACAATAGTTCTAAGCAGTCCGAGATAAAGCTGAATTTGACAGAGGCTTGGCAGAAAGAACTCTGAGAGAAAAAGGAGAACACGCGAATAACATAATTCTTAGTATGGATTACAGCAGAATTAGACAATAATATATGAATGTATAATTTTTTTTATCCTACCTTGATAAAAATACTTAGTAGGTACAGGAATAATAAAATATACAGTATAGGTATCTAATGGGAATATTAAATATTTATTTATTTATTATAAAAGACACCAACAGAGCATTGAAAACACATACAAAGATAAACATATTAGAAAACACATGCACCCCCCAATGCTCCAATAACAGGCGTCTGTAGCATAATTAATGTAATCCTGCGAATATTTATTTATCTTATTTATTTATTTTTATTTATTTATTTATCCACAATATACGGCAAATGCCTTTTTAGAAAAAAAAAATATATATATATATACAATACAACAGCAACAAAACAAAAGTATAGAAATAATGTGCATAGTGCACCTACATAAATTTGATATAAAAACAAGTATATAAAAAAAAGTGCATGCATTGAGTAGGTACATATACTTAATAAGATCGGAAAAAGGTAAAATAACAATAATAAATATTTCCAATAAAGTTAGTCAAACAAAGGAGTCAGAAAAAAAAACAATGATCATGTTTAAAATTTGGGATCTATAAAACAGAATAAAATGGTAAAAAAATATAAAACAAGCATTAATAATAATAATAATGATAAAATTAATAAAAGCAAAGTGTCACCGACAACAAACGGTCTAATCTCAATAAAATTATAAAATTTAAAAAATATAGTGAAAAAAATTAATAAAGACTAAAAATAGAAGTAAAAAAAATAATAAAAAAAAATAGCCAATACTAATAAAATAAAAAATTAGCGAATAATATGAACAAAATTAGCAAAAGGATAGCCATCACAAGTCAGGAGACAGAGCTTTTTTAATACCAGATTTATAAGAGGAGTAGCTGGCACTGTATATGTCGATTATATGAGCATATTGGTTTCCTAGGCGTTGCAGTCTATTTAGCGCTGAGTTATAATTATACCTTGTTGTAGATTCCCCTACGTAAAAAGGGTATGACTGCCTTGTTGGTCTCACTGGTACATGGAAATTTAGTTTGGACAAAATTTCGGGGCAGTCTATTTGCCCATGTATAATTTTATATAACGTCATTAAATCTGACAGCACTCTTCTATCGCCAATTTTTTGAAGCCTGAGGCTTTCGTACAGGTAATCGTAATCAATGTCTTCATACGCTATTCCAAGTCTGTAGTTTATATGCCTAAGAAATTTTCGCTCAACCTTGTTAATCTTATTCCTATGAACCTCGAAATCCGGGCACCAAACCGAGGACCCATACTCCAAAACACTACGTATTAGGGATATATATAATGTCCTAAGAGTACTTATATTCGAAAACGGCCTACAGATCCTCAGAATGAAACCGAGAAGTCTCAATGCCCTTCCGGAGATATTATCAATGTGTGGAATGAAGCTTAATTTACGATCGAAAGTTACTCCAAGATCACGAACCTCATCGACCGATTTCAATGCTGTACTATTCAACTCGTATTCATAAATTGAATATACCTATCTGTCAAACATCATTTGGAATATAGGTACAAATATACAAAATATGTAGCTTAGCATATTCAAAGAGTAAAATAAATACTCGTTGAATAATACGAATGTAGATAAATATTCACGAGAATCAGTTCCTCATTATTTTATTGCCAGCCTTAATGAAAGATAAATAGGGCTTAACTGGGAGGGATGAGGCGAGAGGAATACACCTGAACGTAACAGAGGCATTATTATAATATAATCGCCTTTGCGTTACATTTGATGTTAGCTACGTTTTTTATAAGCCTACGCATTCCTCTTAAACTCTGAACAATATACAACAAGAGATTAAATAAATTTTTATTTGTTTTTTTTTTGCGCAAATAATTTTGAATATTATTACTTAAATGAAAATATTTTCATACATAACCGAGAGGTTTTTAATATTTTTGATAAAAAGTTTTCACCTGCATACTTACTTAATATCCATGAAATCGCAATATGGGGATAATTTTGACGTTGAACGATTTTGACAACTCAATATTTTGCTTACTGCGACCCATCAGTTACTTGATTGCGACACTATATTTAGAAAACGTTGCTCTAGTCTAAGGCATTATATTCGAGAGCTATTTTCAAATATCTATATTATTATAAATTAAATAAAGGGAAAAGTCAAAGGTTATTTTTCTCAGACAAGGAAAGTTCCATTTTTAATTCTGAACATTGTACTTGAATAAATTAAATTAGGTACCTACGAGATACAGAATATTTTTTAAGCGTCTTGCGTTCGCAGCTGCAATTTCTTCGTCTACAGTAGTCTATAGATACACGTGAGAAAGATTGACAGATCTATCACACATGAGAAAGATTCTCCGCATCGATTCTTATTCCTTTATTGTCGCAATTGTTGCGGAACCAGACATGTTGTCTCCTAACATTTTCTCTGGTGGAGGAGATAGTATATACTTTTCTCCTCTCAGTACATTCCCCCAATGAGAAAACTACAAATTTGAAAGCGCAAATTTTCTTCTACAAATCAGCGCGCCTAGAATACGCATTGTTCGCCTGAAACGTTAGGCTACTCACCTGGTTTAAGAGTCACGCTGACCATCAACGTTAACAGCTACGTGTTATTAATACTAAAACGCACCAACGTGGGTCTAAAACCAGCCTTAATTATTATGAATGCTATTGTTTCTAATATTATTACACAGAGTTTTAGATCTAAATTATTGTTTTGGCAAACATCCGTTAGGTACTCTTAACATGTTTGAATTTAATTTCTCAAAATTCAACAGAGAGGATCAAACGAATAAATCTCAGAATAAAAACACAGATGGATCCCCGAACTCGTATCAAACAATGCTAACGTTGCATGGCCTAACAATGGTATAACGATATAAATCTTCTAGTAATGGTACAAGTTACTTGTACGTACCTAATAATATAGGATCCCTACAAGACTATTGGGTCCCATATTAAAAATAATCATTACTATTTCCTGTTTTTATCAAAGGGACATGGTTTTGTGGTAATAAATCTAGTATCGGGATCACCTGATTCCTAGTTTATATAACGACATATTATTATCTACCTTAATATATTTTTATGCCCAAAAATTATATGTTATTTTGTTTTATTAGTTACATACGTACGTGTTCTGGTCATGTTAATATCTTACATAAAATAATGATATGAACATCTCAACTATTGTGTTTTTCAGTATGTTGTATTGAAATTAATTTAATTTTGCAAATATGTAAGTAGGTAACATAACATTAATTGATTCTAGCATAGTACGAAGTTTGCCGAGTCAGCTAGTATGTGTAAAACCAACTTATAAGGGAACTGACGCTTGTCAGTTTTCTGAAATGTAATAAGGTATAAAACTTTTATCGCTTCGACAAACTGCAGTGACAATGCACCCACTTGATGTCTCGAGAGTTTAAACAGAATCGAGTAGGAATAATTCTGAATACCCGCATCGCAAATACGACGAGAAAAGTTTGCGCTGGCGTGCCAAAATTTGATTGAATTACAAACGGCTGGCGTCTGTTCAAAATTCTATTACGTAGATATCAGCTACTAAATCACAAATAGGAAAGTAGACGCGCTTGACATTGTATGTAGCCCGGATGATGGAGAATAAAAATGTCTTCCTGTACGAAATAATATGTATATTGATTACATTAATCTAAAAAGTAATAAAAATCCGATATTTTGCAGAAGTTCCCTAGCATTATGTAATATGCAATTATTTAAAAGGTAATATATCTATTCATACGGTGGAGACTTGGACAAATGGTTAATGATGCCTAGAGGAAATGGCTACGTCTACAACGGACAGCAAAACTATCTCAATATTTTTTAAATAACATTAAGAAGACTATCAATAAATTGTGTACGCTTGTCGTAGAACTACAACTTTTGAATCGACTACACAATTCGACTAAACAGTTTGGTCGATTCAAAATACGAATTATACGCCTCCTGCCCTTTTATAACCCCCATCAGATGGTCTGATCATGTGATGAAGGCTTTGTACGATCGACTGTGTCATCGCAACTTTAGAGAGAACTTTCGGGCAAGGTTATGTGAATAGATTCATAGTGTGATCCAAATGACAGAACACCCATCCGACACCCCATGGATCCAAAGGTTTTGATTTTCGATTGCGAAACCGCTTTCAACATGGCCATTACGGCAACTGTCACTGCACCTTGTTAAGGTAGGTTTGTCCCACTCGATGACATTGAGTAAAATAATAAGTTACACCAATTGAATTTTGGCGAATGCTGTAAAATCCGCGTTAAAGCTGAAAACGTAAATTCTGGGAACCTACCAGGATCCCAATTCATGTAAAACAATGCAGTAGTCACGAATGATATAAAAAAACGCAGATCATCTTCTGCAGTTGATAATAAATCCAAAGTATCTTAAGAGTTAACAAAAACAAAGAAAGTATTATTCAACAGTTTCCAGACGCATTTGACGATAACTTCATGAGTCTGATATCTTATCAGCATGATGACATTGAATAAACCAAGATAATAAAAATGTCACGTTCGAATTGAATCATAAGGATTGATATATTAGGTATTAAGTATTTATTTGCAACGGCAGTTCTTAAATCGGTAAGTAATTAAACATTAATGACAGCAACTATGTAATGTAATGAAGCTTTTATCTAACTAATCATACAGTTTTTAATTTTCACAAATGACCAGAGTTATCGGAAAGTGTTCAATCCAATTCTCACTATCACTGTAAAGGTGTGGCCGTAACGCGATTTCAGTATCTTTAACTGTTAATTTTATATTTATCTCTATTAAAATCAATAATAATTCATATCTGAATAAGTTTTTATCATGTTTTAACAGGCAAGTGCATGAACGCTGCCTTCCTCAGGGTTGAATTTCGTTACATATTATATGAAACAGGTGATGGTTCTCATGCAGTTTTAAAATCATAAAGGCGACATGTTTAGATTAATTATTTTCAAAATCTCCGTTAAAACTCTTGACGTAAACTGTCAAAGTCTTTAAATTTAAAAAGTACACCCACTAACAGCGAATATTAAAGTCCTTAAAGCGTAGACTGTTGGAAGTTATGGGGAATTTAAAAGACAGGACGATAAAACTATAATGACAACAGATTAAAAAGAAATAAGGCGGCCCTCGAAGCTCTCTCCGTCAAGAATCTCTCTGGGAATTTGGGGAGCTGAGGAATGTTAATAAGATGAAACTTGATATAAATTTTTCACTTGAAGTTTAATTGTCTTTGGATGACTGCGACGATCAAACATAAAAACTTTTAATTAAGAAGAGAATTTTCCGAGACGGTGAAAATAAAAACGATTTACAAGAACTGACACTTTCTGCGTTTCTTTAATTTTAATTATTATTACGGAATCTCCTTAAATCCAAATTTTTTTCTGGAAAGTCTAGAGAATAAGCCAAAAATCCAAGAAATCTCGATGATACACCCCGGTTTCCTTAAATTATTGTGTCTTATACGAGGACATAGCTGTTGCAACCATGATTCAGTCGCAACTAAACACAATTCAATGAAGAAGATCAAGCTTGATGAATTAACGAATACTATCATACGAAGTAGAAGAAACGGTGGTAAAGCTTATTTATATAGAAGCAACTTCATGAGATGATCGAAGTGATGTGATAGGAGGTGGAAGCCAAAAAAAGGGGATTAAAATATAGAGGAACAAAAATCGAATGATTCCTGGAAAAATATAAGGCGATCGATGGTTCGTAATATTTATCAGTCAAAACATTCGACTTATATCAAAGATTACTGAGTTAGTAATAACCCTCTTACTGTAAGTAGTATCGAGCCACGCCTTAGTCACAATGACTCTTTAAAACCGTTAAATGTAATTATAATTGGCAAATATGAATATGCTAAACAAACCGTGCTGGTGCTTCAAAGTGTAATTAAAACAATCACCAACAAACGCATTAATTAATTATTCATCGTATAACAGGTGATTTATGGAAACACCTCGTACGTAAAACATTTTTTTATTAAATATACCGCAGATATATTTTTGTTATAAAACTCTTAAAACAGCTGCGAAAAACTGCAAAAACGTTTTATAAACAGTTTTTTTTACGATCCAGCAGACAAAAAAGATAATATTATGTTTTTTTTTTGTTTATAAATACTGACGAATTTACCATAATAAACGAGCAGATTCATCTACGAAAGCACAGCAGAAAATATAAATATATTTAGAAACCATACAGCTGGTTATTAGATCCTCTAAACCAGCTGCACTGCAGGTATAATCTATTGGGAAATTCTAAGATTATCAGAAGCTCAAAGGAAGAAGGTTAAGTGTCAAACTCGTTACGTTAGGGGTGGATAAATAATATACCTTCCTGAATCACACCAGTGATTCGGTTTCAGGTACTTAGGTACTATGTAGGTTGACTGGATAAGTCCACACTGTTGGAATCATTCAGTATTGAGTAAGTGCGAGCTAGTCGACATCGGTCATGCAGTAGACTAGCAGAGTACCTACGACGTTCACACTACTATAGAATTATTTTAGATGAGTAGCGAGTACTTACTTGGTAAATTAACGTGTCAGAACACCAAAAATTCCATAGTCTACTCAATCCATTTTGTTGTATTTTTTGGTGAGAAGCGCCAACATGTTACTAGGTACTGCGGTTCACTTGCTTTCTATTACTTACTTCTTACTTATTTTAGTTGGGTTCATTAGTTGCAACAAAAATGGCGTTTCATTATTATTTTATTACTAACATTCCCGACAGACGTTGTCTTGTAGTCCGTACTACGAATATTGATTTCGAATTTTTAATTTAAACAAAAATACATTTAAAATACATGTTTGGATATTAAAAATCGTGTCTGAAAGCTTGAAAGAAATTCTAACAAAAATCTGCGTACCAATGTTTTGAAAATCAGTGGTAAATGTAAATGAAATTAGTGCGGTTATGAAATTTTCACAGATGGCGTTGTCATTAAATCCGTTCCATACTAACATCAATATTATATTTTATATTATTTTCCATTCATTTTTCGATGTTTTATTAGTTATTATGTTATCCGGAGCGGAGAAGAATCCAATAAACCATGCATGCATCATAAAAATCTGTTCAGCCGATCTCGACTTATAAGTAGTGTTCGCACTAACCCGACTTTCTTTTATATTATAGATTTACTGTGCCTACATTGAATATATCATCAACACGAAACAAACATAATATAATAATAGTAATAATAATATAACACTTTTCTATACAAAGGTGTCAGTATAGCCGGCGGAACTTATTGCCTGAGGCAATTTTTTCCAGTCAACCGGTCCCGTCCAATCTGAGACAGGCCAACCCCGGGTAGAAATTTCAAGTGAAAAAACTCTGACCCGACCAGGAATCGAACCCGGGACCTCGGATCTGAAGTCCACGCTAGTACAACTAGGCTACCGAGGTCGATAATATATTACTGTTCAATGTATATACCTAAAGGACGAGTTTTTAGAGAGACAGCGATATCTTCAAACTCACCCCTACAGTGTGTTATGGGGTGTACACGAATATAGCGTGATTTTTTTGGCCAGTAGCGGGTACTGTAATCGGCTTCCAAATTATTGACTACTCGTCCTAGTGTAAACAAGGCTTAACGTCGACTAAGTTTAAGGTTAACACAGAGACCCTGTCCTTTTCTTAATAACGTAAACGTAACAGTAAACAGTAAATGTGTGGTAAACAGTACCTACTCGTGTAGTGACATGCAACTGTATCAATATTATATTCATATAAACAGCACCAGGCGACCTTGGATATTTAGCGTAGGAAATGCTAAATACACACTTGATAATTACTTATAGCCGGTATTTTAAGTATACCTTCAACAAGTAGATATAAATCTGGTTTAGCGAGTATCCTTACGATATCACCTCATTCAATACAAAATTAGGCATGTAAGTATACAAAAAATTTAAACCATGCCACAAAAAACGCTCAAAAAATTCATTGTTGACAAAAAAAATATTTGCGCATGATTAAATAGTTCAAAGTAACACAATATGAAAACATGCCCAACAAACTTGTCGGTCCTACAAAAATCATTTTTTCAATCGTTCAATTATGAAATCGTTGAAATTACATTAACATTGTTACCGTTTAAAACCGAAATATTTACGGACAAAATGTTACAAACATTAAAATATTGTAAACTAAATATACCTATATATAAAGTGCCTATAAAACATGTATGAATGAAAAATTCCTTTGGCTTGTTTAGTTTCTTTATCGTGTACTCTTTCTCCTAAGTGTCCTTCCATCTTCTTCGGAGATCGTCCTTGAGGGGTTACAAGACCATTGGGCATATTTCGTGTTAAATTATTTAGGTAGCTTATTTAAATATAAAAAAAAACTACAAAGATGATAACAGATAGTTCTAAGATCAGTTAGAACCTTTTTTCAAATATAAGTGCGATATGAAAACTCATCTTTCATAAATATGTCGGTTAGAACCTTTTCAAGTAAAGCATGGGTCGGCAACCTTTCGTTGCAAAAGGGCCAAATATTTTTCATGAGGATCAGTGCGGGCCGCACTTCCAGTAGGTATACCTACAATATTTATGTACGAATATTTTAGTTTTAAATTAAAACGCTGTGTATATTTTAAAAACTAAGTGTATATTTTCAATATGGAAGGCGTCGGCGTTTAGTGTCGAGACGAAATGTAAACTGTTTGATGCGTGTGTGTTGCCCATTCTCCAGTATGGGTGTGAGTCCTGGCACCTGACCAAAGCCCAGGCACAAAAAGTATCTGCATTCGAAACGAAGTGCCTCAGGAGAATTTTGGGTATAAGATGGTACCATACGCCGGCGCACCGAGCGTGAGCCCATCACCTCTATTATTATGTGGAGGAGATGGACTTGGCTGGGACATTAAGGATGCCGAAAGACAATTGGCCGAGGAGAGCGCTGTTCTTCCTCCCATCAGGGTCCCGGAGACGAGGAAGACCCTCTCATACTGTATTCCGCTCCTTCGAAGCAGAGCTGAGGAATCTGGACATGGTGTGGGAGGAGGTCATTAACGTTGCGCAAGATCGAGCGCAATGGAGAGCTCCTGTTGCCTCCCTATGCCCCTAAGTGGGGTCTAAAGGGAGTTTGGATTTGGATTGGAAGTGTATATTTTAACGACAATTATTGTAGTTAATATCCTTTCGCTCCCTTTCTCGCTCCTTTTCTCGCTTCCTTTCACTCGATTGTGTATAATATCCGTCATGTGCGTTGCGGCGAGAATCTTGCGGGCCGAACCAAGAAGTCTCGCGGGCCGCAGGTTGCCGACTCATGAAGTAAAGTAACGAATTGTTGACATGATCAAATCGTTTCATTGGAATGATTGTCATGTTGATTATGAGCGTCACACAGATGATTATTCCATAGAATCATCAACTTGTAAACTGCGCAAAACATCATGTTATAATCACCTGTTTGCATAGAACAAACACCACCTTGACATGTTCTTAGTGTAAACTATAATAAAATAAAACATGACGGTAACTATTAACAACAAGTGACAAAAGTTCAAGGAAATTCTCACGCCATCTTTTGTATTTTGTAGCGCAAAGTTGCCAATAGTACATCCTCAATATCATTGTCCTAATGACAAAATACGTCCCAGAGGATAGGGAAATAATTTAATATTCACGGGTGCATAAGTTATTCTACTTCTATGTATACTAAGTATAACAGAACACTATTCTACGTAGGTAGGTATATGAAATACTCTAATGAAGTATTTCGTGATTAAATTGACACAAGTGTTGTATTTTTTTTTTGTATTTAGAGTTTATGTTTTACAAAATGAATATTTTTCGAATTGTTCAAACTATTAAATTTTGTAGACATTTATCAAACAACGATTTTCGTATAACCTAAGAATCTTATAAACTTCTCTACCAGACAAGCGATTCCGTCTAATATGTGAGAAATCTCAAGTGCAATATACACAGAAAATTTTTGACTGGACCGGGAACCGAGCCCGGGACATCTTGATCTGAACTCTAAACTCTATAAAAAAAAAATTTTTTTAACTCAACATAGTAGTTTATATTCAATTCATGACACCACATTGTAATTAATCCAAAAACATGAATTTAAATTGAATAAAAGAGTTTGCTACGGCAATAATTTAAGTAAGTATAATAATTAAACTGTAATGTATAAAAAAATTACTACATGTATTCACACTATTGAGTACTTAAATCTTTTGTGAAAATAACAGATAGGTACATTGTTTCTAAATCAATTCAATTAAAATACAATGATAGTATGTAATGTCGTAAATATTTGCAAATAGATTGCTTATTATTTAATCAATATAACCGACACCTTTTACACGCCGTTGAGTGCATTACGGCTATAACGACTTAATCCGGGCCTGTGATTTATATCTTTGTACTTTCTATGACGAGGGGAGGCCCGATAAGAAAGAATGAAAGAAAGGGGATGCAATACCCATATTCTACCCCAGATAATGACAAGTACCTACCTACCTACCTACAACTATCCTAGCAGTGTCATTAAGCAACCAATAACAATTATTGTAAGCGTTATGCCTGGAAATTTATAGCCGATATCACATCCAACACCCAAAATAAAAGAAGGAAACCTGTGCCTTGTTTCTGAAAGAGGATTCTGAGTAATAAGTTTTTGTAGGGAATGCGTGGGGCGACAGGAGTTATGGCTCTGGATTTAACCTCTCACAGCCTCCCGTCGTGTTGACTATTTCGAGATTTATTTAGGTCTTCGAGTAAGCACTTACAATCATTTTTAAGAATCTATTCGAGCTTTTTAGATGAGGGTTAGGGAGAACAAAAAATCCGGGACAATAATTCTAAGTCATTGAATGCATTTCATTTAAGCGGCGTGGATAATAAATTAGTATTTCATTTCACTTTTACACCTTTTTCACATGATAAAGTAACCAGCGGAAATTGAATGATTCGGATCAGAAGCGGGTTTGACAAAACTTTCTGATACTTACATAATATTATGTTTGTAAGAATATTTTCATTATGAATTCGATTACCGATCGGTTTTCTGAATAACATCAAAGCTGAATGATGTGTCACTGTTTGACGAGTGTTCATGTTCAGGATTTCACAAAGTCGTCAGATCACTCAAATAAAATGTTAACACTTCAAGAAATAGTATCAAAAAATCTTCAAGAAATTACAAAGTAAAACAATCCGTTCAGTTGCCTAATAGAGTGAATGAAATAGATAATGAATTACACATTTGATTAGATAACGTTGGCTTCATAATATGATGTAATGGATTAATTAAGCTGTTGCATAATTTTCATAATTACTATATCGTACATGACTCACCAAAACTTTACTTACAAGAAGGAAATGTTAAGATTTTTGGGAATAATACAATATAGCACAAAATTACGAACTTTTAACATCCAATTTTTTTTTTTTTTTTTTTAAAAAATGAATCTGTGCTCACTCAAAGTGAACACAAATACACTCCTTGACTCTTTCACAGTAAGCTACTGAAAGCTTGTGTCGTGAAAGAGGAAGATGGTCGGCACCTGGGATCGAACCACGACGTCCGGAGTACGAAAGCCGGCGTTGTAACCGCTGGGCCACCAACCACTTCGAATGATTTTACGTTGTGTGTATTTTTGTCACCTGTTTGTTATACACAGATTTGAGAATAAATGTTCAAAACACATTATTCCAAGCATTTAAAACAAATTCTATCAGGAAATATAAAGAACGACGTGGCACCAGTCGACTCCAATAAAACAATCTATGCTAGTCACTTTAAAAAGGGTGTTCAGTTGGCTTGGTTATGTGCTACTCAATTTTTCCCGAATCCATCAACAGCAGATAATACCTACTATAAAAGACGAGGAAGAACAAAGCCAGATATCCAGAAACCTGCAAAATGGCTGAAGGTAGGCCTAGACTGAGATAGCAATCACTAGACATTCATTTGGCGACAACAAATACCACTCTACACAATTCAGGTTGCCGTAAAATTCTATTATTTTTTACTCAACACACCGTGTCCCAGAGAGAACGGGCCTCCACTCTTTTCTATCCATGCACACTACTTTCGCCTCTTCTACCGACATTAGGTTTCTCATACAACCTTTTGCCTTTGACCTGCCTTCTTTGAGGACAGAATCCATGTGTTAATGACTACGCCTTTTTACACCTATTGAGTTCTTTTTGTTATTCAATATGCCCAAAACTTTCATCTTCAACAACACTGACTTCCATCCACATTTCTTCCTACAATTCTCTTTACTTTCATACCACAGAATCTTTCCACATAGTCTTCGTACGGGGCCTTACTCTGTATTTCAATCACAATACCGATCCAGTTTCAACCTTTATAGCGATGTCATTTTCACACATATATTTCTATTTCTGTGCATAAAATAATATACGTGATTTAAATCCGGTATTGGTTTACGAAAAGGAATGGAATAAAATAGGATTTTAGCACAAAAAGTATTGCCGGTCGACATTGACATCGGGTTACCTCGGCAGGTCTCATTCTATAACGTTTAGGTTAACTACATGACTAGAATTAATTAAAAAAAAAAACATCGAATTTATTGAGAATATCTACTTTAAAATAAACCTAACCTAAAATAAAAGAGACATTATGGTGTCATATCAGACCTGTTTTTGTCGCTTTCATAGAATAATACCTGTGTATGTAGGACCTACACCGGAAGAGACCAATAATTATTAACGGTAGGTATTCTAGAATGTGTTTGTTTTGGTTAAAACGCCGGTTAGAAGTGGTCAGGTTGGTGTAGAAATCTGTTTACGGACTGTCACATCACATCATGAAGAACCCGCCTACCGCAAGAAATGTTTGTGCATGTACATTGTACACACTCTATGCGACACGACAAAACTACAAAGTAATAATATGGGAAAATATTTTAAAAGCAAATAACAACACATTTTACGTTGTTTTATTGACGGAAGGTTTTCGCAATTGGTTTTTGTTTTATTACCGCGAGAGAAATTACTTGTTTAATGTTTTCCGCGTTACTTGCATTAGCTAATAAATTATAAGAAGATACCTACCAAATCGAAACGTGGAAAAGACTAACACATGCGTATGTTTCAAGTTATTTTACGAAATTGAGTGTTTTTTCTGTACCAAAAGATAAAACATAATATTTTTTTACAATCTACAATAATTTCTTCGTAAACTAAATATAAAATTAAAAAAAAAACGATCCTTTATTGTGTCACATCTGACAGGCAGGAAGACTTTTTTAGAAAACACATTCGATAGTTTTCTATTTTCCTAGCAATTTTTCCATATTTTCTCAACGTCCAAAAATACCTACCCCTAAAAAAGCAAAATCGGTGTAGCCGTTCTCGTCTTTTAGTGAAACAGGCACAGCTAATTTTTTTCAATAAAAGGTATGATTTTAAGAAAGTTACTTAATCAGTTAAGGAAGTTAATCAGTCTATACAAGTCAAAACAACACCTTTATTTCGTCATTATCTTTGCTTTTATAGCGTAAGTCTAGATAATTTCTAGTTTAAGTAAGTTTGTGAATTAAAATAGGTTATCTACTCCTTATAGTCGCCTTTTATAACATCAGACTTTATTTTTGGTTGAATTAAACAAAATGAATTTTTAGATGCTGCAAAAACAGCGATAAAAATGATTTTTTTGACAAATTCCAGGTCCATTATTTGCCACAGAAAATTTCTTAGGATGCGGTTTAATCACCGCAAAGCGTTTATTATATACCGATATTCTACACACATTTCAGTGTGATAAAGACAACCTTATATAATAACGATAACTGACTTCCGATAAAATAAGTAACACAGGCATTCTTTATGTGTATTCATTGGTATGGTTGTAGCTGACCAATGACCATTCATATTCCACACACTACACAGTGCACACCCATTGCATTGGCAGTTTTTTTTTAATCATGTAATAATATACCATAAGAGATAATAATATGTCATTCAAGACTCAATATCCTTGGACATTTGATACCAACCCACAAAAATTAAAACAGAATGACGAATGTTTTACTATAAGGAGAGTATTACTACATCGAATTATTATTCATATATTTCGCAATTCAGTGGGTTTTGTTGTATTTATATGAGTGGGTGTACCCAGATCTGAGGAATATTGTTCATATAGAATAGGTACCTATACAAACTATGGATAAAATGCATCTTTTGTCTTGTAGGTACATTCGTTTCCCATTTTTACCGTCGGCTTGTAGCAGATTTTCAAAAGGGAGTTTTTACCTATTGTACAACAATAATAATACAGTTAGTTCCGCATAGCTCGCAATACTGCATTATCAGATGTTTAGTTTTATCTGTAAGTATTGAAGGAACTAAATAGCCGGTCACATTATTATGCATCAAGCTATTATAAAAGCAAGGCGAGTATATTCGAGAATTTGTGATTTTTCCCTACTTTTATCATTGTAACATTATTATTTAAGATCTTATCGCCAAAAAAAATGATTTGGTAAATAAGAATTTTGACAATATAATCAAAACACACGCCGTCTCTTTTAACTGTTGACATTTTCGTTCGGATATCACGAGTTTGTGCGTACTATGGATATTTAAATAGGAATACCGCGTAATACAGTATTATGTAGAATAGTCTCACAGATGCCAGCTGTTAACTTCGTACCGCCAGTGGAGGGGAAACTGAGGACGTCTGCATGTTATATTTGAAACTAACTGTCATTTATTTATATCTTTTTACACTACTGAGTTACAGAACTACAATATGAGACATTCATTATATCATATGATTCATAATTACTGCGGCTCGTAATACAATACCGCTGTCAGAAAGCACCAACATACCGTGACAGCACGCATCAATACTTGGATTAGCAAGGTTCCTTTTAGGAAGAGAAATTTATATTGGAAGAAGCATGAATGGAATATTGAAATAGACGTGTGGTACTTACTGTCAGTGAGGTGTCCGCTGCCAGCGAATATTCCAGTAAAGAGAGCACAGAATGAAAACACTAACCACATTTTACATTGGGAGAGTGAGGCGAGTGTCAAACCTCGCTCACCTGCCTGCACCACCATATCCAGGATTATGACACTCGACACAATAATAAAACACTAAACACGCAATCCATGAATAAACATCGAGTTATTTGGAAGTATGGCGCGCAAAAAACATTAATGATGGTTTTGAGGTTATGTAGCACCAATAATAACACAACACAGGTAAGGCTATAACTGCTCACGCAGGTAGCGGAACGGCCACAATACAGTCAGTTACTACGATTAGGTATACACAAAGCGACTCGGATTGCACGAACTTCGCTGCAAATAGAGAATAGTTAGTAAGGCCCGGACGACCACGCTACATACGCTGGTACTTTCCAAGACCGAATAACGAACAGCCATAGCGGCAACTCGTTTCGTTTGACAATTGATGGTCCGACCCTGCGCACGTTTATTCTACATGTGCGGTCACAAAGTGTTCGAGATAAAAGACACTACACTATTATTTAATTTGTATATTATTTATTGTAATTTGAACAAATTTATCACACACGTGTAACATTAGAACTAAATTGAATATTTCAATAGTTATTACGGTTTAAGTGAATTCCCGGATATTAATAACAATTTCATTACGTGCAATTTTATACAGCGTCGTTTTCTGAATAACTAGGCATTAATTAGGAATAACTAGGCATTAATTAGGTAATTTCGGCCCTAAGGGCCGAAATTACAATCTGTAGCTTATCCTGTAGCTTTATTGAGGAGGCTTAAAAGTTAAGTGGAGCTTACCAATCATACGAGAATATCAATCAAAATTCGACTGCGGCTTGGCTAAGCCGTATATATGGTTAAGTTGGTAGTACTACTTGTCTTTTATCGTGGTTTTATCTATGCATTACACTCCACATCTATCATGTTCACCGGGACGCGCGCCATTGTTTGTGTTGTTGTTTTGGTTTTATGGATGCTCGCTCTTGGATTCTGACTTGGTATTTATGTGTTACGACCCTTGCTTCGATTATTTAACTTAATTAAGATACAGCTACGGAAAGTGAAAGATGTGTTCAATAATAAACATAACCATATATCATACATTCAACTAGGTTAAAGCAAAACGATCTTGTAATTATTATCAAACAGAGCGAACAGTGTATATAAGACAATGTGGTGGTCAAATAATCAAAGAAAGGGTCACGATTAAATCCAAATAGAATCTCTAGTGAAACAACCTAAGCAACAGCGAACAAATAAGCGTAATGAATCATAATTAATTAGACATTTCATCTTCAAAAAGCGTAATTATTGCGCGGCTATATAATGACATTTTAAATGTCAGTTTGTCCGTATAGTGACGTGTGCGCCTCCTAGCGAGAAAAAAAATAACTGAGTTAAGCGAGCTTTACGCTGTTGAGGACACCCCAGGGTATCCCTTAACTTAACGAGTAGGATAAGCCCCAAATTCGTGCTAAGGAGACATTGTAATCTGCATAATTTTGTTAAGCGAAGCTTAATGTGCTCCTCACCGTAAAGGTGGACCTTAAGCCTGTATTGTAATTTTGGGCCTTAATAACGCCTTTGAAAGCTATGCGCAGGTGTTTTTCATATTAATCTAAAATATAACATGCAGTTATTTTTCTTAAATAAAAAAGTTAACTTGAATTATTTTTTATCTTGATCGATGAACCGTAATCAATATATCTAGGTAGTGTACCAGTACCTACCTTATCTTTGTCAAATCGATACTCTTATCCATATCAGTCTCCTTAAAATGGGCGATTTTCACAAAAATCACCTTGTCAAAAACGCATCAATCAAACATAGGTATGTTTTTCTTAACGTATTTGCCTTATAATTATGAAATTTTAGTATTTTCAAAAGATTTCAAATCAAATCCGAGGTGGTTGGTAGACCAGCGGTTACGACGCCGGCTTTCGCTTACACGGCACAACCCTTTGGTTAGTGTGAAAGATGTCAAAAGTGTATTTATGTTCACTTAGCATAGATTCATTAAAAAAAAAACAATACTCCCTTTTACACCCCACTGAGGAGTATAGGGAGACAGAGCTCTCCATTGCGCTCGATCTTGCGCAATGTTTATGCCCTCCTCCCACACCATGTCCAAATCCTTCAGCCTTGCTTCGAAGGAGCGGAACACAGTGTGAGAGGGTCTACCTCGTCTTCGGGTCCCTGATGAGAGG
Organism: Mystacides longicornis; assembly: GCA_963576905.1. Classification (NCBI taxonomy): domain Eukaryota; kingdom Metazoa; phylum Arthropoda; class Insecta; order Trichoptera; family Leptoceridae; genus Mystacides; species Mystacides longicornis. Next base: position 19,902,337 of record OY756426.1, on the reverse strand, counting down.
AAGAACAGCGCTCTCCTCAGCCAACTGTCATTCGGCATCCTTAACACGTGCCCCAGCCATGTCTATCATACATTGGTTTAAAAATATTTAGGGTTTGGTATATTTTTATTAATTTGTAAATGAATTTGGAAAGTATAATTTTGTTGCGAGATAAATTGGGTGAGTCCATATGAAAAACATCCACAGACTCTTCATGCGTGTGTACCTTTGAAATAAGTCAAATTAATGTTGAAGTACCTTAAAAACAGTGGGTACTTAGTAAAAATAAATATATTATGTTCTCACAATAATTATTGTCCTCAAACATCTCAAAACTGCATATATACAATCTTGAGTTGTAAAGCGTAAACTCATAAGAGGACTTGTTTAATAACAAAGAAATCGAAATTGACTGGCCGTGTAGTTAGCGTCTCTTCGAGCTTCCCATGATGTTTCGGCGATTGAACCGTAATAGTCTGTCCTAATTGAAAAGCGTTAATCACGAAGCGATAATCACGTGGACGCGTTAACAAATTTGTGTCTTTTGCATCTGCGTTAGTCCGTCTAACCCAATTAGAACATGGTCATACAATGTTCTTAGTTTGAACGGTCCGTCCGAATTTGAGCGTCCGACGCTCGATCGCTTTCCAATTAGGATACCGACTTAGAATATACCACTGCAAAAATGTATATAATTAAAATTAAAAACTTGTGCAGACATAAAAATTTAAAATACTTACTTTCCATATCCGGAACACCATCAAATATTTAACCCCCAATGTTCGACCACCCAAACACCACTATGCTTTACCAGTTTGTCTTTATGCGTGCATGTAACTCCCATCATGGAACATTTGAATATGTGCGCTTTGTACTGCACAGTGCCGTACTCACAGAGCTCTCCATCTCTTTATTCCAATTCTTTGATGGTCACTCTTACATCAGGAAACACTAGTCCTTAATCTATTGTGAGCCCTCCAAGTAGGATATGGTATGTCATGGCCTGCCGACTTCTCTGCAGGAAGTAGATCCGTAATGTCAGCGCTATCATCCTCACAAGGATAGAAATCGAATAAGCCAAAGTGAGGCTAAAAATGAAAAACGTAAATAAATAGATCAAATTAAAAATTTATTTTGTCTTTCACTGATACCCAATATTCATATTGGATAACTATCAAAAATACAACAAAAAATCTTCATTCTTGTAGGTAATACGTCTTGTTCCGAAACTTTCCTGCCGCTCCCCTGTACTCGTGGCGTTGTGAACAACCTTTTAATTCTTCGAGTATTTTTGCCGCGCAGACGTATAAAACCGTCCACCGAGTAAAAATGTTCGGCGTCTCAGTTGAACCGCTCTGCGTGGGTTCCATAGTGAGGCTCCGTACCCGTTTCCAGGAGACACTTTTACCACGTGGGTCCTTATCACAAGGGGGAGGGGCAGTTGGATGCGAACAGAGAATCGATAAACTAGCACCATCTCTTGGATGATTTTAACGCATGCGACTCCCTACAGGGCTGTCCTTACTCTCGGAGTCTGGAGTACCTACTCTGACTCTCACTTTAGCCCGACTCCTATTGTATGGTTTGCATGCGTGCGTGTTTCTCACCTTGCCTCATCACACCCCAACTCACCCTTATTCATTAAAACCATTTTAACACAACGATTTAAGCCAATCATCGTTTCAATTTTTTTAACTATTTTTTTCATCGATTTCGGATTCTCGCCATCATTAGACAAAACATAAAGCTTATTTTTTCAAGTTCATGAAAAAAAAAGTTTTGAAAAACTCTCTGCAAAAAGGAGATTTGATTCCAACTCAAAAATACAAGAGATTTTATTAAAAAAAAAATATTTCAGAAAGTTGAGGTCATTGTCCAATGTCCTAGGATTGTTTTGGGCCACATTTTTTTTAATTATTTTATACTAGGTACTTATTATCTAAAAGCATTGCAATTATCTAAAAACACAATTTTTATTCATAAAATATTTTGCCCACTTAAAAAAGCTACATACATTATTTACCAACCTTTTAATGATAGGACCATTAAATATCATTACGGTCCTTTAGTAGATTGGATATTCAAAACGCCAGACTCATTTTTAGAGCTCCCGGGTTCGATTATTGGTCGGCCCAGAACTTTTCTTTACCTAGTTGAACCTGAAGTTAGAAATATACTGTCACGTGTTGGACAGGAACGATTGACCGACTATACCTTTGAAAGTATGAAAAAATTTATTATTTATTAAAATACTAGCTTTCCCGACAGACGTTGTCCTGTAGTGCTATGAATATTGATTTCGAATTTGTAGGTTTTTAATACAAAAATACGTTTCAAATAATTTTGAATGTTGAAAAATTATTTCTGAAAGCTTGAAAGAAATTTTATCAATCTGTTATCCGGAGCGGAGAAAAATCCAATAAATCAAACATCGGAAGAATCAGTTCAGCCGATATCGAGTTATAAGTGTTTGCACTAACCCGAGTTTCATTTATATTATAAGATTTTGAATATTCAAAACTGAGTACATATTTCCATACATCTAATAATATTTAGTGACTAATACAAAAGTAAAAGTTTTACTTAAATCGGTTCATACTTAAGTAAGTACAAAGGTATATAAACACAAATCGGTCCGTATTTCGAGGACAGGTAAGTTACCCGTGTAATACACTGTTCCTACCTGAGTGTGACATTATTATTAGATATTGTACCTATGGCTACTCACTCACTTGCGTAGTACATCTTTAGGAAGAATAAAAATAGTGTCAGAGGGGTAGGTATTGCTGATTTCATCTGATTGCCGAACACCTCGTGGGAAATAAATCCGGGTTCATTTTATCCCTTTCCTATTCATTTACCTTATTCAAATTACCCATAATAAAATATCTACCCTACTTTACCCACTATAGCTACCTATCTGTCTCTTGGAAAATTTTCGTCTACCCTACCTCAACCCACTAGAGCTTTATATCCGTCTTGGAAAATAATTTTCGACGCAAATCTACATACCTACATATTATAAGTACTCAATGAACTCGTGTTTATATGCGGAAAAGTGGGTATCGCCAAGGATATATTGTCTACTGACCTTTTCTATCTAAATAGGTATTTTGGATTGTTCGTCGTAATAATTCTTTTGTGAAAATTGAAATAATTTTTCACCCATTCAATTTCAGAAAATGCTAATATTTTTGAAATCCTTTTGCACTCTTAAAAGGCTGAAATAATTGTCTACGTTTTTACTTTATTTTATTTTATTATAATATACGGCCATGGTCCTTTTACATAATTAATAGTAGGTAACTTTTTGCTGGTTTTTTTGAGCATCCTGTAAGAGGCAGGAAATCGAAAAATCAGATCGGGACCACCGTGACGTTGACCACCTCACGTCCTTAAACCTCTGTCGGTCAGAAAAGGCACAATGAGCCTCGGACGCCTTCGAGCGCAATGGAGAGCTCTTGATGCCTCCCTATGCTCCTGAGTGGGGCTTAGGCCTTCCGCATTGCGGGTTGGTTTTGAGGGGTCTGCGGCGGGCTTGATTTGTGTGTGGCCGGCGTGTTAGTTTGATTGCTTCGATCGAGCTGGGAGGTCAGGTTCGTGCGGGTCGTGTTTGCTGCGGATTGGTTTCCTCCGGGCTGACTTGCGGTGTGCGGGGGGCCTTTAAGGGAGAATGAATGAATGAACAGTAGCAGTATTGAAAATTGTATGAGTAACATATTATGATTTAATATTATATTAGTTACATACATTGACAAAAATCTCAATAATGATATCTGAACCTTGTGGGATTATTGCCATTTTTGTTATTTTATTATGTTTTGACAAACCTAATTGGTGATTATTACTCTTTTCTTTTTATGTGAGGTGCCCTTGAGGTGAAGATATTTCACTAAACGGCGCCATAAAAGTTGTCCAAGTATTATTATTATATCTATACAGATTAAAAAGAAACAAATCAACAATAACATCAATAATAAATTATAACGATAACAACAATGATAAAAATGACAATTATTCATTCTTTAATCCTCGACAATTTTTCCCTATTCACGTCCCGTAAATAATGTAAACCGTACCCTGTTCTAAGTTTCCGTGACATTTACGCTGTTGTGAAGTAACAAAATTTTAAATGGAAATGTATAAAGCTCCCCTACAGAATACATCGGAAAGCTTCGCAGCCCATACAAACTCCAGTGAGTTTCTCACTTAGGTTAGTGAGTAAAATTCGGAAGAAGGGTACAGATGTTTTATTCTGTTGGTAAAAAGTTAAACAAATAAGTATACATTGGAAAACAGCTTTGTTCGAATTTTTTTTTACCTATCACGCCGCGCGCTGTGTCCTGCAGAAAGAACGGTCCTCCTCTGTTTTCTATCCAAGCATTACTTCTTTCGCTTCTACCACCGACATACCATTTCTCATACAACCTCTCCTATTTCTCTTACTTCTGACTGGCCATTTTTGAGGACGGAATCGATGTGTTCGAGCCACGTCATTTTTTTCTTACACCTTTCCATTCAGCCTTATGAATGTCATTCTGTTTGCATTTGCATCCATTCTTTCTACATGCCCAAACCATCTCAACTTACTAACTTTCATCTTTGTCACAACACATAAGTACTTCATACCGCATTCCTTCCTAATATTTTCATTCCTTTCCATATACCACAAAGATTTTCTTCTGCTACATTCTTTAAAATATTTACAATAATACACAAAATAATTATAATAATACACAAAAAAAAGACTGAACAATCGTTGCCCTACTTTGAAAAGATAATAGCTAACTATAATTTTAGCAAATATGACTTTTTGGTGTAAAATCTGACGTTAGAACCATTTTACATCAAAAACGCATCCACCTATAAATATGTTTTTTAGTTATAACCTTTGCAAAGTGAGTTCAGTTCTATTTTCAGAAAGGTATTTGGGGTAGCTTTATTTTCCCAGGAAGAGAAATCTATTTTTGAGTTATAAAATAATGTACAAGGTACTAACTTACTAATTGTTTTCAAACTTCAGGTCAACAATTTAGTGCGCCGGCTGAGAAAAGAAAAACGTAAAGGACTTAACATTCAAAGTGTCCATTAAATGTGTACTAAAATAGCTGTTTACGATGAATATTGAAACAAAACACAAAAGTTGTAGTTTTTTAAAAAGATAAAGCATGAAGGAATTAAAACAATGCCTATTGACTAGCCTAGTCTTTTCTACCTTTCAGGGTTCTTAATGCTTATTTTTTGTTCAACAGAGATTTAAAAAAATACGTATTAAAAACTCAATATTATGTACCTACTGTACTTATTAAAATATTCTTCTTCTTCTTAATCTAGATATAGATCCGAGGATATGTTCTTTTCACAAAGAAGTTTCCTGGGACGCCGAACTCCGACTATCCTTCCATCTTTTTGGAGGTCTCCCGGGTTGGCGGCTGGCCGAGGAGATGTTGTTAAAATATTATTCTGTATCTCCGTCACTCCCGGCATCTGATGAAAGCCCTGGCACAAAAAACTGCGCGTTTTGCTTCGGAAGAAGAATAACGCTAGGTATACGCCGTTGCACCCGACGTACATATGCGGTCAAGCATAGTGCTGATCTTCCTCAAATCAGGGTCCTAAGACGACGAAGACCCTCCCATACTATACTACGTTGCTAAGCTGTGGGATTGGGAGATGGTGCGCAATAAAAAAACAATATTAATTTAAACGGTACATAAGTGTTTAATTTCAGCAATGTATGTATATCCGACGTCATAAAGAGCGCTCGACTCGCAGTGGCGGGAGAGGGTGTATATATAAAGGTTGCTCTGCAGGGATTAAGGCTGTCGGTGTTATTTTGCGTACAATATTCAGATAATAAGGAGCAGCAACCGACACACACGCACGCACGCACCTCTAGCCTTAATTTACTTTTCAGGCATGTTTATTATAATCGTCCTTACACACACCTACATACATATGTAACAGAGATTATTATTGTTTCCTTAACAGACTTTAAGGTGTATAATTCTGTAAATAATCCACCTCTCCATACACGACAAACATATTATTCCTGTTAAATATTGTCAAAAATTACTTCGTGTTACATTGTGAAGTACCATTTTGTAGCTAATTAACTAAAGTAAGTAGGTACTCGTGTTGGGAGAAAAAAACTAGATAGCCTATGATTCAAACAACCCCCGTTTGCACAATTTGATTGAATGACATTTTGGCACAATTTATTCTGACCCCTGCTGACAACCATCACTATGTCGTAAATGCTCGTAAAATGCTCTGGACAATGGACACTTTTCACAATTTGCTGTACTAAAGAGTTCGTATACTTCTTTGTAAATGTAATTTTTGAAGAGATCAAATTAATAATTATTGATGAACTCGACTAGCGCATCGTTTAAATTGCTGAAAATGATGTGAATTAAACATATCAATTTCAAGAGAGACTATTCCAGAAATAAAATAGGTAGAAAAATATTAGAGAAACGTGGCAGCTGGCCAAAGCTCAGGCACAAAAAAGCTCCACATTTGAAATGAAGTGCCTCAGGAGAATTTTGGGTATAAGATGGTACCACCGCATCACGAACGACGCTATATGCCGGCGCACCCAGCGTGAGCCCATCACATCTACCATTGTGGAGAGGAGATGGACTTGGCGGGGACATGTGTTAAGGATGCCGAATGACAGTTGGTCGAGGAGAGCGCTGTTCTTCCTCCCATCAGGGTCCCAAAGACGAGGTAGACCTTCTCATAATGTATTCCGCTCCTTCGAAGCAGAGCTGGGGGATTTGTACATGGGACATCGAGCTCAATGTAGAACTTTTGTTGCCTCCCTATGCTCCTAAGTGGGGTGTAAAAGGGACAATTAATTGATTGATTGATTGAATGTTGGTGGAAGACGTACCTATGTTTGGATAGAAAAGAGCAGAAGTCCGTTCTCCCTGCCTACTCCTTAAGGGACACGGCGTGGAGGGTAAAAAAATTAAAATGTGTGGTTCACGTACCTACTTGTCATGCAAATTTGAGTTACAAAAAAAACGTGAAGATAATCTTACATTTATTCTCACAATTGCATATTAAGTTCTTATCTGATCGTACAAAAAAACAAAATGTTTTTCCATCCAAAGTTGATTATATTTTTGAAGTCAAGCGGATTAAGGGCAAATTTTCATGGAGAGGGCTCGTTGCTTCGTAGCGTATCGACAAGACCCTGTTACAGGAAGGAACAAAGGTTTTCAAGCTAAACTGAGTACACGAGAACACGGTAGCTGAGAGGTATAATACTGAACAACGCAGATAAAACTAAACTGATATTTTTCTTTGTGTTTTGCTTTGTTTGAAATATTACAACAGCTTTATACCAGGTGAAATACCAGTCTGTGTTATTATTTTTATGTTATTACTAGCTGACCCGTCGAACTTTGTATCGAAATAAATAATATGGGTTTTATGGTTTTTGCAACAGAGCTCAAATTCGTTTTTTTAGTTATTTAATATGAATGACTATTTACTGGCATTAGCAAAACCTGCATACCACGCTGCATTTATTGGGTCTGAGTTTATTTTTTCATCAAAAACTTTTAACTTATGTTAATATGGTGTGGGAGGAAGTCATCATTGCGCAAGATCGAGTGCAATGGAGAGTTCTTATTGCTTCATCTTGCTCCAGAATGGAGTTCAAAGGGAGTTTTAATTTTGATTGATTTGATGTTAATATGTAAAAAAAGAATTAAGGTTTCTCATTATATTCGATATTTTAATAGTTATTTTGCTCAGTTAAAATAATATTGATTGATTGATCAAATTACGATAAGGAATATCTCCGTACCGATTCAAAATACGCATTGAGGTGTCAATGGTTTTTTACCCATCACGCTGATTCCCGAAGGAGGTAGGCAGAGAGTATGGACTTCCATTCCTTCCAATCCAAACTCATTCACTTCCTCCAAACGCATAACATTCCGCATACATGTTCATAAGTGTTTTTTTTTTCTAATACTTGATGGTGTGTAGTGTATGTAGAGTGGGGAGAGGAAGAACCCTCCTGATATTAAAGAATAAGAAAGTAATGTCTGCAAACTTTGCTGGTTTATGTATTGTACTTTTCATTATATTGTTATTATTTGTTAAAAAAAACTGTATGTTTGCGAAAATCCGAAAAAAAAAAATCTTTTACTTCTGACTTGGCCCTCCTGTAAGACAGCAACGATATGGTCGGTCTATGTCATTCGAGGTCGGCTTCGTCTGCGTGCACCCATCCTTCCAGATTCATATATCCCTTTCGTCATTCTCTCTTCGTTCATTTTCTTTACATGCCCGAACCTCCTTTCTTCATTCACTTTCATTCTAGTCACTACACTAACATCCACTCCACATTCCCTTCTAATATTATCATTCTTCATCTTATCAATCAGTCTCTTTCCGCATATCCTACGCAGTGATCTCATTTCCACAGCATTTATTCCAACTTCCAAATTGTTCGTCCATGTCCAAGTTTCACTCCCATAAATCAGGGATGGTATCAGGATTGCATTGTGCATCAACTGTGGTTTAAAAAGAGACCTTCTTAGAGGTCTTAGTGCACCGCCAACCCTTCTCCCAGCCAATTTCCTTCTTTTGAACATGTTTAAGTTTTTTTTTTCGATTAAGTTTATAATCAGTATTCGTTGTCAATCATGTAAACAATTCAGTTTAATGGTAGTTTTATAAATCTCTGTAAACAAACAAAAAAATATTCTACTTGTTCTTCATTATACCTAATCATGTATTCATTGTGTTAAAACTTACCTAAACTCCTTATAAAATGAACTTCAATTAAGTATTAACTCCTTAATAGCAAAGTTATGTATACGATTTTGTTTGCTGACGGTTTTAAAAATCTCTGTAAATAAAGAAAATTTTAGAAACTCCTTATACTCCAATAATGTATAGGTATTCCTTGTATTAAAACTTACCAAAACCTATCATAATAATTAATTGCAATGAATATAATATGGCCTATCCAATCAATCTTTTTCATACGATATATTTTACATTTGCCTTCTATCAATCGCAACAACTATCAACCCACTGACAGTTCTTTCAAATGTTAATTAGTTAAAATTCAAAAGTAGACCAAATTATTTTGCAAAAAGTACTAAAAAGATTACCTACTTTCTGTGTTTTCAATAATTTTCTAATTTTCCATGCACTTTTTTTTCTATTTTAACCTTCTATGGATAAAAGCCTACACGACAAAAAGAATTAGCGAAATCGATCCAGCCGCTTAGGCGTGATGCGATGACATCGGGAAATAGCTCTCCATTGTTATAGTTTTCTTTAATTTTCTAATTGTACTTTTCTTATTTTTTTCTTCTAAATCAATATTTTTCTGATAAGAGCCTACACGACAAAAAAATAATTAGTGAAATCAGTATAGCCGTTTAGGCGCGATGCGTTGACATCGGGAAATAGCTCTCCATTTTAGTTAGTTTTCTTAAATTACCTATCTAATTTTTCATGTATTTTTCTTATTTTTTTTTCTTCTAAAAGAACACTCTCCTGATAAAAGCCTACACGACAAAAAAAGAATTAGCGGAATCGGTCCAACCGTTAAGGCGCCATCCGATGACCACGCGAAATAGCTCTCCATTTTTATATATAAGATTTCGTGGAATTTTAAATGGACCGCAAAGAAATCTCTAAAAATCTTTGTAGGCTTTTTTCTCGATACTTTTAGAATACATAATATATAACGTTCTTTCATGCGATACGTCAATAATTGACGATCATCGTAGCAAATAGTTGTCCGCATTTTTAAGAATTATCAAACTATAAGTATTCGTGTATACTCGAGCTAACCTCTTGTTAGTTTCCTTACCTAAAATTTAATCAGTGAAATTAGGCAAATTATTGCCATACTGAAGTGATAAAGTTTTTAAAAAAATATTTTCTTGATCATATCATATTGTTTTAATACGCAATTATCGAATATTGTGTACCTATCTTGATAAAGCTAACTATGTTTGTTTCGAAACTTAATGGTTGCTTACCTACGTAAATAAATTTGCGCTGTCAAGAAATTTATCACAGAAAGGAATAACCGTTCCATACAAAATGTATGGGTATTTTATTTTCTTAATATTTTTATTCCTTATCAATTTTTCATGTTTTTAATAGCTAGTAGCCTATTCGGGACGGAGACGAATAGGTACAACAAATCAAAAACCATGAAAATCGGTCCAGCCGACGGAGACGAATACAACAAATCAAAAACCATGAAAATCGGTCCAGCCGACGGAGACGAATACAACAAATCAAAAACCATTAAAATCGGTCCAGCCGACAGAGACGAATACAACAAATCAAAAACCATTAAAATCGGTCCAGCCGACGGAGACGAATATAACAAATCAAAAACCATGAAAATCGGTCCAGCCGACGGAGACGAATACAACAAATCAAAAACCATGAAAATCGGTCCAGCTGACGGAGACGAATACAACAAATCAAAAACCATGAAAATCGGTCCAGCCGACGGAGACGAATACAACAAATCAAAAACCATGAAAATCGGTCCAGCCGACGGAGACGAATACAACAAATCAAAAACCATGAAAATCGGTCCAGCCGACGGAGACGAATACAACAAATCAAAAACCATTAAAATCGGTCCAGCCGACGGAGACGAATACAACAAATCAAAAACCATGAAAATCGGTCCAGCCGACGGAGACGAATACAACAAATCAAAAACCATGAAAATCGGTCCAGCCGACGGAGACGAATACAACAAATCAAAAAGCATGAAAATCGGTCCAGCCGACGGAGACGAATACAACAAATCAAAAACCATGAAAATCGGTCCAGCCGACGGAGACGAATACAACAAATCAAAAACCATGAAAATCGGTCCAGCCGACGGAGACGAATACAACAAATCAAAAACCATGAAAATCGGTCCAGCCGACGGAGACGAATACAACAAATCAAAAAGCATGAAAATCGGTCCAGCCGACGGAGACGAATACAACAAATCAAAAACCATTAAAATCGGTCCAGCCGACGGAGACGAATACAACAAATCAAAAACCATAAAAATCGGTCCAGCCGAAGTGGCCCGTTAATATGTACACAATGTGCACTGCGCCCCCGTAAAACAACACAAAATTAATTCGATTGAGTTAAGCTAATAAAATAATAACATTAAAATATTTCTGAAATTTCAGACGTCGCTAAAATTGGTCGGGGGGAGCAAAGAAAATATTTAGGCGATATTTTTGTAGTGATAGTAAGAAATAGTGCTCCTGTTAAAAATAAAAAGATATAAGTACCTACTACTTAAAAATTAGAAAGTCATTAAAATTAATATGACATTATAAATCCATTGCTCTAGAAGTCTGGGGTACATTGGAAGCAGAAGAAGAAGGTTGTGGCATTGGATCACTTATAAAAGCATATTATTCATTTTTAGTTTATGTTTTTTCGTTTCCGCGTTTTTTTATATCGCTCACTTTGGCTTCTATCAAAATACTACAACCGAAACCGAAAAGCACCATGGACCTAAAAGGCGCTAGAAAAGTCGCTAGAATATTTTGTCATTAATGAAAATGAAAAGTCGTTTTCCATGTCCAAAAGTCGCTAGATCTGGCGACAAAGTCGGCAAGTTAGCAACACTGCCGACAATATTGTTAACGTTTTATGATAACGTCCGAATACCGAGGAGTAAGTGGGATGGGCTACTGTAAGAGCGTATGCGAGAATGAGAGGGAAGTACCCGCGATGTCGTCAGCGCGTTCCAGGTAACCTTGCCATACAAACTTAAAAGTTGTATTTTACATCACTTCTTAACCATTTTTTTAACTTTTTATTAGTTATTCTGTTATCCGGAGTGGAGAAGAATCCAATAAATCAAACATCAGAAGAATCTGTTGAGCCAATCTCGAGTTATAAGTGTTCGCACTAACCCGACTTTCATTTATATAGTAGATTAAATAAATTTCGTTTTATACAAATAACCCTTACATAGCTAAGTACACATCCACTGAAAGCTCCCATCCCTTATTTTATCAACATTAAAAACTGATAAACATTAAAATTTACTACCCTTTTATACTCGAAATAATATAATTCATTATTATTCAAGGGTGCTTCTAAAATTATCGGGGAACGCTGGGACGTTGGTTTATCGCAAATAGCGTCAAGTTGATACACAAAATATTTAATTCATTACATTTTTAATTAAAAGTTCGTGGAAGTATGTACATATATAAAATAAAAATAGATGGTTTCAGGTACTTAAAAAATACAATCTGACAAAAGTCAGAAAAATGAAAGTGCTCAGAAATATCGCTGTCAAAACCCTTCGAAACAGTATGCATACGAATTGATGACAATATCTGTAAAAGCAGCTAGAGATGGCATTCCATAATCTGGCAGGCTTCCAGGACGACCACCCAAAAGATGGAAGAATATAGTTGGAAATAAGGTACCTAGATATAAATGGGGGCAGTCTCATATGGATCTGTCAAACAACAGAGGGATGGCCGCCATTTTTTAAAGTCGTATTCGTTAACAGTATATCCTTTTGGAACAATTTTTGACTGCACAATCAACTATATTAGGTATTCGTATCCAGTCGTATTTAATTTAGAAAACACAATTCGAATAGGTACACAAGATTTTCAGTACAAACAACAACACACCTCAGTGACAGCAAAATTAAAAATGTCGGAGGTCACGTGGTCTATGGGACTTCATGACTCAATTAAGAAAATAGTATATTATACATACGACTGCCAGGAGCGTCGGGAGACCACCACTGCGGTGGAGAGACGACCTCAGCTGGGTCCAAAAAGCCCAAAACAGAGCGGCGAGGAAGGAGATGGAGGAGGCCATTGTCCAGCAGTGGACGGGAATAGGCTGAGAAGAATTACATACGTAAAAAACAAACATATTATGCTGAAATGGAAAACTTGCACTAGTGATTTAGAGCGTGCTTACTTTGTAACAACCTTATCCAGTATCCACACTCCTAAATCTTTTAAAAAAAATGGAGCACTTAGCATAATGAAAAAAACCTTTCCTGAACAAACCGGCGCATAAAATATTTCCGTAATTATCCTTGAAAAGACTCGACACGGTTTTATGATGTTTCACAGATCACATTCTTGTTAAATTCAAGTGATAAAATAATTGGACTAATTAACAAAAGCACTCCAATGTAAGTAAAGTACTCATCATAATCGTTATTTAACTCAAATATTTCATTTAGTTGAGCGTTTTTTTTTGTACTGAACATATATTTCCTTTTTGACTAACTATTGCATTTATTTCCGTTTGTAAATTTATTTATTCACATACAAAATCTTTTAGGAGTATCTGATAGATTTATATAATATATTTTTCATTTTTAAAAACTTCTCTGTTTGAAAGAGTAGGTATAACATTATATTTTATTGATTTTATATTTATTGGTACCGTTATTGATGACATTGTTTTGAGTTGACTTGATATTTAAGCTCAAGTGTCACGTGGGTGTGGGTATCTGGGTACGTACATAGTAAACTAATCACTCTAAAATAATTGTAGTGTGTTTAATATTGCAGCCATATGATTAAGCCAACAGATTGAAGCGTATTTATAGATCGTGACTGCATTATTATAATTATGGACATGCTCCGTTGTCAGCCACAAAAACTTTGTAAATGCGAGCATGAAAATTGGCCACCCACTAAAGCCCGTTACGAGTCTTGGCCTTCTTAGGCCCAACGCATCAATATGTACATCAATAAAATTTCTTGGTAGCCATCTATAAGATAAAGTTATGTAGTGGATAAAATGATGGAAATAATCTGACGGCAGCATCAATTGAAAACTATCCAATAGATGGATATCTAGAAGATAACAGTGTTGCTATGCTGAAATCTATTGATTTCTATGGATTTGCTTTTTCGCGACAGATTTGATGTCAGATGAAGTCTTGTTTTGACAATTTATGCGTATTGAATCAAATATTAAGGTTAGGTTCTAAAGTTGTTTTTTGTTTCGCATATTATATTTTTGTAATATTATTTCTAAAAATTGGAACGTTAACAGAAAGTTTGAGAATTTAACAACGAAATCGAAGAAAAATATGATTTGTTCGAAGCTTCAAAATTATAATATGTATATTTTCTCGTTATGTTTATTAGAGATGTATATAATAATTATCATTTTGGTTTATGGAAAAACAAGTCGAAAGTTCTTCGCATTCACGGCATTACGGGAGTGTATAAACGTCAGTGAATGCTATTTTGACAGCCATCCTAGGGAAAAATCGTTATCCAACAGTAGGTACCTCTTGTTAAAAATGGCGTCGGATATCCTAAACATAAGCGATATTTACACATTGATGCGGCAAATTTCTCATAGAAAGGATTTTCTGTAAGATATATTTATCTATCCACTGATTGATGCGTTGGGCCTTAAGAAATCGTTTCCATTCCTCTGCATATCTGAAAAGGGGTCATCCTCTACTCATACCTATGACTTTTTTGGGATACAGGATCATCGCTCAATCGATCGACTTGTTGCAACAGCCAGTTCGTAATTGTTTTCCATTTTTTGTTTTCTTAACTGTAAATTAATGGGTTAAATGTCTTAATATTTCAACCTTCAAGGCCGGTAGTATCTGTTAAATCTGTAATACATTGAAATGCTCCATAAAATAGAACTGTAAACGTAATATCATGTAACGTGGGTACCTATTCCTATAATAAAACCGTTAATTTATAGATTGGATCCCAACGTGATAGCGCCTGGGTAGGTAGGTACTCTGGGTAGGTATTGGAATTATTCGTGTGTAAGAAGTCGTGACATTGTGACCTCCCGTAGGATAATTGCCAAATCATGTCGTACATTCTAGCAGTAATGCGGGTCGCATACCCTTACGAGGATCCTCTCTTATGTTTGTGTTGTAGTCAAAGATCGATATGCAGCCTCTTTCCGGAATGACTGGTTTATCCTGAGTTTGACCAAAGCCTTCGTGCAAACCCCGAAATATATTCCAATTTCAGCCTTTGACTGAAGCATTTATACAAAAAAACATCATATTTGTGGGACATTGAATTAGTTTTGGCTGTCTAAATATCGAATATCCACTCCGATGTTGGACCCTTACGGCGATGTCGGAGTCCTGTCTTGGCTTTATGCTCCTGCCAGTAAAAATGAATCTCCAAATTATTGTACTTGTCGGGTGGAGGCGAGTCTCATTCAATGAAGCTTCAAACCTAGAAGTTTCTATCTTTCCAGATCTTTGTCGTATATATAATAATCTGTTTCTGGCAAGCCGATCATAGAGGCGACAGACAAACTTACTCAAACGTCGATCTACAATGTATTTTGCTATATTGATTGCTCATATATGCAGAGTAATAACAATGAACACACTTTTTTGATTAATCAAACAAAAGAATGCATAGAGAGTGTTGTTAATTTCTAAGATGCGCCCGACGTTCAGCTGTCTCTAAGAAAATCATTACAAACGATTCTAAATTGGGGAACAAGACTTTATAAATTCTATTGCAATAAAAACGCCTTAGTTTTATAAATAAACTAAGATATTCCTATTCTTATTGAAGTATAACTATTTAAACCCTCTAGAAATCAATTTCGCCGTTGGCTTAACCGAATTAGTGTCTCAAGAGAATTCTTTGATTCTATGACTGATCTGAAGACCTTAAGTTGGACGTGCGTATTGACTAGTCAAACCTAGGAAAGTTGGAGTTTGGAGGTTTGACTATGACACATTATGTACTAGAAATAACAAAATATACTTCATAGATATCTGGGATACTTCTAACAACACAGGGCTGTACATGTATTCCGTTTAGAGTGTGCTACTCAGGATTATAAAGAAATGCTTTCGGCCTGTTAGAAATAATATGCGCAATTTATCAGGGTCTGTGTAGTAGCAAGGTTGGCGAGAATATAGGATTTATAACTTGGTGATAAAATTCCTTCTTCTTCAACTGAACAGCATTTATTTTACCTCTCATACTACGTTTAAAACAATGTTGTTGGCATTCAAATGCCACGCTTGTTAAGTAGGTTGGCGCAGAAAATTAGTCAATTTCATGAAAAAAAAACATTTGGAGATTGTATAAGGCTATTAAATGAAAATAAATATACCATTCGAGACAGAGTAAGAAACTCCTAAATTCGGGGAATCTGTGATGGCGAGGATATCTTGCGATGGGGTATAAACTATAAACAGAAAGCGTTACTGGAGAGACCACGTCATTAGAACAAATCTACTGAAAGAGTAGCGGCAGAAGAAAACCTTGATGGTTTTCTGACAGATTTCCTGGACAACAACCAAAAAGTTGGGTTGACTGGAATAGTTCCTTATGTATAAGTCCGCCCTTTGAATGTTTTTAGCAAAACTGTAACGTAATTGGACACTTTGATGACAAAAGAGTTTCTAAGAAATGCTTATAGATAGAAGAATGAACCATAAAGTCTCGGATGAGAGCTAGAATAGACGCCCTTGAAATGTGATGTTGGATGCGGCTGCTGCGAATTCCATGGACAGCTCACAGAACAAATATATCGATCCTGACAGAGCTGAATGTTACAGATCGACTCTCCAATGTCTGTATGCGTCGAGTCTTACAATTTGTTGGACACGTTGCACGACGAGGAGCGGACAACTTGGAGAGAATAATTATGAGTGAGAGTGTGGAGGGCAGCAGAGGTAGAAGGCGCTCACCTATGAGATGGAGTGGCCAAGTGAGAGTGGCGACTGCGGAGAACTTTTGTGGAGCACTGCGGCTGGCGGAGAACCGGAGTGAGTGGAGTGAACTGGATTATGGTGTTAATGTTGAAAATCACGATCCTCAGCACCGAGGGAACGACGAAGGAGAAGAGAAGAAGAATGAAAATGCAACACTTCGTTCACAACACAAAACAGCAAAGGGTGTAAACTCGGTATGCTGGATTGTGATATTTTTATATTTAAGTTTAAAATTTTAGTTAAAAAACACGACACATACTCGTACTCACATCGCTAAATTTTCTCGTTGCTTCGATGTGGAGTTTCGTTTCTGAGTAATCAAATAGGTAAATGTGGTATTTCCCAGCTCATGGAAAATATTTTATGTAAAACAATATTTTTATGTCGCCATCTTGCAAAAATATTTATGGTTCATGGGATGTATAATGTCTACGTAGACGCTAGGTAGGTTTATACACAATAAAAGTTTTATGGGAGATTAAGTGAAGCGAGCGACTTGAAAAACCTTCATGTATCCCTCCATCCCGAACTCGTCCATTGTGAAGACATGTTTTATTGATTGAAGTTCATGGTGTAAAATATTGCATTGCGTCTAGACGTATTATCAAGATATGAAAATAGATATAAAATACTGACATCTTTAGAAAAAAAAATTGTTTGCATTTCAACAATAGTACAATTTGTTTTGTTAGACTTGAATATTCTCACAATTTTTCTAATAGAAATCTCAGCAAACAATAACGAAAGGGTAAACGCCAGCAGTTGGCCCAGTCTTGGGTCTTTAATTTAAGCTATGCCAAGTGATGGGTTTTTCGACGTATTTCAAGACTGTGAAGTCTGAGCAAGTATGGGAAGCACAATGGACCATTGCAAAACACCCTCAATAGAAAAAAAGAATGACCTAAGTTAAGGTAGCAGAAAAGCTGGGGAAAAGGTCCAACAAACTCACCTTTCATCCACTTGTTATCTGATATAATTAACAAAACTACATACTTTTACTTATTATTTTTTAATTTTAGAAAATGGAACATGGAATGATTAATGTCTGTATGTAGCACTGATATGTAACAAGGTCGAAAATGTGCGTCAAATATCAATGAACGGAGCATTTCTTCAACACAACATTGATATGGAAGTACGAATAGGTATGTGTGTACCTAGGTATCAAACACCTCTAAAGGAGCCTTTTAATTCGATGCATGAAATACTACCCCCTGAATAAATAATGTTAATTAATGAATAAAGGAAGTAGATTATTAGGTACATATTGTTACATGCTACGTACAACTTAATATTTCATCCACTCCAAGAAGGATGATGGTGAAATACCGCAGAAACTCGATTATCCGGACTAACTGGGTTGAAAAAGTCCGGATTATCTAAATAAAATCAGTAAGGGAAAAACAAAATTCATTCAAGAAGATGGTTGTTACACTAAGGCCCTGTCGTAATTGAAAAGTGATCGCGCTTCCGAGCGTCGAGCGATGATACAATGTTCTCATTTTCCCGATTTTCGTACCAAATGCGTATGTTTCGAACCCCGGTGCCTACAGTCTCCAGATAATTTACATTGAAATTTCCATCCATCCATCCATCCATGGCGCTACAAACCATAGTGGGTCTTGGCCTACTCAAGCAGTCGTCGCCATTCCGCCATGTCGGCCGTCCAGCGACCCCAGTTTCTAATTCCCAGAGATTGCAGATCTCTGCTCACCTCATCGAACCATCTCAACTTCGGTCTGCCAATAGGTATCCCTTCTTCAAGTCGGGCTTCGGGCTGTCAGTGCGGAGATTCTTTAGTGTAGAGAATTTCACAAAGTTTCACTTTCACGCGCTTTCGTCTAATTCATGTGGATATTGTCAAAAATGTAATCTCTCTGATGCCTCCTTACAATAGATTAATGTTTGTGGACTATAATGATAGGGCGGTGTCTTTTGACAATGACTACAGGAGTTCAACGTAAACGTTCGATATTCAAACTAAATTTTGCGAAAGTAATCCCTCTTTTTGTTGTCCCAAATTTTCTTTATTTCCAATTTACTAGTTAAATTTTGAGGCTTGAAAACTTTTGTCTCTAGTTGTGCACCGCAGAAAGACTAGAAATAAAGAGTATTTGTATATTATGTTATTTTTTTTGTGTTTGATAATTTTGACCGATCCGGATAATCAGATCTTCCGATTAATCATTATTCTATTGTAGTGGTAGTAGATGCGGTGGCGCCTGCTACGTGGTACAGTGGGTGTAGACACACGCACAGCACGGAGCAAGCCGCGTGAGATCATGTCATAATCATATTCTGTTTACGCCACCTGGCAGCATAAGGAAAGTGCCTTCCTGATATTAATATTTGAATGACACTGTCTTAGACAGCCAATGCCAGGACGCAATATCAAGAACTATTTCACTTGTTTCTGAGATTTACGACCAAAACCATCGTTAAAGTGTTTCTTTAACTCCAAATCGGTTTCCAATGTGATTTTGTTAGACATGTGGATCCAGATAGGTATAGCCCCATTAAAGATTCAAAATTTTAACACCACTATACATAATCATCATACATATACCTACATCAAAGCAGAGCTGAGGAATCTGGACATGGTGTGGGAGGAGGACATAAACATTGCGCAACATCGAGCGCAATGGAAAGCTCTTGTTGTCTCCCTATGCCCCTAAGTGGGGCGTAAAGGGCGTTTGGATTTGATTGGATATATAATGGGCTTATTAACTCTTGTTGAAGCTGAGGTGCCGTACACATACACATTGTAGCTACCCTTATAATTATTATGATCTATAACTGTGTATACACTACAGAGTTGTTTTTTTACGCATATTCTGGTGATGGGCACAGCCTCGTCCCATATGTAGTCTCTGCCGAATTCATCACAGCGTAAAGGAGTAAACCTTCCATCTTCATATTGTTTCCTGTGAAAAGCTGATTATCCCTTTTTTGTCTTTCGGGATGCATGTTGTTCACATGCATTTCGTGACAAATCTTGGGTCCGAAAAGATGATGAAACAGCCTGGACTCCACCCCAAAAGAGTAGCTACAGGCTAATAGACCCCATAAAGGAATAATCGATCGCTTTGTTGGTTATATGTGTAAGATCTAGCTAGAGATTAAAACTTGTTTCTTTTTCAGGGTTCTATGTGCTGTTTAGATTTTTATATAAAAAAACTCAACTTATCAAACTTAAAAATCCGCGCTACTCTTGTGCAATCCAGACATATTTATTTTTCATTATTTTCCATTTTACGCAACCAAAGTTGGTTTGACATTTAAAAGTTTATTTAGCATTTACATTTCATTATTCGTTGGTAACGCTTTGATATAATCATAAATGTATTAAACTGTGTTTACGGTCTGTTTAAATTCCATTACTCTCAACGCAACAAAATTACATGGTGTTTATAAGGAGCATGCTTGCAACATGCATTAAAAGTTGTGGGATACACTCTCGAGGATTGGGTGCAAATTTTAAAACAATTATGTACGTACAAACAAGACCACAGAGCTTTAGTGAACTTGCTTAAAAGTGGATAAAGTTTTGTTAATTCTCATCTATTACATAATAGACCATCAAAACAGTTACGTTCTAGTAACGTGTTAAGTTAAAGTAAACTTGATAGTCTATGATTAGACTACACAACCAGCTATGTTATTTATAACACATCTCCTTTTTGTTTTATTAGAAAATAAATACAGTATCTCCCTTTTCAATTCTAATAGTGAGCTTTTTGTAGCGGTTTATCAGGAAATTAAGAGAATAAGTAGTTCATTTCAAAACAAATGACTCATGTCTGCACCTTTGGCTAGAAGCCAAATGATTTTGAATTAGCAAAATTCCTAATTCTAAACCTTCAAAATTAACAAAATTCTTAATATTTTGACTGAAAACTTTTACAATTTGATTTTTTTTTTATTTATCACTATCATTGTTTTTCCAAGTGTATTTCCACACTTATATTCCACTCCGTATCACAAAGCTATGAAATAGATAGTTACACACTGCTTGATCCATAATCAAGCGCACGTTTCAAGATCATGTTTTAAATGGATGACAATAATGTTTCCTTTAACCAAGAAAACGATAATATGTCTGACAATAAGGTCCTAGTCAATCTTTCTATGGATCACTTATTGAAAACTATTACAACAGATCATCTTACACAGAAATCCTATCGATTATTTATGTTAAAACCGATAAAAACGGTATAGATATTGCGAGGATGCTGGAAGCAGCGTGTTAATAAAGTCAGAGGACAGGTTAAAATACACCATAACGGACCCTCGTGGACTTAAAAATCTCCGGCAGATCCCCAAATTCTGGCTTTTGTCATACTGGAGACGCAGACGGACCTCTTATTAAATCTTTTGCAAAAAAATAAAATGAATATATTGACAAACAAAACATAAATGGTTGTCACTCAGATTTTAATGTTGAGTGTGTGATAAGCGGGTGTTTATTTCCTCAAAAGTCTCATATTCGTATATTTTTTTGGAGATTCCCTTAATAAATAAGTACCTAGTAGCACAAAAAACCATGTAGTAGCACTAATTGAAGACTTTTTTATTTTTACATCAGTTAAAATGAACTACCACCAAGCACCCTCGATCGAAACTCTCAACGGTTTTAAGAAATTGAGTTTTAGTCATAGGTTAGTGCGAATGATTAGTTTATCGTAGCCTGTAGCTAGGCATTGACCTAGTAGGAGCCTACCTACCCTGTTCATTAGAATATACCGCGATACTATCCTTTCTACCCCCCGTCAAGATGAACGTACACGCCGCGTAATAGAGTCGGTGTGTTGGTAGGGACCACTTAGAATTCAGATCACACGGCGCCCCCAAACTCCCCATATCGATTACATTATTTGTTTGTGTGAAAAACCAATATTCAGCGATGTAAACTACGGCTTACCATTCCGCTGAAGTAAACGTCTGCTTGTGTAGGTTCACTAATAATATGCAGAATATAGAAGAAGAAAAATACCATCTGAAAAAAAACGTTTATTACGTGATTTTCGCCGAAAAGTTTTTCATATAACCAACACCGGGGTAGCTGGCCGCTGTGTTTGCATGTCTACACACCAATGTAACAATATATAATATATGGCATGCCGCATGACTGAGGCTCTTCGCTCACAAGGCTTCCCCAAATCTTCGAAACCTTACGATTTTAGACTATATACGACTATCGTAAGACAAATTCATACAGGTTCGTACATTCGTTTGTTTGTTTTTGCTTTCTTATCTTGTTGTTAAAGTCACGGTGTCGTATATTATTTTTATCAAGGAAAAAAAATTACTTTAACCACATAAACCGTCAGATATCAAAGGTCTTAGATTACCTTGTGTGCGTATGGCCTAATGCAACGAGCAATGACTTTCTGAAATTCAAATTTTAATTTATTATTTTATTAAAGAAATTAATAACTTTATTGCTTACAAGAGAAAAATGTATTTTGTGTCTTAAAATTTGTAGATAATTTAATGAAAACACACTTTATTAAAAAATAATAAACCAATGACGGTGTTATTACCTCCGGCAATTTCTTCCAACAACAAATTGAAAAAAATCATTTCATAATTGCGTTTTTTACAAAAAAAAATAAGTTTGCATATACTTATAAATAAATACAATATGGGACATTCAAATAAATATGAATCTGTGCTTAGTAAAATTGAACACAAATACACCTTTAACTTTTTTACAGTAAACCACTTAAGCTTGTGTAAGTAGTACGAGTAATAAAGTAAAAACCAAGTAAGAATTTACTTGATAGGGTTCTTATAAGAAACTATTTATACTGATGAGTAATCTAGTTATCTAATATACTAATATCACCAATAAAGTCTAATTATCATGACAAAGGTACAGCCCAATCACACGAGGAAAATTTATTAAAATACACGAAAAAACAGTTGAAAGAAAAAAACAAACCTAATATTTGTTACTCAAACTCTGGTGAACTCTTTTACCCTCTTAACCCATCTTTTGATGTATTCTCAGAATTTAATAATAAATCTACGTTTGCCGTGAATTAGTACACATATAAAAATGTAATAAAGTTACATGTCACTGTGGTAACTGGTCTAGGTGTGAGTATATATACAAGTGAATGAACTAAGAGGTTCAACATACAATAAAGTCAGCAAATATTACCAAAAACCAACACGATTCATCAAGTACTTATTAATGAGGTGGTTGGTATAGTCCAGTGGTATCAATCGCCGGCTTTCGTAAATTCGTACAGCGACCATTTCTGCTTTCACGACACAGGCCTTTGCTTAGTGTGAAAGATGTCAAAAGTGTATTTGTGTTCACTTCTAGTAAGCACAGATTCATTAAAAAAGAAAAAGAATGCTTAAGGAATTCAATTAGAATCTTAATTGAAAAATTTTGATATGCGATTCTTTGTTAGCAACCAACCTCTCTGTCTCAGAAGCGGAGCGGAGCGGAGAAACCAATCTCTGACCAGTGATACAACCAGAAAACTAAGGAAAGTTCATAGAAAAAATGGAAGAGAAACACTATACAGACCAAATTACTTACTTTCCTTTATCCACGTTCGCTCCCAGTGTGGAGCATGTGGACGCCACGAAGTTCCTCCAAGCCTCTCTATCTTGCGCCAGTTGCACAGCTTCATCCCAGCTTAGTCCAGCATCTTGTAGAACCGCAGAGAATGCCCGCTTGATTGTTAATTTCGGCCTGCCTCGCCTTCTTGTCCCATCCGGATTGTAGAAAAGACTTCCATATTCAAGACTCTCGGGGGACATGCGGAGAACATGGCCAAGCCAGCTCAATCTACGATTCTGGATCACTGAGGTGATTGGCTGTTGTGCTGTTCTGGCGCGTACGGTGTCATTTGAGACATAGTGGTACCACCTAATCCCCTAAATCTGTCGCAGAAATCTATTCTCAACACTAAGGATCTTCTACTGTTGAGACCAAATAAAGAACACTAATTCATAACAGTTCTAGAACAACTGACGTACATAAAAGGACTGCAAACTCCGATGGGTATGTTGCGACTCATAATATACTAGGTTGTGAGACCAAAGGTGGACAAAAGGGATGGTGATTTGAAAACGTCATGACAAGATGAGCAGAGGCAGACCTTCAACATAATGGTCAGATGATAATATAAGACACGGCGCGTGGTGTTTTATGTTCAGTAGTATAGATTTTTTTCATATTTCCTTGGATCGGCTTCGGAAATACTTAGGCGCAAGGAATTTGAAGCTAACAAAACACCGATTTAATACAATTTCATGAATTTACCTTTCATAAAGAATATTGTGATATTTCTAAACATTTTAATCAACTTTCACCGTTGGTCATAAAATGATTTTGGTGAATATTTTCCTGTGAAAAACCGATATATTTTAATTAGCGATCAATCAAACTGTGAATGCCGGCCACCTCCCTACTACAGCTGTTTTGCTAAACAAAGTTTACGTTGAGTGATTGACGTTTAAAAACTGTCAAATCGTGAATTTCTTTTCAACCAAAACCGTTGAAATATCATTAAAAATAAACGTGAACGTTTTAAAAGAGGTGGGAAACATTGTTCGAAATATTTACATAATCAAAAATAAACCAAACACCTATCAATCAACATGTATATATTGTATTCAAAAAGTAAGAATTTAAATTAAAAAAAATATTTATACAACCTCAAAAATTTACTACGATACCGACAAAGCACCGATCAAAGCCTGGTTCAAATTACTGGGGATATTTATTTACAATTATATTATATTTAGACACCAGCAGAACACTGAACAACACAAACAAGAATATCATAAATCAAAATCATACAATCTCCAGTGTTCCAATAATATTTTCATATTAATGAAATATACGGTGTGTATGCATAATGATATAATATTATTTATTATTGACCGACCGTGGTCGCCTAAATGCGTGGACTTCTGATCAATAAATCCCGGGTTCGATTTCCGGCTTCCCTAGGTCAGCTTTATCAAAGTGTTTTTCCCTTCCACAAGTGTGACTGGGTGCATTCTCCTGGATATAGCTATGAGATGAGAGGAGGTAGAGGGAAGGTTAAAAAAAAGCGTCTGCACAGTGCACAATGGGGAGTAAGGGGTGTAGTGAAAAAATCATTGTGAGGTCTAAGAATCGCTTATGACTGTAGGAACCCCTACTAGAGCCACTTCGTTACTAAGCATGGGAACTCATAGCCACCACAAACAACGTTGGTTTTTGTTAATTAATTAAAGTTAAAGATTCATCTAAAATTAAATCTAACATTTATCTTTATTTGTTAGAATATTCGGAATATACATATAAATACTATTGGGAATCTTTAATACAATGATACATTTACAATCATTATTATTGTTTTTATAAATGTACTAGCAGTCTGTTCCTGCTTCGCACGGGTAGGTACATAGGTATTTAAAAAAATAATTCAGTTTTCTTATGATCTTTATAGATCCCTAACTTTATCAAAATATTCTATAGGCTAAGGTAATCTGGAATAATGTAGCATTCTAATGGTCCTCTCCCGTCCGGCTCGTACCCCAGTGACGCCTATATCTCTGCTGCATTTCAAATTATTTTTTTTTAATAAATCATCACTTATTGTGGCATTATTATAATAGTTAGACGTATGCTGTCGCGACACTTTTTGTAGATAATTATGTCTTCTACAAAGTTGTAGTACATTATTTTACTCTATCTTCAATAGTTTTTGCAGCGTACGCGATGTAAAGAATATTTTAGGTAAATTTTTTGCACCTTGGGTTACATTATTGGAGTTTTAGTAAGGATCAAAGGCTATATGAAAATAAAATATAGCCTATGTTCCGCGGAGAGAGTGTAGCTTCCCAACAGTGAAAGAATTTTTCAAATCGGTTCAGTAGTTTCGGAGCCTATTCCCGTCAAACAAACAATCAATCAAAACTTTCCTCTTTATAATAGTAGTGTAGATGATTATAATGGTTTTAAGAAGCCGGAATGTGGAAATCTTTTAAGGATGGAAGGAAATCTTAATTAATCCGGAAATTAAATCCATTCTCAAGGAACGGAATGTTCCAGGACATGCTCCTTTTCTATTCCTTTTATTTTCTTAATTCACTTCGTAACTTCATAACTCAGAACGTTAAAATAATTTATTATCTTCTCGGTATTTAATACTAACGGTTACTTTCTTTGCGTCACATTTTATACATTACTTTTTACAAAAGAAATGGCTGTAATGAAATACTGGACATTAAAAAAATGAAGAGAGAAAAAGCAAAACTTATTTTTTTATCTTGTAACGCCTTTAACAATCTATCTTTATATTAATACGTGAAGCAAAAACTTTGTAACCATTTATACGAAAATTTTCCGGACGGAGGAGTATGTAATTTCGCACACTTTTAGTTTATTTTTTTATGTATAAAAATACATTAAACAAGTACAAAAAAGACACTAGAATTATTACAAACACTACATACAGAAATGTTATGTATTTGATTCTCACACACATTTAGTTGTATTGGATATTGAAACAGACGCATATTTTTTCTTTTGTTTATCTGGGGTCAAATGATTGAGAAAAGATTAATTAATACAGTATACATCTTAACACGGGCGGCAACGTAACCAATGTCACGTTGCATACAACCTATCAAAATTACATAGTACCTACGCGGTTCGCGGTGGTTCGTCACGAACCATTTAATAGAAAAAACTTTGTACAAATCGATACCTATTTCAAATTTGACGTAGGTACCCATGTCATTTTTTTCTGTATTACCAGCGATTCAGTATCCAATATCCATGTCATTGTTTTTGAAAAAAAAATGTGAAAAAGTGCTCGCTCAGTCTTTGACAAAAATAATCTAATTTAGTTATGGCCGAATTTCGAGCACTAGTAGAGTATAAAAGTGTAAACGTTAAGAGGCAACAAAAAGGAATTTTATTAAACAAATAAAAAACAGAAACAATAGATAGAAATTACAATAAATGTATACAATCAATAAACTCTCTTAAAATAAAAACCAGAAAAACACAATAATATTGTCATGCAATAATAGGCCAATACAATTTGTAGCGATTGGAATACAAAAAAAAATAACCTAAAATACCACATTTTTCGTTTCTTTCCATAGGTATAGTATCCTCGGAATGAACTGGCTGCTGGGGCCTTAAAAATTTGGGGATCCTAATCCCTTTTCATTGATCACTCTCCCTAGAGTGGATTGCCGCATTACAAAGAAGAAGAAGAATCCCTTTTCAACGGATGTAAATAATACCAGTCGATTATGCCTTTTGTATTGGTTTATTACCCTGGCTACCAGTTCATTCCGGGGATACTATAGGCCAAAGGTTCCCATCTAGTTAGAATTTCAGAATGTTCTATATAAGGGGGTGATCAATACCAGAGGTAGAAATTGATTCCAATAAGAATGCGCTTTAATACTGTTTTGAAACCGTAACGTGATTTTTATTACGATAAGGATACGTTATACGATGATTCATGTCTACGACAGTTTTCTAACTTAAATCAACCTTCAAAGCAACTTCAACATGCCTACTTATTCGACTAAAAAACAATTAAAATAGAACACCAGTGCACCTCACACAGCAGATGTATCTCCTCTACGACAATAAACTAGGACATGCGTTAAGGATTCCAAATTATATTAGCCCAATAAACGCTAGAATCGCTCCAATAAGAGTCCTAAACCACACTTATATTGTATTCCGTTCCTGTTTGAGCATATATGAGAGATTTTGAATTATTTGTATAGATCACACTACGGGGGCATAGAATCATTCGGTTGATGTAATGTGAAAAGATGTGTATTTATTAAAAAAAACCTTGCTATGAAAATGTATTTCAATTTGGGTATAGCGACACTATACTACCCCATATTAACAAAAGTGACATTCTTATTAGCCCTAAATCATGTAATTATGATAATAAACGTCCGAAGGTATAATGGATGGTGTGTATAGAGGGAGGGTGGCTGTGGTGAAGCGTTTTATTGAAAACATATTTTGTGAATTATGGGGATTCTTAGGTGAGCGGTTTTTGCAAAGCAGCGAACAAAAGGATACCAATCCGGCTACATGACAAGAATACTAAATAACTACAGGCGTGCTCAACAACGTTACCAGTCGAATTCTCCCATATTATATAACTAACTACTATTGTAGACCTTTGTAAGATCAATGTAACTGTCCGTATAACGTAAGTTTGTCGTGGTTTGATTTCTGCTGCATGGACAGATTGTACCACACGAAGTCCCTTTTGTTTTATTTATGCCTATCACATACGTTCGTATCTATTCATATTTTTTGAAAGTACAGATTCAAAATTAAAGGCGGAAAGGCTGAATAAACTGGATATACCTACATAAAAAAATTTACCTAACCTTTTTTGATATCTTAACCATGTAATTGGAAAGAGAACAAACACTTTACTCTATTTCTGAAGAGGATGACCAAAAAATTTACGAATTTGAAATTATTTGCTGTATTGAAAGCAGGCAGTTGCACTTTCGTCCAATAAAAACGGTTGTCGGTCAGTTGTGTTGTAAGCAGGTGTGAACCGCATTTAATTTCGCAAAAAAGTATCAAATTCATATAGATTTTTAGTAATTGTCTCCAGAAATATTTTTTTTATTTTTAGCAACTAGCTTTCCCAACAGACGTTGTCCTGTAGTCCTTGCTATGAATATTGATTCCGAATTTGTAATTTATACAAATATAGGTTTGAAATATTTTTCAATGTTAAAAAAAATTGAGAGCTTGAAAGAAATTCTATCAAAAATCTGCGTAGGTACTATTGTTTTGAAACTCAATGGTTGTCAAAATAAAAAATGTTTTGTTATGAATTTTTTGTTGTTCTCAGTAAATCCGTTCCATAAGCTTTAATATTATATTTTATATTATTTGCTATCCATTTTTCGTATTTTTAATAATTATTATGTTTTCCGGAGCGGAGAAGAATCCAATAAACTAAGCATCATAAAAATCTGTTAATCCGATCACGAGTTATAAATATTCGCACTAACCCGACTTTCTTTTATATTATAGATACAAAAATTTCACCAAAAGGTTTTCAAATTCCTGTGCCCTTTGATAGGCTTAGTTATAATTATGCCTTTTGTATTGGCTTATTACCCCGGCTGCCAGTTCATTCCGGGGATATTATAGATGCTTGAGCTATCAATTTTTACTGCACTCTTTACACTCACGAATGTTATTTTACGCGTTTGAACCACTGCTGACATGCGACCACTGTTTACTACTTTTTATTAAAGTTTAATTAAGTTGTTATTATGTACCTACCACGTAAAAAAAAGTATTTAACCTTTGACATCCTACAACATAATATTATGTTTTTCTTACATTTTCCTTATTGTATTTGATATAGATATGTATTTTCGTTCAATTGAATGAATTCAAACAACTATTTGTAATACGCATAAAAGCTACATTTTTTTTTCTTTTTATTAAGAAAGGATTTACGGAACATATTTTTGTAAGAAGTTACTTAAAAAAACTCTTTCGTGTTTTTTCTTACCTATATTAGTACCTATAAAGTTAGTATTGAATACTTTTTTAACACCGCTATGTGTAAAATTATATTCAGTACGTCTTTCTGCACTTTTTTTTAAAATGACTGCATTTTGATTTCAGCTCTTGTCTCCTAATATTGTTTCAAACATAGCTTGCCTAATGTTTTAAACTTTAACCGAATGTATCCTGTTGACCCTATAATTTTTGTACTGTTGATATTGTTTTATTTTCTTTGTATTTGACGTCCCTGTTGTCTTTTTGCAATCGACTGGCTCAAATTTGTTCATTTTAATTCGATGTTTCTTCTGTTACTGCAAATTCTTTGTGAATGTTTGTGTTGTTTTATATCTTGACTGATTTCGAAATTCCAAACTCATTTTTTTTAAATTTATATGTCTGTTACAATTTTTATCTTGACTATTTTTAGATTTACAATTTCATTTAATTCTCTAAAATTTATATTATATCAAAACCGTCTTTAGTATAATATTATGATTTTTTTTCTAATTTTGTTCAATATTATGTAATGTTTAACATGTAGGTAAAAGGCTTAGGCCGTGGATCTCATAAATAAAATAAAATAAAATAAATCTGATACATTGGTTTACTGCATAGTATTTCAATTATTGTCATTCGGACCTAAAAATAAACACATAAACTCTCATCCAATTTATTGATGTGGTTCATAAAATCAATTTTTATTAGCTCAATTATAATTTGGTCTAGAATAAAATATGTACCTAGGTCTAAAATAACAAGAGTGCATGAGATTGTGACATCATAGAACTATGACGATCGTAAAAAAATATTTCAATTTAAATATAAAACGTATTAAATTAAATACTACCTATGTTCCGACATGTTTATTATCAATTTATTATTTGGACGTTGAACGAATGACATGATTCAGTTCTACTACATATTTTTGTCGTTAGGCTTCTATGATAAAAACATTTTTTTTCTCTTTATTCTTAATCTTAATTAATGACAATAATCATTAACAATAAACTTTGGTTTATGTAAAAACAAGCTAAAAACGTTGATATTGTTCGTTTACGTCAATGAGTCACGAAGATTGTTGGTAGGTATCATTATACAGAGTATGACAGAGAGCTAAAAAGGTATCTAGTCAAGAAGTTTTGAAGCCTTCTACAACCTAATTTATTTATTTATTCTGTATCAACCCGTAGGTCCTTTGCAGGACACTTGGGATCATCATATACATCATACATGTTACATCATATCATCATATACATACAATACAAATAACAAACAAAACAAGAAAATTATATCAAACCACCTAAGATATATTTTTGTTTTTCAGTACTAGAAAGATGTAAAAGGTCTTTCTAGTACCATGTCAAGAGTAAGAGGCAGATAGTAACAAGAACATGTCAAGACTAACAGAACTACACGAACAGCTAGAATTATACTTGGTTATCTATAATAATAAAGGAAAGTGCCTGACTGACTGACTGACTGACTGACTCATCAACGCACAGCCCAAACGGCTAATCGTAGAGAAGTGAAATTTGGAAATCAGGTAGGTCTCAATACAAAACCTTCCACTAAGAAAGGATTTTTGGAAATTCCACCCCTAAGGGGGTGAAAAATAGGGTTGAATGTTTTTCAAAGTATGCGAATATCTCGGAAACTAGACATGGTACGAACTTGAGATTTGGCATATGAATTCTTCTATAGAAATGAGTGTTAGCATATTCGGCAATTTTTCCAAAATTTAACTAAAAGGGACGAAAAAGGGCACATATAAAAAGGGATGATTTTTAAGTGGCTCCTAAAAAGTTTAAAACTGGTTTTATCGAAATTTCAAAAAAATGATTTCTTCAGAAAGAGTCAAATTATACTATTTCGTTTTCAAAAGATATCAGTAATTAGAGGGGAGGGGGTGAGGGGCACTTTTCCAACGTGTATGTGTGTGTATCCGTCCCCTCTTTATAACTTTTGATTCGCTTGATGCACAGATCCTAAAATTTCAGAAAATATTGAATACTTTAAGCATACAAAATTTGTATACTCAGAATTTTGAATTTTTTTTTCAATCAGGGGTTATCAATCTTTGAATTTTTATTTAATTTTTCCATATATCTCGAAAACCATAAAATCTAGAACCCTAAAATTGTGTATGTATATAGAAAAATACAATATCTAAAATATAATTTAATGAAGAAGTTCCAGGATTTCTCAAACTTTTTTTATAAAGAAAAATATTTTTTTTTATGACAAATTTACGAGTTTCAGTGCCTATATTTCAGAATTTTATAAAAATATCGAAAAACGCCGAAACGCTACAACTAGATATTTTATTTTTCTATAAAAAATACATACATCATAACAGGCCATCGACAGTTGGATCTCATTTTACATGTAACTTTTTTTATAAAGTAAAACATTTTTTATGACAAATTTACGAGTTTCGGTGCCTATACCTATTTCAGAATTTTATAAAAATATCGAAAAAAGCCGAAACGTTTAAAACTGGTTTTATCGAAATTTCAACTGCAGATAGAGTCAAATTATATTATTCCGATTAGGGTGCGTGGTAGTTTTTTTCGAAAAACCATATCTCTTAGATAAATTAAGTGAGAAAGCTGTAAATTAATATATAGATTCTTACTTTAAAATAAAAATCAACCGGTTTCATTGTTTTGTCAAAGATTTATTTTAAGCAGTGTTATTTGTTCCCACCTGGGATACGAATAAAATAAAATATGGATGTTGTTTCCGAAATATTTTAATGATGATTTTAATTTATTAGTTTAAATAAGACGAATTAATAATGTATTTTTAGCAAGGAGCACAGTGCACATTATGCAGATATATCAACGAACCGCCTCTTCGTTAGTTTACTCACGATACATACAAGAGTTATCTTCTTTGACGAATTAGAAAATGCTAATACACAGTGAATGTAGGTGTCAGCGTTCCCCCAGTTTAGGAAGAGAAACCAAAAAGCACGTGAGCGAAGCCACGGGTAACTAGCTAGTGTTTTAATATTTGTAAGTTAATAAAAATAGAGGTCAGTATGAGTTATAGTAATCCCGAATTAGGAAGTCCGCTGGGGTATGAATATCTCACTCTAACTTTGCAGAGATATTGAACCTTGTGGTTTTACTTCATTATTATTTATTTTCAATTAATATTAATACAGTTCATATTAATAATTTAGATTATACTATTTTATTCTCACTAAACCTCATATTCTTAGACGTAAGGTAAAGGTTAATCACAGACGTAATAGGTAATATACTCGTATAATAACATTGTAGGTACCTATTTTTTAGTATGTACTTCAAGTGAAAGCCCTTTGATGTACCTACGCGAAACCCAGGTAAACAATACACCAGCAAACAATAGCAAGGACACCATGGACACATCAAAACAATTGCCATGCGGCCGTGTGTTATTACCAAGTCATTATGTCCCTGTAATCCAAGCAATGCCATTTAAGATATCTATTTAAATACTTTTTCCAAGAATCTACTATTTTAGTTAAGGGTTTTTCTGTGACTGATGGGTGAGCTTGATTAATATAGAAATCTTGGAAATGTCAATTTCGATTTTTTTTGGGTAAACATTATTTTAAGTTAGTTTACATTTGGCTGGCTTGAGTGATAGTTCATTCGTGTTCATCATTAAAAATGGAAAAACGCAGTGTACTAAACGAACAAACGCGACAGTTTGTATTACGTCTTCGCGAGTATTTTGAACAAGAAAAGGCAAACGGTGGGCCTTTAATTTCAGTACAGAATGTTTGTGAACGAGTCGCTAATGCGCTGAAAATTAGCACAAAAACTGTGCAAAGAATATCAAAAGAGTGTCATAGTGTTTTGTCTGTCCAAAATTGTGAAAAACAAGGTAAATTAAAAAGACTTCGCACAAAAACCGTAAATAAAAAAGACTCATTTGAAATCGACGCCATAAGACGTCATATTCATGACTATTATACCAGAGGTGAATATCCTACAATACAAAAACTATTGAAATCGCTTAAAGAATCGGATCTGTATGACGGCAAATCTACATCACTAACGACATTAATTTTTTTTTTCAACAACGCGTGTCCTCCATTTGTTAAAAGAAGCCGTCAGTCGAAGAAGAAGACTGGCGTCGTGTAATTAATAGCACGAAAACAAAAATATTCGAAGATTGGGAGAGTGATTGTTGTGCAGAAAGTGTTATGGACAATTTAATAATAAATGTAAACAATGGTAGTTCTAGTGGGAGTGACACTGATAGTGATTTGTCTGAATAAGACTCGGACATGAAAGTGTTTATATATCTAATATTATTACTTCTATTCCTAATAAATATTTTTATATAAAATGTGTAACCATGTCATTGTGTTGATTTATTTACTTTTTAATATTACTCAAAATCATCAAGACAACTTACGAAAATGTTATCAACCCCTGGAATCTACCGAATTCAGGTAGACATTAAACCTTTTTACATTATTTTACCGAGTGTGAAAGAGATAATCTTAGTGTTAGAAGAGCAAAGCACCTCAACAGACTTCCTAATTCGGGATTACTATAGTTGAGTAGTCGGCCAATATTTCGTCAATAGAATAAAAAGCATTGCCAACTAGTGCTACCTGGTTAAGGGTGGCTTCTGTCACCGCCTCTCAATAAAACAATAAATCTTATAGAAGTATTTTGTCTCTTTCTAATGTATGCAAAGAATGAAATGGGAGTATGCCGAATTTTCTAGTACTGTATCTTTAAAAAAAATGAACTATAGATACTTTTTCACCTCTC
The DNA here is from genome assembly GCA_963576905.1 of Mystacides longicornis. Taxonomy (NCBI): domain Eukaryota; kingdom Metazoa; phylum Arthropoda; class Insecta; order Trichoptera; family Leptoceridae; genus Mystacides; species Mystacides longicornis. The sequence continues at coordinate 19,868,286 of OY756426.1, read as the reverse complement.
TCTTGAAGCACAGAGTATTAAGGGACTTGAGACTTGGTGGAAGGTGATTATATAAGTAAGTATATAAGTAATAATACTAGTGCAGATAAAACTTTTGGACACCTTTGCTAGCCTGTGCTCAGGAGGACGTATCAGTTCTCCCGCTCTGGTGTTTTAATTGTGAAAGTCTGCATTTAGTGGGGTTTTATGGATGTTATGTGCATATAATAAATACTCAAGAGCGTACGCACAAGGAACAGTTAATATACCCTCCTCCTTGAACACAGGCCTACAGGAGTCCCTAGGACACATGCCGAGCAGTGTTCTGAGTGCTCTTTTTTGCAAAATGAATACTCTACCTGTATCGGATCCCATTCCCCAGAATAACACTCCATAATTCATGATGTAGTGGAAGTATGCATAATATACAGACTTTGCTGCGTCCTTTCCACAAATAACTTTGATTTTTTTTATTGCGTATACTGCAGAATTCAGTTTTTTGCACAACTGATTTATGTGGCTATCCCATTTTAATCCTTTATCGAGTGTAACTCCCAGGAATTTACACTCCGAAACAGCACCAATTACAAGCATTTGTGCTGCATGAGTAATGGTTTATTGAAACATATTAAAAAAAAACTTAACGTCAATACATGGTTTTTACGTCAATAAATCTCGTAGCGTAGATTGATGGTATATATAGAATATGGTATATACAGAATTACCCAAGTACTACAGTTTTAGTAGGCTAGAACCGATTATCAAGAAGTTTTGTAGCGTCCTACAATATTTACAACCTTTATAGAACCTTTTGTGATGTTTGAGTAGGTAAATCTCATTTCGACATTTGGTAATAGTCCATCTACATTACTATCTTCAATGTTTTTCCCGTTTATCTATTTCTATAAATTAAAGTTATTTGGATGTTTTTTTTTTAATTGAAGCATCTACCTGTCGAGTATTATAGCAAGTAAGATAGGTCTGGTAAAAAAATCTATTGAAAAGTGTTCATTTTTTTTAAATTAGGGCTCATTCAAAGTTAATATAAAATACACTCTTGATATTTTCCACAGAAACCAAACCTGTGAAAGTTGGCGACTAAACCGCTTAATCACCACGAATTTGTTTAATTATCTATTATGATAATTTAGTACATTCTTGTCTCTTTAGTTTATAAAATTGTCTCTCTTTGAAATTGTTGATGTCAGCCAATTGGCCAACGTCATAATATGATCTCCACCGTGACCCACTCAACAAGCTTTGCGTTGTACCTATGTCAATTTTGTCTTGCAAATTCAATTGCGATGTATGTCTTTAGTATCTAGTGTTAAGGAACAATACATATGTGGGTATACTTCGTCAAGCGATGGAAGGAAAAATAATCCTTATAAGACTCTCTTCAATCTTCTTCTAACACAATGCATAAAAAAATTATCTACCATTCAACGGAGACAGGATCTCTACATTCAGACCTATAGTAGAAATATCAATTAAATTAAAAAACACAGAATCGACCCCGGGACCTCTTTTGTGTTAATACGCGTTATCCCTTATTCCTTCTTCCCGCTATGGTTCTCCAATATGCCACCTGCACAAGTACTGCCACCTCCATGAACCCGCTTTAGTATTATTTACTACTATTACTTCATGCCATAGGTACATTTTTTTTAATTTGTGGTTTGGTGTCACCTTTCAAATGTGGCTACCTCCCTATAGATGATACTAAAACGTGAGTGAAGATTTCTTCAAGTCGAGGACCAACTCTTGACATGTAAAATTTCCATCTAAAAGACCTTATCCTTGCGATCAGCAAGGCGATAGCTGTCAGTTCTTACTGGTGTTACGAAATCTGGACCGGACGCGTAAAGTAAGTATTTATATTTGAGATCCATCTGAGGGTTATTTTCAGATTCACGTATTAATCCTGTAAAATAATCATGACTATTAATCATGACTTCAAGCCGTTACACAAACACAAGGGAAAGGATATAAATTATTTTATAGTAGATAGCTAATTCAATGCCGTAAACGTATTATATAATATAAAGTTACCTACACATCGGGGTATGAACAGGATTCTAGCTTATATTATTAATCCTGATTTATTGAGAGCTTCAAATGTATCCAATATTTGTAAATGCTCGTCAAAACGATCCTGCAGGTAGCCACCCCCATAACACAACCTTAGAGGCGGGTCAATGGGACGTGAAGCGTAATACGATACAAATTGTTCCATTACAACGGAATCGCTTGAATAATAAATAATGGATTAACGGGGAAATAATACCTTACATGGACTATTCTAAGCCCCCATAGACTCAGTAATAGGTGCCTACTCTATGTGTTGATATTAATAATCCATAATGAATAGATAAATAAACATGTTAAGTTAATTATTTTTATATGGATTCAACCATAACGATTGGTTGACAGCAACAGTTATTCGACATAATATTGTCAAATATTCTTATTATCGAGATTGCTGGAATTTGTTCATCTTATCTCCTAATAATGCACGTTGCAGCTACAGAACAGCAGCAGAATATGGTCTTTAATCCTTCCAATCTAAACTCCCTTTACGCCCCACTTAGGGGCATACATACATACATTCTCCCTTTAAGGCCCCCCGCTCACCGCAAGCCAGCCCAGAGGAGACCAATCCGCAGCAAACCCGACCCGCATGAAACCAACCCTCTAGCTCGATCGAATCAATCAAAACCAAAAAAGCCGGCATCACACAAATCAAGCCCGCCGCAGATCCCCCCCCCCCCCCAAACCAACACGCAATGCAGAAGGCCTAAGCCCCACTCAGGGGCATAGGAAGGCACCAAGAGCTCTCCATTGCGCTCGATGGCGTCCGAGGCTTACGGTGCCTTTTCTGACCGGTTGAGATTTGAGGTGGTCAACCTCACGGTTACACGGTACAACTTAGGGGCATAGGGAGGCAATAAGAACTCTCCATTGCGCTCAATCTTGTGCAATGCCTACGACTTCCTCCCACATCAATGCCAGATTCCTCAGCTTTGCTTCGAAGGAGCGGATCATAATGAGGGTCTTCCTCGTCTTCGGGACCCTGATGGGAGGAAGAACAGTGCTGTCCTCGACCAACTTTCACGTAAACCTTAACACAAGTCCCAGTCAAATCCACCTCCTCCGCTTAATGGAGGAGGTTGGTCGCAACTGATCAGGATATAGAGCGCAGTGGAGAGCTCTTGTTGCCTCCTTATGTCCCTAAGTGAGGTCTTCAATGGAGCATTGATTGATTTATTTTATGATAAGATATCTTTAAAATCTGCGCTAGTACGCTCCTATATAAAAAATGGATTCGCAAACGAGTGAAGGCAATAAAATAAAACAAAAACAACATATTGATAAGCTTGCTCCTAAATGTATGCAATTTTAATACATGCGTGCTCTAGATGTATATTTTTTATAAATCTTGTACATTTTTTACGTTGAGTTTCCTCGGCTATTTATTACATTTACTCCTCAAAACATTGGATAGTTAGAGTTTATATTTATTTTCTTCTTGTACCAACAGATCTAAGTATGATATGCTGTAGAAGTTGAATAATTCTATATAACTCAGCCTGCGACTCATGTAGAACCATTACGGTTACTATTCGTTTCTACTTTTACCATAATCCTTACATTTACCGATAGTTGGGCCTAATTCAAACGGTATATTAAAGTTTTTTAAAGTTCTTAAAAAACGTTCTCGCTATCTATAATATAAAAAAATGTCGGGTTAGTGCGAACACTCGAGAGAACAAACTCGAGATCGTCTGAACAGATTCTTTCGATGTTTAATTTATTGGTTCCTTCTGCGCTCCGGATAACAGAATAATTACTAAAAATCACGAAAAATGAATAAGAAATAATATAAAATATTAATGTTAGTATGGAACGGTTTTGCTGTGACGCCAACACCATCTATGAAAAATTCTGTAACAAGAAAATTATTGTTTACCTGACAACAATTGACATAAAAATAGTGGTACCTACGCAGATTTTTGATGGATTTTTTCTAGCATTCAGAATTTTTTTTTAACATTTTGACCTGCATCTCTGCGCATAACAGCAAAGCATTCGGGTTGGAATTCTGACGGGTATGTGGAATCTTTTAATATGTTGGACACGTCAAATAAAGTGCTTATGATTTGTGATCACCTACCTCATAGCGAACGAAAAAGAAAACTGTCGTAAGCCCGAAATAGGTTATTTCACAACTAAAAATAATAAATATATTATGACGTTTGAATGAAATCATTTATAGTCGGGATATAATGTAATAAACAAAACGATTGCACAAGATTTCTTTGGAATTACGACATAGTAATAATAGATAAAAAACATTCGAGCAAATCATTAAAATGTAAAAGGACTAAGGAGGAACATCTCGAGAGCTCGGCGACGTTGTCGCAATAAGTAATGGCGGGTATTACAGACATTACAAAAATCTCGTAATGTACTTTTTCCGTTTGTTGGGAATCTGTGGCTGAAGTTATAATCTCAGAGATACGTATCGACAAAGGCATTAAGATAGGTTTCCATTACTAAGCTTTTCCTCATTACCACGACGGAGACAATTCTTTTTCCGGCTTCTTTTTGTCCTTTTTACACCTTACCGCGCAGACCTTTTATTCCGTACGTGATTTTCATAAAATTCACTTTATAATCCGGTCTGGTTCACATGTCTCTATATGCAACCCAACGCCTTCATGTGTAGTAAAAAGACAAAGCTTTGTTAATTAAAAGCACTATAATTATAAAAAAAGGTCTACGCAAATAGCCCACAATCGGTTTAATTATGTACTTACATTATTTTATTATTAACCTTTTCATAAACACACATATTTTGGAATTTTTTCAAAGTAGAACGATAAAAGGTATTCAATCTTTAAATTAAATAAATTAAAGTAAAATTCTTGCGAGTATAAATGTGTATCAACTCCAGGCCTACACATTTTTCTTCTTTTGCTGTTTCAACCCTGTGGATTAGTTGGCAGCAAGCGCGAACATCTCCTCCACTCCTATAGGTTCTCTGTGTTCTCTTCAGTTGCATGAAGTGCACTCCATGCCCTGGCATATTTGTTGCAAATATTCCGGGCACGGGGTCCTCTACGAATCGAACCCTCAACCATTTCCTCCATTATTGATTTAGTAAATTTGCGTGTCTCATTACATGTCCTAGCCATCTCGCGCGTCTCTCTAATATGGTGTCCAATATTTTGCCTTTCCTCCCGAACTCTCGTAAGAACCTCTTCGTTCGTGATAATATGTTCCCCCCAAGATATTTTTTAACATTTGCCCATATATTTTCTTCATGTTGGTATACTGACCGTTTGAAAAAAAAAATTGTTATATTTTAGTTATCTTTTTTTTAAACCAACTGAATAAACCAAAACCACTGTACGAACTTGATTATGCTCATAAAAAGACAGCTAAAACCTAGTCTTTATATTATAATTAATAGAATGTATAAAATATCAATAAATAAATAAAAATCAATATTTAACCAACATTCAAATACCCTCAGTAGGCATTTTTTAAGCCTTGGCGTACAGACGTGTTCCCTGTTGTCGAATTTTTTCTTAAATACATTATTTCGAACTACCCGAGCAACTATCGTAGTTTGCCTGTTTTGAAAAGTTTACGAGTCCAGTGCCCTTATTCTCGTAGCGGTCTTAATACGCTCTTATCTTGATTGACAATCATAAAATGGCGGATTGGTATTCACAAAACAAGATATCTAGTATATATCTTAAAAATTCGTTATATTTGAAATATCAGTATGAAAATGATCCAGTTCAAGATAGGATTTAAGATTAAATTCCGATAGTTTTGTGAATACGACTGCTTGCGATCGTGTCTTAATCTTATCGTTACGTGATTTTTAAAAGCGATTGATTACGAGAATAGCCCTACTGATCGTCTAAAGCGCTCTTAACGATATAATACTTAGGTACCTACGCATAGTTAATATCCAATAATGCATGAAAATTTATTTGCGTCCACTATGGATTCTATCATCAATAATGAAAATAGTCTAATAATAACAATAGATAGATATGTACGTTTAATGTTTGATTTTAATATAGCAAAATAAACGCATATTTGCTTTTGTCATTAAACAAAGTAGATGCCGACCTACCAATATTTTATCAATTTGCAATAATATGTCATTATAATTATTATTAAATGATAAAATGTCAGGTAAGTTTTGAATGCCAAAATATGAATTTAAAATTTTCAATGAAAAAAGTCAATTTAAAATAATGTCAAAATCAAAGGGAATTTTGGATTCATTCATTAACCCTCCGTCGGGCGCAATATTTTTTGGGCGAAGAGGTCTATAAAAGTTGCAGAAGACAAAGAAGTGCAGGTCTTGAGTCTCATTTAATTCGCAATATGGATGCGCCGAATGGTTAAAAAGACGGAGGGTTAAAAGTGACGAATTAAGATCATTCTAAAGCCACATTGAATAATTTTTGTCTTTATTAAGAATAAAATTTATAAATTGTTGAACATGCATTTTTTCCGTGGTGGAAGTAATTTAAATTTGATTATTTATTAAGAACTAGCTTTCCCGACAGACGTTGTCCTGTGTTCCTAAATATAAATATTTAATTCGAATTTGTATGGTGATGAATTAATTATTATTTGACCAATGTGATTCCGAACGATGTGTCTGTTTTAAACCATGTATATTCCATCCGCATTCTGTCAATCGCACCTATTGACAATTTCAGACAATGCATTTTTTTCTTCTAAAAGGATATTCTCCTGATAAAAGCCTACACGACAAAAAAAGAATTAGCAAAATCGGTCTAGCCGTTTAGGCGTGATGCGATGACATCGGGAAATAGCTCTCCATTTCTATATATGAGATATCCACTCCGATATTCGACCCATGCGGTGATCTCAAAGTCAGTGGCGTAACTAGGTATAGCGTGGCGGAAGTGGCCAAATGCCATGGGCCCCCAAGCGGAGAAGGCCCCAGACCAAGAAGTCCCTAGCTCAGGAATTATCATTTTCATTAAAAAAAATTAAATGGAAGGCCCATACAAAAAAATTACCACTGCTCAGAGTCCGTTCATGATCTTATGTAATGGGAGTTAAAAGGTTACATTACCAGTAAATTATAAAAATAATCGGGAAGTGTGCTATGTTTGATTCTAAATAGGTACATTCTAATAAAAATAGCAAGTGAAACAAGAAACGAAAAAATCTATCCGGCTTCCTTTATACGTATTCTGTAGGAAAGTACCTACTTAAGATACCGAAGCAGTTTCTGAATAAGTGTCCGGAATAACTTAGCTGTTTGCTCGCTAGAGTGCTGTGTATTACTCTATCGCCTTTATACAGGTTGTTATCTCATTTAAATTCGCCCACGTAGAAAGCATATTATGCAAATTGGTGCAATCTAATCTGCCTCATTACAAAATCACTTCACATTTATCAAGGTGCGTAATACACGTTTAGTCACTATATGATACGAACCTCCCCTCGAAGTCTACGTAACTGAGTAAACATCAACTATAAAGTCACCCCAACTACCTGATTCGTACAGCAGCCCCGTACGTTGCCAAGCAAGTCCCCATATACCTAGATAAAATACTGATGGTGTGTATATACAACGAATAATGTTTGCTTGTACAATGGTTGTAAATTTCAGGTCCTTAGAGGAGGAACATTTTAATACTGAATATTTTTTTATCATTTATAGCAGTGTTCCGCAACCGGTTTTCCGTGAGATACAGATGTGCCGCGGTCAAATTCAATGTATTTTGACATTTTAGTATAGAATAATAATCATTATTATATAATTTTTCAATGTTCCTCCAGCGCCTGGTGCCAATAGTTGAAAACTGGGCAGTGTGCTTTGTACACACCATGACCGCACCAAATAAGTCATAAACAAAGAAAAAATTACCCTAATGCGCATCGCTGAAGACTCATCCCCGTGCGCATGCGTTATAACTATAATACTAGGTATAAATTTTATAGTTTACTTCATTTCGCTTTTTTATGAACATGGGTCCAACCAACAAACGCATGCGTCGTGAAAGAAAAAAAATAGTTCGTCGTATATACGAAATTCGTCCAATGCATCGCCAAAGAACAAATCATTTCATTTTAGGACGCCACTAGCTAGCTTTTTTGTTTTCAAACACTTTCCTGATGGCTTTTTTCGAAGCTTTAAGCTAATAATAAGCTAATTCATCTCCCATATTTCTCGAGGTCTTCTAGGAACTCTACCAGATTGGGAAATTCTATATCTAATATCTAGACGTCTTTAGAGCTCTTGTGTCATTTGATTCTGTTATATCTAAAACAAAGGAGTATACCTACCCAAAAAAGGTTTGTCTGAAGTCGTTTAATCTTATATAACCTATTAAAACCATTATTGAACCTATAAACCACTTGATAAAGAATAGATTTTCTTTATAAAGGTACTTACATAAAATATCACGTAAGTAGTTCGATGTAAAAAAAAATCAAATAAATATAAATGTTGATATTGAACAATATTAAGATCTGCTTTTTGGGGACTGATTAAGTTAATTTTACATTGACAACGTTCGCTATTATATATAGATCAAATACCTCGCCCATCATAAAAAATTTCAAAAGTTTTACGAAAAAAATAAATAGTCTATGAGCTGAAAATATTTTTACTCAGAAACAATACACATGTTGTGAAAATAAAAAAGGAAAGCGGGTAGACGATATTCTGAGAATACTTGACAAAGCGAGATGAGGAGGAGAGGTCCTCGGTCCTTGAAAGGATTGTAAAGCGCCCCTCCTTTAAACTGGGTTTGATCTGCCATTTATCTTATTCAAACTCCCTGTCACAATTTTCGTCGCGCTGACAAAGGGGCACACAATTCAGACAAATGGCCATCTTTCGATGTCTATTATCTTCTGCTCGAGTGTTTTTTTAATGTCTCTCTATGACCGTCTTATCCTCACGGATCAATGACTTTGACGAAGATATTTTCATACACTCAATTCTTTCTATCTCAATTAATTCGTGTTGTTTTTTTTATCACATAAAGCATACATCATTGTATAAAAATTAATAAAATTAAATACAATGCTGTATACTAAATATAAAAATATCGGTGTTGTCGCTCATGATACATCACGATGTAATATAGTCATGAGAGATCTTCGAAATACAGAGAAAGGAACTTTCTTAACATCCTACATGAGGACAACAGAACTGCCTTTTGAATGGCATATCTGAGACCACCACAGATGCTAAGTTTCCCTAGATTCTCTTTAAGAGACTTAGGAATAACTCCATTCGTCGATATCACTATAGGTATTATGTGGTTGGTTGGCCAATAAGTAGGCAACCTTTTTGTAGTAAGAAATTTTACTTTCTTCCTTCCTTTTCTCGTATCCATTTTATAAAATTAATATGTCATTGTGTTCCCTCAAAGTGAACACAAATACTCCCTTTCACTCTTTCACCGTAAGCAACTTAAAACTTGTGTCGTGGAATAGGAAGATGTTCGGTACCTGGGATCGAACCCACGACCTCCAATAGAAAATAATACGAAAGCTGGTATCGTAACCACCGCTCCCGTGGTGGACTATGGTCCAGCTAGACCTCTGCCTTAAATATTCATATCCCCCTGTTCTGCGTCCTCTGCATCCATATTAATTATCCCATCAACCCTGTTTAATTAGATATGTAAGTTGAATAGCGAAATGTGTACAATATGACAACAATCTGTGTGGCGGACAGAATATTGTGCATTTTGGTGGACAATAATAATGGTAAATGCACCATCAACGCCATCTATGGAGGAAATTCGTAATCAAACAGTAAACTCAAGGCGATAATAATTATTTTCTATGGATAATAGTCACACAAAATCAGGGACAAGTGGCTAGAAAAATGGATTATAAACGTCAAAAACTATTGACATAAAATTGCGTTTGATATATCTAGTAGATACTCTTATAATTTGATTTGTACAGTGAAATTTTGTACATTAGCATTATAATATATCTCTTCTATTCCTGCAGCCACCAATGAAAGGCTGATCCAACCTTGAACAACAAAGAAGTAGTTACCTGAAAAATAAGTGTGACTCGACACGTTTCTCCTTGGCTCCTCCATTAGCACTGCGAGGTACGTAGAAGGCTGATTTATCACCGCTGGACGTGTTTCACATATTTCTACCGGTTTTTTCCTCCCTCTCGATAACAACATCAAATAAATATAAACAAAATACAGTATACCTCACATATGTACATCAACGCACCGTGAGCGTGTAAGCGCTCCGCATTATAAAATATAATTTTGTCCTCACGACGACACTCTCAAATTTATTATTGAAGTAGTTTATAAAAAAGCGCCACGAGCTATGTCGTGCGCAAAATTATAAGAGGCGATAAACTTCGTAGAAAAAGTTTTTTCATATTTTTATAGAAAATTAGAACACAAAAGGCGAGCTTGAAACGAAAGATAGGTATTATGTAATAGCAAAACTATTTTAAAAAATAGATATGTATGTACACGAATTTTTTTAAATTAATCGAACGAGCCTACATAGTAGAAAATCTGTAAAATTAGTATCCTTGGCCCGGGTAAGATAATAGAGGTAAACCGACCTCATGCTAGAAATTTCATAAGTGCTTCTGACTTGAAATTTCTTCCCGGGGTTGGCCTGTTTCAGATTAGATGGCCTATACCTACCAGCTGACTACTTGAAATTTTGTCAAACAATAAATCATTCCACCTTTGTATACTATTGTCCCATACTACGTTGTACAACTCCATCAAGCGGCTACGGAGCCAGGATCAAGACATCAGGGCTACAGCTGGCTCCCGTCAGTGGGCAGATCAGGAGGTAACTAATGCGCTAGATTGCTTCGAATTCACATCGAATGTCGTCCTATGGAGAGAGTAATCTCCATTTTTGGAGTATCTTGCATCACCTGTTTTTTGCATCTCGTGACACCCACTCGCGGTCTATAAATATTCCATCCATGGGATCGTTCGTGATTCCGATTTACAGAGTTCCTCTCTTGGTTGCTTCGAGAACTCAACAAGATATATAACTTTTACAAAGCTCTATCTGAATTTCAGTCGCGGTTCCCCTCGTTGGTAGTGATAAAGGATGTGTTTATTGTATGCTTAATGACCGTAGAATATGTAAGACTGTTGAACTGCTATGTAATAGGTACGCCTTCTAACCAAAGTGATACCTACATCATTATTCTACATGTGGTCTGTTCCGTTCAGTCAGCCCCTCCGTGGACACCGACCGCGAGCTGTCTTTCCACCTCTTGAGCGGTATGCCAGGAAGTATTTTTTTGCCTTGCAGTATACCCTCAGATACCATCTTGACTGTACTATGTATAATCTCCATTCCTATTGACATGATCTCTCTACATTGTTAGATAAGACGTTGTTTATAGTGCTTCCAGCGAGAAAGTTCATGCGAGCCCCCTCTATACCCCTTCTTCCATCCTGCCTCTTGTCCCAAGACCGTCCGTTGACGGTCCGTTATGATTGGCGCGTCGGTGGTTGTTGAACAAAAATAGAATGACCCCTTACTATCGTGAGAGAAAGAGACCATCATACTTGACACGCATTTACTCGCTAGAAGCACTATAATAATATGCAATACAATACATCATCTGTCTTTATTTACTAAAAATCGTTTTGTTTCTTTAATTATTTTTGTTGAAATTTCTGTTTATGTCCAGACAATCTGACTCCGTTCAATTAAGGTACACACATAGGTATACTTATAATGGCAAAATTAAAAAAAATACCACCCATGTACCATGTATATATATTATATATCATTAGACATTCATCGCGCATTTTATTTCCAATACAAAATCTTATGAGAATCTATAAGTACCTATTTAAAATAAAATAAAGTAATGTTCGGTGAGTTATGTAGGAATTATCTGAATCTTGAAAGTTTGATGAAGAATTCAAGAGGCGAGAAATGAATAAGTGATTTCTCCACTTGAAACTTCTGAGAGGAGGGAAACTTTTATTATCGACGATTTTATTTTCATTTGATAACTTTACGCCATTTTTGTTTTTTTTCCTGTTCAAAATGTCGTAATATGAATAATTGAGTGACTCGCAAGCACACCTCCGGATTCTCGGTAAAGAAAACAATTTCCAACTTTTTACAAAACTTTTTGATATGCTTCCCAAATCTTCAACTAAAACACCGCTCAATAACTCCGATATCTATATTTTCAAAAGTATACCTACATTAAAAATTTGTATGAATCTTTCTCACCAATAATTGAAATATTATGTTGAGTGATCACGTTTACTAAAACTTTTTCAAAAATATTTTGAACTCACGATTCAGTTAGAATCGAATAATCTTATCTTAATTCTTAAAAAGTGGTAAATGTTTTTTTTATTTAAATCTCTTTACATATTTTGACTGATATTCTCAAATTCACGTTCCAACTCAACGCAAGAAGCTCTTCCTTAGAACGTTGCCAGTAGTTACACATCTAATGTATTGGATAAAACATTTTCAGAATACAGAAATGTCAAAAGTCTCAATAAAAATTGGATACGCCGCAACTCAATCGTCTGTTTTTCATTTCAGAATAATAGTCATATCAAAGTGTTATCGATAAAACCATTTTTCCAATTTTATTGTGGTATATGCACTCAACGCAACTGGTGAGCGATTTAGTTATATGCATCAGTAGAACAAAAATTATTTACTTTGAAAAAAAAAATAGAACTTTAATTGCCCTTGTAGATACCCTTGTAAAAAGTTGATGGACTATAATATGGCGTGTTGTGAGTTTGACTCGTGATGTTCAATTTAAATTTACAACAATATTCTAGTTGGAAATAGGTAGATATTATGGACCTATCTATTATAGGTAGTTATGAAAATAATGTTGATTTAAATTTGGGTAAAGCTAAAATGTTATGGTATAAAGAAACAAGTGTTATTTTGTTTCTTCTTTTTAGCGCTTTTAATCCGTGTTTTCGAAAATAGCCCATGGACTTACAGCTTCATCGCCAACCGAATAAATTATAGGAATATAATCTTAAATGTACTTACCTGTCTAATGCGGTGTTCAGACGGGGCGATGTAAGGCCAGACGATTTCGCTTGCATAAAAAAAATATCGCTCGGTCGCCCATTGATCGTCTGATGTGTTCACACGAGTCCACCGACATACATTCAATCTGTCAGGTGCGCTGATTGTTTTAATAATGGCGGACGTCGAGGTAGAACTCGCGGAGTAATTGGAGTAAGTTGAAAATATTGTTTTAGACGATATAAAAAGACTCCTAATTGAGGAAAAATAAAAAAAAACGCAGATATTGGGCGCGGAATTGGATTCTAAGGAGAAATAAATTTAGAGCAGTGCTGTCAACTGTCAAGAAACAGAACATACGGACGCCGCGCATATCTGCGCATGCGTGAATCGTTCCACCAGATACAAAAGTTGAAAGGCGTTTAACTTGAGACGATATCGCTTTCAACCATTTTTATCGCTTCAGATTTATCGACAATCTGTTCACACGGTTCAATTGGCTGGCGATATTTTAGTGTCCTGGCGATATTCGCCTCGTCTGAACACCGCATAGAACTAACTGGAGATAACAAAAATATTTTATTTCTATGTATAATGGGGTTCCCTATGCTTCAACTCCACCTAACGAGAAGTTTCCAAAGCTTTAAAGGCTAATTTATAAAACGGTCTATACGGGTGTAAAGGTTAATGTATGTGTGGCAACCAGTCCACAATCTGAAAATACATTAAATATTATATGCTGCGAAGCACAGAACAATAATACCCTATTCTGCGAAGCCTCTTAGTTGGTGTTTTTTGTCGTCAAAGTTAGAAAACCGTTTAAAATCTAGACCTGGCCATACAAATCTCACGTATCTTGGCTTGATACTGCCGATCTGTCTCGAGAAATAATTTCTCTTCAACAAATCGACAGTTGGAAAAATCTTTTTCTTTCTCAAATTTTTCTATTCCAAAGAGTCGTCAGAAGCCCATCATGTAACTCAACTTGGGTGTAGTCTGAAATCTAAAATAAAACTTCTATGAAAAATTCCTTGAAAATTATTTTTTTCCGTTATCCATTTTACAAATGCGCATACTGAGCAAACTCGAGGACAATACTCGACGCTCTTTGTAATGTAATACAACTAGCTGATAGCCGATCCGTTGCTTTCTTACTATAAAAGAAATACTACATTCGTTGTAAATGAATAATCATAATCATTGTATTGATGAACTTGACTGGGATACACATGTTAAGGATGCCGTAGAGAGCGCCGTTCTTTCTCCCATTGGGAAAGAACATGCTAATTAAATGTCCAATATGATTTCTACATATTTTGTCTACTATACATACATCTTTGACGCTAAACCCTGTATGGGTCTCGGCCTCCCTCAGCAAACATCTCAAATCCACCTCCTGTACGCCAGGCACCGGCCCCCAAAAGCCCCAGGTCCCATCTCATCGCCATCCTGCCATCTCAGTCTTGATCTTCGAAAACATCTTCCGTCTGGTCTCATGCAGAAGCCTATGTTTAACACTGTTCATTTACTTGCAAAACATGTCCTTACCAATGGAGTCGGTCTTATTTTATGAATGTGGATACTTTAATGCACAATGTATAGATACTTACAAAAAACACTTCATAAATCTCGCGTTTACATCTGATTCGCCAGTGATCGTCTCTGAGTGGTCCATATACCGGCGCAGGATCTTCCTTTTGAACCCATCCAGTCTACCTTGGTCTCGTTTACTCAGTGGACTGATCTCGGAAGAATACTTGAAGACCGACCGTATTGTGAATTTGTAAAATTATGAAGACAGTTCACGGCACAACAAACGTGTTTGTAGGCAGATAGGTAATACGTTGATTCACGAAATTCAGGAAAAAACAGGAAACAAAAAAAACAGTTCAGAAAAGACAATCTTTAAAGAAACATCCGTTAGAGAAGGAAACAGGAAACTATACTATTGCCTATTCATTGGTGATCACCAAAAATATTTTTTAAGCCTAATTCTGCCCCCGTAGACAAATTCAAATTGGCGTTCGACTACAAACGAAGATTTTGCCAATGTATAGTACGAAGAATTTAACAGTCCACTGGAACATATAAACAATTATTTAAACCAAACAGTGACACTTATATAGAAATATAAAAAGTGGACAGTTAATTTTCTTTCTACTCTACGTTGTTGAAGAATTCGTTTGTAGTCGATCGCCAAATGCACTTTGTCTAGGCCTACTAGTACTCGCATAGTTTCAGAGTTTATGCGTGTAGGTTAACGTACAACTTTTCAGCTTTATATACACGATGAGATATGTGACCGTACAGTGTGAAATAAGAGATCTGTTGAGTTATGATATCATGCTCCAACAGTTCTAGACATAAAAGACTACGTGGTAAAAACAGAGGGGGAATAATTCCATCCATGAAATGAATTTAATGGGAGCTGCTGTAAACGTAATGAGAAAACTGGTGTCCCTGGGAGGATATTAATCATGAGACGGAATTCCTCAAAATTATTCCACTGCTCCATTGTGTGTGCCGTGCTGACACCTTGTGGAACTTCTTCATGCTCGGGGCTAACTGAATCTATGTACTTTGTGACTGTTATTACTTTTATCATCCTTAAAGGGTATTATAGAAATATACAACCTATTTTAATATGGATAATAATATTAGATTGTTAACGCTTTTTTTCATTTGTATCAAAAAATCTTTCAAAGTTGTTTCAGATACTAGCTTGTTTTCTTCGCATTAACAGCGTTTGACTGATTATTCAAATACCCAACAAAACGTAGGAGTCCTTATACTTATCTATGCCCCCTGCTGAATGCTAACCTGAAATCACGGCAATAAGTTTTGATATCTAAGTCTTCTTCTTCTTCTTAATTTAGGCCTTGTGGCCTGTAATTCAAGAGGTGGGGTTTGCCTCCTGCAAGGTCGACTCCCAGCTGTCCTTTCACCTCTTTGGTGGTCTGCCTGGGAGCCGTCTTCCATGGGGTTGGCCGTGCAATGCCATGTGAGGGAGTCTGGAAGAGTCCATTCTCCTCACATGGGCATACCAGAACCTTATTCTTCGTTGCCTTCCCCATCTTACTATGTCCTCGACCTCGCATACCCTCGTGTTCCTTACTTTATATCTGAGGGACTTCCCGGCTATGCTCCTGAGAGTTTTCATTTCTGAAACTCTCAGCGCATTTTTGGTCGCAGTGGTATCTGCCCTGGACTCGATCCCGTACGTCATTATGGGTCTAACACAGGTCTTATACATTTTGACTTTGCTGCTTGTTCTCATATCGGGGTTTCTCCAAATAGAGTTTCGGAGGCACCCTGAGATTGCAGCAGCCTTGTTAATTTGACCCAATATCTCAGTTGGTAGATCTGTCTGCCCACACAACTCCACTCCAAGATATTTAAATTTAGTGACCTGTTCCACGGAGACACCTTCCACAGATAGGTTTAAATCCACCTGAGACCGCGAGAACACCATGGTTTTTGTCTTTGCAACAGAGATCTTCATATTGTGATCTTGACTTGCTTGGTGAAAAGCTTGCAAAAGTGATTGCAGGTCTTCCTCAGTCTTGGCAAATATCACCGCGTCGTCTGCATAGCAGACAATATCAATGGATTGCTCTCCCAGCCTGTATCCCTTCTCAAGTGATTTTATCTCCTCCACAATCTCATCCTCTTGGACTCAGGCTGTCCCCCTGTCTAATGTCAGTACCAACTCTGACAGGATTTGAAAGATGTCAATCGACTCTGACTCGGGTGTTAGTATCAGAGTTAAGTTGTCTGATTATGTTAAATATTTCTGGGGGTGCTCCTCGTGCAGTCAGTATTCGTATGATATCTAGGTGATTTACCTAAATGAATTTGTAGATATAATATCTCCATGATTAGTCCTAAAACAGTCAGGTGCCTACATAAACTGACCTATGTATAAATTATACGTAAGTATAAAAAGGTACATGGGTACCCTGGTAAGTCAAAACCTAGGAAAAAGTTTAAAATCCATCTTAATCCCAACATCTTAAGTTTACTCTTTACCCACCTCTCCACAGACGTTTTCTGCTTATACGAGACAACAGAAGATATCCGCTATAGCCCTAGTATAAGTTTTCGATGATCGAATATCGAAACGATCATCGAAAGAGTTTCGAAAATTTTTCATACTAAAATGATCGAATGATTCGATCGGTTGATTTTAGAACACTAATTGAATGCTTATAAGCGCTTATTTGCGTGCAAATAGCTTTCGATAAAACTCGTACTAGCCCCATGGTTTATTTTTAAAAAAATCATAAAAACATAGAGATAGTTGAATTGCATATTATTCTTCTATAGAATAATGAATGGGGGAATGTAGTAGTGTTTTCAAATACGAGTAGAATGAAATTTAAAAAAAATATCGATGCTTAATAATTTTAGCAAAACTGTTTCAGAAACGACATCTTTAGGTATCATTTTTTATAAATCTCTCTACATATAGCTTTGAGTCCCCATTTAGGAGCATAGGAAGGCCACAAGGGCTCTCCACTGCGCTCGATCTCGTGCAATTTTAATGATTTATTTATCTGAACTTATGAAAAAAAAGAAATAAAATTTCAGGTTGATCTTCTTTGAAACTACCTAGTACCTACCTACATTAATAAAACATGGAAGGAGGGTCACTTCTTCAAACTGTTAGAAGTTAACTGCTCGTGATTAAAATAATATTTGAGGAGACTTCCCGGGTGTATTTACTTATTCCAAACTCACCGTAACGAGATAAAACCGCAAACTTTGAACAAAATAATATCTTCTGGCTTATGAACTAACTGCTTGTTAAATATTTTAAAGGAGATGGTGTTTTCATATTGTATAGGAACGAGAGAGTGTATATACTCGAATAAATGAACGAAGTACTTTGTTAATGTAATATTGACAATGCGGTGACTTTTATACCGAGGTGGGAATGAACATAAATAGATAGTCTACCTGGCAATGTGTTTCTTTGAGATAAGCCACTTGCTTAACTTACATACAATAACAGAGTTGACATCAAATATAAATATTATTTCAAGTCAAAAGTTTCGTCCTCATGTTATGAAACTTCCATGGCACAAACACTTTTAAGTGTTGTCCCGTAATAACAATGAATAGGCACTATAATCATTGTTTTTGTACTCAATTCTTCGTTTATTATTATTAGGTGTCAGCTATGCTGATTTTTTTTATAAAAATACATCTGTGCTCACTCGAAGTGAACACATTTACACTCTTCGACTCTTTCATAGTTTGACTCACTCCCAGAGCATGAACTGGACATGGAAGATGTGTTCTCCTCTTCCACAGATGGGGCAAGCGTGGCCAGCCTTGCTGTGCTTGCGGAGAGATAATAGTCTGTGAACTAGATCATTCAAGAATGACAAATAACCAATTTAGGGAGCACAATGATGGATATTCATAGTTTGTCTCCGGAGGCGATTCAATACATGAACTTTTACGATCTAAATATTTGACCATTGCTTTCTTTACAACCATACGTTATATTAAAACTAAACACAGTTTGTGTCGTGAAAGAGGAAGAAGATGGTCGGCATTTGGGATCGAACTCACGACCTTCAGGTATACTAAACAGTACGAATGTCGGGTCAAATGTATATACATACATAATAGTTCAATTATCCAATCCAAAACCCTTAAGACCCCACTTAGGGGCATAAGGAGGCAACAAGAGCTCTCCATTGCGCTCGATCTTGCGCAACGTTTATGACCTCGTCCCACACCATGTCCAGATTCCTCAGCTGTGCTTCGAAGGAGCGGAACACAGTATGAGAGGGTCTTCCTCGTCCTCGGGACTCTGATGAGAAGAACAGCGCTCTCCTCGGCCAACTGTCATTCGGTATCCTTAACACATGTCCAAGCCAAGTCCATCTCCTCCACATAATAGTAGAAGTGATGGGCTCATGGGTGCGCCGGCGTATAGCGTCGTTCGTGATGCGGTGGTACCATCTTATACCCAAAATTCTCCTGAGGCACTTCGTTTCGAATGCAGATACTTTTTGTGCCTGGGCTTTGGTCAGGTGCCAGGACTCACACACATACTGGAGAATGGGCAACACACACGCATCAAACAGTTTACATTTCGTCTCGACACTAAACGCCGACGCCTTCCATGTTCAATTATAGTAATATTATATTGTTGTGAATCTTGGCATATAACAAAATCACACAAAAAGAAACTTCTAAGCACGAAAAAAAAATTAAAAAACGAATCAACCACCAGTGACAACGGTCATCCCGTGCTTAAATGACTCGGCCATGTTCTACGGATGTCCCCCGGGTCCATATTTTGTGGAAGCCTATTACACACCGGGTTGTACAAAAGACATGGTAGACCAAAACTCACCATCAAGGATGGCGGCATGGATTGGAATAACGCCTTGGATCTAGCCCAGGATATGGATGCTATGGGAGCCTTTGTGGCGAACACATTCCACGGAGCGAACGTCCCTACAACCCCCTTAGGGACATCGGGAGGCAACAAAAGCTCTCTGATACTACAAAAAACATAACTTATTATGATAGATAATTAACAATAATAGTTCACTGATAATTGGTTATTATGATAAGTCTTCTTCTTCTTCTTCGTGTGCCGTATCAGGTCACCCCGACGTTGGCGATCACTTCGGGGAAAGCTTCTCTGTCATGCGCTACCCGGAACAACTCCTCCACGCTTCTTATTCCGGTCCAGTCTCGATGATAAGTGTATAAGGCTATAATTTTCTATTAACAAAATATCTAATAGAATTTATTTTCAATGGTTTGAAATGAGACAGAATAGAAAAAGATTTGTATGTAGTTCTACCTCAAGTCACAGTGCTATAAAAACTAAAAGAAATGGAGGAACTTTAAGAGAGATAATTTAATAAGACGGTTGAGAAGAGAGGAAAAGAAATATGCGTTTAGTGTCAAATAATGTTAATAGGTAATTTTAACTTCAGTCCATTGTGAGCATTTTGCTTCATGAAACTCCATTTGTACTAAAAACGTCAGCTGTGACAATTTCTCTACAGAAACATAGAAATCTTTTTCACCAAGAGAAAGTTTTATTTTTTAAACATGATTTTTTCATTGTTTTAATTCTTATGGAAGTTGATTTAATTATAAAGAAGGCAGGAAGGAAGGTGATTATATTATTGTAGTCGGGATGGAAAGTGTGAAAAAGAAATCGAACGTAGGAAAGTTGCTGGTTGCAGGGTGGGCGGTGAACTAAGACCTATAATGAGAAACAACGACGTCTCACTACAAGCAAAGAAACTAGTGCATAACGCAGTCCTGTTACCATCGATGATGTATGGATGTGAAACGTGGACATGGACATTAATGAAGGGAGACTTCAATGGGCAATTTCAATGGGGGGAGGAATGGCGAGCCTCAAATAGAGATACTCGGGGCCTGATGCAGGAGGTGGGGCTGCCAATGCCTGGCTTCAGTCTCCCTAGACGTCAATGGGTGGCGTTGAATCGTATCCGCACGGGACATGGCCGATGTGGTCAGATGCTCCACAGATGGCAGATGCGTGAATCCCCTGCCTGTGATTGTGGAGAACCTATACAGAGCATCCAACATATCGTGGAGACTTGCCCTCTGAGAGCGTTCCCTGGAACATACAATGAAATACACTGGAGCGAGAATCTTGGCCAACCATCATTGGCTCCAGCCATCCAGCTTAGCTCAGTTGGGGTGGGTTACCTAGGGCTGTCTTTTTGGTTTTTTTGTAGGTAAAAAAATAACAAATTCTAAATTAACACAAAACTTATTTAATAGATTAAAAACAAAACAAGAACAAAAAAATTATAAAACTATACTAATCAATTTTTCTCTCGTGTTGCCCAATTCTTCGTTATAGTTTTTTTTATATATCTTGCCCACCATTTCTATCCGATATGACCAATCTTCATTACACAAATTTCCACCAAAATATTAAGAAAACTCTCCTAATGTATGTTTAGTCCTGTTAAAAAAATGTACAAAAAAAATACTAATGTAATTGAAAATGTGATAAAAAAAAAACATGTCATGTGCACCAAGCACTGAAATAATATGAATATTTGGACAATAAATTCTTACCAACAAAACAAATTATCCATACAGAGCACTGTATGCCATGAATTACATTTTCCACTTTGTTTTTTCAAAAAAATAAAATAATAATCAATTTCAAACACCAACCGTGTTCATTTCTCTTTCTTTCTTTTAAGTAGTATTATTATACTCTATGATTTCTCTGTATTTTTTTCCGTTTGATGAAAAGAAAATAAAATAAAACAAAAACCTGTTCCAAACATAATTCAAATTCAAAATTTTAAGTGTCCAACTATTGTTAATCAAATAACCAAAAATAATAAACGCGTGGGTACCTACTTTAAAGTATTTATTTTTAAATTTAGAAAAAAAATTCTATGTGTTTATTGTACCGCTCCAACACAATGCCACACCTAATGCCTTGCAATGGCTTAATAACTTGGATGTTGCTCTTTAGTGTGTTTCCTGGATGCAGCAGTGAAACCTTTTCTTTTCTTTTATCTCTTGTCTTCTGACGAAGCCACCTCTAGGTGGCTTCGTCATGCCATTTATGGAATATGGAAAGGAATGAAAATATTAGGAAGGAAAGTGGTATGGAAGTAAGTGTTGTGACAAAGATGAAAGTTAATAAGTTGAGATGGTTTGGGCATGTGGAAAGAATGGATGCAAACAGAATGACAAAGATAATTTATAAGGCTGAAAGGAAAGGTGTAAGAAAGCGTGGAGGACCGAGAATGACGTGGATCGAACACATCGATTCCGTCCTCAAGGAAGGCCAGGTAAGAAGTAAGAAGTAAGAGAAATAGGAGAGGTTGTATGAGAAATGTTATCTCGGTGGAAGAAGCGAAAGAAATATGCTTGGATAGAAAAGAGTGGAGGTCCGTTCTCTCTGCCTTCCCCTTACGGGACACGGCGTGATGGGTAAAAAAAATAAATTAAAAGAACAGTATTTGTATGAACACGAAAAAAACCTTCTGGGAGTTTTTTGCCCCCCTGTGCCCTATAAGGTGATTTTTTATAAATAAATATCTCTGATTAATAATCAGAGATACCAATATAGAACAACACAAACAAGACAAATGACGACGCAAAAATATAAAATCATTAGTGCACCAATAACACGTATCTCCCGCATAGCTACTGTACAGAGTTAGGTAGGTACTATCAACGGTTCATCATCTTTCATGATCATCATTGATTGAATCTTTGAAAAGCTTGCAAAGAAGAAAACTATCCTTCTAAAAGTCGTCTAAAATATGACTTTTACAAAATGTGCTTTCTGGTTTAGGAGGAGTTCATAAACATTGCGCAAGATCGTGCGCAATGGAGAGCTCTTATTGCCTCCCTATGCTCCTGAGTGGGGTGTAAAGGGGAGAATTGATTGATTGATTCATATTTGGGAAAGAGTCAAATCGGGAGCTAGAATTATTATAACTGAAAAATAAACCGTATCGTCTTTAGCTCCACCTGACTACTGTTCATTCTAAATCAATTGAACAATATTATTTCACATCCGCCATCTCATTTCTCAGTGTATACCCCAAAATGACTATATACAATTCAATGATGACTAAAAATTATTGTAAATCGACTAATCAGCTATGCATTGTTAAATTACTTTTTAATTATTGTTTGTTACTACAACTCACGCTCACTCACAGGACGCACAACAAAGTCGTGAGTCATTGCACGTCGCCTGTTTATATAAAGGTTTTGTTTTTAAAAATGTTGTGACTTATGATTCAATATTAATCTTTTTTTTTAAGTTTTAAAACTGTTATGACAAAACCAATACTTTTGTTAAGAAAGATGATTCATGTATAAAATAGCGGCAAAACCTGCGGGACGACAGGAATTGAAAAGGTTGCATGATTGTAAAGGTGAGGAATGAGAATATTAGAAAGGAATGTGGAGTGGATGTTAGTGTAGTGACTAGAATGAAAGTTAATAAATTATGGTGGTTTTAAAGGATATATAAATCTGAAAGAATGGGTGCACGCAGACGAGGTCGACCTCGAATGACATGGTCCGATCAGATCGGTTCAGTCTTAGAGGAGGGCCAAGACAGGAGCAAAGGAAATAGGAGAGCATGTATGCGGAATGTTATGCGTTTGGAAGAAGCGAAAGAGGTTTGTTTGGATAGGAAAGAATGGAAATCCGTACTCTCTGCCTACCCCCTTCGGGAAACGGCGTGATGGGTAAAAAAAAAGATAGTCCTACAAATCAGTTATATCATCCATTTGAGGAATCCAATTTTACTAAACCACGTAGACAACTGTAAACGATTTGACATTAACTCCCTTAGCAACAGTTGTATGTAGGAATTTTTGTTTAATTTTTAGATAAAATGTTTAATAAAGATAGCCCACGCTTTTAATATAAAAAAGTTATGTAAACGTTGCAATACTGTATATGCGCGCTGAATGTAAAAATAAGCCTTGTCGAGTCTTATATAAAGTTATAACAGAATACTTCTAGTAAAAAAAAAATTTATACAAATGTATCAGTATAGCATGGGAAAATGATTGTCTGTTATTTTAATCAACCTATTCCGCCTTATCTTAACCCAATCAATGCAGTTACAAAATTACAAAATGGAAATTGAAAAAACAAATGGAAAAAATGTTCGGACCGGGAATCGTACCCGGAACTGACGCCTTTGACAATTGGGCTACCGAGATCAGTAATATTTTAAGAACATGTTATAAATTCATCAAAATAGAAAATATGCGCACTTTCCTCATCAATTAAGTTTAAATTTTAATAACTTTAAGCCCAATTTTTCAAACACGTAAGCCATATTATATTTTGTGTGCAATCTATTTTTTTGTTGATATTTGTACAAAGCCCAGTTCATGTAAAACAATCTCAATTGTCAAACAGTCTGGCATATAACTTCTAATCAAGAGGTCCCGGGTTCTGTTCCTAGTATGCTCAGGATTTCCGAAGTTATTTCACTTAAAATATGCACGATATTTGCTTGTCTGAGATTTGTTGGAACGAATTGACTACAGAAAAAAATGTCTCAGGCAAAGAAAGAAAAGGATAAAATATTGTCTAAGCTAGGTACATTGGGCATAATCATCAACAATATGGTAAAGTAATAATTAGTAATAGCTAGAAAAAAAAAAACAATTTCAAATTACAAACATTCATACCTCACAATAATTTTGTATAGTCTATAGACGTCAGCTAATCTGCAGCGGCGCGCAGACGGCTTTGTTTCTCGCCGAGTCTTATCTAAGGGTGGGGGTAAGTCCCATGGGTTAAAACAGAGCCCTCCACCGGCCATGCCATTGCATTTGCAAAAAAACATCAAACGAGAAACATAGCTTTTTGTATTTTTGATCGCTTCTACTACGAATTTTTCATTCAATCAACAAAAATGGTGAGGATTTATAATATTTTTATTTTTAATATCTTGTTTATTTTTTGTATTGTTTTTCATCGTTCTAATAATTTTATTTTTTCTTTCACAGGAACAACAAACAATTATCAATGACATGACCATTGAAGAGTATGAGGCTGTTATGGCTTTAATGCTATTACAGAAGAATGCTCAGAAGAACATTAAAAAGAAGGAGCAAGCTAATTCTTGGTCGTCCATGATGACTCCTTGCCCAAGGGAAGAAAGAGATAGGCGGCCCATTGTTCCAAGGCGCCTGAATTTTGACAAGGCGCAATAGATTCGAGTGATTCAACCTTTATGGTGCTGTTATATAGTTGTGTTTGTGTGTTTGTACTGTCTGATTTATAGTTGATCTCCATGGGGAGATCATGGGAGGGAGCTGGTAACGTGCACGTCGTCCTCCTGCATGCGCTAGTCCTTTTCAGGACTGCGTAACTGATACCAGCACTAACTCTTTTTCATATGTTTCAGATAGACTCACTCTCCCACGTGTCAACATTTATTTTTCAATAACCGCAATCAGCTAATCAATGGCAACTTGAGGGCTGAATTTTGCCTCGTTAATCTTAATGCCGTGGGGTTGCCGGCTTAGAATACCGCCTCTGCTCTTTTTGCTGGTTTTTCAAGCATTCTGTAAGAGGCAGGAAGGTCATTCTCGGTCACTTTCTTACACCTTTTCTTTCAGCCTTATAAATTCTCTTTGTCATTCTTTCCATATGCCCAAACCATCTCAACATATTGACTTTCATCTTTATCACAACACATACTTCCATACCACATTACTTCCTAATATTTTCATTACTTTTCATATCCCATAAAGTTTTTCTATATATTCTTCGTAGAGATTTCATCTCTACTGCTTTTTCATAATTTTAATAAGATGAATTTCAATTAATTCTGGGTTGGATTTCTTTTTCTATTTCGAATATTGGCATGAGCACGCAGACAGCGTTTGATGTAGTAGTTTAGATTCTAACACGGAAATGTATTTTTTTTACCCATCACGCCATGTCCCGTAAGGAGGAGGCAGAGAGAATGGACCCAACTCTTTTCTATCCATGCACACTTCTTTCGTTTTTTCCACCGACATACCATTTCTCACACAACCTCTCCTATTTTTTTCTCTCACTTCTTACCTGGCCTTACTTGAGGATAGAATCGATGTGTTCGATCCACGTCTTTCTGGGTCGGCCACGCTTTCTTACACCTTTTGTCTCAGCCTTATCTTTGTTATTGAATCCATTCTTTTCACATGCCCAAACCATCTCAACTTATTAACTTTCATCTTTGTCACAACACTTACTTCCATACCACATTCCTTCCTAATATTTTCATTTCTTTCCATATCCCATAACGTTTTTCCATATATTCTTCGTAGAGATTTCATCTCCACTGCATCTATACTGCATTCTTCTTTTTTCGTCCATGTCCACGTTTCACAACCATACATCATCGATGGTAACAGTATTGCATTATGCACTAGTTTCTTTGCTTGTAGTGAGACGTTGTTGTTTCTCATTATAGGTCTTAGTGCACCGCCCACCCCGCAACCAGCAACTTTCCCACGTTCGTTTCCTACACATTCTTCGTAGATAATGTCTAACTCGATTATGTTTCAAACCCAAATTCAGCAATTAACAAAAAATCATCAAAACATTGGCATTAGGTGTCATCAAATTCTCTGCCAAAGTGTTGTTTCAAGGATCGCAAGACATTGAAGGTCAGGAAACATTGCTCTCGATGTCCTGCGAAATATCAATAGATTCTCAGAGATTTTTTTGAGGAGGCCAAGGCTCAAAACGGGCTCTAGCGTAACTGATGATGGTGATACAGTGTATGTAGGTACCTACCAATTTTTACATCTCTTTCAGATCTCCCTGTGCTCTTGAAATCGTTAAACTTATCTACCTATTATACATCAAATCTATCAATTAAAACTCTTTTTGAACTCCACTCAGGAGTATAGGGAGGCAACAACAACAGGAAAGTCTTTATGACTGCGCTCGATCTCGCGCAATGTTTATGACCTTCTCCCATACCATGTCCAGATTCCTCAGCTCTGCTTTGAAGGAGCGAAACACAGTATGAGAGGGTTAAATAAATATGTATAGCTACATAATATTATACGTATGTTTATATTATAAGTATTATGAGAAAGAACAACGTCTCACTACAAGCAAAAAACTAGTGCATAGCGCAATTCTGTTCCAATCAATGATTTATGGATGTGAAACATAGACATGGACGAAAAAAGAAGAATGCAGAAGAGATTAGAGCTTTACGAAGAATATGTAGAAAGACTATGTGATATGGAAATAAATGGGAATATTGGGAAAGAATGTGGTATTGATGTTGGTGTTGTGACAAAGTTGAGATTGTTTTAGGTATGTGGAAAGAATGAATGCAAACAGAATGACAAAGATAATAATTAAGGCTGAAAGGAAAGGTGTAATAACGCGTGGCCGACTGAAAATGACATGGATCGAACACACCGATTCCGTTCTCAAGGAAGGCCAGTTCAGAAGTTAGAGAAATAGGAGAGGGTGTATGAGGAACTCTGGTTATCAAAGAACCATTACCACCTCTGGTGACCTCAGGGCCGAGCTCCTGATATGTATCGGTATTGAAATTGGCGCCTTTAACAATATGACCAAATATGGAAGGCGTCGGCGTTTGGTGTCGAGACGAAATGTAAACTATTTGATGCGTGTGTGTCCTGGCACCTGACCAAAGCCCAAGCACAAAAAGTATCTGCATTTGAAACGAAGTGACTCAGGAGTATCTTGGGTATAAGATGGTACCACATCATCACGAACGACGCTATACGCCGGCGCACCTATCGCAGGCCCATCACTTCTACCATTACACAGAGGAGATGGGTATGACTGGGACATGTGTTGAGGATGCCGAATGACAGCCGGCCGAGGAGAACGCTGTTTTTCCTCCCACCAGGGTTTCGAAGATGTGGAAGACCCTCTCATACCGTGTTCCGTTCCTTCGAGGCAGAGCTGAGGGAGTTGGACTTGGTGTGGGAGGAGGTCATAAGCATTGCGCAAAGGAGAGCTCTTGATGCCTCCCTATGCTCCTGAGTGGAGTTCAAAGGAGTTTTTATTTCATTGTTGATTTGTATGAGAAATGTTATGTCGATGGAAGAAGCGAAAGAAGTATGTTTGGATAGAAAAAAGTGGAGGTCTGTTCTCTCTGCCTACCCCTTATGGGTAAAAAAACATTATACGTAATATTCAATCTTGCAAATTATTTACTAAATTAGCAGCAAAACTTGACGGACCGCAGGCATACAGAAGGTTTATTGATTGTTTGATTGTCCTATGATTATAGCAACAGTTGTATTTAGCAACCTCTGATCAAGATTGTATAATGAAACGAAATGTCGTTAACATAATTTTTCCCGCGATCACGAATATCAACTAACAGTCGAATATACCCAATTAATATGAAAAATATTTCATTTACGTATGTACCTATCAGAATTGGTTTCTGTATATTATATAGGTATTTTTTGTTATAACTCTGGGTTGGCTGGCAGAGATCTTTGAGATAAGTCCGCCCTTTGAATTGTACAAGCCTTTTTCCTAATATTGTAATAGGTACAGACAGCAATAAAGTTTTATTTATTTATTAGCATAATAATATGTATGAAAAATATTTCGAGTGATTCAACTAAAATACTGAGTTAATGCCACAAACTTGACCAATTAATATAACATGGGATTGTAAATTGTGTACATAGGTATCCATTGGTTTTCAAATTATGTATAATATTATTCTTTTACAAGGTATAACAAAAAATACTTTTCTATTGTATACATTTACACATACAACACCCTGTGAGAAGTTGGCACTTAGACAAACTCTCGTTTTCAAAAATTATTTGCTTTGATCTAGCAATAATGAATAGATTCACGGAAATTTCGGTTAAACCAACCATCGAAAGTGAAAGGATATTACATCCCCAAACCCTTTTGTATTTCCAGACTCATGGGCTGTTCACATTAGAGATAATTCCAACAGACAAAAAAATCTATGGGATTAACCGAAACAATAGGTCTGTTGAGATAACAAGTTTATTTGGAAGTAACCTTTACTTTCCCCTTTAAGTGTAAAACAATAGACCCTAATATTAGAGTCCTACCAGTCATTGGTATGAAAC
The DNA here is from genome assembly GCA_963576905.1 of Mystacides longicornis. Lineage (NCBI taxonomy): Eukaryota > Metazoa > Arthropoda > Insecta > Trichoptera > Leptoceridae > Mystacides > Mystacides longicornis. Next base: position 19,839,611 of record OY756426.1, on the reverse strand, counting down.
TTTTTTTCCAATATTATTTTTTTTTAACCATCACGCCGTGTCCCGTAAAGGGGTAGACAGAGAGAACGGATCTCCACTCTTTTCTATCCAAGCACACTTATATTTCGCTTCTTCTGTCAACATACCATTTCTTATACAATATACAACCTCAGATAACTATGAAAGAGTCTAGTTCTAGTACCTATATAGTTCTATCACACAAATTTTTATTTAAACCAATTCATATTTGAATTTAAAAAAAAATGTTATAGATCTATACAAGACTCCTTCATTTTTATTTTGAAATGGATTATCACCAAGCACCTTCTGCCCAAACATCGAAGATCTTATGCCTTTGAAATTCTCTTTTCATTCTGTTTGCATCCATTTTTTCATTTTTTTTTTCAATAATAACTTGTATTAACTCCTAAGGATATCGTGAAGGGTAGGCAGAGAGTACGAATTTCAAATCAGCCAATATAGTGAAGGCAGTCAAAAAATAATATGTTATGAAAATTTCAATCTGAAAATGTTCTTTGTTAGGAATAGGTAGCTACATATTAAATCTATACCTAATATCACTTAATGATCGTCAAGGGCCTTGCAAAGGCGATTTTTTTTTACATTTGCTTCATGAAAAACTATAGAAGTTCGCGGTTCGCTTGCAAAATTTTAAAGGAACGGTTGACTTTGTAGAAATTTTAAAGGAGTTCCGTCGACTCTATTGGGCAAAGGAGAGAAAAAGTATTAAAGTTAACAGTGCACGTACTTAGGTGGTACCTAATACATTTTCATTTCTAAAACCAACAGTTGTAGAGCCCACTTCATTCAAGTGTTTTCGAAAAACTGCTTAACATTATGAAATCATTACGAATTAGCAAAATGATATTTTGTTGGCTTGGAATCTTCCAGGTCACAAGGCATTGCTGTATTTTTGTATCTACAACTAAATAATATGAAATAACAATAAATCACCAATTTATCGCATTCGGTAGAATATTCCAAAGTGCGAATAATAATTTCGACAGCATTGGAAAAATAATAAAATTTATTTGATCCACAAAATGCAATGATTATCCGAATTTTTCTTATATAATATTATGATTTCAACACAGCGCTTTCCTTGATCAACCATCATTTGGCATTCTTAATACATATGTATTAGCTTTGTCATTTCACTTCATATTAGTAGAAGTGGTAGCGCCGGCGTATAGCGTCGTTCGAGATGCGGTGAAACCGTTTTATTATCACATGTATAAATACATGATAAAATATTTTACAATTTTATACATTTTTATTTAATTGAATACTTGTAACAGATATCAAATTTTTTCAAGCAAGGCGGTGCTCTTTTCATACTTATTAATCTGTGACATCTTCGATGAATGATTATAATCGAGCTACAAACGAACTATGCAAACTATTATGTATGATTATTCTTGAGGAAAATAATATGTCAAAAATATGAACCTTTTTAAGTAGCAAGTCAGCAGCAATATAAAAAAATAGAAATGAAAGAAGCTTGTATAAGTTTATGATAGGTGATAGAACTATACAAGACTCTTTCATATTACCTACCTATCTATTTTGAATCTTCTTCCTAAAACATCGAAGAGCAGCAATATATCTTAAAATATTAAGTACCAATTAAAAAAAAACTTATCCTTAACACTTATTTTACCACGTTTATTATGCCTACATATTTTTTAAATTTAAAAAAAAACGGCTATTATTAAACAAAATTGGAGATCCTGTTTCTAAATTGGAAGTGTACACTTTCATGGAAGGTTCGCCGTTTAGATAACATATTATTCAATTCCCCAAATTCCCTATACAATACTTTCGGTAAATTCTTTGTGGTCATTGGAAATTCGAAAAACAAAAAGAAAGTAATAAAACTTCACAAATCTTCAGGTAGTGACATGCGGAAGAGATAAAAATTTGAAGGCTTTTGTTGTTCATGAATCATAAATCTTTAAAATTTAAAAGGATTAGCAGAATTACATAGGTACACCTGTCTGGGTGAAAGAGAAAGTGGTCGCCTTGTGTTTAATTATTATTGCTGTCTCCTTGGTACAGGAAACAATACAAAGCTCATCATATTGTAAACATCTATGTCATGGGTAGCCAACCTTTTCAGTAGCTGGGCCGTAAAACATAATAATTATGACCTCGTTTCAAGACTAAGAATTTTATTTATATTGATAAACAGCATGTATAGGAAAAAGAAACTACTTAAACATATTTTTCATATTATTTATTATTTTATCAGAATTAAGTGCATCTATGTTCATATCGACTGACGTGATTGCCACCAACACTTTTCCTAATGAATTATCTAACAACTAATGACTCTAAAAAATCATACTGATGTTCGATTTTTGAATGAAACAAACCACCACGGGCTTACGACCGTCTTCTACTGTTGTTTCGAAGGCTGGCTTAGTGTGATCACTTTACGTTAACAACGTTCGCCATTAGGTGGTAATTTTTAGGAGTCTCCGAAACTCCTAATCATGAGAATTCTCGACATGGCGCCAAATATTTTTCCTAATGCTTACCGTGTTCTCATTTTACATTATTATTTATTTATCGTATGGTCATAATATGTACATCACATGTTTATATTTGTAGAAACAATACAGAAAATTATATTACAAACATCAGTTGCAATGGCTTGCAGTTTCTTGTCTCTGTGAAATAAGCTTCATTCCACTAAAAAACTGTTCGCAATTGTAAGATTTTTTCCAAATAGCGAAATTTTCAGTAAAATTGCTTAGTTTGTGAAATGAAAGATATTTCTCCGTGTCCGAATATTTTTTGGAAAACTATTCCAAGCCAACCAGATGAAATTTCTCCTTTGGCTATGTAACGCAACACACTTCAAAATATTCCTTTAATATCTTATAAAAAACGAGAGTTTATTTTTTAAATATAGGTTGAAATTAGTTATAGTAGTTAAAAGTTAAAAAAAATGTGTTCATATGCCTCGCGGGACACAGGAATGCAGTCGGTGTGCCAAATTTGGCCCACGGACCGCGTGTTTGCTAGCCCTGGATCATTGTATGGCAGCCTTCGACTCTTGCTTCTTCACCAAAGGATTATACTAATATTGTGGAATTTTTATGGCTTTGTTTTTATTTCCTTTTTTGAAGATGCACTAAACTTATACATAATAATATGCAGGTTCAAAATAGGTACCGCAATGCGTTATGATAATAATACAAACAAATATTTTTTTCAATAGATGCGCACACGATTTTTTTTGTTTTTCTACAATGCCTTGTGCCTGAAGGGCAAAGCTGCGAGAACTGACTTTTTCCTGTATAATAGAGACGCTTCTTTTGTTACGATTTAATAAGAAAATTAGATTATACATTGACAATAAAACTGGATGTTGGTATGGCTGTAGAAATTTACGCAGAATATGCAGAAAAACACTGATTGATAAGGTGAGGAATGACAATATTAGAAAGGAATGTGGAGTAAATGTTTGCATAGTGGCTAGGTAAAACGAAAGTTAATAAATTGAGGTGGTTCGGGCATGTTGAGAGAATGATTGAAGAAAGAATCTAAAAATCTGAAACACTTGCCGAAGTAGATAAATGTGGGACGATCATACGGGTGCCGTCTTTTAAGGGGGCCAAGTCTCTTGACTAGGTATCAAATCAAAATCAAAACTCCCTTTGAACTCCACTCAGGTGCATAGGGAGGTAACAAGAGCTCTCCACTGCGCTCGATCTTGCGCAATACTTATGACCTCCTCCAACACCAAGTCCATTTCCCTCAGCTCTGCCTCGAAGGAGGGAGGAAAAACAGCGCACTCCTCGGCCAACTGTCATTCGGCATCCTTAACACATGTCCCAGCCATGCCCATTTCCTCTCCGTAATGGTGGAAGTGATGGGCCCGCGCTGGGTGCGCCGACGTATAGCGTCGTTCGTGATGCGGTGGTACCATATTATACCCAAAATTCTCCTGAGGCACTTCGTTTCGAATGCAGATACTTTTTGTGCCTGGGCTTTAGTCAGGTGCCAGGACTCACACCCATACAGGAGAATGGGGAACACACACGCACCAAACACTTGACTATAGGTAATGACTAGTAAAATGAATAGGATACAAAAGATGTGGATCCCTTGAATGAAGGGAAAGAGGTTTGTCAGAATAGGAATTAATGTGAATCCGTACTCTCTGCCTACCCCCTCTGAGATACGTCGTAATGGGTAAAAAATTACAGGGAGAAATACTTAGCGGATACCTTTTTCTTCTTCTTTGTTGAAGCCTTGTGACCTGCGATTGAAGAGGTGGATTGAGTCTCCTAAGGATAACTTTAAGATAAGCTCATACTCCTCTTAAGTGCATAGCCTTTTCCAATGGCTTCGCTATCTTACTTTTAGTAGGTACCTATACCTTCTTGTCTCTTAAAAATATATTTACCATGGAATTTTTGGTCATCAGAGTTGGCAAAGAATTGTTTTTTTTATTACCCATCACGCTGTGTCCCGTAAGAGTTAGGCAAAGAGAACGGATTTCCACTCTCTTCTATCCAAGCATACTTTTTTCGCTTCTTCCACAGACATAACATTTCTCATACAACCTCTCCTATTTCTCTTACTCCTGACCTAAACTTCCTTGAGAACGGAATCTATTTTTTTTTTTCAAATAAATCTGTGCTCACTCAAAATGAACACACATACACTCTTTGACTCTTTCACAGTAAGCTAGGTACAACAAAAGTAAAAGAAGGCAACGGGTTTTTATGCCGATTCTATTATTTTTCAACAAAAATTCATTAATTCAATTGATAAACAAAAAAAATGTTCGATTCATTCGATCATTTTTGTCTGGAAATTATTCGAAACTCTTTCTTCTTCGACCATATTCGCTCCCTAGTTGGAACATTTTGGAATCCACAAGTTCTCGCGATGCCACCCTGTTCGCCGCAGTACCTACTCACCACCTTATCCCAATTGACTCCAGCGTCCAGCACCCCAAAGTTTAAACTCTTACAATCTTCTGACTGTTAAAAGGGACCAATCGCATATTTTTTGACTTCCAGGTTCTTATGTCTCATGTGAACATGTGCCTACGAAACTAGTCAGGATAGTAAAAATTTGTGGAAAAGTTATACAATCTTTTATTTGAACTTTATATTGTATATATAGTCATCTCATAGTCGAGGCTTTGGTGCGTTCGCGGCTTCCTTAGTGCGTGATCCAGCCAGGTTAGTCGACAGAACTTTGTGATAATGGTGACGCATGGTTGACCCATTATGTCTCTCCCGTTATGTTTGGCACAATGTCAGATGATCTCATCCACAATAATGAATTTAATAGGTATCATTAAAGAAAAGATAACATTTTATTGATAGATCACTCCATAGCATAAACTTATCGGCTGTATCAATAGACCAAACTGAGACTGAATGCCAGCCCTGCCTGGGGATATTTGGCAATAGAAGCGGGAATCGAACCCGATTAAGTGACTTCCATACAAAAAATGACCATATTTCATTTCTCAGATTTCAATTGTTATAAGTATTGATAATTCTTCCAATCATTTCTTTTATTAACAGAATATTGAAATTTAATACAGAGTTTTAATTAAGATTAATATAAGGATGAAAATAATATAAAGACTTATTTATGTAAAAGTATTTAATTTATTTACAAAATAACAGAAGATAAAACATAAAAGAAATTGTTATTTCAAAGAAAAATGTGTAAAATGAATTTAATTTAACTAAAGCTATAAAAGATATTTCACATCACATCTTCACCACTGTCGTAGTCGTCTGCAACATCTATTAGAGACAAATGTTGGTCTGTGGGTTTGCTCCAGAGGATGATCTTTGCCAGCTGCCTGAGGGCAGCCAGACGTTTTCGCTCCTTGGCCAATTTTACCTTCACCCTTATAATGGAGAAGGGGAGGTCATCTTCGGCGGCTTTTCTCTTCCATCTGCTCCTTCGCGACGCCTGATTATTTCTGGCTCTCTGGGCGTCGGACACGGTTGGATCCCTTTCGTTGAAGGTCCTCTGCATGTTGGGATTGGTTCTAATTAGCGGCTTGGTCCTGATCCTCATGGCGATTTTTTTAATATCTTCCAACCCTACGTTAGTGTCTGCTTTATTTATAAGTTCGCACAAGTGGTTGAATTTATGTGATACTGCCGTAGGAGTAACTCTTCCCTTTGCCTTCCCCCTTTGAATCTGCAGTAACAAGTCCTTCCGTTGATCTTCTACTGTTGCCGGAAACTTCTTTTTGGGAGTGGGTGTCTTCTTCCTTTTCACACACGTAGTTTTTGTTCTGGCCATTTCTGAAAATAAACAAAAATATATAATTAGTGATTGAAGTAATTCACAACATGCTTGATCTTGTTTTGGCTGGAGGAAAATGGCATAAACCAGAAAAAGAATTTACATTAAAAAACGACAGAAAAATTTAAAAATATATACAAAGACGTACATATGGGTAGTAAGCATTAAAAAAATAATAAAGTAGAAAAAAATGGGCCAATTTGGATATTGACACAAAAAGGATAAGAAAATTTCAAAAAATTACATGCATGAAGTAGATATTTAAAAAAGGTGCAATAGCAGAGAAGAAAGCGCTATTTATGGGAGCCATGAGTGTGGATAGATAAAAGATATTGATACAAAAAGGCAAAGGAAAATTCTTAAAAATAAACAGTAAGGTGTACCTATATTGAGAATTGAAAATAAAGAAGGATGAAGAAAAATTCACAACCTTCAAACATACACAGAGGCAAAATTAAAAAAAAAGAATAAAATATATAATACCTTCAATTCAGTTGTTGAATGGATCAATCAGTATAAAATTTTTGTGATAGACACTGTAATATTATATGTATGCAATTCTGATGAGAGCTTCGTCACTGTGCTCGTACAAACGTAGAATGATCCCTGCAACGGATAACGAGACCGTTTTATACCCGCTCAGGACACGGCTTGACTGGATGAATTGTATATTGTTTGAAGATTTGTTCGCAGTATTGGCGAAATATTTAATACTTTTAAATCTTATAAATACTTACTTATAAATACATCAAAGATCTATTATTATTGAACCATTTTTAACCTTTTAAGCTTGGGTAAATAAACTCAGCGGATAAGTTTTTGTATTTATTATTTTGACATTAATATACAGACAGTGATTTGATACAAAAATAAGAGAGTACATAAACATTACAAAACACACACCAGTGGAGTAGGTATATACCTATATTTAAACTTATAATATGTGTGGTGGGAATACTTTTGATTTTTGATAAAAATATAAGGCGTTATATGAAAATTACTAATAATACATACAAGTACTCGGCTCAGATACTGGGAAAGGGTAAAAAGAGGAGAGAGTTGAGGTTTATAAGGAGAGAAAGAAGGATAGTGCATATTTTACAAAAATACTAAATATATTTGTGAGATTTGTTGGAGTTTATGCTAGTATGCCGCATTATAGATTCCTTGAATTTCTGCTATGATGAGTCATATAAGATCATTTCTCTGAAAAAAGGATCAAAATTTGCGCATGCTCTTTGAAGACACGAATATTGAGCATAGTTTGTAGTACGTACGTCTAGGCATACGGAACGTGGAAGGTGATCTGTGGACAGTAAAAATATATTTCCCCAAGAAGATCGCCAGAGTCAACAAATCCATATGTCAGGTCTCCTAGAGTTGTACCTCTGTTTCAAGAGTCCATAATTTGTGAGTCATAAAGTTGTTTCGTAAAATGAAAAAATATCCAATTCCCCCTGTATGTACTAAATATATTTTTTGTCATAATGTAGTGATTTTTGTAATAGGTTTATTCGTAAGAAAAAAGAACTTTTTTGAGACTCATTATACCTATCGATAATGTTTATTCAACGCGAGAGAAACAATAATTTTAAAATACTGTTTGCTTCACCTCATAGAGACGAATATGTAACAATTCATTACTGATGTTCGATTTTTAAACGGAACAATCCACTACGGGCAACCGTCAACCGTCTTCTACTGTTATTTCGAAGGCTGGCTTAGTGTGCTCTCTTTACGTTAACAACGTTCGTCATAAGGTGGTAATGTTTAATTCTCCGAAACTCCCAATCATGAGAATTCTCGACATGTCGAAAAATCCCATGTTATCAACAAGTAGATACCTACCTGTTTAATATTTAATGAGATATGGAGATAAAAGTTGGAAATTTTTGAGAACTAGAGACCAACCAACTTTAAAGACTGTGAATGCTGTCATGTATTTAGCGCCAGCCTATGAATATACACATTTATATTATTTTGAATTTATCCAACATAGAGAGGAGCCAAATTGTTGAAATTCACAATAGACGGCAAGAGGCCTATGAAGAATCGTATTGGAAGCTAACGAGTACAGGAACTAAGAAAGTGAGTGGTATCTGACGTTGAAGAAATCTAAAGAAGAATCGACCTGTTTTAAATGTCTCTATATCAATCAATCAATACTCCCTAACTTTTGTCTGTTTGGCTAGCACAGGATAGAGAATCTGTATAAATAACTATATAACAAAACTACTTCTTTTGTGACCCAATCACAAGCATTCACACCCAAGAAGAGATCTGCACTGCGCTCTCACCTTTTTGCTAGCAAAGGATAGAGAATCCTACTCCATAGTGTAAACTAACGTCATTAAAACCTAGCCTAGAATTTAATGATGAATGTATCCTGGATGGCCTCCCTTACCTTCGTAAATGAGCATTTTTGTAGTTTGCCCTCTCAGTTTTCGTTGCCATTGGCTGAAACGATTGAAGAAGAAGAAAAAGAAATAGAGAAAACCTTTTTTGGAAGAACTGCGCTGTAAAAGTGTTTTATACTGTAAATTTGTACCCTAAATGAACACCAACTGTTGTACTAAGCCTATCCGAACTAGAACCGTACGGGAACCTAAGATTGAATTTGTTGGTATCTTATAAGCAGAGGAAGAGATTATCATATTAGACTAACCCACTCATAAAATCACAGGTGATAGACAAAAGGATGTCGTTGAGAAGGGTATTTCTCTTCTAAGATTTTATTTTTGAACATTTTGATACGTATGACGGTTCTAAGATACGGCGAGCACAGTCTGCTGCGCTCGGTAATGACTCAAGGACACTCTTTGAAATCACCCGGGAGGTCGGGGGCAGAGGTAAAAAAAGACCAGTGACGGCAATACGAGATTCTCGTAGAGCCACTGTCACTGCCCCCGAACTGATAAAAGGGAGATGGAGGGAGTTCTTTGAGTCAATATTGAACCGCCCTGAGCCCTCCTCACCTTACAACTTTGAGGAGGAGTTGGCGGATCTGAATATACCTCAGGCGACTGGGATATGTGAAGATCCGCCGACCCACAGCGAGATGGTGCTGCTCGTGATGAAATTGAAGAACAACAAAGCGCCAGGAGACGATGGAATCCACGCAGAGCTCCTCAAACAAGGCATAGACACCCTTGGCCAACCACTTATCGATATAATGGCGTGGGAAGAGGAGAGGTGCCCAAAAGATTGACGGAATGGATCCATCGTCGCAATTAGGGAATCCAATCCCGCATCAAATTCGCGATCCCGCAAGCCTGCGGGATTCACGGGATTGACATTTTTTGTTTGAAATAGGCTATTTTTATTAAGAAAAATAAAGAAATAAAAATAAGTAGGTATATTTTAATTATTAGAAGTGTTATTACTTATTAACAATTGAAAATAATGATGTGTTAGAGGTATGTTCGCATGATGTTCATTTAAGGAACGATGTAATACAACATTTTAACGTTTAATCATTTAGCTTTATGATTCGTATTGAACACATTAATTGATTTAAGAGAAACAAAAACTAGCTAATTGTTTTCTGATAATACTTCCAAGGAATGACAAATTGTCTAATGTTGTAGGCAGAATTTACTTTACAGAAATGTAAGCAGTTTCCATGTATATAGAGGTGAGCGTTATAACGAAAGCTGATAAAATATTAGATAAATATTAATAACCTCTTCAACATTATTCATATTTAATGATATTTTTGTAAATATATCAGTCATGATATTACTAAATGAATCTTTTAAGCGAAATTAAACCTTACCGCCACCGGATATCAAAATTTGTATTTTTTATTGTAGGGGAATCTTTCCAGATACTAATGAAATAAATAAGCCTTTAAAATAACATTATTTAAAATTAATGAAACTTGTACAAAGTTTTTTAATTTAAGCTGTTTTTTCCAGTTCCAAATGCTTTCTTCTATTCCCTCCACATTCAAAAAGTATCGTCTCATGCTTCAATATCAGATTAAGAGAATTACCTATCTCGAGTGGGTATGGGTACAGGCACAACAGGTCTAGACTCAGCTACCCATTCAGCTCTCATTCATTTTCTAGTGTGAGCAAAGGATCATCATTTAACAGATTCGTTAAAGGTTGCTGGATTCTTTCTTGTTGTACCCGCGCGTCTGACAGCAATCTCGCTATTAAAAACTTAATTTCAGATCTTAGTGTTACTTGACTCGGATAAAATAATGGATCGTCCACCACATTTGTAGATCCTGAATCTTTCTCTAGATATTTCTTGGATTTTCCAAGTAAAGCAATACGGCAGCCATTGATGTAAGGACTTGACTCGACGAGACAGCGACACTATAAGTTTCTGACTTAACCTGGTATTTGTCTATCAATTTGGTTTCTGCAGTCACTAACATTGCATCACGCAGTAACCTTCTTTGACAATTGACTACACTCGAAACTAAATCCCGCACCGTGGGAGAATCCCTATAGCCATAAATTACTTCAAATGACATTGATTTCGCTCCGTTCCGATACATGATTCACACAACACAAAATAAAAATTCAAATTTATTTAGTTGTAACTTGATAACTGAAAATATGATTATTTTCCATACGAATTTCAAAGAACAGTCCCGATTCCCCATTGAAAGTTGATAAATATTTTATTATCGAGGTCTAAATTAGATGATTCTGAGGAGATTATTGCACGCAAATAAGCGCTTATTAGCGTGCAAATAGTGTTCGAAAATCAAACGATCGAATCATTCGATCATTTTAGTATGAAAATTTTTCGAAACTCTTTCGATGATCGAATATCGAAACATCGAAAAGTTATACTACTATCACACTCCTAGAAACATTCTTCACCTAGACAGGCATCGCATTCGTAGAAACTTTCTTTATCTATACCGGCATTACATATAATTAATTTTCTTCAATTTGTCTCTGATTTCTGATTTACAGGCAATTATAATTTTGCGTATTATGTGTTTGAAGTTTCTACTAGTGGTTGCGTAGCTGTCCCATAAATTAATTAATTCTTCATCTTCACTCTTCCATTTCTATATTTCCAGATGCAGTTGTTCGTTTCTTCCAGCTATATACTCATTTATGTATCAAGCAACTTCTTCCCTTTTATAAGTTCTGTGACTATTCACGACATTCTTGGACGATCAGGCCAACCAAATCAACTGTTCAATATCGAATTTAATAATCAGAACATCATCTTTATTATTTTTTTCTTTTCAGTCCCGCAAACGTGCGGGATCCCGCACCTGTTTGCGCAGATATTTTTTACTGGAGATTTTGCTAAACAAAAAAGATAGACAAATTTCCAGACTTTTTCAATAAGTCCTAGCTGTAAGTTGAAAACTGAAAATAAATTTATTTTCCGTATGAATTTCAAAGAGAGTCACGATTTCCCAGCAAAACTTGGTAAATCTTGGTAAATCGGAAGAATCTGTTGAGCCAAACTCGAGTTATATGTAAGTGTTCGCACTAGCCCGACTTTAATTTATATTAGAGTTTTTGCACATACCTACCTTAGTCTTATTTGATGTGCAATGTCAATATAAAATCATTAACTTTATTTTTCGATTGAAATTTGTATTAGTGAATTCTGCTTCGGCTTGGAGAGCATATTTAATAGTTATGAGTTAGGTATATCAATACGTGGGCGACGCGTACCCCAAATAAAACGATAAAAATTACTTTTTTTTTTTCACTGTCATTTTTAAACCTTTTTTGTTTTGTTTTTTGTACACTTATGCAACGTCTGACAGGCCACAAAATAAAATAACAACAACAAAACAGACTACAAATTTGCCAACAACTTTTAGAGAGTGCAGCGAGGGAACCAATATTTCTTTCCAAGATCATCACGGTTGACTTTCACTTTTCAAAAAAAAATCACCAAGCACAAAAACGGGAGACAAAAAACGTTAAAAAAAACTTCAAACTTTGATGCTTTTGAACCATTTTTTTTTATTTCGTGTATGTCCATCACTACAACCATTATGGAGAGGAGGTGGACTTGGCTGAGACACGTGTAAAGGATCCCGAATGACAGTTGGCCGAAGAGAGCACTGTTTTAACTCCGATCAAGGTCCCGAAGACGAGGAAAACCTTCTCACACCGTGTTCCGATCCTTCGAAGCAGAGCTGAGGAATTTGGATATGGTGTGGGAGGCGGTCATTGAAGCCGCTATACTTTCCCTTTCCAGTAGGCCTAGACAAATTGCATTAGGCGATCGACTACAAACGAATTCTTTGACAATGTAGAGTAGGAAGAAAATTAACTGTCCACTTTTTATACGAGTCTCTTTGTTTGGTTCAAATAATTGTTTATATATTCCAGTGGACAGTTAATTTTTTCGTACTAAATTGACGAAATCTTCGTTTGTAGTCGAACGCCAATTTGAATTTGTCTACGGAGGCAGTCTAAAAAACAAAGCAGAAGACGATTGTTAACCCGTTGAGGTTTTAATCTACCCACCATTAAAAATTTGATTGTTAAACATAATAAAATTTGCATAATAAAATTAAAATGCAAAGTTTAAAAATATAAATTTGGCCAAAATCACTCGATTTCGGGTGGAGGGTTACATTAAAATATTTAAAAATAATATATGTGTACGATAATTATTATGATAAAAAAGTTGATAACTTAAACCGAATGACAAAGAAAATTTATAAGGCTGAAAGAAAAGGTGTAAGAAAGCCTAGCCGACCGAGAATGACGTGGATTGAATATATTGATTCCATCCTAAAAAATACCAGGTCAAAAGTGAGAGAAAAGGGGGAGGTTTTATAAGAAATGGTATATCAGTGGAAGAAGTGTGCTTAGATAGAAAGGAATGGAGGTCCGTTCTCTCTGCCTACCCCTTAGGCGACACGATGTGATGGGAAAAAAGTTGAATCTTAACAATCAATTTCCCTTTCACCCAGACAGGTCCATAATTTCTTGTAAAAAAATTAACTTCAAAAAACAATAAATAATCAAACAAATACCTACTTCTGTATACTAATACTAGTACTAGTGCATTGCCGTCTAAATAAAAAGAAAAAAATGTAGTAAATAAATTGACATTAATGAGAGATAATTAAGGACAGCCTGCGATGTCCCAGGATGTTATGCGATGGATTAGGTCTAGAATGTGTGTCTAGGAAATCCACGTAGAGAGGAATGAATTATTGAAAGCCTTATTAAAATAATAGAAGATCTTATATCAACAGGCAAACTGCCCAAGAAATGGAGGAATATTTGAACACCCGCATGCAATCCTAATAAAGAAGAAGAAATTTACTCCTTTGTATTCAAATGTTTCAGTATCGCCGGCGTGTACTATTGTCTGATCCATCCGGTACGTTGAATCTACATGGTACAAGCTCCAGTTAAAAATTGCAAGTGAACTGGGAATCGAACCCGGGATACCATGAATATAATTTTGTATATAAACATCAGCCTTCGGCCTTAGACATAAGACATAGTTATTGAATTACCCAAAGATTTTTGCTAGTAAAAATACCTAAGCATATCTAGGTTCATAATAATTCAGTAATGTAGGTATGTTTATTTGTATTTTCGTATTTTGGAACATCACGCATAAACCGCACACTCTAGATTTGATTTTAATCGTCGTGGATCCTTGCAGGTATATTTATGGTAATCATACGAGTAGATACAAATTTTTCCAATTTCTCAAATATATTTATTGTTATTAAAAAAGTTCTAAAATTATGACATCTTCATAGTAAAATCTCCGTAAACACAGGTGGCCATCTTTTGAAAACAAAATTATTCATGTAAATGTTGCATGGAACCAAAGTTTGACTGAATAAAAACGTATTTAAAATATTCAAGATTGTTTTGAAAAAAAAAATTATCAAACCATATAAAACACATTTATAAAAATAAATGTCATCATCATCTTCAGCGTTACAACCCGTGGTGGGTCTTAGCTGCCTCCAAAAAGCTTCTCCATCCCGATCTGTCACTGGCTGCCACCCTCCAGTTTTGCTGCCCCAGAGCCCGACAGTCCGCGACAACGCCATCCAGCCATCTTAGTTTTGGTCTTCCGACGCTTCTTCTACCGATTGGGTTATTAAACAACACCCTTTTTGGGAGCTCCAGATCCTCCATACGGTGCGAATGACCTAGCCAGCGCAGTCTGTTAATCTTAATGAACCTGACTACGCTGATATCCTGGTAGAGATCATAGATCTCCGTGTTGTATCTTCTGCGCCAAGTTTGACCATCATTTATAGGACCGTATATTCTGCGTAGGATTTTCCTTTCAAACGCGTCTAGCCTGTAGCCCTAGTATAAGTTTTCGATGATCGAATATCGAAACGATCATCGAAAGAGTTTCGAAAAATTTTCATACAAAAATGATCGAAAGATTCGATCGTTTGATTTAAGAACACTATTTGCACGTTAATAAGCGCTTATTTGCGTGCAATTAGCTTTCGATGAAACTCGTACTAGCCCCACTGTTTTCGTCATGCTTAGACAGTGTCCGTCTCTGAGCCATATGTTAGGACTGGTCTAATTAGTGTCTTATATAGAGTGGCTTTAGTCTTCCTGGATATAAGGCGTGACTTTAACTGTCCAGTGAGACCGAAATAGCTACGGTTAGCTGAAAAAATTCTTCTCCCAATTTCCGCACTCATATCATTATCGTTAGTGACAACGGAGCCAAGATATGTGAACTCTTCAACTGTTTCAAAAGTATAATTATTAATATTTATTGTGGGGTGGCTAATACCGGGTAACATTGTAACTGGCATGTACTTTGTTTTTGCTTCATTAACTCGGAGTCCCACTCTTTTAGCGGATGACTCCAATGACAAGAATGCCTCTCGCAGGGATGATTCTGATCTTGCAATAATGTCTATATCGTCAGCATATGCTAAAAATAAATGTAATTCCATATAAATTTAACATTGAAAATAATGCACATTTTCGGATTAGGTTTCGATTGACGTTTGAGGTCGGCAAAATAGCTGCCGTTATCATTAGTCAATCACATAAAATTTGTACCATTCCACACATAGAGGGTGTAGGGAATGTAGTCAGTCTTCTTCTCTTCTCTGGTTTCAATCCTAGGATTGGCTTGCAGCAATTCCCTCAATTCTTCTCCTCCATTCTTCCCTGTCTTGTGCGGCTCTTTTAAGTTCTTCGTATGATTGGCATCGCACGTCCACCAACAGGTCCTCCAGGTACTCTCGGCGTGGGCGTCCCCTAGAGTTTGTCCCCTCGGTCATACCCTCCATTATGGCATGCAAGAGGCCTTGTTGTCTTATTATGTGGCCGATCCATCTTGCACGCCTTTCGGACAAGGTCCTGAGCAGGTAGTCAGTACTCAAACCATATTGAGAGTAAAACTTGCATATTGTGTAGGTAGGTTCGTATTATATTATTTATTAAAGGAATTTTTTACCCTTCTATTGAAAGTGAAATTGAATCAAGTGTGAGATGTAGCATATTATTATGATACATGCAATTTTTTTTCCATGTGAGTTTCATCATCATCATCCACGGCGCTACAACCCATTGTGGGTCTTGGCCTCCTCAAGTAGTCGTCGCCACTCCGCCCTGTCAGCCGACCTGCGACAGGCCGGAGTGTGAGTTTCAGACTATAATTTTTCTTCTTTCTTTTTTATAAACATTAAAAGTGTCATTCTTCCTTCTTTTTATGAATTGTGAAAGTGTCATTCTTCTTTTTCTGTGCTTATGTCGGTTATAGAGGTCTGTTAATCAACTAGAATGAATCTAGACTACAACCTGTTTAATAATCTACCGAACAAGCCTGACAATCGGAACTAAAAACGTAAAGCAAGACGGGTATGTATTAGCTAGTGTTTAATAAAAATAAACATATATTTAATATGTGTACCTACTATGTAAACTGTTTGATGCGTGTATGTTGCCCATTATCCTGTATGGGTGTGAGTCCTGGCACCTGACCAAAGCCCAGGTACAAAAAGTATATGTATTTGAAACGAAGTGCCTCAGGAGAATCTTGGGTATAAGATGGTATCACCGCATAATGAACGACGCTATACGCAAGCACACCCAGCGCAATCCCATCATTTCCACCAATACGGAGAGGATATTGGCATGTCTGGGACATGTGTTGAGGTTGCCGAATAACAGTTGGCCGAGGAGAGTGCTCTTTTTCCTCCCATCAAGGTCTCGAAGACGTAGAAGACCCTCTCAAACCGTGTTCCGCTCCATCGAGGCAGAGCTGAGGGAGTTGAACATGGAATGGAGTTCAAAAGGAGTTTTGATTGATTGATTTGATGTATAATAGGTAGATAAGTTCTGTCAGATCTGAAAGAGGTGTAAACATATAGGTACATACACTGTATCACCATTATCAGTGGCGCTATAGTCCGTTATGATCCTTGGCCTCCTCAAGAAATCTTTTCCATTCCTCTCTGTCCCCTCCAATTCATCATTCCGATCGCTCTGATGTCATCCAGCCATCTCAATTTGGGTCTGCCTCTACTTCTACGACCATCTAGATAGGTTTTTCGGGACGTTTTTGGGATACGATCATCACTCAGCCGAATGCGGCTGTCGTAATCCAACCATTCCAATCTGCGTACTTTTATAAATTGTAAGATATTGGATTCATCATATAGAGCCTACAGTTAGTGATTATAGCGTATCCTCCAGTGTCCATTTGGTTGCACTGCTCCAAAGAACTTTCTCAGTATTTTTCATTCAAATATTAGCAGGCTATTCTTTCATCACTTTTCTTAAGACCCAACTTTCAGCAGTGTACACAACGACGGGTTTTAAGAGAGTTCTATATATATTAAGAGCTTTGTCTTGCTGTAGGTATTTAGTTCCATGTTTTATGATAAATCATACTCACGAAGTGTCTGCTGCTTCTTATTAAGCCGTGAAGGTGGCGGAATTCGGCTACCCAGACTAAGGAAACTCTTGGCTTCTTATGTAGTTCATATTCGGGTGGTGAAAGCCAAATTTATGCTAGGCCTTCTTAGGAAGTCTCTTAAAGTTGGAAATAATTGGTGAAAGTCACCATTACGTTAAATAAATGAGAAACTTGTTTGTATCCAAAGCTATCCACTACCATAGCAGGTCTTCAGTCTTTGTTTGTCTTTCAAAAGAGAGTATTTTTTTGGAAAAATAAATAAAATATTAATAAGATTTAATAAAACATCATCACATTTATTCATTAACAATATTGAAATTAATACATGAATATGTAAGTAGGTATATTACAAAATAATTATTTTATTATTATTATTTTTTATTTGTATAGATTATTTCAGAATATAAAATATACAGATTGAATAACAATATAAATTTTATTTATTTATATAAAACCTCAGTATATTTAATTTTACTCAAAATAAAGATTTAATAAAATGAGCATAAAATATGGCAGCATGTGTACTTTATTATATTCACAAATTTATTTAATATTCAATAAAGCCATAAAACGCCTATTTTTTAATACAATAATAGTTCATTTACTTTATAGTATATAACAAACATAAAACACGAAATATGCTTATAAATAAGTATATAATTCAAATTAATAATATAATAAAAAAGCTAACATTACATATTTTATTTATTAAAATTAGGTCATACTTATATATATTTTTATTAGAATTTATTATATAATTAATCTATTACAATATATAAATTTAATGAGCATTTAATAAGTAAATATTTAATAACATAAAGTGTTGATATTTTATTCATAAATTGTATATATATATATTTTTTATTTTTTTTTAAACATTTTTATTTCAATTAATATAAAACATATAAGTAACATAATTCTATCAAAAATAACCTAAATACAAAATTTAAGACAAGAAAAGCTAACGACGAACACCAGGTATCTTTTTCGATTCTTCCATGATTTGTTCGAAATCACTGTCGGAGTCATCGGAAATATCTATCATAGACATGGTCCTGTGCAGGTCTGAGGGCTTGCTGCTGATGATTGCTTGTACCAGATTTAAGTTGGCCTCAATTCGCTCTCTCTCCTGCTCCGTTCTCAGCTTCATCCTCTCAATGGCAAAGGGGAGATCTTGCTCGTAGGCCTTCTTCTTCCATCTGCTAGCCCTCGATGCAAGGTTCCTCCTAGATCTCTGGGTGATGGTCACGCTTTGGTCCGTTGCATTGAATTCTCTGATCATATTGGGATTGAACTTCTGCATCTGCGGCCTGAACTGGACGCACATTGCGATACGTCTTACATCTTCCAATCGCACGTCGGTATAGGTATCAGCAAGAAGTTTACACAGTTGTTCAAATTCCTTGGACGCTTTTGTAGGTTTGACCTTTCCCGTGGCTTTCTCCTTCCTAATCTGCAGTAACAAGTCCCTTCGGTACTCCTCTAGCGTTGGCGGGCCCGGTGGTCTATTGGATGCTGGTTTCTTCCTCGGTTTAATACATGTGGTTTTGGTTCTAGCCATTTCTGAAAAAAAAAGAAAAAACATGAATTAGTTTATGGTATTTAGAACAAGCAAACATCACAGATTATTTATTTCACAGACACCCGTGAAATAAATAATTATCAAAAAAAAACAAAAACATAGGAACAAAAAAAATAAATACAAAATATACGTACCTATAATAATAGATACACTGCAGTCGATGAAAATAAATAAATCAATAATAGTGATGGCCACTATGAATGTAAAGTTTACACTAAATTCTTGCGGAAAGCTCCGTCTTTGCGAATGCAGAAGTGTAGAATGATTGCTGGGAGGACTATTTCGCTCGTTTTATACCAGTGCAGGACACAGACTCAAGATAAAAACACATAACGGCTCATGCGAATATAGTCCTTACGTTGGTGTATTATAGTGGTGAAATTTCAGCATAGCTCACAAAAATGATTCACATAAACATTTTTTACAAATTCAATCTTTTATGATTTTAGTGAAAATGTGTTGATTGTATCACAATGTTTTTTTTTTTTCTATTTTTTTCATACGATTCTTAACAATTTAGTACATTTTTTTCTTTTATTTAGTTTTCAATGTATCTAAATTTATATTTTGATGGTTTAATGTTTCAGTAATTTCGACAACTAATCAATAAATTTAAAAAAAAACATTGGTAGCAACTTTTGATATCCTTTATGAATATACCTACATAAAAAGTATCTTAATTGCCTACTTGTTTCAAAATTTAATTGATTACGTATTTTAATAGAGTATTTATATGTTCGAGATTTTAGTAATTTTCCAAACGTTTACACCATACGTAAGTAGATACATACATCCTCAGTGTCACCATCCTTGGTGGATCTTGGATTCCTCCAAGAAACGTTTTCAAACCTCCCTGTCGACGGCTGCTGCCTTCCAGTTCCATTGTCTCAGAGCCCTGCAGTCTGCTGCGACATCATCCAATCATCGTAGCTTTGGCCTTCCAATGCTTCTTCTTCCGACTGGATAATTGAACAACACTCCTTTTTGGGAACTCCTGGTCATCCATACGGAACAGATGTCCTAGCCAGTGTGGACTGTTAATATTGATGAACTTGACTAAACTGACATCCATCCAACCATAGAGCTCGACGTTGTGTTGTTTTCGCCATAATTTGCCATCCTTAAGAGGTCCATATCATCTGCGAAGGATCTTTTTTTCTAAGGCGTCCAGTCTATTTTCATCCTGCTTGGTCAGTGTCCAGGTCTCTGAGGCATATTATATCAGCGCTGGTATAATCAAAGTCTTATAGAGCGTGGCTTTTGTCTTTCTGGGCAGTTATTGGCTGCAAACATCCTCCTTACAATATCCACACCTATCGTTTCCACTATCTTTCTTGTAAATATAATCATTAATTGAAGTACCTAGTTGATAGCCTAACACATAACGTTTAAATACCTAGTTCATTTGTGACTGCATTAAGGGGATAGGGAGGAAACTAGAACCGTCCACCGCGCTCAATCCTCCTCTCACATAATGTCCTAAGTAGACGAAAAACCAGGGTAACCTCATAAAATAATACTGCGTAGGTAGCACACTTCCAGTAATATGAAGTTGTGATATGAATAAATGCTAAATTTTGATCAAAAGGTCCCGGGTTCGGTTCCTATGCGTTTTAGAATCTTTTTATAGTGTTGGTTAGAAAAAGTTGTTATCAGGCAACATATTGCAAATGTTTCTTTTCTTTCTTGCTATTTACATGTTTCTTTTTTTTATACCTCATCTATCCTTCACTACCAATTCAATATCCATTTTTTTTATTTAAGTTAAGTATTGAGAACTTAAAAATGTTGATGGATTTTTTTAACCATAACCTAGTTTCCCTTAAGAGGTAAGTAGAAAGAACGGACCTCTATGTTATTTTATACACATACACACTTCCATTGGATCATCCGCTCAAATAACATTTCTAATACAATGTTTCTTTTTCTTTTACTTCTGACCTGGCCTTCCTAGAGAACATAACCTTTTTTCTTTGTCAACCACGCCCTTTCACACCTTAACTTTCAGCATTATATGTAGGTATATTCAATTTTCAACCTTTTGAGAATCATTTCAATCAACATGGGCAAACAATTTCTATCAACTTGTTAATTTTCGTGTGTATTTCAATGCTTATTTTCAAACATACGAGTTATTAGAAAGGAGAACCACTCATACCGTATTCCGCTCCTTCGAAGTAGATCCTAGGGATTTGGAAGTAGACCCGTGGTATGAAAGGAGACCTTCGAAGTAGACCCATGGTATGAAAGGAGGTCATTGAAACTGCGCGAGATGGAGCGCAATGGAGGGCCTTCCTATGCTCCTAGGTGGGGTCAAAAAAGGAGAATTGATTGATTTTATTTATTTATTTACTCGAAATCACATTATAATTATATCTGCTTGCATAGGTTATATTAATCAACATTACAAAAATAAATTATAAGGAAAATGCTACGTCATTAGGTATAAACCTGTATCGAGGATAGCGAATATAACACAATACCTAATAGAAAAAAACAAACGAAACAATAATCAATAAACAAAAAAGAATCACCCCAACATCCAAATTTCATACAAACGGATGTTTAAATCTTAAAATCAATTGATTGTGTACCTATTGACATTGACCTTGCGTAGGATTAAGCGCTCTTATTGCCTCCTTTTCCCATAGATGATAACTCACAAACAAACCACTGTGGGGCTAGTACGAGTTTAATCGAAAGCTAATTGCTTGCTAATAAGCGCTTATTAGCGGGAAAATAGTGTTCGAAAATCAAACGATCGAATCATTCGATCATTTTTGTATGGAAATTTTTCGATGATCGTTTCGATATTCGATCATCGTAAACTTATACTAGTGGTATTGGTTTATTAATTTATACAACCTCAAATTTCTACAAAAAAATTCCAGTGCACATTTATTTCCATTGCTGGATGATTGTACCCCTCGCGAAGAACATATTACTATCTAAACATTTCTGAATCGAGACAAATCGATGACAACTTCCCCACATTTTCCAAACGGATTGACAAAGAGGTCCTTCCAAAGTGAGCCAACATTGCCCCAGCGAGGTTGCTTATTCGATGTCTTGATATACGATTTTACATTTTTTAGATGCGGATAGGTAGGTACTTGAGATGAAATCTTGAGTGCAGTAAATGGGTGAGTCCTGTACCCACACATAGTGAGTCATATCCTCTTTCCCCCTAATAAAAAAAAATATTGATTTTTTAATCCTTTTATGTCCCGGTATTTTCATAATGCCTTCCTTTGAACGAGCGATGAGTGTAGAATACCTATTTGGTTGAATCTGCTATGTATCGAAGTCATAATGACACCCCTAGAGCTTATGAATGTCGCTACAAAGCCAGAATAAAAATTCCAAGGATCAACTTTAACAATAGCGCTGATGAAATAACAAGTTTATTTGGAAGTTACAACTTCCCCGTTCGGTTGAAAAACAATAGGCCCTGATATTTTGACTCCCGCAGACATGGATGGCGAACCTTTTTTCATAACCTGAATCGAAACTATTGCTAAAAAATAATTACGTAATGCATGTTTCTTGAATGCGCACAGTTTTCAAGAACAGAATTGCTTGAATACATAAAGAGAGAATGCTCCACATTCCCCATAAACTTAAAACGCCTCCTGGCAATGGAGTCCGCAAAAGTTTATAACAACTTAGTTGGTTAGACAACACCACCATCCCCTTTTCGAGCTCTGTCAAGAACCTCGGAATATATTTCGACCAGAATATGACCTGGTGCAAACAGATTGGCGAGGTGAGAAAAAAGGTGTTTGCATCATTGTACTCGCTAAAAAGGTTGCAGAATTTTCTGTCGCCTGATACAAAAAAACGCCTTATCCAATGCCTTGTCCACCCTATCTTGGACTATGCCGACGTCTGCTATCTGGACCTATCGTCGGAGTTCCTGGATAAACTGGAGCGTCTTCAAAACGCATGCATAAGATATGTGTTTGGTCTTAGAAAGTTCGACCACATCTCAGAATACCGTCACCGACTCGGTTGGAGGTCTATGAGCGAGCGAAGGGATGCCCACGTTGTTTGTCTTCTCCATAAAATCCTGTTCAATCCAAATTTGCCTACATATCTTAAGGAAAGATTTGTCTTTTTACAATCGCATGGTCTCCCTCTTCGATCCGGTTCTTCTAATCTTCTATCCATCCCGGTTCACAGATCTGGTTTCTATACAGACTCGTTCACTGTGCATGGTGCCAGGCTGTGGAATAACCTTCCTGATAAGGTTCGCTCTTGTCCCTCCTTGGTGTCATTTCAGCGCGAGCTGTGTGGAGTCCGGACTTCTGAATCACATTATACGTAACCTGGATTCAAGATTCGAGCAGTCCCTCCTTTATCCTTCCTCCCTCCTCTCCGTTTTTCCTTACTCCCTGTTCATGGATAGCGACTTCCTTTTTCTATCTTTCCAATGCAGTTACTTGCATCTTATTATTATGTATGTATATATGTATGTATTTTTTTTTTGTATTTATATATGTATATATTCTATTCCTTTATGTATTTACATTTACACGTCTTTTTATTTTGTAGTTTTTGATCTTATGAGGTTGGCTGTAAGACATTGCTTTACAGCAATAAGTCCGCCTTTTGGTTGTTTTTTAAAATTGTACTTACACTATTTTATGCGTCCAATAAAGATTTTTTTTTTTTTGTTTTTGTTGAGGCCTTCCACCCGATATCGAGTGATTTTGGAAAGATTTATTTATTTATTTATTTATTTATTTGGTTTCCTTAAGATCCAAAACAGATGGGTACCTATAATAGTTTAAAACCTTTATATTTTTATAGATTTTGTTTTTTGATCGCCGCATCAAACCCAAATCACTCGACGACGAATGCAAAGGGTTCAAAAAAAATACTTAATGTAATTATTACATAGATAATTACTACGCAGTCTTGAGATAACATAATGACGTTGGGGAACACCTCTACAAAAGCCGCTCGGTCCTGCACTGCTCTGAAGAGTTCATCGACCCTTGATATTCCGGTCCACTCACGGATGTTTCGCAGCCAGGGTAACTGCTTCCTGCCCACTCCCCGTCTTCCCTCAATCTTGCTCTCAATATTAGTTGTAGAAGGCGGTACTTCTCTCCTCGCAACAAATGGCCCAATTATGACACCTTCTATGCGACAGCAATTCTCTCCTGGTGTTAGCTCTCTCTTCTAAGACTTCTGTGTTACTAATCATGTCAGTCCACGGTATTCGAAGCATTCTTCTGTGTAGCCACATCTCGAATGCCTCTAACCGGTTCATGATATTCACCTTGAGTGTCCATGTTTCACATCCATAAAGGAGAGTTGACCACACATAGCATTTGATGAGACCCTGTCGTTACGAATATAATTCCAATCCAAATCCAAACTCCCTTTAGACACCACTTAGGAGCATAGGGAGGCAATAAGAGCTCTCCATTGCGCTCGATCTTACGCAACGTTAATAACCTCCTCCCACACCATGTCCAGATTCCTCAGCTCTGCTTCGAAGGAGCGGAACACAGTATGAGAGGGTCTTCCTCGTCTCCGGGACCCTGATGGGAGGAAGAACAGCGCTCTCCTCGGCCAACTGTCATTCGGCATCCTTAACACATGTCCCAGCCAAGTCCATCTCCTCCACATAATAGTAGAGGTGATGGGCTCACGCTGGGTGCGCCGGCGTATAGCGTCGTTCGTGATGCGGTGGTACCATCTTATACCCAAAATTCTCCTGAGGCACTTCGTTTCGAATGCAGATACTTTTTGTGCAGGAGAATGGGCAACACAGACGCATCAAACATTTTACATTTCGTCTCGACACTAAACGCCGACGCCTTCCATATCTTGGTCATGTTGTTGAAGGCGCCACTTGCCATACCGATACGTATCGGGAGCTCAGCCCCGAGGTCACCAGTAGTGGTAATGGTTGCTCCCAGGTACTTGAATTTATTTCTTTTAATTTATTTTACGAATATAATTACAAAATTTAAATACCTGGGAGCAACCATTACCATAAGTGCCTCAGGAGAATCTTGGTTAAAAGATGGTACCATCGCATCACTAACCACGCTATACGCCGGCGCACCCAGCGCAGCCCATCCATCCAACCATTGTGGAGAGAAACAGACAGGCCATGTATACATGGCCCATGTCTTACGCTATAGCGTTGTTCGTGATGCGATGGTACCATGTCTTACGCTATAGCGTGGTTCGTGATGGACCCAAGATTCACCTGAGGCACTTCGTTTCAAATTCAGTTCCTCTTCTACTTATAAGTTTTCGATGATCGAATATCGAAACGATCATCGAAAGAGTTTCGATAAAATTTCTATACTTAAAAAATGATCGAACGATTCGATCGTATCAAGAGACTAGAGTAATTTAGCGTTGTTATTGTTTACGTCGATTCAAGTGAAAGAAAATTATCATACCTAAGACAGCCGCACTCATTCGCTGAAGGGATTAGGAATTTTTTAAATTTATTTATTTACGACACTCTTCGCCATTAGATTTAGTCAGAAGTAATAGTGAGCATTGTCTTATGGCATCAGCGATTGCTATCAGTGCAATGAACGTAAAGAAATAACAAAGGCGGCGTGTATCGATGAGTCAATTGATAATAGAACCAGCGGCGCTTCAGCCAGGAAGTCAGAGCCATTGTATTCTTAGTCATAATACATTTAAATTCGAAAAGGATTAACGTTACAAGCCTGAATTTCAACAATGCGTGTAAATAACAGGATGTTGAAACAATAAGTACTACAGACCAAACTCTTACAAATGATTGTTTTGTTTTCTTAATATGACAACCGTTAACTCTAGCATCAATAGTTATTTCTGCAACAATATAAACAGACTGTAAATAGGTATATACCTACTTGATTTTTATGGTTTTGTTTTAGAAGCGAATTCAAAATAAGTACTTACCATCATAACTATCTAAATTTTTCATTTCGATAATCCAATTAAAATATATAAATATGTAAATCTCTTCTATAGAAAAAGGTATCAGTATAGCCGCCGAAACTTGATGCTTGAAGATTTCTCTATCAGTCAACTATTCCCGTTCAATATTAGATCCAATTGAATAATAAAAAAAAAATGATTTCCTCCAAATTTCCATAATTTTTTTACCCATCATGCCGTGTCCCTTAAGGGGTAGGCTGAAAGAACGGACCACCACTTATTCTATTCAAGCATACTTCTTTCGCTTCTTCTACCCACAAAACATTTCTCATACACCCTCTCCTATTTCTCTTACTTCTAACCTGGCCTTCCTGTAGGACGGAATCGATGTGTTCGATCCACGTCATTCTCGGTCGGCCGTGCTTTCTTACACCTTTCCTTTCAGCCTTATGAATAATTATCTTTGTCATTGTGTCTGTGTCCATTCTTTCCACGTGCCCAAACCATCTCAACTTATTGCGCGTGAACCGATATTCTTAATACATAGCCGAATCACTCGAAAACGAGTGCAGAGCATAAAAAAAACCAGAGTAGGTACATTGCCTTCTTACATAAAAAAAAACTTCTTACTTGTTATATTATTATCTTCTTATATTCTCTATACTTCTTTCTTATACCTATCCCATCTTTCAACAGATTCAAAGTAGGTATAGGTACAGAATAATATCTACCTTTCAAAATATTACATACATATTTTGATACCTTTTTAAGTTTTTTTTTTAAATATAAGTAAATATTTGTGGTGGTCAAATGGCATCAATTTAATTGATAAATTATTACCGAATTATTAAAAACATAGTCTCACAGTAATGATAGGCCAAAATCGTACAATTTGAATACCGAAAGAACACATATTTTTTATAGAGTTTCATACAATATTTTTTATATGTATATAATATATTATAATATAAACATCATTGCTATTATTTTAGGAATTATTTCTAAGCGCACCGCGATGGGCCCTTTGGTCTACCTACCGCACAACATAGGCATGATCCACTATGTATAGCGGTAACAATAATAATTTATTTTTTAATTTTATTTAGGCTGAATCAATATTTTAAAATATGTGCAAGTGAGATATTTCAAAACAGATAGTAGATTTGGTCGAATTATTATAGTTCAAGCTAACTTCTATAAACAAACTATGGATTTAGATATATAATAGTTTGATATTTTTTTTATTTTATTTTTTGTTGACTTTTCATATTTCGAAAAAAGTATTGAGATATGAAAGCCTTTTTTATCCTTATTGCCATTTTTGATGAAATTTTCATCCACAAGGCGGATGGTTTAGCTAATGTTTAAAGATACTTGCTTTTACTTTTCGGATGGCTTTGGTGGTGTTATTCTGCCAGTCCAGGTTGCGTGAATTTCATCTCAAGCACCTGCTGCTTAGCTGTTTTAAGATAATAATATTTATGATTGATTGATAGGTATCGCATAATAATAATTGGTATATTACACTGTCGAATTTTGATGTTTTTTTTTTACAACTAAATAGGAAGGCCATAGCTAGTAGACCATTTTGAATTTAACCTAAGAAATTTACATATAATTTAAGTATATATATAAATATAAATTTCTATTGTCTATGCGTAAGTGATTAAAATTGTCTTGAACGGTTTGAAAAATATTTTATTTAATAATTTATGATAAATATGATTTACAATTGATTAATTTTAATTCAATAACTTGGCAAAAACTTCGACAAAAACACATTAAACTGATTTTTTTGCTGAAAATTAATATGTGCTCACTCCAACTCTTTTATAATGGGGTTCTTAATAAAGGTTGTGTTATGAAAGAGGAAGATGGTCGGCATCTGGAATCTAACCCATGACCTTCAGTACCAAACAGTACTATTGTCGGCGTCGTAGCCATTAGGCTACCAACCACCTACCAATGTATGAAACTTGTGTGTAATTATATTTATAATATAGGAACCAATTATATTCATAATTAACGTATGCAGCAAGATAGAGGTAAATGGAAAAATATGGAAGAGCCCAGCAGTGGAAAAAAATTGGCTTATATGATAGTGTGATAAGTCAAAATATCGCCAGAAAGAACGAATGACATAACCGCGCAAGTACCTACATACATAATTAAGATAATGACTCACTGTATTTTTTTAGTTTTTACGAATGCATCATAAATTTGTAGGTAGAAAAAAAAACAGGTGCCTATGTAAGGCTGTCTAGTTACATATAGGTAAGTTCTTTCATTAAATATTTATTTATCTTTTTTATCATGTTTTAAAGTATTTGTTTTATGATTTTATTGAGTCATTTTAATTATTTGCTGTTTTTTTATGTGATTTGTTTGTATTGCTTGTGACACATTCAATCTTGTATTTTGTTATTCTCAGTAATATTGTCAATGGTTGAATTTGTATATATCTAATATGTTTTGTAAAAGCAACAGTGTTGTTGCGTGGAATCAATTAAATAAATAAATTCACAACTTACAAAAAAATATATAATAATTGCTCAATTTGATCCATTTCAATTTTCGCTGAAACACAATCAACGAAATATGAATTTTTCGTACAAATAACAAAACCACTTCAACTACTGGAAATACTTTTCATATTTATAATTTTCGTATGTAAGTTGATAGTCGCTCGCTATGACAATATAATAATAGATATCAGCGGAATAATAATAGGTATCGAAGAAATATGTAATATTATATGATCAGAGTTTCCTACATACAAATATTACCACGAGAAGAAATATCAAACTTTATACAGTCCTTATCGTAAAAAATTAATACTCTTTAAGGGAACATATATGTAACTGATTGATAGGACAATCACACAATTAATGACCCTTTTCTTTGCCTGTCGTCCGACAGGTTTTGCTGCTTTTATTGTATAATTGTGAAAATAAGGGTCAAAAATAAGTAAAATATCACCTTAAATAGGTAGGTTTATTATTATATTTTACAAACATAATGAACTTAAAAAAAAAACAATTTAAAAAATAATTAGAATCTTGAAAAAATTTTTGTTCAATTTTTTTACAACAACGCTGAAAACAAGTTTCAATACCATCCCGCGGCAACACGACTCATTCGTGAATTTTAGCGAGCGAAGTAGTATAAATACACCCTGGACTCAGAGGTTTCTATCATTTCTGATTCTCGCCTTGCGCACGTCAGAGCTCTTGCCTTTTATTTTCTTCTCATCTTGTTTCATTTTGCATCAAATATGCACAAGTACAAGATGATGAAGCTCCAGCCGGGGCAAAACGAAGTGAGTCAATCATAGAACTTATTTATTTTCTACTATTTTATTTACATCAATTTATTGCTTTTTAACTAATATTTTTTCTTTTTTTTTGTTCACAGAAATTCAATCAGCTCTATGGTCAATACTTTGGCGTTAGCCAAGAGAGGCCCAGAAGGTACATCACACCAGATGCCTCAGCGACACCAACCTCGTCCCGCTACGAAAAGGCATCAAGAACACTGAATGTCAAGCCGAGACGTCTTGTAGACGCATTTGCAGAGGATAATACCTTAAAAGCAATATGAATCTTCAAGGTATATATGACGTTGTCCCTGTTTAGGGACACATGGGAGGGAGCTGGTAACGTGCACGTCGTCCTCCTGCATGCGCTAGTCCTTTTCAGGACTGCGTAACTGATACCAGCACTAATTCTTTTTCATATGTTTCAGATAGTCTGTCACCGCATCGATGTGCCACTTTATTTTGTCTTGATCATATTCTTTAGTCGCCGACTTTTGCTGTGGGTTCCATCCCCGCTACCATATCCTTTCAAAATACAACCTTGGCATTATGTGAAAAAATATTTCAGACATTATTTGAATTGCAACCGACATCGGATGGGGGTTTTCATAGCGGGTGAATAAAGGAAGAGCTGTTAGACAATTTGGTTAGGTATTTGACGCAGGCTGACAACTACTTGTATAATACTTCTTCTAAAATACCTACGCACAGAACCAAAAATCTGACAGTGGGAGAGCGGGGCAAAATCAACTAACATGTTATGTTTTATTCTTGATTTTGTCTCGGTTCTCCACAGCCAGATCAACGGTTCTGTACTTAGGTAAAATAGGAGAAGTATTATGGCCTCTACACATCTGAACACGCGCGGTAACGTAGCCATTGTCACGTTGCATGTAACGTTACATTGATTGCGTTACCGCGCGTGTTCAGATGTATGTGGACAGACCCTTATACAAGTTTTCAACTTGCCCCAATTACCTACCCAAAACTGTCTAAAAGCTCTCGGACTAGAAAGAAGCTTTAACCCAAAATCAGTTGATATAGATTTCTATTCAGAGATCGTGTTAGATTTCTAGATGTACCTACATGTCTCACCTAGTTAAATGACTTCTGCAATATATCTTACGAGTTAGAACCCTTAATATTTCTCCTGTTCTAAGACGCATTTCATATTTTTCCAAATATACTAATGTCTCAGGACGCCTTATTTTAATTTGATATCCATGAAGTAAGGGGATTAATTCTGAATTATAGGTAGGTAAGTTAAGTAAGCCAGTAATTCCTCTACCCGCTCACCACAGAACTCCCCTCTTCAAATCAAACATTTTTTCCACCTTTCTTGAGCCCTGTTATTGAATACCTATAGGTGTATCAGACTGTAGTGCACATTACTCATCAATTAAACAATTCTTTTCAAGCCTTTTCTTCCACTTCTTTCTATCCAGACACACTTCTTTCGATTCTTCCACTAACATATCATTTCTCATACAGCCTCTCCACTTTATCTTGCTTTTGATCTGACTTTCCTTGAGAAAGGAATCTATTCGATTCACGTCATTCTCGGTTGATCATGCATTCTTACACCTTCCTTTCATTCAGTCTTTTAAATTATTTTTGTAATCTTACATGCCTCCGTTCTTGCCACATGCTCAAACCAAACATTCATTTCTTCATTATATTCTTATTCCTTTCCATGTCCCACAGTCTACATATTATAGTCTTCGTACAACTCTAGCTCTACTTCATTAATAATTATACTACATTCTCCTTTTGTCCACGTTTCACAGCCATACGTCATTGATGATAAAGACAGCGTCATACCATTTTTTTTTTTTTTTTTTAATGATTCTGTGCTAACTCGAAGTGAACACAAATACACTTTTGACATCTTTCACAGTAAGCAAATGCTTGTGTCGTGAAGTGAAAGCGGAAAATGGTTGACACGGCCGGGATTCGAACCCACGACCTCCGCACGAAACAGTGCGAAAGCCGGCGTCGTAACCGCTGGTCTATCAATCACCTCAAAATATATCCTAGGTTTGTTAGTTGTTGTCTAACTGTCAATTCAATTTGATCCTCACATTATTTTTCTTTTAAAATGAATACATCCTTAGAACACGCTAAGTCTGTCAATCTCTGAAGTTCCAAGCTTCTTATCACCTCCCGGGTTCGATTCTCGGATAGTTCAATATAATGTTTTAAGTAGATATTAGGTACATACAATTTCTTCCCTAATTTGTAATGTATTGTCACTGGTTAATTAAATAATATTAGGTACACACTTAATACATTTTGCCGGTTATATTGACACTTGAATATCAAAATACAAATTGAGTTTATCAATAAACATGTTCCTACCTTCATACATTTTTTGTAACAAAAAATACTATCACAAGTAGGTTTAATTTAAATATTTTATGGAAGTTGAAAGTACACTGTTAAAATTTAAAAGAATAATGCCTATGATCATATTTTTTTTATCCATCACGCCATTTCCCGAAGGGGGTAGGCAGAGAATATGGACTTCCATTCTTTCCTATTCGAACAAACCTCTATCGCTTCTTCCAAACGCATAACATTCCGCATACATGGTCTTCTGTTCCTTTTTCTCCTGACTTGGCCCTCCTGTAAGCCGGCACCAATATGGACGGACCATGTCATTCCAGGTCAGCCTCGTCTGCGTGCTTTCAGATTTATATATCCTTTTAGTCATTCTCTCTACATCCCCAAACCACCTTAATTTATTCACTTTCATTCTAGTCACTACGCTAACATCCACTCCACCAGATAAAAAAAAAGAAATATAAATATTTTAGCAACAATTTTGAAGAGATTGATAAACATTTCACATAGGCACATATGTTGGTAGGTAAATTATGTATTACATGAAGTGGCCATTGAAAGTTAAACATGATTATTGTTATTTTTGCATCAAACAGTTAGTGTTTTGCGTTGAGTTTAGTTGCTACTTTATAAATTAGATCTATTTTACCATGTTTCTGCAAATCACCACAAAAAATGTGGTCGTTCATTCATTCCTTTTTTAAGACAAGGGGCAAAGAGAGACAGCATGAGCCATAGATTTTGCACAATGTTAGGTTAGAAGTTCCTCCTTAGTCATTCCAAATCTCATAGCTCTGGTTAAAAGGAAGATAAAACAATAGGTATGTTTTTCATTTAGAATTATTCTTAATACATGCCCTAGATATGAACATTTTGTCCAGCATGATAAAAAAATATTATGTAGATGCCCCTGCCTTTATCTTTGTGAAGATTATTCCCATAACTATCTGTTTACTTCATATTTTTCCAAAAAAGTAAAACTCGTAGAAATCTACTTAAATTGCAAAAAAATAAGCTTCTTTCTACACTTGTTCATGTCATCAAACTGAAGACATGTTTAGTTATGGGATTATAAATAAAAGAGTTTTTATAAGCATAATTAATTATAAATCGTCATATTTAAAATTTATATTCATCAATATAAAAGATAACAATATATCAAAAGTGAGCATAAATATTGAGATACTCAATTTAAAGAAAAATAACAGCATGCATAATTATTAATCTCTTTACTACCTATTCATGACTACATTATTAAAATACAAATAATATAAGCTGCAATTAAGTGAATTTTTCGTTATGTCAATTTCTAATAAAATCAATTGAAAATAAAAAATGGCTTTTCATTAAATTAAAATACAATAAAAGATTAAGCTAACAAGTCAGGCATATCTTGTATTTCATTGCTTACTTTTTCGTAATCACTGTCGGAGTCATCGGAGATGTCTATCATAGGCATGATGTTATGTAGGTCTGAAGGCTTGCTCGAGATGATGGCTTGTGCCAGTCGCAAGGAAGCATCCAGTCGCTCTGTCTCCTTCTCCACTTTGAACTTCATCCTGTCAACGGCTAAGGGTAGATCTTGCACGTAGGCCTTCCTCTTCCACTTGCTCAACCGCGATGCGAGGTTCCTCTGGTATCTTTGGGTGTCTGTAATGGTTTCGTCCCTCTCATTCAAGCACCTTCGCATATTTGGGTTGAATTGGATATCCGGCATGCACTCCGTGAAAATAGCGATTCTTTTTATCACTTCCAAACTGACGTTAGTATATGTGGCAGCAAGAAGTTCGCATAATCGGTTGAATTTTTCAGACGTTTTCGTAAGTGTGACCCTTCCCTTGGCTTTCTCATTCCGAATCTGAAGCAACAGGTCCCTTCGGTACTCTTCTATTGTTGTCGGAACTGAATTATTTAATGGAGGTTTTTTCATCTTTATCACACATCTAGGTTTGATTCTGGACATTCCTAAAAACAAACATAAGAAATTAGTTTATGTATTTTGCGAACAAAAGAGGCAAACATCTGTGAAAAAATATTAAGAATAAGTTTTATACGTAAATATTACCTCTAGTCAAGGTGGAGTAGATCAATGGGATTTTGATGGCCACTACAAACAAAGATTGCCACTGTAGAATTAATAAACTATTGTAGGGAGACTTCGCAGAGCACTATCATGTAAGAATCAATTTATAAATCTACTGTACACACGCGCGTTTATTACATAAAATAAATATTGAACATAATTAGTTATAATTTGATGTAGTTATACCTTTGACTAATATGATATTTTATTTTAAACGCATCAAGTGTAGTTCAATATTGTTACAAAATAAAATGTAAAGTAAGGCTCCTCGCACACAGCGTCGTAACGTTAGCGAATCGTTATACACGCGTAGAACGATACGTTTACGTTATGAGATTGTGACATACAATATTTCCGGATAGATGTTTCAAGCGAAAAGTTAGAAATATTCTTACTCTTATACGAATTATTGTTTAGCTGAGATACAAAATCGAAAACTATAAAATACGTGCTTGTCGAAGGTTTCGAATAATAATATTTTCTGAAATATTTGACAATTAACTAAATAAATATCACTCTTCTATACAAAGGTGTCAGTATAGCTTGCGGAACTTACTCTCATTAATAAGCATTATCTACCAATCAACCAGTCCCGTCCAATCTGACACAGGATCACAATCCCGAGTAGAAACATCATGTGAAAAAAACACATTGAAAATATCTAAACTGACCGGGAATCGAACCCCGGAACTCTTGATCTGATCAGAAGTCAAGCTACTGCATTATGCCACAAGGCTACAAGTTTCGTAAGTACTGCTACATGTGTGATAGCTATGAATAAAGTTCCACGTGCATGCTCTTCTATTCCTTTTGCTCCTGACTTGACCCTTCTGTAAGACGGCACCGATATGGTGTTATATTTATCCATCCTGACATATAACTACAATAATATTGACTTTAACACCGATTTAGTTTTGACCAAAAATTATATTAAGTTATAAAATTCATACTTTAGAGGATTTTTTTATAAAAACATGATTTACATTTTATATAATGCACGTGAACTGAACGTACATGTTTGTGTTACGATACACTTCGTCTCTGGAATTGTTCCGGTATATTTATACGAGTACGTTGTCGTAGTAATTGCTCCCGTTACAATACGCTAACGTTCAAATGTCCCATTTTCGTCACAATATTTTTCAACATAACTTTTACCACGGGGGATATTTTTGTGAGACTTTTACTTTACTCGGCAAGATTAAAATGGAAATAAAAATGCTCTTACTATTTTTTTATCAACACATAATGCTAGAGGGCGTCCGCGTTGAGAGTACCTCGAGCAATTATATGAAGACATGGTCTGCGCATCTTACATAGAGCTGAAGAGGGCTGCGGATGACTGAATGAAACGGAAAATTAGATGCGGATCTTTGCTGCAAACCAATCCGTAGGATTGAGACCGCAGAAGAAGAAACAGTAGAAATTGAATTGTGCTGGAATTTTTATTTTCATAATTTTTCAACAACAAAACATTTCTCTAATTCCTGCCGGATTTTTTAAGACAATCTTTACAGAAATCGCGTGTTTTAAATCTTCCAGCTAAACCACGGCGCAATACGTTCCACAATTTGAATGAGTCGCCGGTAATCTAGAAAAATAAATCTTCCAGCTTTTACTTTCCTTTATATTGGTATTCACAGGTAAATGAAACCAAATTTATTAGCGTGAAGTAACATAATTTTATATGGAAACGTGTACAGCACCCCTAAAGAATACTTCGGAAAGCTTCGCAGCCCATAGAAAATTCTCGTGAGTTTCTCACTTACGTTAGTGAGAATATTTGGAATAGGGGTACAATAATATGGAGACTAAGAATGTTGGCCACACAGATAGTCAATAATATGATATTTTGATGTAGGTACTTCATGTATAAAAATACTTTTCTAATTTTGGATAGATAATAATATTATTCCATACCATAATACTTTGTGATATTACTTTTTTTCAACATTCCTCTCCAATACCTATCACCGAGGCCACAATGTCATCTCGTTGTTTGTTGATTATCGATCTCCACGACTCTACCTGGAATATATTATAAGTCCTCCAAAAAGTTCAATTTTGATTATTTTCTATACAAATTTCAATAGATATAACCATAACCAGCAGAAACTTGTATTGAGCACCCAAATGATTTTTTTTTTCTATTTAAAGGCTCGCCAAGTGATTACATGATGGTTTTTTGCAACTTTTAGACTTCCCTCTTCCTTGCTGGTACATGATGAGGTCAAGGGCGGATCCAGGGGGGGGTCAGGGGGTCGTGACCCCCCCCCCCACTTGGGCTGGGTCCAGGCCTTTACTTTGAAGTACAGTACTTACATTTATTAATAAAATACCTACTTTTCTATTATAATTATAAGTTATTGTGGTTCATGACCCCCCCCTGGATCATGGAAATGACATTTTTTTTAGGAAAAGTGTAGTTTCCAGATAGCAAATTTTGTAAATGACCTTTTTTTACTATGTCATGACCCCCCCCCCCCCCCTGGCGCCAATCCTGGATCCGCCCTTGACGATCCATGATTTTAATGATAGCATCAAAAGAGTTGGTTCTATATAGTATATAGGTATTTTAGGATATACAACTGGCATAGGGCACAAGAATCTATACAATAAGTAGGTACTTAAATTGAACACTTCTTGGTCTTCTTTTGTGGTCTGTGGCAATCCTTCTCTCGAGAGTGATCCGACTAAAATAAATTATTTAATTGATTTTGTAAAGCAATAATTGTTAACCAGGCCAATCATAGATTATAGTGTAATTTTGCAGTTAAAGTTTCTACCCAGCTTCAAATTAAACCAAAAGTGTCTTCCATAATAAACTGAGCCTTTATTTACTTATGTAGTAATTAATATACCTAATGATAATATAACTGTAATAATAATTATTCGTTGGAAAGAGATTGTTTAATTAAAGGTATTGAATAAAAATATGTCTTAAAATATACAGCCATTGTTTTTATTATTATAAATCGTTGATTGATATTGAAAAATATTTCGAACCTATCACACAGATTGTTTACAATAAAATAAACCAAAGTGAATCAATAAACGGTGACAATTAAACAGGAATGTATGATACATTAAACAGTCAGAATAAAGCTTATAGGTATTAATTATTGTTAAAATTGTCACTGTCGCTTTCGAACACATGTTTATGGTAATAAAATAATTTGTAGTAGTACAAAGTGAAGACTCGTTTTTAATATCAGTGAAAATTGGACTACTACCAAGCACCCTCGGCCGAAACTATCAATAGTTAAAATTTATTGTACGTTCATTAGTAAGCTACTGAAGATGGGTGATGTGAAACAAAAAGTAAAACATAGGAAGTTTTTGTGTGTTAATATAATTATTGTTTCTTAGTCTCCTGTGACCACGAAGGACGTGTGTCTACGAAACTATTCAAGATATTAAAAAATTGTGGAAGAGTTATACAATATTCTATTTGAACTTTATTAATTAATATGTCGGTCTACAAAGTCCTCACGGCTCGAAGTTTAAAGTGTTTCTATGTTTTCATTAAATGAAGGCTCCCTCATACTTTATTCCGTTCCTTCGAAGCAGATGGAAGGATTAGGATATGGCATGGGAGGAGGTCATTGAAACTGCACAAAATCGTACACAGTAGAGGGCACTTGTTGCCTCCCTACACCCCAAGGTCGGATAAAAAGGGAGAAGGTATTTTGTTTCTGGGAGATTGTATATTATATAAGGTGCTTCCCAGTGGCTTCCCATCTGCCCCAGATGATGATTGGTGGAATCCAATCGAAACGTCGGGCGACCAACGGCTCTTTTCAGAGCCAACCTGAGTACACGGAGTACCCAAAACGTTTCGTTCACGCTTCATAAGGTATTTAGTGTAAACAATTAAAAATCATTATTGTGCGTGGAGGAAATAATGAATGTGGCCTCAGTTTTGAGAACCTGGAGTTTCTCCACAGGGGAAAGGTATAATTATTAATACATTAAAATTGGTAAAACAATGAATGATTCCTCATTATTATTTCAGAGCCTTGAGCTAGTTCTAATAAAGGGAGTGTAAAGATTTTACTGTCTAGATAGTACCGAAGAATTTTCTTTAACAAGAGGTAAACCCCGGTAACAAGTGGAAGAGGTCGATGATGAAGCATCCTCAAACGCAAATTAACGCGGAAATGGAAGCAGAAGTAGCGATAGACCTCGGTCGCAATGGGAGTGTAGAGGGAATTGAAAGGGAGCCATCGGTCATAAGATAAAAATTGGGAAGAATCTGAGCATTATATGAATAAAATGCATAAGTATAAGATGATGAAGCTACAGCAGAGACAATACGAAGTAAGTTAAAAAGAGAAAAAGAAACGCTCAGATACGCGACACAACAAGACATCTATATATAACGCCCAGAAGTATTGTAGATGCTTTCGAGCATCTTCATGAGCAGAATAGTAAGAATACCTGGTTAATGCCTTAAGCGTGTCTTGTTTTGATAAAAAAAAATGCATAGGTATAAGATGATGAAGCTACAGCAAGGACAATACGGGTTGAAAGAAAAAGTGACGCTCAGAAACAACACTATCGTCTAAATACCATCGGTCACAAGACAAAAATTGGGAAGAATCGGAGCATTACATGAATAAAATGCATAAGTATAAGATGATGAAGCTACAGCAAGGACAATACGGGTTGAAAGAAAAAGTGACGCTCAGAAACAACACTATCGTCTAAATACCATCGGTCACAAGACAAAAATTGGGAAGAATCAGAGCATTATATGAATAAAATGCATAAGTATAAGATGGTGAAGCTACAGCAGAGACAATACGAAGTAAGTTAAAAAGAGAAAAAGAAACGCTCAGATACGCGACACAACAAGACATCTATATAACGCCCAGAAGTATTGTAGATGCTTTCGAGCATCTTCATGAGCAGAATAGTGAGAATACCTGGTTAATGCCTTAAGCGTGTCTTGTTTGATAAAAAAAAAATGCATAGGTATAAGATGATGAAGCTACAGCAAGGACAATACGGGTTGAAAGAAAAAGTGACGCTCAGAAACAACACTATCGTCTAAATACCATCGGTCATAAGATAAAAATTGGGAAGAATTTGAGCATTATATGAATAAAATGCATAAGTATAAGATGATGAAGCTACAGCAGAGACAATACGAAGTAAGTTAAAAAGAGAAAAAGAAACGCTCAGATACGCGACACAACAAGACATCTATATATAACGCCCAGAAGTATTGTAGATGCTTTCGAGCATCTTCATGAGCAGAATAGTAAGAATACCTGATTAATGTCTTAAGCGTGTCTTGTTTTGATAAAAAAAAATGCATAGGTATAAGATGATGAAGCTACAGCAAGGACAATACGGGTTGAAAGAAAAAGTGACGCTCAGAAACACCACTATCGTCTAAATACCATCGGCCACAAGACAAAAATTGGGAAGAATCGGAGCATTACACGAATAAAATGCATAAGTATAAGATGATGAAGCTTCAGCAGAGACAATACAAGTTTAATGAAAAGAGACGCTCAGAAACACCACTATCGTCTAAATACGACAAAGCGTCTAGAACCAAGAATATAACGCTCAGAAGTGTCTATATGCTTTCGAGCATCTTCATGAGCGGGATTATTGCCTTCGCATGATGATAAGAATACCTGATTATCGCTTAAAATGAAAAATAAGATGAATAAAGGCACCTCAGGAGGTGATTATCACTATATTCACCAAACTTTAAAAAAGGGACGTAAGATGCAAAATACTAGCTCTAAAATGTAGAGAAAAATCGATTGAAACTATTTCATATAATAAATTTAACCGAGTATCATCCAAGCAATACAAGAGAAAAGTTTTCATTGGTTTTCTGCACCGCCTCCGTCACACAGAGAAAATGTATCCAGATATCCGGTGATTTGATGCAGATATGAAGCAAAGCAGGTGTCAGATAGTTGGGTATAGAAAATAATACTAAAGAGATTATTCTTAGATGTAAATTTCGAGCTTCTTGGCTGCTGATGTCGTTACAGAACTGCCTCCATCAATCATTGACGATCGACTCATGGATCGTGATTGATCTGAAAACAACAAAAAAAATTGTCAGCTCATCAGAATAAAAAAAAGCTTCTAACCTCGGGTAGCCCAGAACTCATAGTATATTATAACAGCCTTTTCGTGTAAAACATATCTTTGCATAAAAATTCATAATTTTACGATTAAAATGGAATTATTATAGAAACTTTAAAATGATATCGACTATTGGAGCTTTTTATTATCTGCTGATTTTTTTTCTATTTTAGCCCTTTTTCTAGAACAACTGAAATTTTCTTTGAATACTTTAAGATGGTTCCTCTAAAGGTACAGATCTCAACATTTTACTGACTCATCTACATCGAGGGGCTAACCGTTCTACCAAATTTCAATCAAATCGGATAAGAATTACTATGAGTTATGGTTGCGCACACATTTTTGGCGTACGCGTACGGGTACGGGGCAATTGAAAAAAAATGCATTTTTGGAATCTACACCCTCGAAAACGTCGAGAAAATAAATTTCAACGAAATCTTTTTTTTTTTTTTTTGAAATCCGATCACAAGACTCGTTCCATATACTATGAGTAAAATTAAGCATTTTGAGGAATCAGGGAGCTCAATGTAAAAAAAAACTCACACACATTCAACATCTTTTACAATAAGCAAAGTTTGTATCGTGTGAGAAACATATTCGGCACGAAGTATTTGAACCCACTTATTGGGTCAGAAAGTCGGCTCCCACTACATAAACCAAAGATAGCAGTAAATTCCATCAACGTATTAAGTCTCTTCCTATGTAGGTATATACATTACATTAATTTTATTGATTGTTGATTATGATTGTAACATTATTATTTTGGAATAAATTCATTTCATTTCACTATTGATGGTACCTACTTAACTATATATTTTTTTTATATTTCGCGCTGACTAAAAGCATGCATACAATATGTTGCTAGGAAGATCCTCAAATTTATGATATTAATGGGAAATGTGGGGGGCAAAAAAAGTTTCTTAGTATCCAAACTCTTATGAAAAGCAATACCCGAACATTTCACTGCACTCCCATAAAGACCACCAAGATGTATAAACAGCTTGGAATCAGCCTAGCTAAAGGGGTTGCATCTTATAATATAAAAGAAAGTCGGGTTAGTGCGAACACTAACAACTCGAGATCGGCTGAACAGATTTTTATGATGCTTG
The DNA here is from genome assembly GCA_963576905.1 of Mystacides longicornis. Taxonomy (NCBI): domain Eukaryota; kingdom Metazoa; phylum Arthropoda; class Insecta; order Trichoptera; family Leptoceridae; genus Mystacides; species Mystacides longicornis. The sequence continues at coordinate 19,798,983 of OY756426.1, read as the reverse complement.
GTTATCTGGGTTATTTTTCGCACCGGATAACTATAACAGATAAAACATCGAAAAAGGGATAAAAATAGTATAAAATATATTAAAGTATGTATTGAACGGATTGAAATTTCCATAACAACACACTTTTTATTTACTTGACTACCATTAAGTTTCAAAACGTTGCATTGGGAATGCAGATTTTTGTCAAATTTTCTTTCGAGCTTTCAGAAACATTTTTTTAACATTCCAATCAAACATATTTTTGTATTAATTACAAATAAATGGGAAATCAATATTCATAGTACAGGACAACGTCTGTCGGGAAAGCTAGTAATTTGATAAAGTAAATTACCATAGGTTCCAAAAGGTTCAGCTACTGATGGTGAAAACTTGGCTGATAAAACAATGACATGCTCTATCAGAATCCACTTCGAAGAAAACGTTTTTCTTGTAACGCAGAAGTTCCAAGTAGGTAGTACACAGTTAGGAAGTATGTCGACCAATCGATCTGCTGTAAAAAAAATAAGATTTATCTTAATTTTCTTTTTCAAATACCTAAATCAAACTACAAAAAATTTAATGTTATACACAAAATTGTAATTGAGGCATGTTTTACATTCATAGGGCAAAGTAGTTTGTCGAAGATTTAAATTATTTTCACATTTCATGATACAAGTCAATAAAAGTAAGGAATAGTTCTGTTACTCTTACTCAAGATCACTCGAGAAAAGAACATGGTCTAACAATAATAATAAAGTAACAATAACAAAAGAATAAAATATGAGTAAAACGACAAAACTCGACTCGAAAATAACAGTAAAGCAAAACTAAGATACAATAAAATAACAGTAAAGCAAAACTAAGATACAATAAAATTAATAAAGAAACTCTGAAAAATCCTGATCCTGCAAAGGTAACTATGAAATTCCAAGAAATAAATAAATAACAGATTTCTATGGTGTGGAAAAAACATGATATGTTCACTTATCCAAAATATTACATTTAATATCTTTTATCAAAAATGTTAACATAAAAATCTTAATAAAAAGATATTTTTACCGTTGTTTTTTTTTACATGCAGCCCCCCCCCCCCCTCCATCCATTCAAAAGAAGTAACTGGCTTTGATTTTAAGAAAGTCTAAAACGATGATTCCAAATTAGAACCTGGAATTATGAAAATACATTCATGTAGGTATATAAAAACATAATTTGAATACTGAAAGAAGGTACGAAAAGGATTGAAAATAACTAAATTTACGAATTAAATTAATTCTAACAAATTGCAAATAGATTAATATATTTACTTACTTGAGTATAATATGATAAATGAATTAAATATAAGAAAACAAAAAAATTGACTCACCGATTCTAATGTTGAAAAACATTTTCAAAAAATGAATGATTACAACTGACTGGCTCCCGACTGTTCTTATTTTATAGGAGGCCGCTGCTTAAGAAAAAAACACTGTAGCAATAATTGTTTTGTCGTTACAATCATAGAGAATAAAAATTATTGATGAAAAATTCAATAGAATATTTTATAGCTATTTAATTTTAGATATATGGCCAATGTTCAATTTCACGGATAATCATTTTTCTTAATTATTATTATTGTAAGTTATTATTGAAACATCGACAACAGCCAAAAGATTTTAAATAGAGATTGGCGGTCGTATTAAATTATTTTTTGCCTGTAATTTCACATGAATTTTTTGGTCTGATCTGAAAATTTCTTATAAAGTAGATAATTTATTCTTGATACCTCCATCACCCTAAGTAAGATCGCAATGAGATAAGAAGAGGTAAAGCTTAATATTGTCATATCCTGGCCCCACCTATATGAAAGCAGTCGCTATCTATAAAAAGTTGGTTGCTCTAGTATAGTTGTTCTCCTAAATTTCCAACAGATTTCTCCTATATGTCATTAACCTATTATCAATCAATCAATCAATTCTCCCTTTTACACCCCAACAAGAGCTCTCCATTGTGCTCGATTTTGCGCAATGTTTATGACCTATTATATCCCACAACATTTTTTTTTGATATTGTAATTTTTTTCCGTGAATTCTTTTTCGTTTTTATGTAGAAAAAACACTGCTTATAGTTTTTTTAAATTTAATTGTTTATTTTATATGGTTTTTTTGACGTATGATATAAAATACGCTGGGGGTTCAGGTATCATACATTTGGGTAAGAACACGTAGAAAGCCGATTCCGACCCGCGTCGACCTGCGCGAAGAATGTTTCAACTATGCATCTGAATGGGGATACGCACAGCAAAAGCAGGAACCCGCTTTCCGGCATTCCCATTTAAATGCATTGAAACCATAGACAACAATCTATGAGCCGGTCGGCGCGGGTTGGAATCGGCTTTCTACGTGTTCTCACCCTTTGGTACTAAGCAGTACTAAGCATATAACTACAAATAATAACTCATTTCTCGTCACAAATACTTTTATTGTTATAATAAACTATTGAAATGATTCAATCACAATGTATAGGTACGCTTTTTTCTCAATTGTTTTAAATGAATTAAAAAAAAAATAAACCTTTGGGTGCAGTTCAACTATACATTTCAAACAAACAAACTAAGCACATTGACCACATATTTTTTTACTATTCAGAAAACCAACACAGTTAGGTACATTTTTGTTTTTGTATCTCGCATCATGCATGTTGTGTAATTTTTATACCTGCTTATTATTGTCACTACTATAATTGTTATTTTTTTTTTGTAAAAGGCATTAACGCCGTATATTGTGAAATAAATAAATAAATCATCCGCAAATCTGAATGTTTCTAGATGAATTTATTAATATTTTTTTTCTTTTTTATCCATCACACCGGGTCCCGTAAGGGGTAGGCAGAGAGAAAGATACTCCATTCCTTCCTATCCGAGCACAATTTTTTCGCTTCTTTCACTGACATACCATTTCCCATACAGCCTCTTCTATTTTTCTTACTTCCAACCTGACCTTAATTGCTTTACTTATCGTTCAGATGAAAAATTCGAGGAGTTTTTTTACTCATTTCTTGAAATCGTTTAAGACAAAAATTGTTCATTGAAATCAGGGCGTGTTTCTCAATACTTTTTCGGTGCATCTTTGCAATTCCCTGATAGAAGTAAAATTAAAAATTAATTGTTTAAATATTTGTACATATATCCTAATGGCGAAAGCTATTTTGAAGCCTTTTTGGATGGCATAAATGGCAGTTTTTGTTTAGGAGCCTCAAGTTTTTTCCGCTTCTTGTTGGCGGTTTGACAAAACGATTTTCATAAATCTTCATCATAATTAGCCATTTTCACTGGACCCACTATTCTTAGTTCCATTGGATGAGATAATATCCCTCACAGTACATCTTGAAAAGTAGGCATTCTCTCATCATCACAGGCTGCATCATCTAGATCACTTTCACGTCCATCCTCTCTAGTACTAGGAACAATATTAAACAATTTTTCGGACACGATTGTGGAAGAATCATCTTCATTATTCAAATGGCCTCTGCATCATTTATAAGGTTCGTTCTAAAAAGAAATCTTGCGCCAATACTCTTAAAATAAGTAGAATAAGACGCCAATGGGTAGCTATAGTACTAACATGTCATTCAGGTGAACGCCCAGCGTATGATAAATCATACGTCGAAAAATATTATCAAATATCTACCAATTCATTCAACGAATGTCATATTTAAAAAAATGAAACTATAACAAAGCTTTTTATGAATAGATAATGATGAAATAATATATAATTTTCGATAAAAATTTAGTATTTTTACATGAATAACTTACCGGCGACCCATAGTTTCATATGCAATATCAGAATGTGATTTTCAAATTTAGTTGGCAGCTTTGTTATGTTATTTATCATAAATAAAAATACCAATCATTTAAATTTGATTCATCTTCTTTAAAAAACTTCAGATCATAATTTTTTCAAATAAATAAAATACAGAGTTTTCAAAATTTGATGTTTTACGTATGATATATCAAACGCTGGGATATAATAGGTTAACATTTACTTATTATATACACGTATAATGAAGGAATTAGCGTCGGGGCAGTTGGCTCAGTGGTTACCGTCTCTGCATGGGGCGACGCAGGATGCAGGTTCGAATCCTGCCCGGGGCATCGGATTTTTCAACATGTTAACATGTTGAAAATTCTCATAATTATCGGGGATTTGAACATTACCATCTTTTCTGTTTTTTTCTTTTTGTGAAAATGGACTACTACCAAGCACCCTTGGTCGAAACTAACAACAGTTTTAACACAGATACCTTGATTGTGTGCTGCTATGCCATGTCCCCCCGACGTAGGCTACCACTAAGCCGTAGACTTCTCTGTCCTGGGCTAACCGGAAGAGTTCTTCCACTCTCTGGATTCCGGTCCATTGTCTGATGTTTCTCAGCCAGGACATCTTCCGTCTACCCACACAAGCAGATTGACTCAGGTAGGACATTTTAAAATCACGGTAGGTATATCTACTAAATAATATATTTCGATACATTATTCTAGTGGCTATTCTATCCGCAAGTTATTTATACATAAGCCCTCTTTTATGAAAAAAATAATAATCAGGAGATTCAAACTTTTCTAATTTCCTTTTTCTATTCATGTCTAAACGCAAACACGGAAATCATAGGTGAGGTCTTTTGTAAACTTTTTCAGAGTTTTGAAACTCTTCCAGGGGCTTAAAAAGTTGGTGAGAAGGACCTCGATCTATGGGGGTGTGAAGGAGAGCGCTCTTTCCCACAGGGATCAACTTTTATGGCGAAACTCACCGCACAGCGAGATTATATGGGCCCGGTTACACGGTACGAGCTGCTGACCAGACATTGGACGGCCACTCCATTTGTGTACTGTAATAGCATTGCTTCGGTTAAAAATGCTTCTAAATTCACTTCATTTCACATTGAAACCAAAGAAATTCGCGAATAACTTTCATTAAAACATTTTTTAACGTATTTGGGTAAATAACAGTTGAATATTATTCTACTTATATGTACTAAACAAATTTAGACGGCACCTTTTTACAATATTCCTATTATTAATCTATGCTTATCACTACATTTAGGACCTGTGCTAATTGGAAGGGTTCGCGCGTCCGAGCGTCGAGCGATCATTATAATATTCTATCCAGTTTGAACGGTTTGAGCATATGAACTCGACGCGCGGACTCGCTACCGCTTTCCAATTAGAACACATACTTAGGTATTAATTACTTAGATATTCCTTAGATGTTTCCCTTGGAAACCATGCAATATAATAGAAATCAAGAATAAAGCCTTGGTGGATATTCTTCTGCGGTTTTAATACTGTGGATTGGTTTGCAACAAGCGCGAATATAAAAATATCTTCCTCCACTCCACTTATCCGCTGCTCTCTTCAGTTCGATTATGAACTGCATCCTGATCGAACTACTTGACAGAAATACATAGTTACCGCCTATCGCCAAATGACATTTTGAGAAAGTCGGGTTGTGATAACTTTAATATGAGACACTAACCAACTCGCACATGGCTCGTATGATACGGTCATCGAATGTAACTAACTGAATTCCAGCTCGAATTCTAGCTTGTGTTGTGTAGCCGGACCCTAACACGCTTAAAGAAAATTGAAGCTGTGTAATATTTCGAGTGGCTGCCGAATACCTCACATAATGATCTGAATATAAAGGGTAAGTGAGCGTCCGTACTCCATTCAATATCGCATAAAGGAATACATTTTCAGCGGCTTATCATGGTTTGATAGCTTCCCTTGTGTATACTTGGATGTTTTATTGAAAAGCATAGTTCACGCCCTGTGACTCATGATAATAACTAAACCTTTACAATATTTCTTTACCTAGATTAGGTACCTCTAAAATAATTTATAAACATCGTCGTAACATACAACACTTTAACATGACTCAATTTTTGTGTGCAATAGATGAGGTGGCTGGTAGTCCAGTGGTATCAATCGGCGATTTTCGTATGTACAGCGTATTGGAGGTCGTAGGTTCGAATACCGGCCGTGCCGACCATTTCCGCATTCATGACAGAACCCTTTGGTTAGTGTGAAAGATGTTGAAAGTGTATTTGTGTTCACTTCGAGTGAGCATAGATTCAATTTTCTTAAAAAAATATATATATTATTCTAACTTGATTCTTACATGAGCTATAATAAAGTTTAGTAGAATCATTTTAGTATGAACATTTTTTCGAAACTCTTTAGATGATCGTTTCGATATTCGATCATCTAAAACTTATACTAGGGCTACAGCATGCTTCATGTTTTTCACGCAGGCGAGTATTAATCCCACATGATGATTGAGGTCTACATTCCACAGCTCCTCATACCCTAATCCTTATCTTCGTCGCGCTACCTGCATTTGGGTCTATTTCGTACCCTTCTTCCAGGACCGTCGAAGGCTTGTGTCTCCTAATTTTATCTCCCTGTTTCAATGTTTGGTTATACATACATGGACCGTATTGAGCCTTATTCTCCGAAATGCAACTCCGACGACTATAAAACTTCAGTCAAGTTGTCTATACAAGTAAACATCTTTAATAACTTCCACCAGTTAATCAATCCCTTCCAATCTGAAAAATAATGTCAACAAATAGGGGCCGATCGACAATCGAACCCGGGACATCTTGAAATGGGTATCAAACGAATTATCTTCTTTATAGACAAGTTTTATGAATGCATGACTTTCTTAAAATAATTTGCAATTTTTATAACCGACTTTCATAAAATAATTTATGTAGGTATGATTAAAAATATTTACAAAACCTACAAAAACTTTAAGTTAAGTTTAAAACTTGATTCTTCGTAAATATTTATATTGTTGCCGGCTTTCTGAAGCTGTTAAATAAAACATTGCGTGACTTTGAATGATAAATTGGAATTAGTAAAATCTTAAGAGAAACTCTGGACTTGACTCTGTAAGCAACTTTCCTAATCAAAATATTATTTTACAATTTTCTTCGACGAATCTGTCAAAAGTGTTAGAGAAGTTAGTATAATGTATAAATAGAATTTCACGATGAAAATCTACATAATATTTTAGTCCGTTTATTTATTTATTTATTTATATTTTTGAATGCGCATCAATCGTAGAAAACAGACGTTAAAGTCAGATATTAATATGCTCAGAGCCGTGGAAAATTCCGGAGAGCGTTCTTAAATACAATTTACTGCATTATTTTTTATATATTTAGAGCTATTTAAAAAACTCTATTTTTTTAGGATCTTCATAGAAAATTTTCAAAAAAGACAGTAAGCCATCTTTTGGAAACAAAATTACTCATGTAAACGTTGAATGGAATTTTGGTATTACGGTATGAAAATTTAATAAAATAAGAAAAGATTGATGTGTTATACATATAAATGTTATTCAAATCTTATTATTCTCAATAAATAAAGATTTAATGAAAACTTTGGAAAAATAAATCCTCCATTTTGACATTTGACACATTTGAAAAAATTTATGGCTTCAGTGTTGTCAAACTGTCGTACCTAGCCATTAGATGAGTAATTATGTAGCTACCTGATAAAAATTTCAAAATATTTTACTCCATAGAAGTAAAAATATTGCAACAAAGTAAAATAATTTAGCTTATTTTACTTATGAAATGTCAGTTGTTTATCCCTCCATATTGTTTTACATAGTGTCATTGCACATCCTCATATTATTTTTTCATAGACAATAAAATTAATATTTTTTAATGAACAAAATGTTAATTAGTCGCTGCCATCTATCGAATACGCTTTGAAGTGTTTTAGTGTAAAAGCTTCAATCAAATATCAATAGGTGACATAATGACATTATATTCACATTATTTGATACACATAATATAGGTATGTTTTTAACATGACATATTTTAATTTTCAATTTGCTTTTGTTGATAATAGTTGACATCTCTATTATTTGACTACGACATGCTCCATTATTTCTGATTCTTTTTTAATCATTTTTAAGGTTGACATTCTTATTTTTATTTTATATATTTTTGTTCTGTCTTGCCAAATTGATATTTATTTTATATTTAAGTATGTTGTAAATTTCATAGGTTGTGAAAAAAATATTAAGATTGTTTTTTTTTGTTTATATATAAAAATTTTGCCATTAACTTAATGAAGAAATAATCAAAATAAATTTGGGTTAGAATCTCGGGAATTTGGGTTAGAAAAAAAAACACAGAATAATTCTGACCCGACCGGGAATCGAACCCGGGACCTCTTGATCTGAAGTCGGCGCCTTTGCCACTAGGCTATCGAGGTCGGTAAGATAATCTACATAATAATTCAGAAATGTTTTTTTATTTGCCTTTGACAATACTTTCCGTTATGTCGGAGCATCACGCTCAAAATACAAATGCTACGTCAGATATGAATCTGCGCAGAGCGGTGAAATTTGCTCGAGAACGTTCTAAGATACAATTGGCAACGTTAACTTTAATATATTAAGCGCTATTTAAAAAACTTTATTTTTTTAGGATCTTCATACAAATTTTCAAAAAAGACAGAAAGCCATCTTTTGGAAACAAAATTACTCATGTAAACGTTGAATGGAATCTTGGTATTACGGTATGAAAATGTAATAAAATAATTGGAGATTGATTCGTTATACATATAAATGTTAATCAAATCTTATTATTCTCAATAAATAAAGATTTAATGAAAAATTTTGGAAAAAAAAATCCTCCATTTTGAAAATTGACACATTTTAAAAAATTTATGGCCGCAGTTTGTGTAAATCTGTCGTGGCCATTAGATGAGTAAGTACCTGATAAAATCATATTAAATGTTGGTAAATAATAAAGATACATAAAATTAAATTCATAATACATTTAAATATATTAATCGTAAAAATGATTTTTGAAAATTGAAATGAGTATAAAAATTCTTTAGTAGATTTGGTCGATAAAACAGAACTCTGAAAGAAAGCGAATCTGACAGGAACTAATGACGTTCCTGTTTATCAAAATCATAATGGATTTGTCAGGTATGTGTGCATGTTTATTATAGTAAAAAATAGAATCATCGAATATCACTTTATTCGAAGATCACTTTATTTGCTATTATAATAACAAAATTATCTAAATTCTTAATTAATAGGTATGAAGATAAATTAAAAACAATGTTAAATATATATTAATATTTTATTGCGTTAATATAACAATCTTCACGTATGTTTCATAATACGACAAGAAGCATTATATTAAAAAAGTATAGTAGTTTCTTCCGTCAATAACATATTCTCTTTACACATCTCAAACATGATCCTGTAGAATAAAGAATCCTTCAAAGACCAAAACTGCAATCGTTGGATGTAGTCTGTGAAGATTGACAGGTTTTGACGCAAAAAAAACCAAAAGGTATCTCAGTCACAGCACAATTTGATGACAGATAAAAGCAACCAAGGTTTGTGACACTGAAAATGAATAAATTAATCATCAGTCAATAAATATTTACGTTTATTTTTCTTTACTAACCCCTTTGCACTAATGGTTGAATTTAAAATCAAATCTTATAGTTTAGCATAAATCATATTGCTTATATATTTTGAAAAAGAGTATGAAAGTTTTAGCTCATTTGTTTCCAATTTGGTTAACATTTCAAAGTGATTCATGCATTCTTAAACTAAAAAAATAAAATACTAAGCGATGGAAAGAATGTTACAGAAAATGACAATATTTTTTTATGTTTCTGAGCCAATACTTAAAAATTACAAAGAAGGGATTATAATCTTAATAAACAACATTTGGTACCTACCGAAAAATCTATTAGAGCAGCAAACTCATATTTATGTATTTATATTTTCAAAATTGGAAGCATTATATCGCTCTCTTATGTTTTTTGACATATCAATATTTATCAACAATGAGTGACAAGTGACATTGACTATGAATTCTATTAATCTATGTATAAGTAAATCTATGATTTGGCAGCGCACTATTACCTAATTAAAATAAAGCAGCGTATTTTTCACAAATCATTCTTCCAGGATGGGTTTTCTAAGATTCTACATAATAATAAATAAAATAATAATATTGCTTAACCAATTTATATATTATATTTTGTGTGTAAATGACATCTACTTCATATTATATTTTTATAAAGGTTTGTTTTAAAGACACTATCAAAAGAAAATATGTATAGCGGAATAAAATGTCGTCTATAATTAATTAGTAATTTTGCTACGTCATAATTAATTATTAAATAAAAAAGGTTTTAATTATTTATATGAATAAAAAACATATTTTCAATATAATCAATTTTATAATGAATTATTTCTGAACTGTATGCACTATCTCCATCTATGGTACTTCCGCACGAGCTGTCAAATTTTTTACGCGTGAAATTGTGAGTGGTTTGTCGAAAATAGACATCAAAACTGATTCATTCCTTGGAAAAATATTTAAATCAGTAGAGTTTGATGGATGGACTGAGATATAAATTGATTAATATTGGATTTCAGGTATGTAACCTATAGTTTCAAAAAACATATAATTTATAACCTAAAAATAATTATCATACAGATACAAACATCACCTCACTTACTTCTTAAGTTTCACATTTTCAACCTGTGGAACATTATTCCAAATTCCTTCCAATGTTTTATTGTAAATTATAAAAAGAAATAGGCATTAAATGCAGCAAATTTAAAACATTTGTCAACACACATTATTTTTTTGTTGCAGATAAGTATCTCCTGATAGAATGAAGGAGCCAGTCATTTCATTGCAACAAATCACAGAGACCGCAGAGCAATATCTGATAATATTTTGACTAAGGGATGAATTATGAATATAAATTTGCTTGAACACAAATCAATTCCAAGTAAGTATTGAATCTTCTCAATAATAACTTATCAATATCAACATTTGTTTATGTTCTTTTTATTAAACTCATGTTATATCCATTACTTTATTTAAAAAGTGTAATCTCTTATTTGTTTTAAAATTATGCGTAAGATAATTTTGAGATACCTGTCTAACCTTAGAAAGTCCCATCCTAATATCGGTTTTATTATTATAGATAAGGACTACGCTGGGCCAGACATGAGCAGATAATGCCATCATTGCGAGCACCAAAGAGAATTATGGGTGGACATCCGGCCGAATTGGAAGACCTAGGCTGCAATGAAAGAATGAGGTCAGGAGGGATGCCGAGCAACTTTTTGACCCACGAAATCAGGACAGATGTAGAGACAAGGTTGACTCTGCGTCCAGTATTGGAAGCCAAGGCTGAATTAGGCTGTAGCGCCATCGGAAGAAGAAATATTTATAGATATTATGTTAAAATAACCAACACCAGGCCGATTAAAACGTCATTTACTTATAAACTTTTAAAATTTTTTAATATTATTCTTATGAATATGAAGATTACCTATGTATATTTAATTTGCAGATTATGTGTATTAAGTAAATACTAAAAAGAGCATTCATAGATTTGTTAAAAGAACCTAACAACATCATTAACTTACAAGTGATTGCATTGGAGGACAATTATTGTTAACTAAATTCCAAACTATTAATTTTTTTTTAATTTAGTTTAGATATATTATTATTTTAATTTCAGAATTATTATTATTGTAAACCTGTTTTTTTTTTTGTTGAAATTTAGTTGAAGTTTCTATAATCAGACCTCTTTTCCTGTAACATCGAAAAAATTCATATTATTACAGACTGATATATTTAACATTACACCGTTATTTATGGTCAATTTTAAAATGCCATTTTTTTTTAACATTTGACCAGTACCAACTGGATTATGACTTTCTTCTCTTGCTATTTCGAATGGCTTTGTGTGATGACTTCATGTTAACAACGTTCCTTATTTAGGTGGTCAAATTGAAATCCTTGAGTAATCGACAAATTCAACAATCTGCCAAGATGCTAACCACCGGGCCAACGGCCCGTTGCATTTATGCCTTCCATAATTCGTCTATGGAGCTGAGATTCCTAGGATTATATCTTATAATGAATGCAATGCCAAAATGTCTACAGAATTTTAAAATGTGTCAAAATTTTCTAGATATTTTCTCACAACAATAACATTTACATGTTTTGTATATCTTTTATTAATTGTCAACTCTTGGTATGACTTATATTAAGCACCTATGAGAGTTCTAATTCTCTAGAAGTACCTAAATATTTATACTCAAAATTATCATTTATTAAAAAGTTTTACCCTGTTAAGAAGTTTATCAACTGCAAAATACCTTAGTTATTTATTATAAAAGTGTGTTTCTTTACCAATTATTGTATTGATTGTTTTATTAATGTAAGTAAAATTAATTTTTGAAATCCAAACTCCCTTTACGCCCCACTTAGGGGCATAGGGATTTAATAAATTGGTGGTATACTTGAAATTTTTATTATTACCCTATTCCTGTGTTATATTTTTAATAAGCAATCTACACTGATTTTTCTATTCACACGAAGGCTGGATGTGAGGTGCAGGTTCGAATCCTTGGCCACAAAATTCTTTACTATGCTCAAAATAATTAACACCCACTTCTGGTAAGAAATTTCTGGTTCCAATTCCCAGATGGGTCAGAATATTTATAGGAATTTTTTATGCAATATTTTCTTGCTGGCTATACTGACAATTTTTCATGCAAAAGATTTTCAGGTACAAAATCACTGGCTCGGGTAGAGGTCTTAACACTTAAAATAATTATGTACCTACCTGTTAAATTTGATATTAAGAATAAATAAAGCTTTGTAGGTACATAATTATATTTTTGCAGAAGAACAACAGCATTTACAGAAATCAAGTGTTCTATCTAAATGTACTGGGAAGGTATAGAAAATAGTTAAAAATGCTATGTTTATGACTCACCTTTGCTGCCTCCACAGCAATTCTACAAATTTCTCATACTATCTAATTATATCTACGTATTTACCAATTCAAATCCTCGGACTTACAGGTAATATAAACTCAATCAGTCAATCAATATGTGAGCATCACGCCTAAACGGCTGAACCGATTTCACTAATTCTTTTTTTGTCATTTTGGCTTTTATCAGTAGAAGGTTCTTATGAAAGAAAAAATTAAGAAAGTTGCGTGGTAAATCTACATAATAATTCAGAAATGTTTTTTTATTAGCTTTTTACATAATGTCATCGCATCACACCTAAACGGCTGAACCGATTTCACTAATTCTTTTTTTGTTGTGTTGGCTTTTATCAGTAGAAGGTTCTTATGAAAGAAAAAATTAAGAAAGTTGCGTGGTAAATTAAATAAAACTCGCATTAGCCCCTCCTTCTCTATCTACATAATAATTCAGAAATGTTTTTTTATTTTGCTTTTTACCGTATGTCATAGCATCACGCTCAAAATACAAATGCTACGTCAGATATGAATCTGCACAGAGCCGTGCAAAATGCCGGAGAAGGTTCTTTAATACAATTTGCTGCATTAACTTTAATATATTTAGAGCTATTTAAAAAACCCTATTTTTTAGGATCTTCATAGAAAATTTTAATAAACATTAAAAGTGTCATTCTTCTTTTTCTGTGCTTTGTAGAGGTCTACAAAGCAATGGGAAGCTAGACTAGAACCTATTTAATTACCTACCGATCAGGCCTGACAATCGGAATCAAAAACGTAAAGCAAGACGGGTATAAGCTAGTAATATTATATTATGTCTATATTATATTGGTTGTGCACAATGTTAACCTCTAATTGTTGCGTTTTTTTGTAGTATATAAGCTTACGTAATTTTTTCTCATGCAATATTGTAAGCTTCATGTTTTTTTTTCATATACTTTGAAGGAACCGTAATATAAAAATAATTAACTGTTGCAAAATTGAAAAAAAAAATATGATGGTCATTTTCTTCTTTTCTCAAGGCAATTGGTTTGTTGAGTGATGTAGTAAGCAATTAATCAATCACTATTAAATTCCATGAAACATTTTTGTTCTTATTTATGTCCAGTCATTTTGCTTCAGATTTCAGACCTTATATTTTTGATAATGTCAGTGATGGCCATTTATGTCAATAAAAGCTAATATTATTTATTAATAATTCTCTGGCGGGACGAAGTTCGACGGGTCAGCTAGTAATGTAATAAAGTTGTGTATTGGAATTGAATTTCTATTAATATAATGGAATGGAGTTTTTCTTTTCATAAATTTCAATACGAATGATGATTGATAGAAGCTGAGGAAATAATAACTCATGAATGATTACATTGCCAACTATCAACCTACATATTCACATTTTAGTTTCTTCTACTCCCCTTTCTCCTGACTTACCCTCTGTGTAGACTGCACAGTCAGCTCTCCTCGTCTGTACCACACGACTCGCGCGCGGTACAAGGGACTGCAGGTGCAGGCTCTAAAGAATTAGCCAGCTACCAGGGGAATGCACTATGTCGCTCGTCGCTTGCGCAGAAGACGGGAACTCTCTAATAATACTGCGGGCCCTACTCAGTTCAGGCCCCGTATGTTCGAGAAATGCTTCCCGCCTCAGATCGATCTCCTAATAACACGCAAGACCCTACTAGCTTCGGGTCCGCAATGCGTTCGAGAGCTCTCTCTGTTCGCCCGGCCGCGTCCTTGGATGGAGGAACTCCTAGTAACAACGCAAGCCGTACTTAGTTCGGGCCCGCGATGCGTTCGTGAGATCCGACGTCTTCTTCTGCGCCCTGCGCCCTCGACGAGAAATCTCCTAATAGACACGTAAGACCGTACTCAATTCGGGTCTTAGCGCGCGTTCGAGAGAAGTCTCGGTCCAGTGGTATCAGCCAGAGTCCAGGTCCTATTGCAAGGGTCGAGTCCACGGTCCAATGTGCCAGCCAGAGAAGGGTCCAAACAGTCCAGAGAGAAGTCCAAGGTAGAAGTCAGCCAGTTGAGTAGTCCAGAGAGAGAGCAGGTAGGTAGGTGTAGTCAAAGCCAAGAGTAAACGAAGAATGATATATTTCATACAAAAATGTCTGCTTATATTCACGACATAACGGTATCTGGGGAAAACCCAGTGTCCCCCGTCCGTGGCGAACGGAGCGGACGCCGGGAACGGGCTCAGAGCCTCGCCCCGAATCGGCCTGGACGTGCGACGGACCAGCGGCCGTCGCGGCCGAAATTCAATTATTCTAATTATCGACCTTTCGCGGATTATCTCCGCGGATCTGGGGCATATCCCGATGTGTTTGGTCTCGTTGGAATCGCCGCGCGATTTCCAATCGGGACATGCTCACCAGATCGCGCTAACCTTGATATATCGGTTTTCGGTATTTTCCGATCAATCCGCGAAAGGTCGATTAAAATCTTAATTAATTGGCCTACCCCGATGTATTTGGTATCATTGTGATCGCCACATGATTTTACATCGGAGTAGACCATTATTGGGAGGCTGCACCCTACCTCCGCGTGTCCTGGCTCGCAGGCCTCTTGGCCCTCCCTCAAACAGTAGGGGAGGGGATACCACGTTTAAGGGGTTTTTAAGCGCGCGTCGCGCGCAGCCGCCGTCATTCTATTGTTGGACACGGGGAGATAGGGTTGTCAGGAGCTCCCGCAGCCAGGGCTGCCTCAATATGCCAATGCATTTTTATTATCTATTACATAATTATTTCGCGGGCCTCGCGCCTCGGTCCGTTCGGTGGGAACTAAGAACCCTTTATTTCTGTGGCCGAGGCGCTTAGCTTACATGATCGAGTCATAATCATATCCATATTATCAATAAATCAATCATTTTATGCAATATTATCTATACAATTCAATCAATGTCCTTTACAATCGAATTTATACAAATCAATCTTATTTCAATATTATTTGGTTTTTACTTCGCTGATCCGGTTTAATGACGCCGTCCGGTACATCGTCCTTAGCCTGAAAAGGCTATTCTGCTGAACCGCTTCACCCACACCATTGGACCATCTCAGCATATTGTGTATTTCTGCTATATTTAGCTGTCTGTTGTACGTTGTCAGAAAGCCGGCGCGCGGTGTCGCGTCGTAACTGCCAATCTACCAACCACTTTTTTATTCATAAATGTTCCTTTCAATTTGACTATCATTTTTTGAATCATATAGAACTCCCGACTGAGATACCAACTGCACCCCATTCGTTTGCATTTTGGGCATCTTAAGTTTGGCCAAACTTTATCCTTTTCTGAACTGAAACAGTTTGATGATGGTTTGTTTTTCTAGAAAAGAAAAGCGGCCGTAAAACTACGAACGCCATATTCTTTGAGACAAAGCATTCTATATTTAATTTATCTCTTTCACTGACAATAAAATAGTGAAAGCGGGAAAGAGACAGTATAGTGTTGACGTTTAGTACCAATTAGCGTAGCTTGGATACCGCAGTAAACAAGATGCCCACTGAAATAAAATTTATGAATATAGTTAAAAGTTTAAATTTAAAAACGAATGCAATATTATATAGTTTTATTGAAAATTTGATTTTTCTTTGTGAAATAGTCGTTCGATTGGCATGGCGGGCGCGCCGCTTTTCTACAAAATCATTGCTTGTCTGAAATTAAATTATTGGGAAATCACTCCTACATTATAATAACAATACATATTTTATATTTCTACTGTCTAGGTCTCCACCTGGATTTGGATTGGAGGTCTCCACTGGCTTAAACCCTTCTTAATAGAGGTTGCACTCCCAAATTATCAAATCGCTTTTATGAAATGCTGTGAATTATGGATGATTATGTTCACCAGAGAGATGGAGAGAGATGGTAATTCATTAGTGAGAGCTTATTGGAATAGTTTGGCTGGATAAGCTGGAAAGTTGTTGGGATAACAACGCAGAACCCGAACTTTGCGGTTAATTATTATGTCCATTTGCTTACATCTTTACAAGTGAATCTAATTAAATACTAACTTAAATACGTTTCGCTATACCGAGCGCGTAAACTGAAAAGCTCTGCGCTAAGAGCATTATATTCTATACCTAATATGATCTCTATAATATGTAAAAAACAACAATGGGTCGTGTCTCTCATGATACATCATGATGTTATTTAATCATGAGAGACCTTCGAACGAACTGTCTTTTGAATGGCGCATTTTCTCTAGAGTATTTTATGCAGTGTTCATACGAGACGATATAAGGCCAGACGATTTCGCTTGCTTAAAAAAATATCGTTCGGTCGCCCATTGATCGTGTGATGTGTTCACACGAGTCCACCGACATACATTCAATCTGTCAGGTGCGCTGATTTTGACGTAGTTTGAAAAATGGCGGATATCGAGGTAGAAGTCCCGAAGTGTTTGGGGTTAGTTGAAAATGTTGTTTTAGACGATATAAGGAGACTCCTAATTAAGGAAAAATCAAGAAAAAACGCAGATATTGGGTGCGGAATTGGATTCTAAAGACAAACATTTTTGGAGCACTGCTGTCATCTGTCAAGAAACAGAACATAAACAGAATTTCACCATAGATACGGACGCCGCGTCTTGGTGTCCTGGCGATATTCGCCTCGTGTGAACACCGCATTAGAAATAACTCCATTATTTGTCGATAACACTAAAGGTATTATGTGGGTGGTTGGTGCATGCCACATTATTGAGGTTATTTTACACAAACTATGGTTTTGTTGTAGGTATACACAGGTATATTTTTTTTAAGTTGCATATTATAATAATATCGATAGGTTGCAACTTATGCTTATTATTAATACTCCGGACAATATTATACGGAACACACCCTGAGTACATGAGTGGGGGTTTATTTGTGTAGAATATGGAAATGATGGAGGCTCTCAAGCAGAGGAGATAGGCACTTCTCTTAAAGCCTCTCCTACTTCAATTGCTCCTGAACCAAGAGTCATCAATCGCTCGACACGTTGGAACTACTGTCATTGAAGGCAAACTGATAGCATAAATATTAATTGAGCGTACGAGAATAATGACGTGAAATTATAGTCAAATGGTTATTATCATTTTAACTTCTGAGTTCTACGGAAGTATCTACTTTAAAACTTATCTAAAGTGAATCGATAAATTTAATCTATCTTCGTTCATTTCAAGTTTATCAGGTTAAGTATAACGATAACAATAAATATGCGATTGACTTAAAGAATTCTCATAAACATCTATGACAATTTTAGAATGAAAAAACATTCAATTTTTTCATATAATATGGTGCTAATGTTAATTATTTTATGTATTATGTTTTTCCTATAATATTATTATTTAAATATGTACATAGGTAGGTACCTACAAAATTCTATAACAAATCAACCCAAATTTTATATGCCTAGTACTGTATCCTTATTCCAAATATTATTCACTAACGTTAGTGAGAAATTCACTAGAATTTCGTATCGACTGCAAAGCTTCCCGAGGTATTCTTTAGGGGAGCTGTATGTCTCCATACAAAATTTAGTTATTTCACACCAGCGTAAATGTAACGGAGATTTCGAATAGGGGCTATGCAGTGGGTTCAACGGTCCGTCGTCTGACAAGACAGCGTCTTTCAAAATTATATGACAATGTTTTTTGTTACTACAGAAACAATATTGGCAATGTTCTTAACTGACATATTCACCGCTGTTTAGGAAAACAGACCATTATTATTGGAATAACTGCGGCCGTGGGCTTAGGACCTTTGCCTTTCGAATGTAACGGACACTTTCGCCCTTATTCAGAATTGCACATTGACTCGTTTCTATACAAATATGTTATCCTTATGTGAAACCCGTGTCCTGTTAATGAATGAGTAGCCACATGCCTCTA
Source organism: Mystacides longicornis (assembly GCA_963576905.1). Classification (NCBI taxonomy): domain Eukaryota; kingdom Metazoa; phylum Arthropoda; class Insecta; order Trichoptera; family Leptoceridae; genus Mystacides; species Mystacides longicornis. The sequence continues at coordinate 19,780,317 of OY756426.1, read as the reverse complement.
TAAGAATAATAATATCATATTAATCACCCTTAAAATTTCACCAAGCCGACATGATAATACTGTGAAATAGTGAACAAGTCTAATCAACACGTTATTAATTAAAAGAAAAAATACTAACAATAGTTTGAGAACAGCTGCATTGACAAAAATCATCCCCACAAAAAAGTAGATATTAAATATTCACACCATGAACGTGTTTGCAATATTAGACAGACATTAAAGGTAGGTGTACAGTTGTACACTGTACAACCATCATCATATTCTATAAGTTTGGTGTCGGAACCCCGACCTCTGGAATATCTTGGAGTGTCGGGGAAGTGAGATCTTGTCTTTTCTGGAATCTGGGATCACACCACCGCGGGACGGAATGAGAAACGTGATCGCATTAAGACGCCAGCTCGTTGCGCTTCCACAATCTCGATATTTACTGCAAAACATGACTTCCATCCAATTGACGAAGTAAATTGGTTAGACGTAAGAGGTTGCTCAAGCGAGATTCCTTCAAAGCATTTTTAACGAAGATTCCAGTACCTTGTTTTTATGTTATAATAATATATTGAGTAGAAATTTACGGTACAAAATAGACAAAACGGTACAATAAATGAAAACGGCATAACATATCACTGGAAGAAAACAAGAAACCAAAAATAATATATATATATACAATATTTCTAACATTCTAACAGAACTGCTTGCTATTTTCTTCATCATCAATAACTTATTTTGTTTGAATGATTTCCCTAGAAATTTTCTACCCGGGGTTGTCTCAGATTTGACGGGACCGGTTGACTAGCAAAAATAGCCTCAGGAAATAAGTTCCACCGGCTGTACTGAAACTGTTATAAAGAGAAGTGTCATTTTTTAGACATTCCATTGATAACAGATTGAAAGTCACCTGAATTAGATTTTTTGACTGCATAATATTATTTTCTAGTATTAGTTATTTGCTTACAGACAAATCTCTTTGAAAATGTCTTATTTTTACTATTGTTTTGGGATACCTACTCATATAGTATATATTATATTAGTGCGTGTGAATGTATGGGTGAGCAATTTGATGGATTATTTTTATTATTTGTGTGGGTGGGTACTACAGTATTACGTGGTATTACGTTTGTATTGTTGTGTGCATCACTTCTATGTTGCATATTATTTGCTTTTACTCACTTTTACTGCATGACGACTCATTTATAATGTTAAGATTGCTCCTTTTATTTCATTTCCTTATCCCTTTCCCACATTCAATCTTGTATTTTGTTATTCCCAGTCAGTTCTTAGTAATATTGTCAATGGTTAAATTTGTATATACCTAATATGTTTTGTAAAAGCAACATTGTTGTTGCGTGGAATTTATTAAATAAATAAAATAAATAATCATACTCATACATACCTGGAGTTAATTTTGAAACAATTATTAAAAAAAATTGTCAAGAGTAAGAAGAATTATTAATTTTCTGTTTCAAAAATGTAAAAGATGGCGCTTAACAAGATCTAATTTTATGATATAAAAATGTTGTTTGCAAACACAAGTGGTTCGATCTTTGATAATGTTTTGCAGAATTCTCAACAGATGGTGCTATACACTATACAGTACTATCCGAGTGTTCAAGACATATTTTTAATAACATTCAATAATTATTAACAATAGGTACATTAAATGCCCTAATTTTGTTAGAAATCTAGGAAAGCAATACATTGAATACAATAACAACCTTTTATACCTTGCAGGTGTCACAGATTTCTCTCCCGTGCTTGAAATGAAATATTCTAAGATTTGACTCCAACGTTTAAGAAGCACAAAACTTTCCAGAACGGTTACTTAATCTCACACACATGTAGGTAGTTTCACTCGAAAATTTATTACAAGTGATTTAATCCTAAGCACACCACTAGTTTACTAAGCTAAATGGCTGCTCCTATATAAAGCTATCTGTGAATTTATGAACCTAACCTCTTGTACCTAATGGTAATAAGAATACCTACATCATTATACATAATATACAAACATATATACTTCCTGCTTCCTTCACTGGTGTCTAAAAAGCTATGCTTGTACATTGGGTTTGAAGACTTGGTTTTGAGAAACTAATTTCATAAAATCATAATTAGACTATCTCGAACAAACTGGAATCGAAACCAAGTGAAAGCCAAATTCGAGGAACTTGACTGGACTTCATGAAAAAGAAGAACAAACTTCAGGCGTTGTCGCATAATAGTAAGGAGTTTCTCCAACATTTCCAGACATTTAAGCAATATGATGGGATTCAAGCAGGATTCAAGGCGGCGAAATCTTCCGCTTCTATCATTTGTTTCAAAAAAATTCTAGCTCGCGCAAAAACTAGTTAGTTAGATGAGGTGTTTCTGCTTCTTCTGAACAGATTTTGCAGGTTCCATTCAGTGTTCCCTAAATTTACAGTGAAGAAACATGCATTTTCCCATTTTACAAGGGCTCACGCATGTTTTCGAATTCTTGAAGTTAAAACCACCAAGAAACTCCTTAGATTTCCGCACAATCTGATAAGGTACTTATTTCCAGTGTTCTTCTCTTTTGCTTTGCCTTCCTTCAATTTTCTCCTGGGATGAATCTGTCACAGTATGTTATACAAAGAGAATTACTAATTGAATAGAATATCTGTGTGAGGTAGGACATCTATTATTATCTAAAGGTTATTTTGGAAATCATGCAATTTATTTGACATGTAGTACTTGATTTGGTGGATAATGTTGGCTATCACAACAGCAAACGACAGAATCCTCGTCATGGAGATTTCCTTAGAATGAGTTTACCATCAGTGTGGTTCCCAGTAGCCTTTTCTGGTGGATTTTTTGTAGAAGTTGCCTCCCTTTAGCAATCCCGGGTTTTAAGAAACCAAAAATTTATTTTTCATCTCCTCGTTGTCTGTTATTGCCCGGGGTACGCAACTGGATGCTGACGAGTTCAACTATGAAGTGCAGCTGGTGTTTCACAGGATAGACTCACATCATCAACCACAATGTAGGTCACTCGAACATTTTTTAGTCCTTCAAAACTCAATATTGTATCTTCATTAAATTACCTACATACGTGTATTTTATGCTTTCGCACTGAAAACTTTCATTTTTTATGAAAGCGTGAACTAAATGTAAAAGAAATCGAGCCATCAAACATCTTCTAATGGATTGCCCTTTGATTTAGATTCTCATAAAATATTAATGTGCACCCAAACGTCCTGCTTATCTGAAGGCACTGAATTTAGGTTTTCATATAAATCTCGTGGAGCAGCGCGTGTGTAAACCGCTTTACCAAAAGTATAATAAATTGTAACGGTAAACATTCAATGTTGTGTCGCATGGCCGAATCACGAAAGTCACATCTCCACTTTTTTGTTTTTTTTCCCTACACATCATCGATTAAAGCAGGACTTAAATAAAAACTTATGAAATAGCTCCCTGTTTTTCAAGGCACTGCGACCAAAGTTGGTCCATTGTTACATCCGTCTATTTGTTAATGGAGTTTTGCCTTTACGTCTCTAGTGGCCTCTTGCAGAGTATCGTTGCCTCTTCCCTACTGCGCAGACGTCTCTAGAATCATATTTTTAATGCCTTCGAAAGATAACAATATTGCCATCTCCCAATTGTAACAATTGTTTTTGGTTATGTAACATAGCGTCCCCTTTGACCACTGATGTACTGGATATATCTTCCGCATCAGTTTGTCGCTGTGGAGGTACTAAAAATACTCTCTACGGAGGCACCAGGTGCATCTCCCACGACCTCATCAATAGAGATATTTCTGCCCGAAATAATAAAAAATATATTATAAGTTGTAACAGTTAGTTGGAGGAAATAGGAAGTTATTCCATGTGTACAAACATAATAATAATTGTTGTTGTGATAAACTTCATATTGAGCTTGGCACATAAATAATACGCCAGGCCATTTAGGTTAACCTAAAAGTAATCAAATTGCTTACAGTTCGTACGCCGTCTTAGTTTCTACTTGGGCTAATAAATCATAATTCAGAAACAATTAGTGGTTTGTATAGTAATTCTATTTAGTACTATTGCCGACAAAAGGTTTTCTTTTGATGGCGTTGTATTTTTTTAAAAAGCCATCACAAATCATCCCCAAAAATGAGCAAATTTTCATTGTCCAACTTATTTGTAGTTTATATATAGACGAAAGACTAATTTCATTTCGCATTATGATCAAACAAACTATAAAGGAATGATTCCTCTTTCTCTTCGTGCATAAATCTATTCAAACGCAATAATTGCTTTCCTTTATACAAGACACAATATAAAATTAATGAAATAATCTAGGCATGGTAGCATGGGTACGTTGATAAATAAATTTGGGAGAAGGACCGCCAGTACCGCTGTTATCATTAAGTTTTATTGATATCGCCTCTATTTCATTATGAAAACAGTTTGAGAACATTGTATGCTGTGTTATTGATGACTTTATGGCCTATTATTCCATAACAGATTATACTACATCTAATTAAAATCGTAGCCCATTCCGAAATCATTTAATTTTAACAAAATATATTTTAGAGAATCACTTCTACTAAATCTATATCGGTTGCGGATTGCTTGGCGGATCTACACAATATATGGCACAGTGCTTTATGAAGTATTACATTCTTCAATACCTACTTGTACAAAACTTCTTTAGCTAAGCTAAGAAATAAAAAAAATGTCGGGGGTTCTTTGCGGTCGTTTATTAATCACGTGAGGTTTTTCGTAGCTTTTTAACCCCCCCCCCCCTGGTGACGTTTGGTGAGGTTTGAGTATTACCCCTATCCCCCCGCCCCAAAATCACGTATATTTTTAGAATTATTATCTTTGACAGGCTACATAATGAAAAAAGTATACGTGATATTCTAAATAGACCCCCTTCCCCCCATGTGACGTTTCGTGATTTCATTCTGACCCCTCACAGCTCACGTGATTAATAGACATCCCCTATGTTATGCCAGTCAGCCATGAAAATCAAAAAATATACCCACATACCCTAAATCTCAATGATTTTTTCTCAAAAATGTTCCAAGTGACACATAAACCCATTAACTTGGAATTCCAGACCAGGATATCCATACGCAAATTTTAATCATTACATGTACCTTCCTAAGTTGTAATAGTATAAGAGGATATATTTTATTCATCAAACTAAATAATAAAGGGAAATTTCAGTCCCTTTATTTATGTATTTAGGAAGAACTTCGGAACAAAACACGTGCTGTGACATGCGTCAAGCCTGTGCATGATGATGTTGATTGTTTGATTACATATTCTGTTTATTTCAATATCAGATTCTGTAAACAAAGGTATATTTATTGGATTTCTCTCACGAATGTGACACATCAATATACCAAGATTTAGATAGGTACCTATATATTTTTTATCAAACTGGTTGTTTTTTTTATTGGTTAAACATTAATCACGAAAGTTTTGTCTGTACTTTATATCATTCTTTATTTTATTACATTCGATTTCCAAATCATGTAACTTGTTCCATACGCTCTGGATATTCCTGATTTTTTTGTTCGGGCGCTCTGGTAGCAATATATTTTGTATGGAGCTATTCACACTTATTCAACAAAGATTTCTTGATACTTCTTTTAAAAGGCCTAATTATTTTACTTTTTTTAGTCAAAAGTCTCTCGCTGGATCATTTAAGTTGTAATCTCAACTGCCTTTTTATCTTCTAGGACTTATTTGAAAGGAAATATCGTAGGATTGTTCAACCACTTCGTTACTACCAACTTACGTTTCAATGACTGATGGGTTTGTGCGATCATTTTTTCGTTAACAATGTAAAAAGAATGACAAATCCAAAGGATGACCAAATGTCAAATTCACAACCCAACATTATGTTCTTCAACGTGTAGAAAACCCATACCCCGGCGGATTTTGACCTGTACCTATCTGAAAATAAATGGGGAAGATGAAGAGGCGTCCTATTAAAAATAAATAAATAAAAAGAAGATTGATTTGAGCAATTTTATAAACTAACAATAAAAGATGATATTTTATGATAATTGAAAATAATAATAAAAGTGTTGGGTGTTGTAATAAGATCATATCGAATTCTACAAACACCTCTTTATTTTTTATTGCTACGGTTACGGTTATGGGAATTTGTAGGAAAGCCTTGTAGGTACTAAGAGCGCCTACCTACCAAGCAAATACGTTGTAAATCCTTAAATAAGACGATCCAATAAAATCTTTATCTTTAAAGAAAATGTCGCCCAAGTATCGAGTGTCTTTGCAGTACTTTCCCTCTCCGCTTCAATCCCGCACCCCCATTCCTCTGATCTGTTCCCTCTAACAACATTATCATAAGTTTTAATGGTAATGGCTGTGTAGCACGGGGTATCTGCGCACCCCGAGTCTTTTTTATTCCTAATCGGATTTACCCCCGGGAAAAAAAGACACATGTCCCTATTCTATGAAGAGTTAGAGCAGCCTTATAAGATGATTACTTCCTCTTATTCAGGAACATTACTTATTACTAGTTGCATGTAAACATGAGATCCAACTGTCGATGGCCTGAGTCGGTATGTTTATTGTATGAAACGATGTCGTCAATAAATTAAATTCTTACAAAAATTGTTAAGAAAAGTTTGAGATGTACTGCTATAATGTAAACATTTTTTAAAGAAAATTAAATTATCTAGTTGATGTGTTTCGGCCTTTTTCGATATTTTTATAATATTCTGAAATATAGGCACTGAAACTCGTAAATTTGTCATAAAAATATTTTTCTTTATAAAAAAAGTTTGAGAAACCCTGGTACTTCTTCATTGAATGTGATTTGAGATATTGTGTTTTTCTATATACATAAACATTTTTAGGGTTCAAGCTTTTATAGTTTTCGAGATATATGAAAAAATTAAGTAAAAATTCAAAGGTTGATTGAAAGAAAATTTCAAAAAACTGAGTATACGAGTTTTGTCGGCTTAAAGTATTAAATATTTTCTGAAATTTTAGGATCTGTGCATCAACCGAATCAAAAGTTATAAGACACACACACACTCACACCCTCACACACACCCACACACAAATAAATGGTCTCCTCCGAATTCTGAGTAAATCCATGTATGGAACATATATGATGCGGAACCTCTTACCTTACCAGTCGTCGTCCTCACTGCTGAGGGTCGTGGCCATCATGCACTCTGTTGTGGATCATTGCTCGCCAGGATGTTCTGTCGGCTGCCAGATGGACGGCTCTATTTAGTGTCGTGGTGGGAATATTTTGCTTTATTTGGTCGGTCCATCGCATCGGAGATCTGCCTCTAATATAAGGAGAGGCAAATCTCCGACGCGGAACCTCTAAGTTGGTGTTTTTTGTCGTCAAAGTTTGAAAAACCGTTTCAAATCTAGACCTGTGGGCCTAGACAAAACACATTAGAAAGCGAATCGTAAATTCGAATCGACAAAGCAAATTCTTCGATAACGAAGTACGGTTTCGTAGACAAACACACTTCGTTTCTATATCGCCGTGGCGATAAGACGCAAAGCGTCGATTCGACACATGACGTCAGACAGCGTCGTTTTTTTCTATGATTTTTAATTGTTACGTTGGCAGCCATTTCATTTATTGTCGTTGATCTATGGTCGATATGTCATTATATTATTCTTCTTCTTCTTTAATTTAGCATATTACTCCTAAAAATAGGGTGTTCATGCCATGATCTCTTGTATATTAATTATGAAAAATATCAAAATCTTTGTTTATAGTAATTGCTGTGTTTATATTTTATTAAAGTTAGATTTAGAAAAATACGTACAGAATAAGATGCGTAACTATTTAATATTGGCCTTAATGCAAGATAATAAAATTTTAAGAAGGATTGTATTGTCGGTTGATAATAGAATAGAAATATTAGATCGGAATTCTACGCGGCATCTTAGTTCATTCAATAATGGGCCCATTGATGGGGGAAGTTGTTGCCTGCAATACTTTGTCCTGGCAAACGACAAGGCGATGACTGTCGCTGCTTACTGTTGTGGCAAAGTATAGATCGGATTCGAAAAAAACAATAATGGGAACCTGTCAGGAATTATTATTGGATATTCAAATAAATAAATGATTTAGGTCTTCGGTACCACCGCACTAGCAATACAATATTCATTAAATATAATCTTCAGGTTTTCATTTACCGATGTTGAAGGATTTTCTAGTGCTTTTATCTTGTGAGATTGTGAAAAAATCATTAAATATGGACGGTTGTGATATTTTTGTGAAATATGGACTCAACCATGAAATATGGAAAATAATAATATGTATTTACATATTAAGCCTGGCCCTACTTATCACGAATCATAGACTAATTAATTCATTAGAAACGATATCTCATGACGTCACCATATTTTTCGACGCTAGCCGACGCCATAATATATATTATGAAATCATATATGTAATGCGTAGACAAACCCATTTAATTTTGACAGTTCGGCGAATTCTTCGTCAATATTTGTCGAATTCTTCGACTTCGCCGCCATCTTTTTGACGATAAGAAATCTTTGTAGATAACGAAGAAAAATAATTCGTTTGTTAAAAATTCGACACTTTGAAAGGAAATTTTCTAAAATAAAATATTTACTAACATTTTAATTATGTTTTACAATAAAATAAAGGTAATAAATTATACACCCCATTGTTCAGAAATCCCACCCCATTGCCTGGACCCCACTAGGGGGGGGTTCAGGTAGCTCGTTTCCCCCAGAAATGACCCCGGATCGTTTAAAGAACAAAGGCGTATTGATCGGAGCCCTGAATATCCGCACTCCGCACTCGAGGGCGGCCGGGGAGCTTGTTGCTGCCAAGTTGGTGGGAGACTATGGACTGGGTATCCTGGGGCTGAGCTAGGCATGCAACCTAGGGCGGGGCAGAGAGACGCTGGCAACTTTGTCATGCTGCACTCTGGTCACCGAACTGCACGGATGCGTGGCGTCGCTCTACTTTTAAGTAAATATGCCTTCACTCGCCTTCTTGATTGGGAACCTGTTTCTGACCGCCTGATGAGTGCGTCCTTCAAGATGACAGGCAAAACACTGACGGTCCTGACGACCCCCAGTATGGACCAGGCGTCATGGGGTAATACATAATAACGGAAGCCGTCTGATTGCTTTCGCCACGGTCCATCGACTCTTTATAGGTGAAACCCTGTTCTATTCCAAAGAGCTAAAGATAGAAGTTCACAAACAGAACATGTAGGAGGAACAATGAACACTTTACTAATTCTTTTAAAAGCGACACTTAAGACATAATAATTAATGTTCTTGAAAATCAAAACAGTTGTAAAAAGATTAATAAATGAACTAGCAACAACTAATCCATTTATGATGCTGTTCTCTATTTCGTTTCACAACAACATCTGTTATTTTCTTGAAAGATGTTGATAGCATACCTATGTGTGTATTAAATTGCGTAAATGTCTATAGTTGTTTTCGCTAAATATCCAGGTGCGCCATTTTCCATTCATATTCCCTTCTATTCCTATCTTATTATAATTGCAAGCTACGGTTTTCCACTGTCGCAAACTTGTTGTTAGCCCTATCAAAATCTGAAAAGCTTCTAGACCTTCTTCGAAAACCTCTTGGATGCACAGATATTGTTTCTTATGCTTATTAATGTACAGTAAAGAATCAATAAATAAATAAAACAATTAGATAATGTTCTATAGCTTTATTATTGTGTTGTGTTTACTAATATTGTACATATTGAATTTGAAATAAATAAAATGATCACAGAAGAGCACATGGATGTGGTATTGACTGATCTGCAAAATAAGAAGAAAATATTATTGTACAGAAAATGCTTACAACCTTGATCTGACTCAATTCTGACGGACATTGGAAGTGGAAATGTTTAATAAATTCCAATTTATCCGTTGTCTTTGGATGTCCCGATTTTATTGATTGTTCCATTTAGCATTTTAATGCACCACGTAAAAATTTGTAAAAAAATAATACATTTTATTTTTAACGATTTTTTAGCAGTAGTGACATTGTTTTTGTAAAAATACATATTTTTGCTGGTTGTTTACGTCATATCGAAATTATTTTTCATATTGAACGGAATTTTCAACAATATCAATTTAAATAAAAATCCAAACACTAACCGTCTTACTTCTGAAAAAATGGTTCATCGTAAGATTACGTATAAATCACTGATAAGTTTTTACTTCAATTATAAAAAAAATATTGAATCTGCGTTTGTTTTGTATGAAGATGACATTTCATACAAAATTTTGTAAACAAACAAATAGTAGCTCGGCAACGCGAGTGGTACCAACGTAAGAATCAAAAAAACATTCAGAAAAACGACGCTGTCTGACGTAATGTGTCGAATCGACGCTGCCGATGCATCGCCAAAGAGAAAAATTCGAAAGTAGATAACGAAGTCTGTTTGTCTACGAAACTGTACTTCGTTTTCGAAGATTTCGTCGTGGCGATAATAATTTACTCGTTTTCTAATATTGTCAAGGAAACAAAGCGTTCGCTGATAAACAAATTCCATGCGAAATGAAAGTATTTATATATAAAAATCTATGGTGACTCTCGAAAATGGTGCATATTATGTCAGGAATGTTATATTTATAAAAATTAAAATTAAGTGAATATAAATAAGTACACCGTTGACATCTTTCATCTCTTAATCAGGGTTGCCAGGTGTTCGGCATTTTACCGAATTTTTTCGGTATTTTAGAACCATGTTCGGCGTTCGCTATGAAGAAAATTTTACGGTATATTTTTCCAAGTAATTTTCCAACCAGTCCTTTCCGAAATTTTCGGAATAACGTTTTTCTTTTTTTACTGAATTTTCATCTTTCTGGAGATACCAAATCTTGAGAATCACTTTTTTATGGTGAACTTTCATTCTTTTCAGATACCAAGTGGGAACACTGGTTCGCTATTTTTTGGGAAAAAAACCTGATAACCCTGATTTTATCCAACAATATGTTATTGATGATTCACGACGAGTTCTTTGAAAATCATTTCATGATTATAAGCCAGGATGAAGTTCGATGGGTCAGCTAGTTGTGGATTAAAACTACTAAGTATATAGTAAATGCCAAAAAAATACAAACTGACGTTATTTTTTTTAATAAAGTGTCGATAAATGGAAGTATAAAATATAAATTATATATTATTACATATTTTCAATTTAAAATAATTTAATAAATATGTCTCGAATGCTGAAAAAACAACATATTATTTTTCTACAAATAATTCTTATCGTCGCAAAGATGGCGGCGATTTGTCGAAGATTTCGCCAAAGTGTCAAAATAAATGTGTTTGTCTACGAAGAACGTACAAAATGTATGGCGTCGTCGAGCGTCGAAAGAAATCGTGACGTCATGGAAGCGAAATCGAAATATCGTTTCTAATGAACTGTCATTATGTGGTTTTGTCTACCAAATTGACCCATTGGCGTAAAGTTCGTTTGTAGTCGATCGCCAAATGCGATTTTGTCTAGGCCCACTGGCCATACAAATCTCACGTATCTTGGCTTGATACTGCCGATCTGTCTCGAGCAATAATTTCTCTTCAACAAATCGACAGTTGGATAATAATTATAAGCTCAAATGAAGTAAATTGATAAATTGTATTCCGGAAGCATTTATTACAATTGAGCGACTCTTACAAAAATTAAACCTCGAATAATGGTGTATTTATCTCTTATATATTTTAATATTATTATAATATAAGTTGGTACAAACCCGAGTATTCTCTAGTAGGTACTTGTAGTGTAGATGGGCTTAAGCACAATATCACCGTGTACTCGCATCGTCACCTGTGTTACAATAAGTTTACCGAAGTTAATTAAGTCTTAAGCTCCTGTATTCTAGTTGCTACAAGGCCTTTTCAGTTCCTATTATAACAAGATTACTAGGAGATACCCGTCACCATGTGACGGACATCGTCGCCCGCTTATACGGTTTAATTTATTGCTATATAATTTCATTTTTTATCTACTTAAAAAGTATTAAGTATTTCATTATCTCGAAGAGTTTGTGGGGTAAGATGAGAAGAGAATTTATTGTAAAGAAGTCTTAATTGAAACTTTCTCAATTAGTCCACTGTTCTACCAACGTGGTATTTGCTGTCTGTATCCGCCCGTATCAAATACAAGCGCCACTTCACAGGTGTGTGCGTATGTGTGCCTTGCAGTATCGTTATGGTTCGAATGACGTAATAGCGTTAGTCGAGCAATCAGTCAGTCAGTGTTCTGGGCTAATCTGATTAATATAAGCTATGTCTCAGATATCAAAAATTCTCAATCCCGTTGCAAAAGTCTAATCCCTACAAGATATTAAAAAGCGCCAACATAATATTAGCGTATGTAGTTTATTGCACTCACAGTACGCCATATAGCAAAACTGTCACTAAATTCTAGTTAAAATGATATAATAATGAATTTATTCGCATTATTTTATACTATATCTTGAAAAAAAAGAGTGAGGAGTGTGACAGAAAGTAAGATATGTCTCAGATATGAGAAATTCTCAATCCCGTTGCAAAAGTCTAATCCCTACAAGATATTAAAAAGCGCCAACATAATATTAGCGTACTATGTAGTTTATTGCACTCACAGTACGCCATATAGCAAAACTGTCACTAAATTCTAGTTAAAATGATATAATAATGAATTTATTCGGATTATTTTATACTATATCTTGAAAAAAAAGAGTGAGGAGTGTGACAGAAAGTAAAGTATGGGATTCGCAAGGTACCTTCATAGATGAAACGGGATGCCCAAACCAAATCATCGCGCTGCGAATGATAACGGTAAGTATTGTTTTATATTAGAGATTAGGCATTCCACCCATAGAGGGTGATTTGTGATGTATTCTTGAGAATAAGTTGAAATAAATGCTTTAGAAATTTTAGATACTTACGCAGGATATGTGGAAAAAGACTGATTGAATAGGTGAGGAATTATTTATTTATTTAGCGAATGGTCATATATAAGTACATCACCATACACCATCAGCGCAAAGGCGAAAGCTGTCATGCTGATGGTGTTATATTGTAATTTTGTAAAATAAAAATAAATAAATCACATGTTTACAGGTAGAAACAATACAGATCATTATGTTGTTTATTAAAAATGTATTATAAAGGCAGTTCTAATGACTTGGAGTATCTTGCGAGGAATGATAGAATTAGAAAGGAATGTGACGTGAAAGTTAACGTAGGTTCTGGCATTTTGAAAGAATGAATGAAAAATAACTACAAAAAAGTTAGGTATGTATATAAATCCAAAAGAATTGGTGTACGGAGACGTGGCCGACCTAGATTGCCGTGGAGCGGTCATATCAATGCTGTCATAAAGAAAGGCCAAGTCAAGAGTTGAAGGAATAGGAGAAAATGTACGCGGAACGTTGTTCTGTTAAATGAAGCACAAGTTTTCAGGATAGGAAAGACTGGAAGTCCGTACCCACGGCACCCTTTTCAGGCATGAAAGTGGCCGATGATTGCGAATGGCGTGTTCCGTTTGCTGACTTTCTTTTGTCTATTGAGAAACACATGTACTTTAAATTTACTAGGTATGCAAAACTTTCACGCGATAATTTGAATCAGATATGTGGTGCCTTTGCACAATAAAAATATGAACCCCTAAAAAATTGATTTTGAACAACTCTTCAGAAAATATTAAGATAAAAATTTAGTCTGGAAAAAAAAACTATTTATGTACATAAGAAAAAGGTGGCACGGTAACTAACCTCAATATACACCATAGATTGGACAATTTTTTTAGAACATTCTTATAGTTTCTACATGGTTTAAATGATTACAACTTAACTAAACAATATTATTATGATTCCTACGTAATTCATTTCTCGGAACAAACACATGGATAAAAAATACTGCATCACAACATAGCTTAAATGCTGATTGTTATAATTTATTTTCTTGTTTGGTTCGTGATAAGATGTGTAGGTATGATTTATTGCGAATTAAACCATGTTTGATTAACTGTGTGCATACTTAGATTTCAGCTGAAATATTAAATCTGGTTGCTGATAACCTTGCTGTATTCTCTATTGAATACTCTCCACTCGGTATCTAGAGTTAGACAAATATTTAACAAGCAAATGAAAATAATCAGATAAAAAAATGACGAAATTTATTCGTATCGCATTTTTTATTATTGTAAGTATTTTTTTTTTATATATATAACCTATATTATTTTTTCAAAAAGTTACAAAATATATAGTGGCGCATAAATGCTTAACCTCTTTATATCAAAATTAATCACAGTGGGTTTCTGAAAGGATTCGTTTGAAGAAACATAGAACGAAAATGACCCTACAAGGTGCTTGACTTTTGACTGAAACTAATAACATCATTAAAATAAGTCCCATACACATCTTGAATCCAATATTATCAACTTGATTAAACTAAAATTATGTCGTAGCGCGCCAGAAGGATATCGGTTTCATAATATGATTTAGTATTCTCGTGGTGTTGTGACTTTGTATGAAACTATAATGCTTCTGACGCGCTACAATGATTACATTTAACATGTTATTAAAGATTAGAATGTACTTCTTTATTTTCTTTATGATTAAAGGCTTTTTCTAGGAGTGGTTGGTCAGATTGTAACGTTTGTACGCCGTACAATCTGATGTGTGTTGGAAGTAATCAGTATCAATACTGCATTCAGTCCACTGGTGAGTATTGCATAGTGAGTTCTAATATACTCGTACTAATAAAAAAAAACTTCAGATTATGAAAAATTAAGTGTTTTTGCTATTGAATTACAATAACATCTACTACGTACTAGAAACAGTGGGGCTAGTACGAGTTTAATCGAAAGCTATTTGCACGCTAATAAGAGCTTATTAGCGTGCAAATAGTGTTCGAAAATCAAACGATGGAATCATTCGATCATTTTTGTATAGCAAGTTTTCGAAACTCTTTCGATCATAGTTTCGATATTCGATCATCGAAAACTTATACTAGTGGCACAGCTACGAATATCGAATCTAGTACGAAGTACAATTCAGTGACAAACGGTTTAGCACAATTTTGATGGAAGATAGACAGGAAAACAGATACACCAAGTCTTTTTGATTTGTTTTAGGGAAACCTATCAGTCAGCCTATCGAGTGTCCCGAAAATCACTACTGTTCAACCCTTGTCGATCCATCAAATCCCTGTGTGAGTTTAAACAGTAGTTCTCTCATAACACCAGACTGCACCTGCGGGTACTGTCTAAATGAATTCTTTGCTTGTGTGTCCGATACACAATTCCAAGTCTGTTTTGGTAAGTACCTACCTAATTGTTTGAAATATCATTCATTAGATTGTTGATATTTTTTTCTTTGAGTTCTTAATTTATATTATTTACCATGTACTTATGACATATTTTCTTGACTAATTTTCAGATTTATATAATGTATCGGGACCGATAATTGATTGTCCGATCAATACTAAATGCGATGCTCAAATGATGTCCGGAACATACTGCGCCCCTGACGTGGACTCAAACTGTCCGTTACAAGAGGAGACGACAACACCGACTACTACAACCACAAGTACGACTACAACCACAACGCAGAGAACCATCCCAACCACAATTACTACCACGAGATTACCACCGGATTCCGAGCGCTGTACCCAAGAAGGAAGATTCCCTGTGGCAAATTCCATGTGCAAGTAAGTACACAAGACGAAACCATGGATGCAAGGGTCGACCAGCAAACTAGAATAACGGCTGTCTTGCATGACTGTCCAACATGCAGAACATATCCTACATCTTTACCATATTATCTCCTACCTTCAAAAAACCCTTTCATCCATTCATACTAGCCTAGTCCCATCATTCCATAAACCTTTCTGCCGCAAAACCCCCAATCCAAGGTGTTATTAGATCCGTGACTAAGGGTACGTAAGACTAATGGAGGATCCCTGATGGATCTACCATAGCTTTACCCCTACATGGGGGGTTCTGTAGGGACGGGCTCTTACTTAAATGTTTTTTGCTATGGATTATGCACTTGGTACCTCTGTGGAGAATATGAAAGGGGAGGGTACTAGTACTACTTCTTGCACCTATACAGTGGCGATCTGATATGGGGAATACCCAGTGTCTCCACATCAGTCAGGAAGAGGCGTTGAACTCTGCAAGAGGCAGTGCTCCAGAAACAAATAGAAGGATGCCGCAATATACCTTATTTGGCCGCGGTGGTACAAGGTGCATATGGTTCCTTTACACAAGACATTTATTTTTTTCCTTCAGTCCTAATCTTCTGCTACCTAAGAAAGGTTTCCCTTGCATAGTTTCTCCGAACATTCCTTAACTGGTCGTTCGATCGGGAATATGGCATGACTCTCGCCAAGTGCATTGATGAAGACGTTTTTCTATGGTTCATCCTTTCGGCATCTACCTGCCACATTGGATCAGTCTAATACATCGCATATTAATTCCAAAACGTGCTTTGATTTTACCAATAGGATAAGCAGTTTCTACCCTGTACGACGAGTCATTGCGATAATTCCTAACAAATCGTTATGTTGTAAATTGAATTAGATATAATTTACATTTTACTCAAAATAAGATTTATATACTTTTTTAAAAACAATTATTTAATTACCAATTAATTTGAAATTAAGACAATTAATTTGTTTTTCCATGCGTTGAATATCCTGACTTGTTTTATATGCACATATTCTACATGGTCAAAGGAGACTATGAATCTCGGAATATTTAGTATTTTGTGACCACACACAAAACGTATAAAACAAATTAATTGTTTTATTTAATTTATTATGTAGATACATAATTATACTGAAAAAGTTAAATCGATTGTTTTAAAACCTTTATTTTTACAGAGAGTACTACACATGCATTTATATAAATGGGAAATGGATATCAACGAATGGCAGGTGTTCTGGAAATGCCAATTTTGATCCTGCCGCACAGAGATGTTCCCTTTTATATGCTTGTGCGCGATAAAATTGTCGAGCAAATTGTGTCTGAATAATTATAACAGAATATTTCAGAATGTGTATATCTATTTTATTATTATAATCAATGAGTAAAAAATAATCAGGTTTACAACCAAGAGAATATAATAGAGAAACTGTTAGTTTGAATTTTAAGAAATAACAATTACAATAAATACAAAAAAAAAACAACTAAAAAGGGTTTTATTTGTTTTCAATCCCTAGAGTTAAATACCAACTCAACCCAATCGGTAGATGCAGGCCTAGTACATACTACATTTACTCGCTTGCCACGGATTGTCAAGCCACTTCACACTCCGAGCCTTCACAAACGTGCGCGTCGTTATTTTAATACGTTTGCCGCAAATTTCCTTTGATCTGTATCGAAAAACCGACACTCGCCCGGATCGGGACAAGCGTTGGCGAGCTCACACAAGCAACGGCAAACGCCCCATTTACACGTTTGTGTTTGTGGTGAGTTGCCAAACTGTGACAAGCGTGTTAATGTAGCATAATAAAATAAAAGCGATCGAAATGACGAACAAGAGGAAGAAGGATGCATAAAAATTTGGAGATTATCATGACCCACTCTAGGCCACTGCCTATCTTGTTCCACTGAACAAGATAATGAAACTCAAATAATATGCTTATTTATATATTGTTTTATTTATACCTATAGGTATTATATCGCAGTAACTACTGATAAAAGTAGTAACTTTTCAATCGAATTCTCCATCTTAATCGTAGTTTTGGCTTAGAAGTCGTCAGCTTTATTTTTGTAAAGTTTTGATTAAATGAAATCAACTGTAAGTATTATTTGCTCCAAGGCTTTGTTTTGACATAAGAATTATTTGGAAGATAACAAAATGTAACCTGCAGCATTTGCCAAATATTAAAATTACACAACATTCAGACAGTCTTTCAAAGTCAGTCTCAAAAAATTAAGTAAAATATTTAACGTATTTTTTATTCTCAACTAAATTATGTTTCGTATTTGTTTGTTGTTTCTCTCGGTGAGTCAATTTATTATTCATATTGATTTGATATCAAAATTATGGGATAAGAAACGAAGAACTTACAACGTTTATCCTTGCTATGTCTCGAAGTTAATTATCGAATAAGTCTGTTGTATCTTTATTCTCGTCAACTGTTGAACAATAAATTCCTACGTTTCTTCAAAAATTTCCGTCTTTCAAATGATGGACGTGGGTGTTGATTGAGAGCACAACTCGGTGGTCACTCAGGCTGGCAAAGACGTACATCCCTTGGTTCATGTTTCGAGTATAACTCTCAGTAGCTCATAATTTTATTATTAACATAATTTAAATCTTTCTAGATTAACTATTTATTAATTAATTAATTATTTCTTAACATCTAGAACTTAGCTTAAAATAGAACCGAAAAGTTGAAGTCGAACGATTTGAGTGTCGGATGGTTTCAAGAATACAGTTATCAATATTTTTCGTTGAGAAAATGGCAGTTTAGAAACTGCATGGTAAATTCTGGAATTAATCCCCGATTTCCTCTGCTATAATAATAAATTCAACAGTGTTGTTTCAAAATATATCAGGAGCAGTTCGCTTATAAGAGTAGAAGGAGCCTATGACGTTTCGAAGAATATTAGACGTGCGAGAAAAGTCGCATACAAGTATTGGATCTCCGGTCTAGACAAATTCAAATTGGCGTTCGACTACAAAACGAAGATTTCGCCAATGCATAGTGCGAAAAAACTAACTGTCCACTGGAACATAAAAAATTATTAAAACCAAACAAAGACACTTATATAAAAGTATAAAAAGTGGACGGTTAATTTTCTTCCTACTCTACATTGTCGAAGGATTCGTTTGTAGTCGATCGCCAAATAATGCAATTTGTCTAGGCCTTCATGCATTTATTGACGTAGGTAAATTTTCATCAAATTTGAACCACTACAGACTTACAACCTTCCTCTACTGCTGTTTTGCAGAAAATGATTATTATCAAATCTATTCGGCAGCCAAAAAAAAATCGTTTCCTTATTTTCGGTATTGATTTGTATGATCTGAGTTTTTTTTTCATTTCTTGTTCAGCTATTGGTGGCCAGAGGACAAGCAGAATGCAACACATGCTCACCGTTCAACGTGATGTGTGTTTCAAGCACCACCTACCAATATTGTATGTTCGGCACAGGTAAGTACCTATGTTTGCATTCCAAATAGCACATTTGAATAGATTTGATAAAAACAAAAATTGGAAAATGATTTCTAAGTAAATCATGACTTACTTTCTATGGATCCATGACTGTGATTTGATGTGATGAAGTTGAAAAAGTCGACAGTTTCAAATACGTTGAGAATATTTGATACCAAACGGCGTGATAGATAAAGAACTTATGTAATGTAACGTTGCATGTAACGTATTGAAATTCCATAGTACGCGGTTCGCGGTGGTTCGTCTCGAACTTGATACGTTAAATTGATTACGTTAACGCGCGTGTTAAGGTCTGTACAGACTAATACCATAAGAATAATACCGGCGAGTTTATCTTTTAATAGCATGAAAAAAATATGGAAATCCGCTAAATTCTCCACCAAAACTAAGTGTCGCCTCTTTAGTGCATGCATTCTGCCTCAACAGACAAAAGCTCAACAAGCTCCTTAGCGTTGAGAATAGAATATTGTGATAGATTTTGGGGATTAGGTGGTACGCGCCAGAACAGCACAACAGCCAATCATTTCAGTAATCCAAAAACGCAGCTTTGAGCTGGCTTGGCCGTTTTCTCCGGACGTTGCCTCGAGAGTCTTGAATATGCAACCCTTTTTTACATTAGATGGGACAAGAAGACTAGGCAGGCCAAAATTAACAATCAAGCAGGCACTACTGCTGTCAAGTTCGTACCCAACTGGCTGTTTGTAGTTGACTGCGGTCTTACAAGAGGCTGTACTAATCAGGGATGAAGCTGTGCAACTGGCATAAGATAAACAGGCTTCGTGGCGTCCACATGCCCCACACTGGGAGCGAATGTGGCTTGAATTAATAAGTAACCCACCTACCTATATCAAAATTAAAAATTATCATGCCTACTCTTAAAATTTTATAATAAACTTTGGGGGTCGTTAAAAATGTTCAAATATTATATACCTACTTACATGCACGCCAGGAAAAGATTGCAACAAACACAATACATATTTATATAAAGTCAATTTCAAAAATTCTTTATTTAAATGTATAAATCAGTCACAATAATTTTTATTTCGAAATCATCCCACAAAATATTTATATCTATCTACCCCAGAACGTAAACCTACTCTAGAAGATTTTTCTCACTTTTGTTCACAAAACCCACAAAGCCAAGTTCATTCCCCTATTATATAAGGGAAGCTTTTGAATACCCGGCGAGTCACGGCTTGCCTCTGAGGTCCAACAACCAGCGTATCTTTTCAATCCGGGTACACGGATCAACTTTCATCTCGAACTCTTTTGCAGTTCAGGGTGCTCGTTGCTGGAATAATCTCCCATCGACCCAAACTCTGACGTCGTTCAAGCAAGCAGTTAAAGAGATGATGATCTCCTCAAATACAGTCTCTGTGTCCTAAAACCCCATCTATCCTTCCCTCTCTCCCGCCCCATCCACCTCCCTTTCCTTTTTTTGTTTGAGTTTGTTTTCTTTTTTTATTTTACCTACTTGCTTTGTTCTGTTTTTTTGTTTTTTTTTTCTTTATATATGGGTTAGTTGTTAGAGACCGCAACTTCGTTGTGGTAAGCTCGCCCTCTGTATGTTGATTCTGTGATGTCTTTTTTATGTCAAATTTTTGTGTTGTTTCTTATATTTATCAATGTACAGTAAAAAAATAATTTATAAATTAAAATCACGCCGTATCGTGGAGGGGTAGGCAGAGGGTACAGACTTCCATTCACTCCTATCCAGACAAACCACTTTCGGTAATAAGATACATAGCTAATTCATATAATTTATTTTTAAAAATTGACGAATTGAACGTAATACAGTAATTTAAATAAAATAATTTATTTGTTATTCGCAGGAACAGGTCCTGCAAATTTAAATTACTGAATTTCTTTTAAATTGACATAAGAGCTATTACGAACATAATATTAAATTCCCACTAGGTACTACTGTCGGAGAGCCCTTTTCTTGCGGGACAGGAAAGATATGCTCAGTTTCAGCAGCGGAGATTCCATCAATACCTTGCGCTGATGCAGTTCCTTTACTCCAGCCAGACTGCACATGTGGATGGTGTGCAGCTGATTTGAAATACGCATGTGTCAGCAATACCCAGTTGCAACTCTGTCTCGGTTAGTAGCCTTCATTCAATAATAATTATTAGAGATGTATGTAAAATCTTTCCCGCTGTACAGATCACTCTTAATGGGGAAAAAACCCTTATAAAATAATGTAAAAACAATTGTACGTTACATACCAAAAGAAAATATATTTTGACAATTGGTTTTTCTTAATTTGTGTTAGACTAGAAATGGTCGTTTCTATGAAAAAAAATCAGCGGGAGATTGTCTAAATATGTATCAAGAGTGCTTGAGTGGGTAACTTTTAATTTCTGTTTTTTTTTTTATTTATGTTTCCTTAACCTCTTGATACCGTTTTTATAAAAAAATTTGCTCGATAATGCTTTATTTTCCTAGAAAGAAAAGTAACCGTAAGATTACTAATGCAGTATTTGAGATAAGAAAAAGCATTTTTTGTTTATCTCTTTCACTGCCGGCAGTAAAATAGTGAAAGCGCGAAAGAAACGGTACCTTTAGTGTCATTGCGCGTTGCTTAGATACCGCAATAAACAAGACACCCTTTGAAATAAAATGCGTGAACTAAGTAAAGGTTAAATACAAAAACCCTAGTAATATTGAAAATTAGATTTTTCTATGTATTACGGTCGTTAACTTTCCGGTTCATTTTACTAGAAAAATATTATTACTTATAAATTATCAGAGTTAACTCGTAGTATGAATAAGGTTCCACTGTATTTCCTCTTTTTGTACAGACGGCGCATCACCCTCGGAGCCCATCATAACCTGTCCAGCGGGAACCAGCTGCGACTACAGCTTCGTCTCTGGTAACTACTGTGCGACAGGGGCTACATCTACGTGTTCCAACGAAGTCGTGACAACCACTACAGTGTCTACCTCAGCGTCTACCTCTACGACCCCGTTGTCTACAACACCTTCAGGGGTATTTACTTGTACAGAAGTGGGGAAATTTCCATTGCCTGGATCCCAATGCCAGTACGGTTTTTATGTTCCTATACATTTTTACCTCACCTTTAAGCATAATAATATAAGATAGTAAATCGTAGCAGAATACCATATTGTGTTTGCGAATATGTAACTAATGACTCTAACAATTCATTACATTTTTAAATGGAACAAACCACTACGGGCTTGTCTTATTACCTTATATATTGTGTTTGATTGCGATTTGATGAAGACCATAATATATGATTTTTCCGACATCTTTTGACAAAAGAAAGGAGCTCTGCACACAGGTCTGCCAAGCCCTTTGTTTGATACGTCAGCTGAAACGATGAAATTTTGAGTGCCTGTTTTGAGGTGATGGGAAATCGAGGTCCTACCGTCTCCTTCCCGCAATTCTTTTTCCTTGATGACTGTTCATCTTGATATCGAGATTAATTCAAAGATCGTGCCTACCGTCAAGAACGCTGCAGGGTTGAAGGTAGGCGGCATGATGGTAGGTTTTAACTATTGCCATTGGATGGTCGAATTTCAAATTCCATGAGTGTTTTCTGCATACCAAACATGTTGATAAAAATTGTAACCAAAGTTTAGTTTTTAATTTATTCCCAGGCGCTGCTGATTCGAATACAATTTTAACATAATGACTGGTATTCTCAAATTCACATTCCAACTCAACGCAAGAAGCTCTTGCTTAGAACTTAATCGGTTGCCAGTAGTTACGCATCTAATGCATTGGTATTGGATAAAAAAATTTCAAAATACAAAAATGTCAAGTCTCAATAAAAATTGGATACGACGCAGCTCAATCGTCTGTTTTTCATTTCAGAATAATAGTCATTATTTAAATTGACATTTACATTTACAAATAATATGTGAGCTATTTGAGACATTAAGAATCAAATACTCCGTCAACTTTTCAGATTATAATTATTATTATTGTAAGAGCTCCCACCATCCAGCTACTACTTTAACCATACAAACAATGTTCATTTTCCAGGTCTTATGTGACGTGCGTCCAGTTAAATAATGGGACGTGGGGCATGTACACCTACATCTGCATTAATGGAAACCTTTTCAACCCAACCACCAGGAGATGCAGCAGCACCTTCGTTTGTCCAGTACCACTAGTATAAGTTTTCGATGATCGAATATCAAAAAGATCATCGAAAGAGTATCGAAAAATGTCCATACAAAAATAAAGCGCTTATCAGCGTGCAATTAGCTTTCGATGAAACTCGTACTAGCCCCACTGCTGTCTAAAACCGAAAAATATGTAATCCACCAGTTGTTATAGAAAGAAATTTGATCGAAAGATTTAATCTTACTTTAACAAAAAAATCGTAAATGTTCATATTATTTCAACATATTTTTTATTGTTTATGTATAATTTTTTTTTCAGTTATGTCGCTATTTTTCAGTATCTTTTTACGAAATTAAAAGATTTAAAGACAATCTGAAAATTGAGTTGATTATTTATAATTATGATCTATTTATAATTATGATCTATTTATAATTATGATCGAAGTGGTTGGTGACCCAGCGGTTACAACGCCGGCTTTCGTACTGCGGACGTCGTGGTTCGATCCCAGGTGCCGACCATCTTCCTCTTTCACGACACAAGCTTTCAGTAGCTTACTGTGAAAGAGTCAAGGAGTGTATTTGTGTTCACTTTGAGTGAGCACAGATTCATTTAAAAAAAAAAAAAACTATTTTAAAACTATTATTAATATAACAATAATATGCATAAAAAACTGAGTGTAACCGAAATCAATAAAACTTTTAAAATCATTATCCCTAAATTAATTTTGGTTTTGATTTCCATAGATCCACCGTAAGCTTACGACCTTTTTCTACTGCTGTGTCGAAGGCTAACACAGTGTAATCATTTTATTTTCTTAGGGTAAATCACATCTATGATAAGCAACACCACCTATATAAGAAGGCCCTAGCGCTGGCCGCCATTTTTCCTCTAACGTCACACATTTGACCCGTGCTATATGATAGATATCATAGAGTACAGGTAAGTACATACACATGATATAA
Organism: Mystacides longicornis; assembly: GCA_963576905.1. Taxonomy (NCBI): domain Eukaryota; kingdom Metazoa; phylum Arthropoda; class Insecta; order Trichoptera; family Leptoceridae; genus Mystacides; species Mystacides longicornis. The sequence continues at coordinate 19,756,117 of OY756426.1, read as the reverse complement.
GGCATGTGCATACTGGGCCTTACAATGTGACGTCACACTCTCAACACTAAGGCTTTCTTATATAGGTGGTGTTGATGATAAGGTTCCTTTTAAAAATTCACGATTATAGGAATTGGTAGAGTAGTATCGGCCGCCAGAAGTAAACAATGCATGACCACATACATACTTTTCAGTATAGGCTCTCATACGTGTTCTCTCAAGGGCTAAAGAAAAATGTTAACAATTCAACAAAACTACTTCGTATGATAACTTGAGGCCTCGAGATGTCATCATTAATAAACTCGTATTTAGAAGCAACTCTAAATCAATAAAACAGAGCAGCTATCTCGCTCCTAAAGACAGGAAGAACCTTATGCAAACTAACTTTATCATCGAGATTAAAGCCGTATATTTAACTAAGTACACGTTACGATTCATCCTAATAGAACCTATCTATTATTTATCAATACCGGCTGGTTCAAAATTAAGTTATCGTTTTGAACTAATTCTAATAAAAAAGTTGTTAAATTCTTAAGTTATGTAACAACAAATGACTCTAACAATTCATTATTGATGTTCGATTTTTAAATGGAACAAACCACTACGAGCTTACGACCGTTTTCTAATGTTATTTCGAAGGCTGGCTTAGTGTGATCACTTTACGTTAACAACGTTCGCCATTAGGTGGTAATGTTTGAGTCTCCGAAACTCCTAATCATGAGAATTCTCGACATGTTCAACATGTCGAAAAATCTCATGTATGCAACAAATAGATATTTAATAATAATTAATGAAATATAGAGATAAAAGTTGGAAATTATTGAGAACAAGAGAGCAACCAAATTTAAAGACTGCGACTGCTATCATGTATTTGGCGCCAGGATATGAATATATCAATTTTTGTTAATGTCTCATCTTTATCACCTATTGGCTTTGTTGGTGCACAACGTTCTAATTATGTCTAGATTCTTGTGACCATTTTTCAGGACTAGATCTTAAAGAATATGTATCAACTAATGACTAGAGTTAGAACAATTCATTTTAAGTTTCTGAAAAACCTGCACATGTTTAATGTTACGACACCCCTAAAAAAATTACATCTGAAAAAGAAATAAATAGCACTCTTCTATACATAGGTGTGAGTATAGTAGGGGGAACTTAATTCTTGAAGCATTTCTACCGGTTTAGATCAATCTGAGACAGGATTCCAACCCCAAAGAGAATTATTTTCAAGTGAAGGCATCGAAAATTTCTGACCCTACCGGGAATCGAACCTGGGAACTCTTGTACCCCTTTTAGAAGTAACAAAATTTTGTATGGAGACGTGTATAGACCCCCCCCTACAGAAAACTTCGGAAAGCTCCGTACCCCTATATAAGGGTACTGATGAGAAGTCGACGACTATGGCAATAGGCTCCCGATGTCGGTAATAAAGTAAAGAAAAACGTATGTACTCGTATGAAGATGAACCAGTACAATCACGGTGTCGTCCATTAATCACGATATCTCCAAAGCAGAGGGGTGGGGAGGTTCGGACATAATTACAAAATATCACAGTGGGGTAGGGGGTTCGTGAGAATATCACGTGTACATAATTTTCTCATTCAGTGTGCGATTTTGAAATAAAAACTTACACGGCCTAGTAGATAATAATCCAATCCAAACTCCCTTAAGACCCCACTTAGGGACATAGGGAGGCAACAAGAGCTCTCCATTGCGCTCGATCTTGCGCAATGGAGATAATAATATAATGTGTAAATTTATTCATATTTACTTACAGCTTATCAAATCTAAATACATGTTTTTATATGAGGATTTAACGTTTTTATTAATTTCCGTGATCTCCTCCAGATCCGTCCAGAAGAAAAAATTTCTCAAAGAAATAATGAAGACTTTTAAAAATAACACTTTATTTCAACAATTAATATTTAACGATAATTATGAACAAAAAACACAAGAGCTGCATAAAAAGAATTTATATTAGGGGGTTACGTTTTCTCGAATCTCGCCACGCATCACTAGAAGGGGGGTAATTTATAAAATCACGTGATTAATGAACGAGAAAAAAAAAATAGGACTAAGACCGACGTTTCACATGGTATGCGAAATCACAATATACTTACACCTATTATTGGGAAGAATCATGCACCCGAATAAGTAGGTTCAATAATACATTTATAAAAAAATTTGAATATTCCAATGTTCCTCGTCATTTATTAATAAAACAAATTTTCAGGCCACCGGATACAAAGGCTGAAACAGAAATAAACAATCTATTTGGAATGCAATAAAACGAAGACTCTTTGAATGACGCAGTACCTTTAGGGAAGTAGTTCATCTTCCGATAAAGAACACGGCAGCAACCGAAATGATTGCCTTTCTAGTTTTTTTGGTAAGAATATTAAGTTTCAAACTATTTATACTTTAGTAAATGACAGTTTAATTTAACTGATTTTTTTGTTAAGGTCTTAATCAAAGAAGGCTTCACACTTTGCAACCAATGCAGTGCGTTCAACGTGATGTGCGTGTCCAGTAATCAGTACCAATACTGCATCAGTTCATCTGGTAAACAATTGATTTTTAATAAAACTTCCTTTTTGATCCCATTCAGGGATACACTGATCAAAAAGACCCAGTGATATTGATCTCGTCCTGCACCAGTTTGCGATTTGTTACTTCTTCTTTTTCTTTTTAATGTGGCAATCTATTATTATTATTTTTAATTTTTCATCTAAAACCTTTAATATTCCCCCCTTCAAAAATGCCAAATTTATTCGAAGATGGGAAGGAACACAACTCTTCGATATAAATAATCATTGATTTTCAAAGGCTCAACTCTATTTACAATAATTGATCATGTTGTGTCAAGGGCTTATTATTTCTCAACTCAATTTTTTTAACATACGAATATTTACATATTTATCCACATACCCCATTAATGGCTGTAATCAAAAGTTGCACTTCATTCCTCACTGTTTTCATCAGACGAACACGTTAACGCACAATTGAGTGTTAACTTGATGTTTCCTCTCTCGTCCCTTATTCCTTTCCCTCACCCTTAGCCTACATCCTTTTACCTTAGCATAGCCTACGTAAACAATTACCTATGTTTTTCTGTTGTTCGTATTTTACTTCTCACCTACTGGCTATGTATTTTTTTTGTATCATCACTGTTTGTACATATATTATTTGTTGCAGGCGCTGCTCTCGGACAACCTTATACATGTCCCCGAGGATACGTTTGTTCAGTGCTGTTGGCCAACACGTCTGTCCCTTGCATAGCTGGCCCTAGGCCCGATTGCACTTGTGGCGTTTGTAATAATTTCGGCTACACTTGTGTGAGCGAGAGAGAATTGCGACTCTGTTTTGGTAATGTCAAACTTTAATAAAATAGGAGTGAAAACTCAAGTTTTTGATCTGTAAAAAATGTAACAATGTTTGACTACAGATGGAAGGAATCCAAGCGGCCCGGTTATACCCTGTCCAAGTGGTTTCACGTGCGATTACTTGTCTAATTCTGGAAGCTTTTGCGCTCTGGATGGTGAATCCACATGCTCCAACACAGACTTTTCAGCAGTATCGTCCACCTTAACCTCTTCCACAGTAGGGAACACCACCACCAGACCTATGTGCAGTGGACCTGCCAGATATCCAATGCCCAACACCAATTGCACGTGAGTAAACTGTGAATCCTTTAGATACTTACTCCCATTCAACCTGTAAGTAATAAGATTTGAGAGTGCCTGATAATGGGTTACTTGTGTTGTGTTAAATGTGTTGAGTGGTCATTTAATTTTTCAACAATCAAAAACTTTGTTCACTTTATGTAAATATTTCTGTAGACATACTGCTTGATAATCTTGTTTGAACCATAAAACACAGAGGGCCATCAAATTGTTGAAATACATTTCCAAGCGCTGTTTTCCAGAAAACCATAAATTTGGCATACCGATTCCAATATTAAATTTTTTAATTGATGCAGATTTCTTTTCTTAGTATGAGTTTCCGTTTATTGAATATCAAAACGATCATCGAAAGAATTTTCATACAAAATGATCGTCGTTTGTTTTTATAGAACACTCTATTTTCACGCTATAAAGCTCTTATTTCACGCTATTAAGCTCTTATTTCACGCTATTAAGCTCTTATTTTCACGCTATTAAGCTCTTATTTCACGCTATTAAGCTCTTATTAAACTCGTACTATCACCACAAGTGTATTACGCTCACAAAAATATGAGTAACACCCCCCTAAATTCAGACCACCATGAGCACAACACCAGACATAGGAATTTCATAAGGCCTATAGAACACAGATTATCCAAAATGTCAAAAAGCTTTGTATGTATGAGCGTGCGCCTCCATAACAAGCGTCCAGATAAACTTCGATCTCTTGAGATGCCAAATTTCCGGAGAGAGGTGAAGAAGTACCTTGTTGAAAATATAATTTTATTCTACCGACGAAATGCTAAACTAATAATTTTGAGACTGCTATCTATTTTAATTCTTTATCTGTTGGTTTTGTCTGACTTGGTTCTGATGGTGGTAGGTTATTGTTTTTTGTTGCTGTTTACGTTATGTCGTGTGGTTGATGAAATTGACTTTTTTATTATTTTAGGGTGACAGGATTTGGGTTTTGACTTTGTCTTTTGTCACTATCTGCAAACAATTGTAGTAAATATACTCAAATGATTTTTTTTATTTCTTGTTGTTATAAGTGCTTTGTTTCATTGTCACTTAAAGAGAGACAGATTTATGTATGATATTCATTGATTTTTTTTTCTTTATCAGTAATTGTGACGAAATACTAATAGGGCTCTTGACTCCCTTTTAGTATTGATTAGATAAATATTTATATATAATTTTGTAACTGTTTTTTTTTCTGTGTGTAAACTTCTTTATTTGTAATTGTGATATTAACCCAAGTGTCTCGAAAGAGACCCATGGGGGAAAAGAAATAAAAAATAAATAAAAATTATCTTGACAAGTTTCTTAAGCACACATCCTACATAATAAAAGGAGGAAAAGATACTTCTTAAGTTCAGTGTGCTTGCTGAACTTAAGAAGTTTCTTTTCCTCCTTTTTTCTAGTTTTGTATGCAAACAACTTGTCACAATATATTTTTTTTTGTAAAAAAAATAAAGTAGGTAGGTATATTAATTCATAATATATTATATACATTTAATTTTATTCCACATATATATTATTTTTAAGGTCGTATTATCTCTGTGTCTACAACTTGGTAAGTTGGGCGCCCGTCAGATATAATTGCACATCTGGATCCCTCTACAATCCTTCCACACAGCGATGTTCAAGAGATTACAAGTGCACCGAATAATGGATGATTAAAAAAATATTACATAATACATACATGTAAATAATAATTATTAGAGATGCCGGATATTCGGCCAACTAAGCAGCCGAATACCGGATAACCGGCCGCCGGATATCCGGCGTATGTATATGATTAATCATAAAAATGCGTCCATATAGGATCATTGGGTTCATTGTAGAAAAAAACCATCAACCGCATTAGTTAGTGTGGTGTGATAATATTTTTTTCCTATAATTAGCGTGTTTAGATTTTTAACTTTTACCCTCAGAACCAAGGTAGTAGCCAAAATACCATTATTGCAGAGGTTCCTAATCTGTTTAGGTTTATGGCTCCCTTTATATGCAATCCAATCCAAACTCCCTTTACGCTCCACAGGAGCATAATGAGGAAACAAGACTCCCCATTGCGCTCGATCTTGCGCAATGTTTATGACCTCCTCACATACCATGTCCAGATTCTTCTGCTCGGCTTCGAAGGAGCGGAACACGAGGAAGACCCTCTCAATATGAGAGGGTCTTCCTTGTCTTCGGGACCCTGATGGGAGGAAGAACAGCGTTCCCCTTAAAATATCAGTGTTTTTTTTTTAATTTATAAAATTCGCTGAATGCTAAAGAAGTCTTTAGTAGAGCCCGGGCAGTGCGTGAATTACTGTGGGTACAACGCATGAATCACGCTTACGCAGGCGGCATAATATACCTACCAATGGGACTGACTCCGTTGCCGGAACGTTAATGTTCCAAAAATCGCGAAATCTATCTGCATCTTCCAGCAGAATGATATATATGTAGGGATTGCAATCCGGAAAAACGGATCCGGTATTCCGGCGGATCCGGCATCAATATGCTCATATCGGATCCGGCACAAATTGACGGATCCGGAGATCGGATCCGGTTTATCATTTTTAGGGATTTTTCGACACAGACCGGACTCGAATCCGTATCCCTAGCAATTCCACAGGTTTGTTGTAGGTACCCATAAAGGTAATAAGATAAGAGGAGGCAAATCCGTCACACTGAGCGCAGTGTAATGCTGTTTTTGCCTCCCTGTGCCCAAAGTGGGGTTAAGTAGTGTTGACTGATCCTATTGATAGCATTGACAATCCAATGAAAAGTTATCTCGTAGAAAAATGGCGTGAGCATGAAGCAATAATTAGCCAACAAAAAATATATTAACCTATTTAAAAGCAAAACTATTATGATCTGGTATACATTTGATTGTGTGTGCAATTATATTCAAGGATAAAACTGAAATAATTTCTCAAACATATTTTATTCTCGATAGGTATAGGAGTGTCTCTGAATATTTCCGGTTATAGGTATTACTTCTAGGACGCGGATGTCTAACTGCACATCCATCTCTTTAGTGCTCGTCCAAGGGTATTTTGGTTGTTGTGATTTCATCCTCTACCAGAATCACCGGATCCGTTTTGTTGACGTGATCATTCCAGTTACGCCTTCTATTGCTTTGCTACCCCATTGCCTGCCGTTCTCGATATCGCAGAACCTCCGAATTCGGAGTTTCTAACTCTACCTCGAATGGTTTATTCCACAATGGGTTGGAGAGTTTTCGAGAATCTTTCTTTATCGTGGTGTCGGTTCTCTGAGAATCTTTCTTTTCAAATCATAATCAATCAAGCAGGTTAAAATAAATATTTTCGTTAAATTTGAATTTGACTTTCATAATACGTAATCTAATTTGTAATTTTTTTCTTTTGAAACTATTTTTTTTTATAGTTTTTACCATTTGAAAGTAGTCATGCACTTATAAAATTACTTTTGTATATGTGCTGTTTTATTTTTAGCCTTCATTATATATTGTTAAAAATGTCAATTAATCAAGGTTATTTTAATCCGGTCGGATCCGATCGGATCCGGCTGGATTGACGAAAATCCGGTTGGATCCGGCCGGATTCAAAATGAGACCGGATTGCAATCCCTATATATATGACGAAACGTATTTATTTAAACTTTCCTTATTTACGGAGACAATCGAAGCCGCTTACTACCTCTATATAAAGAAATAAGTATCCATTCTCCATAATTTACCCTTACTGCATTATGTTTGCTAATCAATTTTCTAAGTTGTAGAATTTTTCTTGTGATTACGAGGTGTATTTCTAAAGTTATTCTTACTAAATAAATCAATTAGTTATCCAAACATAAGCTTTTTTAACTATCCGGTATCCGGTCGGATAGGTGCTAGTTATCCGGTATTCGGCCGGATAGCATTTAAGCAGCCGGATAGGCCGGATAGCGGATAGTCGCCGGATATCCGTTTCATCTCTAATAATTATTATTCCAACTGGGTATTTTGATGTACGTAAATAATAAATATACGATACCTATTGATAAGTATATATATATTCAGAACTTAAGCTATTAATTTTGATACAAGTTAAATTATAATCAACAACTTTCAATGTGTTTACCTAACATAAAGACTAAACATATATAATAACATGTAAGTAGGTGCCAAGCGTGAGCTATAAAGCATGCATCTTTTATAAGTATTTGAGATTTTCTGAGGAACACGAAATGATCAGAGAAATTAAGGCGATATTGATATGAGCAGTGAGGGCAAGAAAACGTTCCAATACATATGATGTACATTGTTTAATATAGGTATCCAATCCAATCCAAACTCCCTTTAGACCCCACTTAGGGGCATACGGAGGCAACCAGAGCTCTCCCTTGCGCTCGATCTTGCGCAACGTTAATTACATCCTTCCACACCATGTCCAGATTCCTCAGCTCTGCCTCGAAGGAGCGGAACACAGTAGGTATGAGAGGGTCTTCCTCGTCTCCGGGACCCTGATGGGCAGGAAGAACAGCGCTCTCCTCGGCCAACTGTCATTCGGCATCCTTAACACATGTCCCAGCCATGTCCATCTCCTCCACATAATAGTAGAGGTGATGGGCTCACGCTGGGTGCGCCGGCGTATAGCGTCGTTCGTGATGCGGTGGTACCATCTTATACCCAAAATTCTCCTGAGGCACTTCGTTTCGAATGCAGATACTTTTTGTGCCTGGGCCAGAGTCAGGTGCCAGGACTCACACCCATACAGGAGAATGGGCAACACACACGCATCAAACAGTTTACATTTCGTCTCGACACTAAACGCCGACGCCTTCCATATCTTGGTCATGTTGTTGAAGGCGCCACTTGCCATACCGATACGTATCGGGAGCTCAGCCCCGAGGTCACCAGTGGTGGTAATGGTTGCTCCCAGGTACTTAAATTTATCCACCCGGGAGACCTGGTGACCATCGATGGTTATCGGTAGCTGTTTATCGGGGCAGGCATTATTCGCCATGAGCTCCGTTTTACTGGCAATTACTCGAAGGCCAAGGCGTGCTGTTTCGTCGCAGAGTCTTGAGTCACTGCGCTGTAATTCCTCCACTGTCGTACTGAACAACGCTAGGTCGTCCGCGTACTCCAGATCGCACAATTCGCCCATTAGACCATCTCTCTGTGTTATCGGTATACCTCTTGCTCCTTGCATTGACTTTCTCAACAGGAAGTCCATGACAATTATGAATATAAAAGGAGCTAGTACGCAGCCCTGTCTGACTCCCGTGGTGATCCTAAAAGCTTCAGTAGGACCACCTGGCATTTTCACGCTACACTCGGAGTCTTCTTACAGGGACTGCACCATTTTAACTATCTTCGGAGGTATACCGTACAGAGCTAAAATTTTCCATATCGATGGTCTATGTGGGCTGTCGAAGGCCTTTTCAAAATCTATAAAGCAACAAGCGACTGGAGAGTTAAACTCCTTGCACTGCTGAAAGATGCCCCTTTTTAATTATATAACTATAAATTCGATGTCTTTTAAATGTTAATAAAAAGTCATTTTACCTATGTGTTTTAATTGCTATGACCTATACCTATATGACGATGTCAAATCACAAGCCGACAAAGAACCCGCAATAATAATATAACACTATACAAAGGTGTCAGTATAGCCGGCGGAACTTATTGCCTGAAGCAATTTTTTCCAGTCAACCGGTCCCGTCCAATCTGAGACAGGCCAACCCCGGGTAGAAATGGGTTCGATCCCATCAGGTGCCGACCATCTTCCTCTTTCACAACACAAGCTTTAAGTAGCTTACTGTGAAAGAGTCAAAGAGTGTATTTGTGTTTACTTTGAGTGAGCACAGATCCATTTGTATATAAAAAAAATGAAAAAAATTCAAGTGAAAAAACACACAGAAAAACTCTGACCCGACCGGGAATCAAACCCGAGACACGCCAGTACAACTAGGCTACCGAGGTCGGTAATAATCGGCTGTCTTTGAAAAACTGTCTGGAACAATAAAGAGAAAGTAAAACCACGATATTATAATACCTCTGGAGGGGTCGTTGTGACGCGGGAAAGTCGCTGGCACCACGCGATTAAGTGGTGCAGTATAAAACAGAACCCAAACAAAATACAAGAAAAATAATATAATAGGTACCTCTATTAGACCTTCGAAGCTAGCGATACCTATACCATCAGGACGAAGGCCTAGTCCGATACACAGAATTGCGAATTGCTCTATATAGAGAGGGTTACTCTCTACTCTAGACAGAATTCAGAATGAGAAAATTTATAATTTGGTCTATATACCTATCCTATAAATAAATGTGATTTGGTTTGTAATATTGTTGAAATACATAATAAGAATGTGATGTCTTGTAAGTTGTAAATATATATTATAATAAATAAACTACTGTACAAAGTGACAGTATAGCCGATTGAATCTATTGCGATAGTGATTGCGAAGTGAAATAGGCCAACCCTTGATTTCAAGTTAACTAAAACTTCTGAGAAAATTCTGACCCGACCAGGAATCGAAAACGGGATATCTTGAACAAAAGTTAGTTATATCACTAGGCTACCGAAGTCAGTATAGTATGTAAGTAAATTAAATCTAGTCTAATCTGCATAATTGTAATTTTATACCTAACGTTCTGTATTTGAATTGCTGTTATTTAGCTCTTTCAGAATTTTGTACACAATACATACATAATATAATTATTATTATTATCGTCAGTCTGAATAGTTTCCATAGTAAAATAATCTGTTGAACAGAGACATCTTACGAATAACCGACAAAGTATTTTATTAGGCTTCTACCGCAGTCAACATGCGAAGCCAAATTGTTAGAAGTCCCTACCCAGCTCTTGTAAACATTGGTTTGTATCTTGGCTAGAAATAATATGTAAATAATTCGGCGGTACCTTCCAGTTGGTACATATATTACCGTTTTCCGGTTTTCCATTCAATCACGGATGATTGCCTGCCTTCAAATAAATACAAAATAATATGCTCATTCAAATCAAATCAAAACTCCCTTTGAACTCCACTCAGGAGCATAGGGAGGCAACAAGAGCTCTCCATTGCGCTCGCAATGCTTTTTTTTTTTACTTTACAAACACACAGTTATTACAGAGACATATAGTATAACAAAACCTAAAATCATATCATAAACCAGTCAAGTTTGCAAATTTATACATGAACAATATATCGTCAACACTATTTTATTTTATTTAAATGCAACTGAAAGAGAAAAAGTAGAAATAAAAGGATAAAGGGATAAAAGTGGGGGGGAGGGGGTGCTCCTATGATATTAAGTGAAGGATAAGATGGAAATATGTCACATGCGAGGTTCTTCATATTCATGTATCAGATTGACCAGAACCATGTAGAGAGCGAGAAATAGTATTTTTAAATTCCAGCAGTGACAGCTGAAAAATGTCGACATCCCTGAAAAACGAATCATAGTTTGCGCAGACTCTGGGGAAAAATGAGTACTGTATATAGTTTGTGTTACAGAGAGGAATTTGAAAGGTTCTGTGTACCCTTGTAGGGCGTGATGGACAGTTGAAGTTAACATTCAAAAGAAGTTCACTGCAGTGAACTGCATATTGTTTATAATTTTATAGAGAAATACCATATCAAATTTGGTACGCCTGTTTTCCAGTGAGTCTATTTTATGATATCGCGCAGATTGTGTATAGTTTTCGAATGATTGTTTGCATCTATAGTCCAAGTGCTTTAAGAACTTATTCTGAACCTTCTCAATTCTACTTATATATGTTACGTACTGTGGGTTCCATATCACAGATGCAAATTCCAGACAACTTCTAACGTACGTGAAATATAAAAGCTTTAATGTGTTCACATTTTTAAATGGTTTTGATACTCTCAGTATAAAACCAAGCTGTCTAAACGCTTGATCCACGATATTGTCAACATGTGTTTTCAGAGACAATTTGTGACCAAGAGTAACTCCAAGATCCCTTACTTCGTGACACCTCTTGAGAGTTGTTCCGTCAAGTTTATAATTCAGAAGTATTGGGTTTTTACTTCTTGAGAATGTGATAATTTGGCATTTAGATATGTTTAGGAAGAGCTGGTTTACAGAACAGTAATGAAAAAAGTTGTCAAGATCAGCCTGAAGGTTCTGTGTATGCTCCAGGCAAGATATTTTTTTATAGATTTTAGTTTCGTCAGCATAAATAAGGAAATTTGAGGATTTAAAACAATGTTGAACATCATCTACTATATAAATTAAAGTCGGGTTAGTGCGAACACTTATAACTCGAGATTGGCACAACAGATTTTTCTGATGTTTGATTTAATGGATTCTTCTCCACTCCGGATAACAGAATAACTAATAAAAAGTAAAAAAATGGATAAGAAATGATGTAAAATACAATATTTAATCTTCAAATTTGTTATCGTGAGTAACGTTGTAGAACATTTTAAAATAATTTTAAAAAAGAAAAACTTTGTATGTTCTACTTTTTATTTTGAATATATAAGGTTAAAACGTTTTCGGACTACCGTCCATCATCAGTAACCTAAACTATACTAAACTAAAAACTAAGAGGATAGGTTGCTTTCTATGTTTCGAGAAGGAGGGGGATTGGGCGGGGGTGCTATTAACAGTTTAACTAGTGGGGATGTTACGGGCGGTATTTGAATATTCAGGAGGTTATTATTATTGTTATTATGTATGTGCATTGTCTCTAAAATATCTAATTTTCTACCTTTATCACTTATATTTAAAATCTTAAAACTACTTAAATCAAATCGGTGTCCGTGATCTCTTGCGTGGTCTGCCATGTCCGAATTCATTGAAAAGTTTTTTATTGCTTTTAAGTGTTCATCCGCTCTTACTTTAATCTTTCTTCCAGATTGTCCAATGTAGAAGGCATCACAGTCATTACAATTTATTTTGTAGGCTCCACTATTGTCTAATGCATCTATTTTCGATTTATTATTAAAAATGTACTTTTTTATATTGTTATTTGTATAGAAGGCCGGTTTGAAATCTATTTGTTTGCACTTATTTAATATGTTACACGTATTCTTATTCACAAATAATATTTTTCTCCACTTTTTAGCTTCTTCTCTAGGTGGTTTGAGAAATAGATATTTATACATCTTTAGTTGGTTTGTTTTTTTCTTTAGGATCTTATGAATGTAATTGTCATCGTATCCATTGTTTTTAGCGATAGTCTTAATTATCCTTAGTTCTTTATCATAATTATTCTTAGTCAACGGTATTGAGATTAATCTGTGAACCATGGAATGGAATGCAGCCATTTTATGTTGTATGGGATGATGAGAGTCTGCGGGAATGATATTATCAGAATATGTGTCTTTTCTAAAAATTTCAAATATGAATTGGTTGTTTTCTATCTGTATGCGGATGTCTAAGAAATTGATGTAGTTGTTCTCGCCTATTTCGTGAGTGAATTTAATTTTGTCGTGTTGTGAATTGAAAATATTCAATAACACATTAAGTTGTCTTTTTGTTCCTTTAAAGACGAAAAATATGTCGTCTACATATCTATTGTAACAATGTATTTTGTTAACTAACGTGTTGGATGATGATTCTAATATTTGTCGTTCAAATTGATCCATAAATATGTCCGCGAGAATAGGGGACAAGGGGTTTCCCATAGGTAGGCCATTTGTTTGCTCATAGAATGAATCTTGGAAACAAAAATAATTTTGTTCGATGCACGTGTTTACAAGTTGTAGGATGTCTTCATTCAGGACACTGTCATCACATTTATTACTCAGCATTGTTTTCAAGCTTGTTATTGCCTCTTCTACTGGGATATTCGTAAACAGGCTCTTAACATCAAAGGAAACTAGCAAGCCGTTCTCAGGTGGTGTTTGTTTACATAAGTTGTTACAAAACTCAATGGAATTTTTTACGGAATATTTGGGTTTAAATCCTGTTGCTTTTATTATGAGGTTGTTTACATACTTAGCTAATAGATATGAAGGCGCGTTAATATACGATACAATTGGTCTCATTGGATTGTTCTCCTTGTGAATTTTTGACAGGCCATAAAGTTGGGGCGACTTGGGGTTCATTGTTATCAATTTCTTTGCGATGCTCTTACAATAGATAAGAGTCCAGTCAGACAGTGTCCTGAATGAAGACATCCTACAACTTGTAAACACGTGCATCGAACAAAATTATTTTTGTTTCCAAGATTCATTCTATGAGCAAACAAATGGCCTACCTATGGGAAACCCCTTGTCCCCTATTCTCGCGGACATATTTATGGATCAATTTGAACGACAAATATTAGAATCATCATCCAACACGTTAGTTAACAAAATACATTGTTACAATAGATATGTAGACGACATATTTTTCGTCTTTAAAGGAACAAAAAGACAACTTAATGTGTTATTGAATATTTTCAATTCACAACACGACAAAATTAAATTCACTCACGAAATAGGCGAGAACAACTACATCAATTTCTTAGACATCCGCATACAGATAGAAAACAACCAATTCATATTTGAAATTTTTAGAAAAGACACATATTCTGATAATATCATTCCCGCAGACTCTCATCATCCCATACAACATAAAATGGCTGCATTCCATTCCATGGTTCACAGATTAATCTCAATACCGTTGACTAAGAATAATTATGATAAAGAACTAAGGATAATTAAGACTATCGCTAAAAACAATGGATACGATGACAATTACATTCATAAGATCCTAAAGAAAAAAACAAACCAACTAAAGATGTATAAATATCTATTTCTCAAACCACCTAGAGAAGAAGCTAAAAAGTGGAGAAAAATATTATTTGTGAATAAGAATACGTGTAACATATTAAATAAGTGCAAACAAATAGATTTCAAACCGGCCTTCTATACAAATAACAATATAAAAAAGTACATTTTTAATAATAAATCGAAAATAGATGCATTAGACAATAGTGGAGCCTACAAAATAAATTGTAATGACTGTGATGTCTTCTACATTGGACAATCTGGAAGAAAGATTAAAGTAAGAGCGGATGAACACTTAAAAGCAATAAAAAAACTTTTCAATGAATTCGGACATGGCAGACCACGCAAGAGATCACGGACACCGATTTGATTTAAGTAGTTTTAAGATTTTAAATATAAGTGATAAAGGTAGAAAATTAGATATTTTAGAGACAATGCACATACATAATAACAATAATAATAACCTCCTGAATATTCAAATCCCGCCCGTAACATCCCCACTAGTTAAACTGTTAATAGCACCCCCGCCCAATCCCCCTCCTTCTCGAAACATAGAAAGCAACCTATCCTCTTAGTTTTTAGTTTAGTATAGTTTAGGTTACTGATGATGGACGGTAGTCCGAAAACGTTTTAACCTTATATATTCAAAATAAAAAGTAGAACATACAAAGTTTTTCTTTTTTAAAATTACAATATTTAAGTTTGTATGGAAAGGTTACTGGGATGCGCCCACGACATCGCGGGTAGTTCACTATCATTCTCGCATACGCTCTTTCAGTAGCCCATCCCACTTACTCCACCGCACCGTTTCGATAGTTTTAGACATTTTTCATACAAAGTCAATAATATTATCGGGCATATTCGTGATGGTAATAGGCGAGGTAGGGTGTGTGCGCGAGCGCATTTTTCTCAAGTTGTTCCTGCCAGAGCTTTGAATACGAATGAAATAGGGATGTTTCAGAAATAGTTTAATGTTATTATTTTATTAGCTTATCTAATCGAATTAATTTTGTATTGTTTAACGGGGGCGCAGTGCACATCATGTACATACATTAACGGGCCACTTCGGGCTAGAACCACAGGACAATGTCTGTCGGGAAAGCTAGTCAATATATAAAATAAAGAGAATGGGACCCAGATGCGATCCCTGTGGCACACCCGACAGACAATCTCGGAACTGTGGTAGCCACCGCCTGGAGTCTGTTTTTTATGTATGATGATAGCCACCGCAGGAGACTGCCGTGCACACCGTACCTCCCAAGCTTATGAATGAGAATATCATGATTTATTTTTGCTTTTATGATCTCCTCCCACACCATGTCCAACTGCCTCAGCTCTGCCTTGAAGGAACGGAACACGGTATGAGAGGATCTTCCACGTCTTCGAGACCCCGATGGGAGGAAAAACAGCTCATTCAAAATTATGATCAAATTGTATTTGTTGAATTTTTCGAATTCAAGTAGCTACCTATAAAAAATAAAATCGGTCTCTAACGACAGAGAGTCGAGATTTCTTCGCACAATGACGGAGAAGTTATTCTTGAGAAGAAGTTGGAATAAATGCTATTGAAATGATATCCTGATTGATAAGGTCAGTCTTTTTCCACATATCCTGATCATAAATTTGTTTGGTCTTAGGAGAAACTGATGGATTATAATGTACCTATATTTTTGGCCAAACCATCCCCCTTCCCCTTGGGGATGAAATGCCAAAAACGAGAAAAAAAATAAACTACATTTCTGTGTTTTTGTTACTCTCAAGGTCGAATAGAAAGGTACCGACTAAGCCTCCCGCACATTGCAAATAAGCTTAGAGGCAGCGATGCACAAACCGCGGCCCGCGAGCCGCATACGGCCAGCCGTCAGTTTGTCTGCGGCCCGCCGGCGAATTAAAATATTGAAAAATCAAAAGAATATTTAAAATATTATACTTGAGTAGATAATATTGTACGTTTACCTACGCCGCCGGGAAGACGCAAGAGTCTGTCATGTGTTTTTGGATTGTTTTGTGATGTTAATTGATGTTCTGTGTGACATTTGAAATTATTTAATTATCCATTATCTTTGAAATTATTTAACTATCCGACATCTATAATTGGTTGGTTGGAAGAAATGGCCCTAGGCAATAAGCCCACCAATTTTGGTTAATTATGTTTATTTTTACCCAATAAAGTGTAATATTATCTATATAATATTTGTCTTGAACACTGCCTGACTGACTGACTGATGTCATTAAAGCCGCTAGATGGCGCGCCACTCGCAACTAAAGACAAATTTTGTTCTATATACTAATATACGGCTGACAGCTGACAGTAACATAATAATATTTTTATTATGCCTGGTGGCTGAGCACTTTTTTTAAAGGTCTTGACGTAGAGAAAAACAATTTTTTGGGTTATTAAAAAACTCACATGCGAAGTCAGCCATAAGAAAGCAAATTGTACCAAATTAGGAAACTTTTACGCACAGCGGGACTTCATAGTGAAGAAAAGCCTTGCTAATGCCATGAGTGCAATAAAAAGTTTGCGGTTTCAAGTAATTTAAAGCATGACATGCGAACTCATATCGGAGAAAAGCCATACGAATGCAATAAAAAGTTCAATCAATCAAATAATTTAAACAACCAATGACATGCTAAAAGCTATTTGAATGGTAAGTTTGCAATAAAAAGTTTAATTTCATTTTTAAGTTTGCATAAATAGTTCAATCAACCGTGTGCTGTAAAGTATCACTTGCGAATTCGGCCAAAAAATTGACAAATCAGGAAACTTTTACGCACAGCCGGACTTCGCTTTACTAATGCAATGTGTGCAATAAAAAGTTTTGAAACTCATAGCGGAGAAAAGCCATACGAATGCAACCATTGCGATAAAAAGTTTAATCAATCAAATGATAAAAGCCATTTAAACGCATATTTTGTTAGAAAAAGTTCAAAATTTGTTTAAAGTCTGACATATGAATTCAGCCAAAAGTAAGCATAGTTTGTATGAAAAAGTTTACCAAATCAGTACTTTAACTCACAGACGCGATTTCATTGCCAAGAAAACCCTTGCTAATGCAATGTGTGTTATAAAAAGTTTTTTTTTGCATTTTTAAATAGTTATATTATCATGAATAGTTATAATGTATCATCGAGTGCTTTACAGTCACACAAATGAATTCGGCCATAAGAAAACAAAGTTTCCATGAAAAAATTTACCAAATCACGAATCTTTAATCCACACACAACGAGATCATAGCGGAGAAAAACCATACGAATGTCATGTTTTCAATAAAAAGTTTACACACCTAGAGTAATTTTTTAAAGATTTTCATGTGAATTCATAACGTTGAAAAGCCATACATATGTAAAGTTTGTTATAAAAAGTTCACGTTGTTTTTTGAGTTTTCATGAAGAATTCAATTAATCAAGTGCTTTAAAGTCCGACATATGAATTCGGCGATAAGAAAACAAAGTTTCCATGAAAAAGTTTACCAAATCACGAATCTTTAATCCACAAACACGAGATCATAGCGGAGAAAAACCATACGAATGTCATGTTTTCAATAAAAAGTTTACACACCTAGAGTAATTTTTTAAAGATTTTCATGTGAATTCATAACGTTGAAAAGCCATACATATGTAAAGTTTGTTATAAAAAGTTCACGTTGTTTTTTGAGTTTTCATGAAGAATTCAATTAATCAAGTGCTTTAAAGTCCGACATATGAATTCGGCGATAAGAAAACAAAGTTTCCATGAAAAAGTTTACCAAATCACGAATCTTTAATCCACAAACACGAGATCATAGCGGAGAAAAACCATACGAATGTCATGTTTTCAATAAAAAGTTTACACACCTAGAGTAATTTTTTAAAGATTTTCATGTGAATTCATAACGTTGAAAAGCCATACATATGTTAAGTTTGTTATAAAAAGTTCACGTTGTTTTTTGAGTTTTCGTGAAGAATTCAATTAATCAAGTGTTTTAAAGTCTCATATAAGAATTCGGCAATACGAATGCAAAGTTTACATGAAAAAGTTTAATCAATCAAATCGGTAAATACCCACATGCCAAAAGCTATTTGAATGTACAGTTTGTAATTAAAAGTTTAAGTTGTAGGTATTTGAGTTTTCATAAAGAGTTGAATCAACCAAGTATTTTGAAGTCTCACATGTGAATGCTCACAGCTATGCTATGAGAAAGTAAAGTTTGCATAAAAAAGGCCATAGGTGGGCGCCACGGGCGCCTTTAAAAAACTAGTTATTATTATAAGTGTACCTATTGTATGTATAAATGATTCCACAAGATTTCTGTGTTTAGTGTTGTGACAGTAATATTTTCTATTTTCCTAAACAACGTTGTTTTATGTTTTTGTTCAATCATCATGTACAAAATTCAGAGTTTATTATTCTTCCAAAAGTATTAAGTAGGTAATTTGTAACATGCCATTGATTGTTGTTTCTTTTTTATTTTTTTGTAATAATTGGTATTAATGACACATGATCCCTACAAGAACGTACTGCCGTGATAATAAAAAAAATAATTACAGTGTTTGATCATAAGTATAGTAATTTGTACAAATTAAAAAATTATTGCTGTTAATTTTCCATTGATGATGGCGTGAAGTTGTAAGTCAAAATATGAGGAGTTGCGGAGCTACCCCCGAGGAAGCACAAGACAGAGCTGAGTGGCAGCGTAAAATACAACAGGCAGACCCCGCTATCAAGAAGTGTTAATTTCCCATCTAGCGGCCCGTCGCGTCGTTGACTCATAATCTTCCCCAGTGGCCCCTGTTACCTATAAGTTTGCGCACCCTTTTTTTAATAAAAAAAAAGAAAAAAAAATACTGAAGCGAAATTGAATTCGTATTAATCTCCTCCAAACTGATTTCCTGTGTGCGGGGAACCTAAAACTACTGATCCTGCATATCTTAGGCTAATAAGAAAAAAATAGAACTTGAGAGTTGAGAATAATGATGCTATTGAGATGATGAAAATGTGCGTCAAGTTGATTCGAGCTACCGTAAAAGTTCGGGCTAAACTCAAGGAAACAGTAAAATTTAAATAGACCGACCTCGGTAGACTAGTTGTACTGGCGTGGACATCAGATCACGAGGTCCCTGGTTCGATTCCCGGTTGGGTCAGAGTTTTCTAAGTGTTTTTCACTTGAAATTCTACCCGGGGTTGGCCTGTCTCAGATTGGACGGGACTGGAAAAAATTGCCTCGGGCAATAAGTTCCGCCGGCTATACTGACACACTTGTATAGAAAAGTGTTATACATTATTATTATGATAAGAAACCAAGGAATCCCTTTATTCAATTGATAATGTAAGCTATATCACGTGTATTTTGGATGTCCACTGAAGGACTCTGGACATTTATTTTCTTTTCGATAACATCAGTTTCCCTCTATGTACCTATATAGTTTATTGCTTGTAGCATGTATTTTTTTGTTGTGAAGCTTCACCCGTCTCAGTACGGAATATTCTTTATAAATTTCAAATATTGCTATACATACCTACCCCTATACTAACAGGTATGCATCTATTTATAATTTGGTTTCTGTTGATCGTGCGATTTTGCACGTAGGCCACAGGTCATGTTGCCAAATATGGATATAATTGCACTGGTGTAAGTGGGATGGATGCCTATGCATTTCACTCACTCACTTTCTCTCCACCCCTTTTTTATAATTAGTTACGACGCAGATTCTATTCCTATGTTGTCAAACTTTCGCTACTGAGTATGGGAATATGAGAGGCAGATATCTTCCATCTCTCTCACCCATAGTCACATGATCACGGGCCTGCTGACCCAAGTAAAACGACCGTTAAGTATTTTTTTCCTTTGTTTCAAAATTCATTCTTAAAACTCACCTTGTGGGAATCAGACGTATAAAATTTTAGAGTACTCCCTGATAGTTGGAGAAACTCAAACCATTTCTTACCGCGATTTCCTTAGAATCCAACCAATTATATTCATAGATACGAAAAGTGATTAATATTGTTGTTTTAAAAGAATAAGCAAACATTTTAATTGATTGTAAATTTGATACAATTACTGTTGTGAATTACGTGAAAATTCTGAACTTTTGTATATTTTCCAATTTCCTGTTACACGCAATAAACAAGTGTTTCTTAATTTATCAAACAACATCTTTGATTAAACAAATCATCATCTCCTCCTGGATCGAACTTCCAAAGACCAGAGATTCTGGAGTCCGCTCTACCAACACTAGCCGAGGCAAGTATTCATGGTTAAAAGAAGAAGAGAAGCTGAAGCAGATTCCGACTCCGTAGAAGACACGTAACAATTATGGCGCTATCCAACGTGTGAGCATCAAATCCAGAACGAGCTGATGGCAATGCGAGCAGCGTCAAGATTCGAAGACATCCAGAGGAACCTTGTCTGCGCCTCCCTTGACTCACATAGATGCCGGACAGGAAATTGGTGAGCGAAACGTAATTAATAATCCAATTCTTTTGAAAATCACTAAATAATGCAATAACACAGTGTTCTGGTGTTTAAAGTTTTTTTTTGATAATGGTGTATTAAGTTGCCTTTTTTTTTTTTTTTTTCCTTTTCTTCTCTCTTGAGTATTAGCAAGTTCTATTATCTCAATTTAAATTCTGAAATTGCTAAAATTTTGTTGTGGGCCAAGAGCCGTAAAGTTTTGCAATACCTACAGATAAATTCAGCCGACGGCAACTAGAAAAGTTTTTTTTGTGTTTTGTTGCAATTTTTCTTAAAAATTTTTATTTTTGCATTTGGGTACTCTGTTCTGCCACAATAATTCAATAACTTTCCTTGAGAAAGGGTCTTCCTCCCTTGAATGTTGGATGGGTGAGTGAGGTTGAGATAAAACTTCGATAATTTTAATAATTTTTTTTTTTTTGACTTTCTTGTGATCGAATACTCCCGACGGTGGTCAAAGTTTGAGATAGTCACACTCCGCTAGTTTTATTTCTTAATAATGTCATCCCTGGTCGATCAAGTTATTCCGCGTGTGGAGAGGGCGACATGCAAGACTCTCTCTAAAGCACTGTTGAATAGAGGAATCCAGCCTGATGTAGGTATTGAATCTCTGCGAAGGCAATGCAGACTTTTCAATTCTAACTTATTGTCTGATGTAGGTCAGCGTGACAATCACCCTTCGGGATTGTTAGGTATCCAACGCCCTGATAGCCTCTCGGAGATTAATCCACCTCGTGATAGTTTTGTACCTTCTTCTCCGCCCACTCAAGCCGTGACAATGATAAATACTAATGTTTCCAACGATTTAATTATTACACCGGTTCGCAGAAATTTAGATAGACCCAATCCTACAGTTAGCCAATCACACATCATACATTCAGTAAATTTTAGTTCATGGCCAGTTCAACATTATTCCGGTGTCGAGGATGTTAGGGATTTCTTTTTGAGATTGGAGGAAATCTCCCGAGCTCGAAATTTTCCACTGGAAAACCTAGGCCCCGCCTTGCCCGAATTTTTGGAGGGAAAAGCACTCACCTTCTACCGGACATTTTATAACAGTGTTAAAACTTGGACACAGCTTAAACAATCGTTTATCAAGCGCTTCGATTTGCCTGATGCTGAAGGCAACAGACGATTGGAAATCTTAACTGCATCACAGCAACCTTTGGAGAGTGCTAGTGATTACATTTCACGTATAACCCTTTTGAATCAGTCCTTACAGTCTCCATTGCGTATGTCAGATATCCTAAAGGCCATCAGAAAAGGATTAGATAGCAGATACGCCAGTGTATTAGTGTCCAGGCGACCGAACTCAATTGCTGAGCTAGATGAAGTTTGCACGGAGTTGGAGTGTGTTTCGGTTACAGTTCCAACCCGCTCTCCCTCTAAAGTTAAGATAGTAAGGAAAAACCCTGTTCAATCAATTTCTTCTCAACAGCCTTCTGCTCCTATGATTAAATGTTTTCACTGCGGACGTATAGGTCACATTGCTCGAAACTGTTACTCTAAGTCAGGACCCAGTGCCAATAATGTTCATTCATTTCAGTTTAGGAAACCCTTCAATCCTGTGCCACGCCAACGCTTACCTGACGTGAGTAAACCGCCTCCCCCACTTAGAAATTCAAAAAACGAACAATGAATCCTGCAATTTTCCCGAGCCCAGAGACCTCAGCTCGCGAAAGATTGTCGTGGATTCAGAGTGTTAAATTGTTCTTTTCAACATTGCAGGTCAATAAAGTTTCCGTAATAAACGAGAGAGATCGACGCCCTTATTTGCTATTTTCTATCTCTCAAATACAACTCCGAGCCTTGCTTGATACCGGATCAGCTTGTAATGTCCTGGGGGGTCAGTTATATCGGTCTTTTATCGAAATAGGGTTCCGTCCTGAATATTGTCAGCAAAATATTCGTGGGGTTGACAATAATTCCATAAGATCTATAGGTACCATAGTTTTGCCATTATGTTACAACAATAAAATTCAGCAGGTTAAATTTGTTATTGTTCCTTCCATTCCTGACCAATTCATTTTAGGGTCACCCTTTCTGGAAAAGTCAGGAATAATTCCTCGGTTGTTCCCCACCAAAACTCATGTTACGGTAGCATCCATATCTGATCAACAGTCGTCTAATGTAGAATCAGCTCCAAAATGTCTTAACTCCATAAACGATTTGACAGTGTCGCAGAGGAAAATTTTGGATGACCTGAAAAATGAATTCGAGAATATTTCTTTTGAGAAGATGGGTTTGGGTAGGACAAATGTAGTTTCTCATGTCATTAATACAGGTGATAGTTTGCCCGTTAAACAGAAATTATATCCAGCTTCCCATGTACGACGAGTTCAGATGTGTCAAGAGGTAGATAAAATGATAGCTTTAAAAATAATAGAACCTTCACGTTCCCCTTGGTTAAATTCCTGCTTCTGTGTACCAAAATCCGATGGCACAGCTAGATTCGTTCTCGATCCTAGAAGATTGAATGAGGTCACAGTCTCAGACTCTTATAGACTCCCTAATATCAACCATATGTTGGATAATCTGAGAGACACCAAGTTCTTAACCACCTTAGACTTGAGCTACGGCTTCTGGCAAATTCCTTTGAGTCCAGAAAGCAGACCTAAGACAGCCTTCTATGTAGAATCCAAAGGGATGTATCAGTTTGTTACCTGCCCGTTCGGCCTGAAAAACGTGCCCGCCGAAATGCAGAGAATTATGGATAAGCTTTTCTCCGATTTGGGACAAAGAGTATTCAGTTTCCTTGATGATGTTTTGATTTGTAGTTCAGATTTTGATTCCCATATTTCCACCTTACGAATTGTTCTCCAGCGCTTGAAAGAAGCCAACTTGACAATTAGGCTCAGTAAATCCGTGTTTTGTAAATCATCGCTTAAGTACCTCGGTCATATTATTGACAGGGAGGGAATTCATACGGACCCAGATAAGATTAGTGCTATGAAAGATTATCCTAGACCATCCACCAGTAAGGAAATCCGCTCATTTTTGGGATTAATGTCTTATTACAGGCGTTTCATTAAGGACTTTTCTAAGATTGCTTCTCCCTTGACTCGCCTCACGAGTAATAAATTTAACGGTAAAAAATTCGAATGGTCAAATGAAGCTGAACTTGCCTTCCAAGCCTTGAAACAAGCAATGATTTCCGCTCCAATCCTTAAACCACCAGACTATTCCCTTCCGTATACATTGACGTGTGATGCAAGTGGAGTTTCCTTGGGCAGCTTCTTGTCCCAGAAAGACTCTAATGGAGTAGAATATATAATTGCTTATCATTCACGTAAATTGTCCGGTCCAGAACGAAATTATAGTACCACGGAGAGAGAACTTCTCGCCATAGTAGATTCTATACAACACTTTAAAAGCTATCTAGACGGAGTACACTTTACAGTAGTCAGTGATCACGGATGTTTAAAATACCTAAACTCAATTTCTTCACCTTCTGGTAGGTTAGCCAGATGGGCTTGCCGACTTTCACAGTTTGATTTCACTTTTGTATTTAAGCGTGGCTGCGAAAATAACCTTGCCGACGGATTGAGCCGTATTCCTGTTTCTAGTCTATCTATTCCAGAACCGTTTGAAAATATTATAGACCCCTGGTATAAAAAGGTGTACAATTCTTATCTTCAAAAACCCCAATCGTTCACTAATTTTATGATAAATGATGGACACTTGTATCGTTATTCTAGGTATAAAAAAGATTCCTTGTCTAACTCTCCCACTCACCTTTGGAAATTGGTTGTCCCTGCGTGTAAGATAGAAAGTCTCATATTGGACTACCATAAGGGAAACTGTCATTCTGGAATGGAAAAAACCTACGAATTTATTTCCCGTACATACTTCTGTAAACGATTATTACCTCTTGTTAGACAGGTTGTGAATGAGTGTGAAATATGCAAGGCCTACAAGTATAATAACCAAATGCCCCATGGTCTTATGAAATACCCTAAAAAAATTGAACGTCCCATGGAAAGTATATCTATGGATTTCATAGGTCCCTTACCGCTGAGTCATAAGCGAAACCGTTACATTTTCACTGTAGTTTGTAATTTTAGTAAAATAACTTGGGCATTTCCTCTCCGAGCCGCAAATACCAGTAGTATAATTCAAATCTTAGAAGAAAGAATCTTTAAAGTCTTTGGAATCCCTCGACAGATTGTTTTAGACAACGGAAAACAGTTTGTTTCTCGACAGTTTAAAGAATTCTTACATTCCCACGGAATAAATGATCTTAGATATAACGCATATTTTCATCCCCAACATAATGTCTCCGAAAGATATAATCAGTCTCTAGTAACCTTGTTGGCAATATTAGTAGAGGAGGACCAACGCAATTGGTGTAAACATCTTCCAAAAATCTGTTCTTGTTTAAATTCTATGACTAACATTGCTACCGGATATTCTCCACATTTTTTGATGTTCGGTAGAGAGTACATTCCCCACGCCTCTTTTTATAAGCCACTACAGATAAATCATGATTCCCCGTCTGAAACATTTGATCCCTTAAAACAAAGATTGAATGACATTTC
Organism: Mystacides longicornis; assembly: GCA_963576905.1. NCBI lineage: Eukaryota > Metazoa > Arthropoda > Insecta > Trichoptera > Leptoceridae > Mystacides > Mystacides longicornis. Next base: position 19,730,765 of record OY756426.1, on the reverse strand, counting down.
CACCTTAGAAAATCTATATAATAAAGTCTCACAAACGTTAGTACAAGCTTTTAATAAAAATAAGGACCGTTATAATTTGCGTCGTAAAGACATATCCTTGTCAATTGGTCAGCTGGTATGGAGAAGATCTCATTATCTCTCAAATGCTTCGCAATATTTTTCAAAAAAATTAGCTCCTCGCTTCATTAAGTCTCAGGTTGTACGTAAAATATCAAGAACAATTTTTGAACTAAAGGATTGTGATAGTGGATCCATCGGTAGGTTCCATACGAAGGATATAATAAAGTTGTAGTTTAGGTTTTATCATATCTTGATTTATGGTTAAAGGGCTCCTGAGGACCCGTTCTCATACGTTTATTATCTTTTAACACCCTGACTAGTCTCGTACAGTCAGAATCATAAGTCAAATTGGGCTCACCCCAATACATGTGAATTTTGTTTAACAAAAAAAATTCTAATCGAAGTATATTCAGAGATCCTAAGTGTGCCTCCTGGAACCCAACCTTCTGTTGGCTATTCATTTGGGAGGAGCAGGGCGAGAATTCCAAGTATACGATCCTACTTGGCATCTCTCTTCCTTGTGGTCCAGTATGATAGCTTACTTCTTGCTTCAGGCTATCATATTGGGACAACCCACGTTTAAATACTGTTTTACCCGGTAAGAAGCATGATCTCCATTTTTATTATTTATTTTTTTTGTTGCACTAAGTGTAACTTCATTTTTTTTATTAATTAATTTTTTTTTCGTCTAACGACTTGAACTCGGTACGCCTTCTCATTAGATTACCGTGTTCCTTGTCCGAGGATGTAGGCTAAGTCATGAAAGACTTCTTTCCATTATGTGAATTCCATTAACATATCTTCTATACCACCCACATCCCTCTAGGTTGTCGAGTAATTTTTATAATTATAATTATCTCAAATAACTTGTAGAAGAATTACGTCCTAAGTTCCTTTTTTTGTGTGACTGTAGTAAATAAAAATACTTCCCAGAATATCTTAATAAATAAATGTTGTGACGTTATCCCGCTCCGCTTTTCATATTATAACTTCACATCACTAACAAAATGTGTGTTCTCTCCTTCATTAAACTGGTTTTTCACTCACTAATCGTGTTGCGTCCCCGACACACAGCACCGCCCAGAGTCGGCGAGTGAGCGAGATGGCATGTTTTGAGCCTGTGAGAGAGTGGTTCAGACATATTACACATTACGTGAACTTCCACAGTTGTTTACGAATTGCATCGCTCGCCCCGTAAAAACTTCCATGCGCACCGCTAGACCCACCTCCCGGCCCACAAAACTTCCCTGCGCCCCGCATCGCGGCTAACGAGTTTCATAGAAGCGCGTCAGAATATCGACTCTTTTCATAAATTCCCCACTAATAATTTTTTTGTCGAATACGTTTTGTTTACTGGGTCAGTGTAATTCTAGGTGTCCTATATAATTTCTAGTTTGGTATTGAGCGCGGATACTATTCTGTGTTGTTGTCTTTCGCTTCTGCGATTGTTAATTTTTTTTTTTTGAACGTTAATTGTAGTCACGATTTATCCACATGGAACTATTTTTTTTTTCTTCATGATATTACCCTAATCGTAGTAATACCTTCTATACTGTTTTGTTACACACAGGGTCAATATTAGTTATTCACTTCCTTTTTTTTTTTTGGAATGCTCAATTCACTTCTCCTTGATCTAATCGCACCCGTTAAGAAAATTTGTGCGAATCATAAACTTGGTACACTCTCAACCTTCCTAATTAATTTTTTTTTGAGAGCTGTAAATGAGCAAAGCACACTTGTGAGAATGTGTGTTGAATGAAATTTTTTTTGTACATTTCTGGTTATGCCAGGCTTGTAAATCTGTGCTATGATAAGCGCAATAATAAACTTTGGTACACTCTCAACCTTCCTATTTTTTTTTGAGAGCTGTAAATGAGCAATGCACCCTTATGATAATGTGTATTGAATAAAATTTTTTTTGGTACATTTCTGGTTATGCCAGGCTTGTAAATCTGTGCAATGATAAGCACGCTATCTGATGTAAAAATGGCATCTTTCGTCACCGCGTTGTTGGCGTAGAGCAGACATCAATTTCAATGAAATTTTTTTTTTGTGTTCCTAATTAAGGCCACAAATCTTCTTAATTATTAGTTAATATTTTAGTCGACTCATAACGTTAGTCTACTGACAATTTGTAGTTAATACTTCTCTAATAATCTTAGACAATTTTTTTTGAGTTGCAACTCGTTTTCTCTATTTAAGTATATTCTTAACTTTTCTATTCGATTGAAATGAGGACGCTCGGATCAATCTTATACAACTTTGGCATACTCAAATCTTTCTCTCTTGTCAGGAAGTAAGATAATATTTTTTTTTGCTGTTTTGGTTTATTATTGGAATTTTCCTAGTTCATTCCCCGTATTTTCCCAAACTAGGTGGCGCTCAAAACTTAGTATTGTGTCCTAATTACAGGACAATAGCTAGCATGAAGTTTGACATCTCTTCTTACTTGTCGATCCGTAATCTTTGGGCAACGGATACCTTTCTCTCATATATTTTTTTTTAAGTGAATTTCTTTCTTTGCAGGATACTCTTATGCAATTGTAAATGATATAATAATTTTTTTTTTGTACAAACACCAGAACATTTAAATTAGTTCTCTCCAAACCTTTGAGCTACAAGCTAACCTTAGGAGTGCTCTTAAACTACTCAGTGAACAGTGAACTAAATCAGTGGACATTTCTCACTTTGAGAAATGTTATGGGCATTTTAAAATCAATATTAATAATAATCTAAGTGAGCACTATCAGATATTCTTAAGAGATGTCCTTGATGAAGAGGAAATATTGTACGAAATATTTTTTTTATTTATATCTTTTTTATGTTTATGTTTAATATTCTGTCACCTTCTACTTCTTGACAGTTGGATTGTTAATTGTATTGATTAAAATTAATAATTTTTTTTGTGGAATTATTGGATTGCAGTCTCTGCTTGGAACCATTATTTAATAAATTTTTTTTTGTGTTGTTTGTCTAACCGTGTGATAGTAATTATTGATGAATAAATCTAGGAGTGAGAGGTTATGAATGAAGGCCGTTAGGGATGGATGAATAGGTAAGAAAGTGTGACAAACAATTTACCAATCTAGGTTGTACTCTTCATGAGGGTTGTCCCATACTTCCACAATCAAATTTTCTTCTCATGCCATGTTTAAATTCCTTATCTATATGTATGAAAATATAAATTTTTTTTTGTTATACCTAATTACTAAACTAGGGTATCTATCTTTGGTATACCCCTTACAACTTTGGAACTCTTGAAGTTAAATGTTCAAGGATTATTCTAAATTCCTTGATCCTACCTTATTGGATCAGTTACTCCTTAAGAGATTTTTATGTACTCAAAATCTTCTTTTTTTTTCTTTTTTTTCTTTTGGTAACTAAAAATCGATTTGTAGCATGTATTTTTTTGTTGTGAAGCTTCACCCGTCTCAGTACGGAATATTCTTTATAAATTTCAAATATTGCTATACATACCTACCCCTATACTAACAGGTATGCATCTATTTATAATTTGGTTTCTGTTGATCGTGCGATTTTGCACGTAGGCCACAGGTCATGTTGCCAAATATGGATATAATTGCACTGGTGTAAGTGGGATGGATGCCTATGCATTTCACTCACTCACTTTCTCTCCACCCCTTTTTTATAATTAGTTACGACGCAGATTCTATTCCTATGTTGTCAAACTTTCGCTACTGAGTATGGGAATATGAGAGGCAGATATCTTCCATCTCTCTCACCCATAGTCACATGATCACGGGCCTGCTGACCCAAGTAAAACGACCGTTAAGTATTTTTTTCCTTTGTTTCAAAATTCATTCTTAAAACTCACCTTGTGGGAATCAGACGTATAAAATTTTAGAGTACTCCCTGATAGTTGGAGAAACTCAAACCATTTCTTACCGCGATTTCCTTAGAATCCAACCAATTATATTCATAGATACGAAAAGTGATTAATATTGTTGTTTTAAAAGAATAAGCAAACATTTTAATTGATTGTAAATTTGATACAATTACTGTTGTGAATTACGTGAAAATTCTGAACTTTTGTATATTTTCCAATTTCCTGTTACACGCAATAAACAAGTGTTTCTTAATTTATCAAACAACATCTTTGATTAAACAAATCATCATCTCCTCCTGGATCGAACTTCCAAAGACCAGAGATTCTGGAGTCCGCTCTACCAACACTAGCCGAGGCAAGTATTCATGGTTAAAAGAAGAAGAGAAGCTGAAGCAGATTCCGACTCCGTAGAAGACACGTAACATGCTTTCTATAAATTTCATAAATCTTGTTTTCATATCAATTTCATAAATAAAAACATGCGTAAATATTTTTGTCTTGTATTTTATCTATCGGCTTTTTTTCATTCTAATCTGGCTGTATTTCCTTTTTGGATGTAATGTCAATCAATAATTAAAAATTTCTTTGTCTCAAATTTATGGTTTCTACAGATAATATTACTGAAATAAACTGTTGTTTACAGTAAGATTGCGCTGTGGAAATGATCGGCACCGAGATGCGAACCAACGACCTTCAGAACGCTGTACGCACGAAAGCTGTCGACTTAACCGCTGGACTACCAACTAAATCTACGCTCCATATTCCACACTTCGTTTAGATACATAAAGTAAGTAACCTCGAAAGTAAGTGGACCAAAAAAGGATTAGGTAAAGTTGAAGATCAGAAGAATCAATTCTCACTTTTCGGAGAAGTCATTCCCAAAACATCAGTCTTAAAATGACCACATACCTATTTCAAATTGAGACACAGTAAAATGTGCGATTATTGTGTTTCACAGATTTAAGCGTATCAAATAGATAATTATGTAAATATTTCTTTAGTTGCATATGTAAAGAGCATAATAAAGTTTTTTTTTGTTTAATGTAATATGCTAAGCGAATAATAATTGTTGCGGTATTGCGAAATGTATCCCTCTGATGTTATCACTATCAAAATAAAGCACGATTCTAATCTCTTGTGCTTGAATAAACGCACTAAGTAGGTGAAGAAAGTCAAACTACACAACATGTTTAATACGTGTTTGTAAATGCATACAGATGTGTGCACTTAAGTCAGCTAACGTAATTTCAAGGCGATGCAATTTTGTTTACAAAGTGTTGGAATTTCATTAGAAAAGATTACTCTTACGTACCTTGTTTGTCTCATTTATTAATGTATGCTGATATAATAGATGTTGGGATATCTTTTATTAATAAGGATTAACGTGCATTCTTGGTGGAATTATTTAAGTACTGAGTTAGAAAAGTTTCTAAGTCACCTGTGACCATGCAGGACCTGTACCACTAGTATAAGTTTTCGATGATGGAATATCGAAAGAGTTTCGAAAAATTTCCATACAAAAATGATCGAATGATTCGATCGTTTGATTTTCGAACACTATTTGCACGTTAATAAGCGCTTATTTGCCTGAATTTAGCTTTCGATGAAACTCGTACTAGCCCCACTGTGCCTGCGAAACTAGTCAGGTTATTAAATTTGTGGAATAACAAATAAATTGTTTTATTAAAATTACCGTAGAATAAACTTAATTAAGGCTTTCGGCCGGTTAAGCAACGTTTTCAAATCAGCGATGCCTCAAAACATGAAAACCAAATTCTTTGAGCAATGCGTTCTCCCCACATTGACGGATGCGAAACATGGACTCTTACAAAGAATACCATGAATAAGATGAGATTCGCACAGCGCGACATGGAAAGATCAATGCTGTGTATCTCAATACGAGATCACATCAGGAATACCGAAATCCGAAGGCGCACACGAGTCACATACATTAAAATTGCTAAGCTCAAATGGAGGTGGGCTGATCATGTATCCCGCAGGGATGACGGAAAGTGGAGTTTAAGAATGACGGACTGGAGACCAGAGACTGGTCGAAGAAGTGTAGGAAGACAGCCGATGAGATGGAGCGACGACATGCGTACCGTTGGGACATAGTGGATGGGGATGACCAGAGTCAGAGAGGTCGAGTGACGTGAGCATGAGGAGGCCTGTGGCCTGCAGTGAATGATCGCAGACTAATATGACTATGAAACTTAATTAATCAAGGGGTTGTAGTTGCCTATAAAATGGCACTCGTGTGTTAATTTAAAGGCACCCAGAAGTAGACATAAGAGCAAATTTAAAAAATACATAGATAATTACCTATATTTAGAGGGTCCAAACAAATTATCATGCGCATGATTATTCTACTACCACTAGGAATGAACCTCTGCTTGGACCCCTGACGTTTTTCAGGAACCCTAAAATGGATTTTCATTTTATATGGACCCCTTGAATGATTTTAGAGTCCCCTAATGATTCAAAGGGACCACATTGAGAACCATTAAGTGAGAACATTTTTCGACATAATTTACCCATGCCGATGGAGCGGCCATGGGGGTCCAAAAACTAGCCCCTAAGGTCCCCAGCTTAAATCCGATGAACTTTCGTCTTTGGAAGTTCCTATTAAGAGCTATTTTATTAAAATAAATACCTTATATTATTGAACAATAACGGGAAATATTGGTTTCAGGTTCCATCAGTTTATTCTAAAGTACTACAATTTTAATTATAGGTTTAAGAGTGTATAACAATATTTTTTATCTTTATTTCAATAAATAATTTATTTTATTTAAATATCACATCAAATTATGCATTTAGGTACCTCAAATAATTTTCAAACTGGCTTTTACCACCCATATAACAAAGCTGTGTGTTAATGAAAAAATGTTGAATATTGATACTTGCACAAGTTATGAGAGCGTTTTAGCATGATCCCATTATACCAGCCAAATGAAATTTGCAGGAATAATTCTCTATGAATAGTAGAAGTTTTTAAGATAGTTTCTAAAAAAAAAACGTTCCGTGATTTTTTTTGTCTAGAGCCTTTGAATGATTTTATAAAATTTGTGCTTGGAAAAAAATTCTTGAAAAAAATTTTTTTGAACAAAAGCTATCGGGTGCTGACTCATAGCAATAATACCTTGCGTAAGGGTCACTATCGGACTATTTCGAGAAAAAAATCATGATCGTAATCTAAGTAGTTTAGTCAGAAATCGGGTTTTTATTCAAATTTCAAAAAAACGTTAATAACTTTTGAACCACCCAATATCGCTGAACATACACAGGGGTCAAATCGATAGGTATTGAGGTCTTCTACCTCCCTGCTTCGGATTATCCACTACCAACTTAACACCGTGTATATATAGCGCCTAATTGCTGTGTTGCAGCACCAATTGTTTGTCTGTTTGCTTAACCCGGGGTAGACCACTAGGAGGTCGACAAACATCCTACCCCGATATGGACATTAGCACCATAGGAGTGAGTGAGAATCTTGTTTTGTTTTTCTATGCAAAATTACATGTTCATGCATTTTTTATATTTCATGTAAATCCTTGATATCCTATCCCATTTACCTCTTTTTCCTTCTTGATATTTCTGAATTTCATATTCTATAAATTATTTTTTTGTTGTACAGTGGCCACTGGCCATTGATCAGAACTTTTCTACTGTTAGATAACGATGTACCCATTACTTGGTTTGTATCATAAAGGTATGTGCTTTATGAATAAATAATGTTAAATTCAAGTTGCCTTAAAAAAAAAGAGTGAGGAGGGAGGTTGATTTCAACTTACGCAAAAGGGGGGAAATGGTTAAAATATTCCCCCGAACGTTGCATAAAGGGTTTCGTTCCTTTTAGAAGCAGCTTATGCTCTCTACTATAGTCATAAAGGAATCATTTACATTATTTCGTCTAGTATTAAGAGACAAACTTCTCACTATTTAGATTCAGACAGCAGCCATCAGTTCTGAACTAGCCACGATTTCCACGCGTCATAATAAAATGTTACTGGACAGTGTATCCAATGCTGAATGATTATTGCTGCTAGTAAATGGATAAAAATGTTACATTGTTTAAATTGTAATCATTTCGCCATTTTTATTGTTGAAATAATCTACTGGATAGATGGATTGTTTTGAAGTGAAACAATAGAGCCTGATGTGCTATCAATGTAAAGTTGTAGCGTATTGAATCATTGTTCAAAATTAATGATTTGTCCCATTTTTTTTTTTAAATTGAAGTAACATAAAAGACCTCGTTTTACATAAATGAACGGGATCCCGGAATAAGATTAATGCAAAGGTTATAAAATAGAAAGTCGTGGAAGAAGATGAATGAGACCTTCGTTTAGGAGTGTACGGAAATAGTAGATACCTAAATAAATAAAGACTTTGACAGGGTCCAACGTACTCTCCAAAAGCCATGACATTCTTTGTTTTTATTGCAGTTCCCCTTACCAAACTAAAGTCAGCTCAGGGTTGTCTATATTCTTTAGGCTGGTTCCCTACAAATCCTTGGTTCTGGACAATTTTTTTTAGAACAATTGGTCTAAAAAGAATTGTCCAGAGCCAAGGATTTGTGTTTTGGAGTTCAAAGTTACACGAGTTGTTTTGAGTTTGACTTTTGAAAAGTTGATCACCATCGGTTGACCCTTCGTCGGACATCCGGGGGAGTGTGCCAAACAATTTAAGTTATGAATTGGAGTTGATTTCAGGCAGCCATTCATCAGTCGGTATGTTTGATTTGGATCCACTTTTTGCGTATAGAAGTGGATGCCCAAACTGGTTGCCAATGCAGTTGTTGGAGACTGTATGGTATTTTTCCCGAAGCGCTATATAACAGTCATGATGACTAAGAGGTTTATGTGAAAAAAATAGGTGAAAGGCAAATTCCCCTTGTGTCACTGAAACTAAAGCAATACATAAATGGAGTGCTACATTTTATTGAGCCTCTTCTCCAGAAGCTATTAGCAAAGTGGCGTGCCCCCTTCGCCCCCTTCTCTCCGCTTGAAGTTTTCTTAATTAAAATATTTTTGCTGTCACCGATACATAGGTCCTAGCAGGATTCTCATTTCCAGATTTCAACTATTGCTTATAGTTGTGTGACTTAATGTCCCCTTTCACGACTGATGTGGGGGTACCTCCATATCAGATCATCTCTGTAGAGATACGAATCTGGAGTATCCTCCATATTTTCTACAGAGAAGCCAAGTGGATCCTCGATAGCCAACTTCTTTGTTTCTTCAACAATATACTTAAACCATTATAAAATTTCAATTTTGTATCCGCGAAGAACTAGTCGAAAATTTCGTCCCTATATAACACCTTGCAGGTAAGGCTGTATGTCACCTTGAGGTTGCCTGGTATCAGGAATCCTCGATAAGAGGTTATTGCGAGTGTTCCTTTTCATTTTTACCAGCAGTGCCTCTTATACATCTGTCACAGAGCTATACCTTAATATTATTATGTAGATCAGACGCACACCTTCAGTCCAGAATAGCCGAGTGGTTCAACGTGTCGTTGACAGCAGTCAGATCCACAAATATCGAAACCGTCTCTAATGTGTTGTGTGAGGTTTATGATTTGCTGTTACGTGACATGGATGGCCTAGGCCCTAGAGACAGTATTTAAAAGATCATTTATTTTAGTCTTTAAAAGAAAAGTATCAAAATAAAATAAACTAAATTTACAAAAACTATCAATAATTATTGATTGACAATAACGAAATTAAAGAATATTGTCAGTGTAATACCTAACGCGGGTGTCATGAACCACTTTTAGCTTATAATTCTTGGAACATAGTTAAATTCCCCATACTGTTTTCCTTATTGTACCCAAGTGCACATACCTACATTTTATTTTATGTAAATGCACATGAATCAATCGTTTACGCTAACCGAAACGAAAGCCGGTTAGCGTAAAAAGAAACTTATACCACAAGTTAGTGTCAAGTAAGACGTTCTGGACATTCTTGATATAAATTAAAAATTATTAGTTTTACTAACAAAGTTGCTATCTCGTTTTTTTATTAAACTTGGTAGCGTTTAAGTATAGGCATGGCCACATGTGGTTTGATCGCACTTAACTAAACATAAGTTAGTATATTTTGATATACCACATATGCTTATATTATACCTACTAATAATAATGCGATATACTCAATATAATATTATGCATATTGTGAATATACTGTATATGAGACTATCAACAGTATTATCGAAATACACACACTCAAATACTAATGAATATGATAATACGAGAAGTCATTTGAGTATATTTACTTACACACCAACACTCGCATTAAAATACACATGTTGAAGAAGAGATAATGTATGGTGCATTTAAATATAGCAATGTATTTCTTTATGCGACTTGAGATTTTTTGTGCACTTTTTTACCCTCTTCATACATGGTATAAAGTGTTGTATTTTCACGTGACGTCTTGTGCAGTGTCGCGGTTAAATTTGCGACTTGCAACACTGACATAATAAAGTGTCGGACCAAAACAGCGATATTATAGCAACACCAGCAGAGCTCTCACTGATGATAAGGTCCAATGTAGTGGGCAGGTAGGTATATATTATGATAAAACGAGCACCACTACACACAAGACAGAATACAGTGTGTGCCGTGCGCCGATATATGTTTAAAAGTTTGTTTAGAGTCGGGTCGCGAAGCACCGAGCCAGCCGGATTAGTACACTGACGCACTCGGGCTGTCCAACTTGTAATTCAGTCGAACATAAAATAGTCTCTCGGAGAACACACGCCGCAAAGCCACGACACTCTCCTCGCCAATATGTATCGTGAACACTTTTCAGTCGCCCTGTGTAACAGTCACAGCCGCCGTGTTATTAGTTCCACAAAATAATAATGAAGTACAAAAGATAGAATTACCTCGCACGTGTGCGTCCAACCAAACTAGAAGGCGATACTTGATTCATAATATTGTTACTTTTTGAGTTAAACGAATCGGTGTGTTTCTAATTTATACATAAGTTTTATTCCTCTTCGTATCTAGTTAATTAATTAGTTAATAAAATAGCGAACACAAGTATCAACATGCCGGCACATAAACACTCCCATTCTCATTGGAAAGAATACCGAGCGGCTTTTTCAGGTGAGATTTGCTTCTTAATTTTAATTTGAACTGTTTGTTTGTTTTCATCCCACCAACTCCTTACATAATTTAACCACGAGGTTCTCAGAAATTCTTTTTCCAATTTACGCGGCAAACTGGATCGTCCCAGAAAGTTAAAAATGATTACATTACAACTGTCTCAAGTCAATGCCCACACAACGCAACACCCAAATATGTCAACGTTCCATTCTTTAAAAATGCATTATTTTCTATTATTGTCATCGAATTGTTGCTAAGTAAAATATGTTGTAAACAATAGAATTGCAATATTTACAAAAATCGACAACACGTGATCTATACTGTCATCAATAACATTGAATTGACAAAATTGAGGTTAGAATAATGTGTCCAAGTCAATCGGTTATCGTATACATATCAAGGTAGGGGTGATTTATAAATAAATAAATTCCGATATGTACTGTGGAAGTGGAATGTTAAATATTTTTTTTGTAAACAAACTTGTCCACACTGTCACACCTCTCCAGAATGTTCTACAAATGCTTCTACCTACGCACTGCATAATAGGACCCACCATTTGTTTACATTATGTACCGATGTTTCAATGATTCTTATCAATATCACGTTGAATGCCTTCAAAATATTTTTATGTGTTCGCTTCAAATCGGCTTTTTACTTTACTGTTCCATTGACATTACTGATACTTTCAAGTTATTATAAATTTATAGATATTTTTTGAACTATTTCAATAATTAATGATAACCTTTGATGCAACAACTTGTGAACTAGGCAGTGTTTTCGAACAACAGATTTATTTGTGTATTTAACAATAAATTAATATTCCAAGTTGTCATTAAATAAATAGGTGTACTTTTTGAAATTAGTTTCAAAAACGGTGATGAAGCTCAAAGATCACAAGGAATTTTGTTATTTTATAGTTCTGCTATCTGTTATGCCGGTAGCGAAGTTTGTTTTGATAGTCAGGCGTTTGATTTTCGTATAGTCAAACAGAGATTAATTATTGATGATTAAACCCCAGCAAAGACCATATTATTCTTCTTTCAATACTCAAATTTTCCATAGATTATGAAATGTTCACTTTGAGTAAACCCCAAGTTTACAAAACAAACAGCAAATCAAATCTGTTAAGTACATTTTTTTTCTTGATTGCATGACCACGAGTCACTAAAAATTTTGAACTATACCACAACGTCTCTCATCAATCCATAAGGAGGGATTCAGGGGGTTAGGTTTAAGTTGGCTGTAACACAAGATTTATTGTCCAGATATATAAAAATATGAGTTGGGACTTTAAGACTCCTCAACTTTCTCTCGAAAACAAAAATCCAGACAAAGAAAGTGTCTCATTACATCATATTTTTTTTGTAATTGACTAGAATTGTATTGTGCTTGGAGCTGAATTCAGATTCTCGCTCATTTTATTGTGTGTTAATTGCTATAATTTTAATGATGATTTTATTTTTATTTCTTTTTCTTTTATAATAATTGTCTCTTGTGATGATTTTTTTATATCATTGATTTTTGTTTTATTTTGTATATATAACTTATTGTGTCTGTCATATTTTGTGCTATACCTAATTAATTTTTTAACATGTAAATGGTCTTGCCGTATATGTAACAAATAAATAAATAAATATTATTGTTTCTTAACATTTTTCTAAATTAAAGAAGGAAACGCTAACAAAATTAGAGAATAAAAAAAAATATTTATTTTTGTTATCGGTCTTTTGATTTGTAGACTTATTAAATGTTTTTTGATACTGCAACTCCATGTTTACATGCATTTAAGATATATGTACATAATTATTGTTATGAGCAATTTATTTATCTAACTGAAGATATTATTTTCCGGATACGGTAATACAAGAAAAACGATTAAAGTTGGATGTTAGAGATTGCTTCGGCAATAATCCCACATTTGCCCACTATTTTTATACACTACTTATTTGAAAATGTGCATAAAGAATTAAATAAATAAATAAAGACAAAATTTTATCGAATATTTGTCAGTTTCTTTTATTTATAGACGAAAGCTCATAAAATTGGTTAAACGTTATGTCAGTGCAGTGCAACCCTATTACTATGAAAACTTTAAAGTATAGATAGGTATTCAGTAATATCATTTAATGAGTTTTACTCATAGTAGGTATATGGAATATACATGAGTCTTGTGATCGGATTACAAAAAAAAATAGATTTCGCTGAAATTAATTTTCTCGACGTTTTCGAGGGTGTAGATTCCAAAAATGCAAAAAATAAATTAAAATTTCCCCGTATCCGTACGCGTACGCCAAAAATGTGTGCGCACCCATAACTCATAGTAATTCTTATCCGATTTGATTGAAATTTGGTAGAACGGTTAGCCCCTCGATGTAGATGAATCAGTAAAATGTTGAGATCTGTACCTTCAGGGGAACCCTCTTAAAGTATCCAAAGAAAATTTCACTTGTTCTAGAAAAAGGGCTGAAAAAGAAAAAAAAATTCTTCGATATTCATAAAATTTGGTGTACGGGTTGGTCTTATGCTCCTACACAAGCACGTAAAATTTGAGGTCCGTTACTTCAGTGGGTCCCCCTTAAAGTAGCGATTAATATTGAATATGTAGTTCTAAAGCAGATAATAAAAAGCTCCAATAGTCGATATTATTTTAAAGTTTCTATAATAATTCCAAGGATAAATTCATTTTAATCGTAAAATTATGAATTTTTATGCAAAGATATGTTTTACAAGAAAAGGCTGTTATAATATACCATGAGTTCTGGGCTACCCTAGGTTAGCAGCTTTTTTTTGTTAGTAGGTAAATGTTACACGTGTATATGACTCGAATCGCTTATAATTTTGAAGTGGTAGAAGTATAACGCCGGCTTTCGTAATTATCCGTGCGGTGATCGAGGGTTCGATCCCAGATGCCGACCATTCACCTCTTTCACGACACAAACTTTAATTATAATTATTAGCATACTATGAATAAGTCAAAGAGTGTTTGAGTGAGCACAGATTCATTTTAAAAAAACACAGTCACTTTGAGTGAGCACAGATTCATTTAGAATAAAACACTGTCACTTTGAGTGAGCACAGATTCATTAAAAAAAAACACTGTCACTTTGAGTGAGCACAGATTCATTTAAAAAAAATAAAGGCACTTAAAATATTAAGATACAAAATATACGTAACATTATGAAAAAATTGGCATCTAACAATTGATTTTGTTAAAATTGTGCATATGACTCATATTGCAACGAGGATTATACATTGTTTGGTTGGTTGATGTAACATAGGGACGACGAGCTAATAGAGTTCAAAACTATTTGTCTCCGTTTTCCACGAAATGCAAACAATAACACCTTGTGTGTAGTTACTTTGTGGTCCATTCGCACCAGCGGCAAATATTTAAACATTGTATTATTCCGTTCAGAGCAGCAGTCAAACATCGTAAAACGAGCGAAGCTCCCGGTCGGCAAACCGCAGCGAAATATTCAGTGTACTTGATATAATTACCTGATATGGAATTCACAGAGCACATACACAATACGTCTGCCGACTAGCCAACCATAAATCCACGAACTGCGTCATTTTTTGTTAAAGAGAACCACTCCATTCAGATCACATGATTGTTTAAAAAATCTGAATGGACATTGTCGGGACATGTGTCATCGTATTTTTGAAATACAATATTGCCTTTATAGGAATGGTATATATTCAATTTCCTAGCCAACTAAGCAATACGCAAATTTAATACAGAAGCATTTATTAAGCAAGCAACACTTGTTCTTCTTTCTCTTTAAATATATCGGTTGAACGGTTTTAATAAAGATAAGTTTCCTGAGACACTGAGCTCCAACTGCTTCACCATCTTCCTGGTTGATGATTTTCCTTGGATATACTGTGGGCTGCCACCCGAGTGAGAGTCTGTCGCCGTTAAATCTTTCAACGGGGTTGCGCCAAAGCATCTCTTGTCTCGCCCCATCTGACGATGTCTTGAATAAACCAATACGTTAAATTCAATTAGGGATAAATTGTCTCTTTTGGGGGTAGAAATCTCGAGACAAAATGGTACCTTGAAAATTTTGAGAATATCGCGGATAGAATCCAAAACATCGTGGCCCAAGGTCGACTTTTGATATCGAGGGTGACAAGATTGATTCTAATATCCAGGCAGAAAGTTTTCCTTCTTTGATTAGGCCTGCTGCATTGTCTTCTTGGGAAGGCGACTATCAACTATCCCAGCGTTTACGCGGCCTACTTGGAGGTCCGCTTCCTTCTGGTATATTGTCTCTGGCAATTTTTACGACTAGTTGAAATAATGAATTAATTTCAAATTGTTTGGAAAACCTGAAAAACCTATAGGTAGGTATATACCTAATACATTTTGTTTTGTCTTTGGATATTTTGAAGAGTTTTATCATAGACTCCTTTATTTTCGAAATAGACAGTGACTTGGTATGTGTTGTTAGAATCTACAGTTAGTTACTTAAAAGCAATAAAGTTTTATTTATTTATTTAACAATTTTAAATTTTCTGTGTTGTTAAAACTATCAAATTTGTTTCAATATTTTAGAAACCGTCTCCGCTTCATAAAGTAAATAAAATCCAACATTAATGATAATTTACTGTTACAAATGCAATAAACTGGCCTTTGGCAATACAAAACCATTTGGCAAACGGTACGAAAATTCGTCAAATAAACTTATCATAACATAAATACTTACCGAAAGATCAATGCCGAGGATAATGAGAGAAAATTCTTAAATGCTGATGCTTTGTCATTGCCATACTTCTGATTTCAAGAAAGACGAAATTCTACAATCCTTTTTTATTTTCTTTAGAGCAGAACCTTTAGAAATCTATAATAGTCAATTATCTTTAATTTCTAAATCATTTCTCCATTATTCCGATATCCCAAAAGAATGTTCAATTAAATAACAGTGTTAGTACCTAACGCAATTAGGCAATAAAGATGAGACATTAACAAAAATGGATATATTCATATCCTCTCGCAAATATATGACAGCAGTAGCAGTCTTTGAATTTGGTTGCTCTCTTGTTATCAATAATTTCCAACTTTTTTCTCTATATTTCATTAATTATTGAATATATACTTGTTATATACATGGGATTTTGTCGAGAATTCTCATAATTGGGAGTTTCGGAGACATTACCACCTAATGGCGAACGTTGTTCGTAAAGTGATCACACTTAACCAGCCTTCGAAATAACAGTAGAAGACGGTCGTAAGCCCGTGGTTTATACAAAACAAATTATTTTATTAGGGTGCCTTATATACTACCAAACGAACATAGAGACAGCTAGAAATAGAGCATCATATGCATTTATACCACCGTGATAAAATATTTTTGTGGAATAAAACAAGTTATTTTATTCATTCTCATAAAGAACGTTCAAATTCCATTTTTAAATAATTGGTCTGAATAACTTTTAAGGATTATTATAATCCTATAATATTACAGTATAGATTTCAAACTGTGAAACGCCGTATTTTTTAGATTCCGGCTATTCCAAAGCGAGACGGTAAAAATGATCGTATTTCATACAGCCAGCGAATAAATTACGTAACCGACATTTTCCTTATGCAATAAATTTTTTTCCTCGCATTACATCCTCTAAAGGTCTGTTGTTTGTTGCCCATAAATATCAGAAGAGCTGTTTGAGAATTCACAATCTGGCGTCAAGTCATGTTATCCAGGGCAGACTTCAATAAGGAAAACTTCATACACTTATTTCAGTGGGCGTCTTGTTTATCATGATAGCCAAGCTACTCTTAATGACATTTAACTTCAAGCTTCACTTTGTCTTTCACGTTTTCATTATTTTACCACAGGCAGTGAAAGAGATAAATATAGAATGCTTTGTTTTGTCTCAAAGAATACTTTTCTTTTCTAGGAAAACTTAGCACAGCAGGGTAGGCACTCTATTAAATACCGAGCAATTATATTGGGTTTTGGACGAATTGTGGTTTAGATTAGATTTTCACACGTAGGAACTGATGATCTTTTTAATCCATACACTGAAAAATTCAGAGTAGATAAGGATGTTTAAAATATACCTTTTTTGCTTCTTAGATTCGATGAGACTTCAGCATTAAATCGGTAATGTGGGATCTTCGTCCAATTAAAATTGTTTTTCATTTAAGAACATTACATTCTTGCGACTTTTCGTGGTGATTCATTTTATATCAACAAGTCCTCCGGTACTTACCAACAACCTTGTTACGGAATAAGTTCAAAATAAACGCATTAAACGCTTTATTTATCGTACTTATCCTCAAGCACAAATAAAGTGATTTTAGTATGGTCATAAAATTCTGCAGGCTTATAAATAACCCTTGTAACTTGTTCTATCTTCTTCTAGTCCGTTGTGTGTTTCCATCATCATTTACGACGATAAGCTAATTTTATTTCTAAAAATATATTTATACACGAAGGCTGTTTAGTTTTCACCATGTTCCAATGAAATAACAAGGGAGTGCCTGTTGAATCACATTATGATAAAACCATTGAATAATTATTATGTAATAGGAGTAACCTACATAACATGCTTGATATCAACAAGTACTTAAATGTATTTGTTTTTTTTTCACATTTCTCTATTATTTTAACAAAAATATACAGAATATCTCTTGACATTACTTGGTAGCCTAGCGGTTCCATACTGGTACTGTGAAGGTCGTGGGTTCTATCCCAGATGCTGCTCATTTTCTTTCAATTTTATTTAGCTTACTGTGAAAATTTTCATGTGTTCTCTTGTCTTTTAGCAAGCATAAATTCAGTTTTAGTAGAATAAAGATAAAGGCAAATTTTAGCGGAACTGATACAGAATCAAGTTCAGAATCACTTTGTATGAACTGATTAAAAAAGCCCATAATATTGTAGTTGTAAAATGTTCTTCAACAAACCGAAAAACAATTGATATTTTTTTCAACAGGTTGTCTTTACTTTTTTGTTTTCCAAGAATTGCTACCAAGGCAAGGTGTGTACATAGATATAACAACCACACGACTTACTGTGAAATAAATCCCAAGAGACAGTATGACTATCCACAGAACTTCTTCGTTCACTCGTGTCGTGTCATTAGATGGAAAAAAACCTTCTATTTTCTATTATTTTGTTAGCAACCTGCTCATCTACAATCTGCCTCTTGACATTGTTTCCATTGTTTTGAATACATTTTAATTTATCAACAATATAATATAATATGGCGTATAAGTAGCGTGGTTAATAACACTCTTACAAAAAGCAGTTGATGCACAATGCAATCCTGATTCCATCCATGATGTATGGTGCCTAGTGAAACTTGGACATGGACGAAAATCTGGAAGTTGAAATAAATGCTGTGGAAATGAGATCACTGCGTAGGATATGCGGAAAGCGACTGATTGATAAGGTGAGGAATGAGAATATTAGAAAGGAATGTGAAGTGGATGTTAGCGTAGTGACTAGAATGAAAGTGAATAAATTAAGGTGGTTTGAGCATGTAGAGAGAATGAACGAGGAGAGAATGACTAAAAGGATATATAAATCTGAAAGAATGGGTGCACGCAGACGAGGTCGACCTCGAATGACATGGTCCGATCATATCGGTTAAGTCTTAGAGGAGGGCCAAGTCAGGAGCAAAAGAAATAGGAGAGCATGTATTCGGAATGTTATGCGTTTGGAAGAAGCGAAAGAGGTTTGTTTGGATAGGAAAGAATGGAAATCCGTACTCTCTGCCCCTTTGGGAAACGGCGTGATGGGTAAAAAAAAGCCAACTGAATCACTGATGTGAAAGAGTATTATGCAATGTGAGTTCAACCCAGTGCATATAAATGACATAATATAATATCTTGTTATGCAGTATGTAGGTAGGTAACTACATCACTTCAAGTATTAAAAAATGGATTATAAATTACGTTCACTGCAGGATCGATGCATTCTTATGAAGGAATGAAGTTTTTATGTAGGTATTCCCTCACGATTGTGGTCTTTCCCTGCGAGTAGCTCCCTTCCCCTTGCCTCTGATTAAGTCGATGACCCAGACAAAGCAACACCTCTTTGAAGAATCTCATTGGTAATTAAAGTAAAGTAGGTATAATAATTGCCGGCTGTTTATATAACTCGAGGTAATCTCATAATGTAGAACTCATTCGGTGACATTTAATTAATTTTAATCGTGTTGTTTTTGTAGTACCTAATCTGGAGATAATCTCCGGCATCCAATTACCCACGGTTTATTTACCTACTCCAGCGCTAAATTAATATTGACGTCTAATTTATTTGATTATTCTTGAAATTACACCGTTTCATTTAATAGATTAATAATAATTAGTCGTGTCCATTGGACTATCGGCTATTTATAATTTCCATCATAAGTTTCATTTTTATCAATACTAAAAACACTTTTTCCTTTGCAGATATTTGTTCCCCTTCTCCATTCATAGTTTTCATCATTTGATACTCACAATGATTAAATAAATCAATAAAAAAATACGAGTAGTTATTGATATTTAACAATTTTTCATTAGCAATCATAGCTGTGCCGAATCATTCGAAGATGAATGCAGGGCTTAGAAAATCTTAGCTGTATCATCAATCATCATTCATACTGTATTGGAAATTAATGTCCTTCATTTATTGGATATTCCTTTTCGTTTTCCAGAATTCTTTTTCACCAGCCGTTTTGTGCCACTGATTTCTTTTCATTCTACTTCAATTTCTGCTCCCTAGGCACATATTATTATGAACTCCGCCAGCTTTCGCCAAGACGCCCTGCCTCCTGCAGTCGATACCGACACCAGAAGATCCGCCTCGTATAACCTTCTTATCTTTTAGAGGGAACAAAGGCGTCTTCGTAGTTGAGGCTAAAATTTCTTGCCACCATCTCAATGCGATCAGATCACCACGAAGAGAGAGGGTTAAGTGCACGATCGATGCAAACCAACTGAGAATATTGGAATGCCAATCACTTCGAAGAATTTCTCTTTGCCGGATACCAGTCCAATCTCTGACGTTGAGCAGTCATGAAATTTGTCTAAGAACATGTCCTCAGCGTCCCTCAATTTTTTGACATTAATATTAGATGCGAGAGGTGATATTTTCTCCGTGCATTACATGGCCATAAGTATGAAATCTTGTGAACCTTGAGAGTTCCCCAGCTCTCCTTAGGATTTCGACGTTTGTCATCATGTCTGTTCAGGGTATTTCAAAACTTTCTACGAAGAACCCACATTTCAATGCCTAAAAAGTTAAAATAGCTCAAGATATTACCACTCAATTTTTTTTTACCTAATCGAAAACCAATGTTGTGAAATAGGTATTTAAAACGCGTTTAAATCATTTAATAAATAAGTATTCGGCGATTTAATTATGTTCGTCCGCTTAACCATATAATTATATGCTAATATATGTAGTCGCAAATTTCGGCAAGAAATTTTATATTCTAAAAAAATACATTGGAGAGATACTGTACTAAAGTTAATCAACCTCATGAAATGAGTAATCGTGTGGGCGTGCTAATTGCTAACGGCTCCTAGACATTGTGATATATTTTAATGCGTTCGGTGGCGAAATCCTTGACCTAACCTCACTCACCACCTGTACATTCTGACACACTTAGCCACGCTATTATTATCATTACTCGATCAATTTGTCACAGAAAATATAAACATACTTCACTCGAGTCAGTTTTTTCAGCTAACTGGCCTTCATGACTGTAAAGATTTTCTTGAATGATAACACGTACGTCAGTTCGATCAACAAAGAATATCAAATTAAACATTGGACAATTTTGTTACACCCAGCTGTCAAACTATTTTCTTACACAGCTCAAATTCTTTACCTATCCAGTATAAAACTGTAAATGCGATAAGGTAGACATTTGTAACTAAACTAGTAGAAGAGCACAGTAAACGATGATAATACTTAGATTTATCAACACTTTTAGTCATCTAAATCGGAAGCAATCAACTTTTCCAGCTCCGAAACATCTGGGATTAGACCAGATTGAGATTTGATCAGGGCAGCTGAAGGTAAAGTGGCTTTCTCTCAAGTGGTAGTCGTCGGAAGGAATCGATAAGACACCAGAAGAAGATTTTACTTGCTTATGATGACCGTATAACTACTGTCTGCAGTAGTTCGAGTTTTGGCCTCGGTGCTCAAGAAGATACACACCAATTGTTAAGTATCTCGTCAATGTATCTGCCAGTTCTTAGACAATACGGTTTGAGTGCCGACAACCTCTGTAAGTTTAGGTTAATAAAATCCTTTCGTATATAATTCAAAATATATATTTTTGTATATACACATTATAAACGTCCTTCACAGGGGTGTACACAGGAGGACCTTACTGATGCCAATGACAGGGCCATACATGTGGCCAACCACTGAAAATTCTTGGTCTGACGATCCGGATTCGGAAAGGAAAGGAACGTCCTTCGATCCCTTACTGCTGATATTCGGCAGTTTAAAATGAGGAGCACGGTTTCAATGCAAAATATTATCATTTACATTTGAGATATTTACGAGACTATTTCCTAACTCCGTGGTTTATTTTCTTATAATAATCATTTATAAAAACTCTCTTGTCCAAGGGGATATAAATGTTGATATTTTCTGAACTTTGACAGATATACTACACTAGTACGCATTGGTTTACGTGATTTTATGATTATTCAAGATTAAAATAATATACATTGTTGCATATAAAAACAATGAAATTTCGTAAAGAGTTGTATTTTGTGTGCTATGCTTAAACTTGACACATTTTCCAAACAATAAGGATGTTTTAAGCTAGATAGATTCTTACCCCACGAATTTTCTGATATAATTATTTTTTCCTCTTAAAACAAGTAGATAAATAATATAATACTTTTTGTAAGGTTTGTGTATTCACATAGTGAAAGTTCATTTTGATGATTAAAATTAAACACAGTTGCACTTTCACAAATTTTTTATGAATCTCGAGCGCTTTCGTCCGACTCACGCAGACATTGTCAAGAGACTAAAATAAAAATTATAAACTCAAAGAAAAGTATGGTACAATGATGGCGGGAGAGGATACTATAACTAACAGATGACAAGATATTATTATTATTGTAATAATATCTTGTCATCTGTTAGTTATAGTATCCTCTCCCGCCATCATTGTACCATACTTTTCTTTGAGTTTATAATTTTTATTTTAGTCTCTTGACAATGTCTGCGTGAGTCGGACGAAAGCGCTCGAGATTCATAAAAAATTTGTGAAAGTGCAACTGTGTTTAATTTTAATAATCAAATAATATAATCAAAATAAAGATAAATCTTATAGATCGGCTGAACAGATTTTTATGAATCTGGGTTTATTGGATTGTTCTCCACTCCGGATAACAGAATAATTATTAAAAATTCGAAAAAAAGGATAGCAAATAATATGAAATATAATATTAAAGTTAGTATGGAACGAATTTCCTGCGACGCCAATGTCATCTGTGAAAATTCCATACAACACGATTTTTATTTAGCATTACAAATTTGAAATCAATCTTCATAGTAAGGACTACAAGACAACGTCTGTCGGGAAAGCTAGTAATAAATAAACTAAAAAGTCTTTATTAATCAAAATACACAATTTTATATATAAACACATAAACAAGGTATCAAAAATTATCATATTTTGTAATATACTAGTTGTCTCCAAAAAATGTGTGAAAAATCGTTTTGAAAATGGCTAAAAAGACCCCAAAAAACATGAATTTATTTTGATACTGTGGAAAATTGCCTCATATTGTGCATCGTTTCTTCATATTCACATGGTGCAATAGGTGTTTTAATATGCTTACGATCAAGCTTAGGGTTCTTATTGTTCCTCCCTCTAATCTCAAGTGGGGCCTTAAATTTAATCGATCAATATCCCCTTTAGCCCCACTTAGGGGCATAGTGAGGCAAGAAGAGTTCTTCAATGCACTCGATCCTGCGCATCTTCGCACAACATGTTCCTGACCATGGAAATGGTGGGGCCTTAAAGGGAGAATTGATTGACGGATACACTACACCAGGGGTGCTCAAACGGTCGATCGCGAGTGCTTTTTGAGTCGATCTCTAGAGAGAGAAATATCTATAAAATATAACAAAAATATTCACAGATTTTGTTTTAAAAGGAACCTACCTTTAATTAAAACAAAATGTAATTAATAAACAATGAAAATGTATTCGATCCACAATTAGGTCAGAATACATCTTGACTAAAAAATTCATATTGTGGGGAAGACTAATATGCCACGATATACCCTACCTAGACGACAATCCTGCATCACGCATACTTGCAGCCTCTCATAGTCGATCGGTCGTTGTCTAACAATATTGAGGTAGATCGCCAGCAGTTCAAGTCTGAGCACCCCTGCACTACACAATTTGTGCTGACTCTAAAATGAGTCGGACTTCATACGCTGTCTTTGATGAATTATTTATTTTCGCTCTACTTTTTAAATCTGCTGAATTCGTCAATATCTGAATGTAATTTAAATTACGAAACTATTATTAATCAAAGAAAAGATATTAAAGGCATGTCCAAAAATAAAATAAAATGAATCGTAGACAATATAATGTATTGTATTGATGATATGCATGGCTGAGAGTCCGTGTACACAAGAGGACGTCGTCTGAGGTATGATATACCTATGTATTATTTAATTACATACCTACTACCCCGCTATGCAAATAAAATATTTAATCAGTCTTGTTAGTTTTAAAAATGGTTGAATTGAAATATTTTATTATTTGTCATTGCCGATAATATTTTTTTTTTAAATCTATCTTGTTGAAATATTAATATAGTGCATTGTTACAATTACTTATTCAAGTATATATACATATACTTGAATACACAACAACCCCCAAAAAGCCATCGTAGCCTCGGTCTTCCTATGCTACTCCTTCCGTCTGGTCTCGTGAAGAAAATTATATTTAACAGCTAAGTACTTCTACCACGGAAAAATATTTCTTGTTATCGAATGATATTTATTTATTCACTCTTATCCCTAGGCCTTTAATTTAATCAATTAATAAATGATAAATCTGCGAATCTTAAAGGGTGTTGACCAGGAGGGCCTTTCCAACGAGATAGTACCTATCTTATCTTCCTCTTAAATTTGAGATCGTTCAGTGACCTCACACAGTAAACTCTTGCCGTCTTATTTATAAAAAAATCGTTAATCGTAAGATTACGTATAGTATAACTCACTGATTAGTTTTTACTTTATTTTTTATAAAAAAAAAATATTTAATCCGCGCTATGTCAGATTTGAATGATTTCGAGTCATTGATGCAGAATATGTACCTTTTTATTATTTATTTTTTTATCAAAATATAGTTAAGTCCTTATTAAATCATACGAAACCTTTATATTTCAGCCAAAATGAACTAATTTATGTTTGATCACTTCATTTTTAATATTTGAACATACTTAAAAAGTATTCTTTGAATATTTTCTTCAAAACGTCATTATATTTCTTATAAATATAGTTGATACATCATGGTTGTAAGCCCTCGATTGATTACGAGAATGCATATTTGCTTTGTTTCTTTAAATTTTCTATTAATTAAAATACAATTAAAATTAAAATACAATGGACCAAAATAAGAAGGGAGCACATATTTGTACGGGGAAAAAACTTAACTACAGTGTATTTATTACAAAAAGCTTTCTTGTATACTCAAAACAACTGTCAGTTGACATTAAATCCAATATGGCGGGTCAAAATCTACAGAGATCAGCTCACAATCAAGCGATATGCGTTTAACTATCTCGACGACAGCTTATCGTAATATTTTCTATCGCTGAGCTATTTTTTTCCACTGATCGTAGTTTTTAAATAAAGCATTTGGAGACTTTTGGCAGCCTGTGCATTATTGGCCTGATATTTAAAACATTCATCGTATCATAATTTTATTGTGATATTATTAAGGGAAAAAATTGTAAAGGTACGTAATTGTGATAATATAATGTACGGAAAGGATTGACAAAAGCATCTCTTAATTCTTTCTCAAATTTTTCAACCAGCTCTTTTCACCGGAAGGGTCGTAATATATTATGACTTATTAGGTAACTTATAATATCAATTTATTTCTCCGTAGTCAATTAATCCCGTTTAATCTGATTCAAAATTTCTACCCCAGGTAAACAGATATAAAGAAAAATTATGTTCCGTCTGAGAATTAAGCCCTAAGCTTGACCACCAAGGAAAAAATGATGAATACTGAACGAGAAAAGTCCAATTTATTTCTAAAACAATTATTAATTTAAGCAATTTTCTACCCAATGATTATCTACTTCATTATGTAAATTAAAAATGGTCTATTCCTAACAATAATTAGATAGTGTGAAAGAAATTAAAATTGTAGTAACATTAATAAAATGAGATAATATGTAGATAACTAATTCAAATGGTACTAGCTTTAATGAACAATGTAATCTCTCCTTTGATGTCCATTAATGATTGAATCAATTATTTACAATTAATGTGGTTAATTACACCGATTTAAAAAATAATCATATTTGTATGACACAGATCAACCCATAATCTTCTTATATCTTACTTTCTATCTAAACATATTGTCTACCTTCCTCTCTCTTCTTTACTTTAATATAAATCATCTCACTCTTAGACCTCATTATGGTTATTCTCGTAGCGGTCTTAATACGCTCCTATCTTGATTGACAATATTAAAATGGCGGATTGGTATTCACAAAACAAGATATCTAGCAGATATCTTAAAAATTCGTTATGTTTGTAATATTAGTATGAAATTCTATGTAATCGGCATTCCCGTAACTATCTTACAAACGTCAAATTCAAGGGCGACCTGATTGCGATCATGTCTTAATCTTATCGTTAAGTGATTTTTAAATGCGATTGATTACGGGAATAAGGCTCCAGATCATACGCGGGGAATATCAGGGATTTCCTCTTGCTGACTGACACAGCAACTGAATACATTTTAAATATTGACCTTAACCTTTGACAATCAGATATCTGTGCTATTATTACTGTTTTATGTCTAGATTTTAAGATGTGTTGTAAAAAAGCCATACGATAAATAAATAAATCTTACTCTTTTACAATCTTCTCATAGTTTGAGACAACGCTGCCATACTCTTCAACTGGAACTAAGAACGGTTGAACAATTTCCCAACATAAAACTTATAACTTTTCTAAATGTGGTGATATAGCAATATTTGTTTCTACGGCTTATTGCTGGTAATATTGTTTATGGTTTTTTTTAGTAATGGCGACATTGTCACCATATTGAAGTTGGCTCCACATCCAAGTTCAGCTCATGCTAGTTTAATGCATTTTGGACATAAGTAAGAACTAAAAGAAAATATTATTAAAGCTTGAAAATAGTAAAGTAAACATATAGAAGACAGCAGTGATTTCTGCGAATAGCGGGTTTACTATGGGATTATTATTATTTATTTATCGTATGGTCTTATAATGTATGTCACATTTCATGTATGTTAATATTTTTTTTTCTCAAATAATAATAATAATAATAAACACTTTATTGGCATGAATATACAAAAATAACAAACCAAAATTGGCGGGCTTATTGCCTGGGGCAATTTCTTCCAACCAACCTATTACAAATAACATTTTAATTGAAGTTGCTTTTTCTATATATACAAAAAATACATACACAAACAAAGACACATACATACATAAAACAATCAAATATATAAATATATCATATATACACATACAAACAAAATATATACATACATGAAAAAAAAAATATTAAATAAGTGAGTAGGTACACATAAAAACAGCAATTAAAATATTAAATTACTATGGGATATGTGAAATATTTTATATTACTATGGGATAAAGTAGTAAGTGCTAAATAGGGACAAAATTAACTGAAGTATCCTTTTATAAAATACCAATGGTATTACCATTAATTACCTATAAAGTTTTTCTATTAAAAAGTGCTTCATTTTACACCGTTTGATGATTCATTTGATTGATCTTAAAGCATCGTACTCACTTGCGCCGCGAACGTATGACATTGCATCAATTTAATCGAAAGGTTACGTGTATACGTGATTCGAAAAGCGAACGCGAGCGGAACACAATGACATGCATCCTTTGGATAAAATTGAGTTCGCGGCGCAAGTGAGTACCGAGCTTCAATAAAAACCTTAATACGAGTATTGATAAAAATTACTACGCAATACATCGATTAAAACGGAACAAAATCGAAAAATTTATTAAAAAGTTCAGTGGACGAAAAGTCATCAAAATTAAAGATTCATACTTACATAATGGCTATACATATTATGTATGAATAAGTGACTAGAAATAATATTTACGGTTTATTCAATAATATTTTATCTAGTCAACTGTAAATAACACTTTGTTTATCGCAGTTAGAGTCGTAGATATATCAACAGGAAATCTATAAAAAAAATCAATGATCCAGGTTGATGCGGGAATTATTTAAATCAAACTGTTTTCTTCAGGACATTTAAGAAGTAAATACAGTTGGAATGTAGAGGTTAACTGCTATTTTATAATGTCTTGCACATCAATATTGACTAAGGATTATCTTTCTTTCTACCGATTGATGATTAAGCACTTTACAATGAGTTACCATAACTCTTTAAGCGTCTGTCTGTCGCTTAGTTATATTTTATTTATTTATTTATTTATTTGAAATCTACGCAACCAATGGTTGCTTTTACATACAATTTACAAAACAGAAGAAGAAAAAATACAATAGTTATGCATCACAGTAAAAAAAAAAAAAGTATCTCTAAGAATTCAATGAGCCAAGCGGTACCTATCCCTTAGCATTTTTTTGAAACCATACAAAGGTGCAGAAAATATTTCAATTTCGCCAAGATCATTGCCCCCCTAAGTAACCTTTGCATGGGCGCATTGAAAGAATAGTTTGTGACACTGTTTGCCAATCTAAAGGTCTGTGTACTTCGCGTGCTCCTGGAAGGGACATGAAGCTCCACCATAGACAACAACCGAGAGGAATCAATCTGGCCACCGATCAATCTATGCAAGAAAGTCATATCCCATAGAGTATAATAATACTACTTAAAATATCATATCCGCTATTGTGCGCCTTTCGGATAGCAGTGTGAGACCATATTCATTGCGAAGATGATCATAGTTAATATCCGCAGCTGGTATACCCAGTTTGAAGTTAATAAACTTCAGGAGTCTATTTTGAACCCTTTCAATTCTTTTAATGTGAACCTGGTAATATGGTGACCACAGAACCGAATTATACTCTAACTGTGGTCTAACGAGACATGTGTACAAATGAACAAAATGTTGAGACTTTGGAAAAACCGCGGCACAAGCGTAAGACAAACCCGAGTGTTATTATTTATTTTCCTTCTCTTTTAATCGAGTAAGGGTATCCTTGTAAAACTCGCATAAACGTTTTTTTATGGAATCTGGACTATGAACTGAGAATATGTTACAGCGAATAGGTTTTCGGGGTTTTGTTTTGGCTGTACTTACACATATGGCGATAATGACATCATAAAAAAACCATAGAAGAAGCTTTTAAATCATAGTTAGAAACAACAGTGGAAATGCCCCCAAAAATTTCAACGTTGCCAATTCTTTCGTTTGACATTTGAATCTTGAAAAACAGCACATCATACATTAAAAATTTTGGTGTAAGCCTTACAGAATCGACCTCTTTGTTTTTTATTATAAGTACGTATAATATATCTCGTTCTTCAATACAAGTAGCTTTTGAAACATTTTGAGCACTCTGATTTGCTACTTAATCTTTAGCAGCTAATTGAATACAACTTCTACCACTTTTTTTATTCGTCTTCTACAATATATGTTTGTCCGGTAAATTTTGGAATTGATTTTCAACTAACTTCCCGATCAACTAAACAATTCTATTTTTTTTTCTTTTTTGTGAATACAGCTTTTACAATTATAATTTATATTTGACTAGCTTTATACCCGTCTTGCTTTACGTTTTTGATTCCGATTGTCAGGCTTGATCGGTAGGTAAATAAACAGGTTCTAGTCTAGCTTCCCATTGCTTAACAGACCTCTATAACTGACATAAGCACAGGAAAAGAAGAATGACACTTTTAAAATTTTTGTTTCACCGACCTCATAATATTATACGAACCTACCGACATAATTTGCAAGTTTTCATAGAGAGAGAGATAGCTCTGTGGTTTGAATCTTAGCTACATTCCCTAATGTGTGATAATTAATTAGGCTCTCCACCCATAGAGGGTGATTTGCGCTATCTGTCAAACTTCAAAATGGAGGAATCATTTTGCAAATTTTTTCATTAAATCTTTATTTATTGAGAATAATAAGATTTGAATAACATTTATATGTATAACAAATCAATCTACGATTATTTTATTACATTTTCATACCGTAATACCAAGATTCCATTCAACTTTTACATGAGTAATTTTGTTTCCAAAAGATGGCTTACTGTCTTTTTGAGAAATTTGTATGAAAATCCTAAAAAAATATAGTTTTTTAAATAGCTCTAAATATATTAAAGTTATTGCAGCAAATTGTATTTAAGAACCTTCTCAAGCAAATTGCACCGCTCTGCGCAGATTCATATCTGACGTAGCATTTGTATTTTGAGCGTGATGTTCACATATACGATAGAAAGCAGACAAACATTTCTGAATTATTATGTAGATATACAATTAATTCAAACTTCACAGCGCCAATGATAGTATTCAACATTTTATATTGCTTTTTCGATTGTTGATTAATTAAATTCATATAATTTCAATTAAATTTAGCGTTTTACAGTACCTATATATGGATATTTAATTCTATTATCACAGGAGTCAAGTTTAAATAATTCAACAGAAGATTTTTGAAACACGTATGAAACATATTGGATTTGGATGATACATGACAAGTTATTAAATTGTATAATTATTTAGTCACAATTAGCACAGTTAGATCAATGATGATTATTGGTAATTTCAACTCTGTAGTTCTCTATCTGTATAGAGAACGTTCTTCCATTCGTCACATCCTGTTAATAATTTAAATACATAATGATAATATAGCCTTTTGTATTACGTCATCTTTACTGAAATTTAGGCGAATTCAATTCCATTCATGACAAGCGTGAATCTCGTGATTTTCACGGCGCACTCTTTGAAAATTTTCATTGATGTATGTACGAAAGTAAACATCGGTGATCGTGCGGCACTCGCGCAATTGTGTCCTCTGATTTATGGATATTTTCTGACAAGCGTGCAATATTTTCGATGGAAATTTTTGAAACTTCACAAAGAGAAGACCGCTCTATAGAGTTTGAATAATATGTACATTCAGTGATGATCGATGATAATAATACGTATATAGACGGACACATAGAATCAGGCATTTTATTACGTTTTCAATAACCTGTATTATTTTTTGGTTGCCTGAAAAAAATCATCCAAAAGGTTTTTACTAAACTCCCGAGTAGTTTTCTTTTATTATCCAAGGCCCAAAAATATGGCCCTTTACACCATCCTGCATTGAGAAATCACTTTGATGAATTGTTTTAATTTCTGATGACTGCAAAATTGGCCTTTTACACCACGCACCATCAATAATATATTAATAACTAGAGGTCCGCCCCAGCTTCGCACGGGTAGATAGATACTTAAAAATAATTCAGTTTTCATACAGATCCCTAACTTTTTCAAAATATTTTATAGCCTATGTTAATCTGGAATAATTGCATTGCAATGTATCGTGTCACGTCACTTTACCACCGTGACTACTTTGCGCTCTACTGCCCGCTCCCGTACGCACTCTGCATCGGATAAGTTGAGATGAGAAGAGACTATGCTTTTTTTCCAATACTCACATTTTTAAACTCGTGATAACTTTCGAATGGAATGTCCGAATTGAATAATTCAAAAAGTTATACAAACATATTGAAGCAGAATTGAATATGAACTAATTTATTTTAATAAGGAGTAATATCAAAAAGTTCCATTATGGGACGCAGTGACGGCGGCCTCCATGGAGGCTGCAGGCTAGTATTCAAATAATAATACCAAGATACCAATAAAGAGCCTTTTCTAGAGGTGACATTTTATTGATTTTTTTTAAATAAAAAAACACTTATTGTGGCATAACTATAATAGTTAGACATATTATGCTGTCGCGATACTTTTTGTAAATAATGATGTCTTCTACAAAATTGTAGTACATTGTTTTATTCTATCATCATTAGTTTTCACAGCGTTCGCGATAAAAAGAATATTTTAGGTAAATTTTTTACACCTTGGGTTACATTATTGAAGTTTTCGTAGGTTACCCAATTTTTTTTGGAAATTAAATATAGCCTATGTTCACCGCCGATATTGTAGCTTCCCAAAAGTGAAAGAATTTTTCAAATCGGTTCAGTAGTTTTGGAGCCTATTCGATGCAAACAAACAAACAAACAAACAAACAAAAAATCAAATCTTTCCTCTTTATATATTAAAGTATTGTGGCATAACTATAATAGTTAGACATATGCTGTCGCGATACTTTTTGTAAATAATGATGTCTTCTACAAAATTGTAGTACATTGTTTTATTCTATCATCATTAGTTTTCACAGCGTTCGCGATAAAAAGAATATTTTAGGTAAATTTTTTACACCTTGGGTTACATTATTGAAGTTTTCGTAGGTTACCCAATTTTTTTTGGAAAATAAATATAGCCTATGTTCACCGCCGATATTGTAGCTTCCCAAAAGTGAAAGAATTTTTCAAATCGGTTCAGTAGTTTTGGAGCCTATTCGATGCAAGCAAACAAACAAACAAACAAACAAACAAAAAATCAAATCTTTCCTCTTTATATATTAAAGTATTGTGGCATAACTATAATAGTTAGACATATGCTGTCGCGATACTTTTTGTAAATAATGATGTCTTCTACAAAATTGTAGTACATTGTTTTATTCTATCATCATTAGTTTTCACAGCGTTCGCGATAAAAAGAATATTTTAGGTAAATTTTTTACACCTTGGGTTACATTATTGAAGTTTTCGTAGGTTACCCAATTTTTTTTGGAAAATAAATATAGCCTATGTTCACCGCCGATATTGTAGCTTCCCAAAAGTGAAAGAATTTTTCAAATCGGTTCAGTAGTTTTGGAGCCTATTCGATGCAAGCAAACAAACAAACAAACAAACAAACAAAAAATCAAATCTTTCCTCTTTATATATTAGTATAGATTAGTATTAGTATAGATAATATAACACTTTTCTATACAAAGGTATAGCCGGCGGAACTTATTGCCTGAGGCAATTTTTTCCAGCCAATATTCAATGTAGGTACTTGACCACATTTTTATCACACCCCGTTTGTTAGGTACTGGGTGCATATTTTATTGTTTTTATTTCTTTCGTTGCATATTTATCTTTTTTTAGTCTAATGGTATGTATTTTGTACATGCCTACATGTGTTATATATTGCTGTATTGACAGTCTCAAGGATTCTCAAGTGCCTGAATTTTTATATGGGTGAAAATAAATAAATAAAAAAATATCCTATATTAAAATTGCTTAAGTTCGTCTGTAACTTGGTGTTTTCATTGAAACACTTAGACCCCATGCAAAATGTTTTTCATAAATATATACCTACTTATATTGTTCGTATCGTATGTATAAGTCGAAATTAGTTGTTAAGACAATTAAAATGACAAGTATCCGCAGGAAATATTATATCGATGAAATTCATACTTGTGATACTAGATCAGAGAATCCTAAATTCAACTATTACTACGGGAATAATTTCAAACTATCTGCAGTCCCTAACGTGGCAAGTAAAGTTGGGACTTACGGGACGATATAACTGATTTTTCCTAGCACAGTCAAATAGATAATGCTCTTTCTGTCGTCCAACAGGCTTTCTGTTTGTTATCATTATTTTTGTCAAAACTACGCTAATCAGTAATCTGAACATAATAGAATAATTTTCTTTGCGGTTAGCAATATGTTGTAAAACTTTACGAAAGATATTTGTTCAAATTTAAGTTATTCCTTTTAACAGACCTCGATTCATTATTCTGAAATTAATTTGCAACACGTTATGTATCCACTTATATTTATATTAATTAATATTTCCTAGATTCGCAATTAAAGTATCAAGGCAACGAAATATTCGCCGCGGAAAGAATTATTAGACAGAAACTAAAAAAAGGATTCGTTTATTCTCAAATCTGTCAAATTAGATATTTTTCGTCGCAGACCAATTTTTTTAATTATTTCAAATATTCAACGATTTAAGAGGACAAAAATATAAGCGGTTTAGTATACTCTAC
The DNA here is from genome assembly GCA_963576905.1 of Mystacides longicornis. Lineage (NCBI taxonomy): Eukaryota > Metazoa > Arthropoda > Insecta > Trichoptera > Leptoceridae > Mystacides > Mystacides longicornis. Next base: position 19,697,427 of record OY756426.1, on the reverse strand, counting down.
TCTATATAAAATCTTTTGATTTACCTATTATATTATAGGTATTCGTGTTATACGTATACATAATGGATTAATACTTAAATGATATAGAGACAAGGCAATATTATTTTTATGTGATTTTTTTAGGATATTGAAACGAAAATATGTTCAGAAGTCATATCAGGAAATCGTACAAAAGAGTGTTTTCTTTTTCTTTATATAGACACCAAAAAATATTCAGAACAAAACGTTTCCAAAGACGTTCCAAAAACTAGTCCAAACACTATTCTTCGATAATAAATTAAGGAAATATAAAAAGATAAAATAGGATATAAAAAAATTGTTAACATTTTTTATTACGTAGAATTTTGCTTTTATTTGATTTCTTCGTTGCTACAATAGTCTATGATACCACACTTTTACAATAGAACATAAAATAGTATTAGACCTGTGTATTAGATTTTTTTATAAACAAAGCAAGACTAAAGGGTACTTTAGTCTTTAGTCCATTGACTTAAATCGGATTACAATGTTCTAATTATGTCTAGATTCTTGTGACCATTTTTCAGGACTTGATCTTAACGAATATGTAACAACTAATGACTCTAACAATCCATGTCGAGAATTCTCTTCGAAATAACAGTAGAAGACGGTCGTAAGCCCGTAGTGGTATGTTCCATTTAAAAATCGAACATCAGTAATGAATTGTGAGAGTCATTAGTTGTTACATATTCGTTTAATCGGATTGAAAGAGTCGGATCATTATGCAAGCGTGTGATGTTTAGTGGAGTAGAGTAGTAAACCCATATATGAGTTCAACAGTACCTTCTGACGTTTCCCGCTAGTTTGAAAATCACAAAACACGCCAAAAGAAATTTCAAAAGTATGGTTTTGAATTCCAATTCCGTTGCATAAAGTGTTAGTTTTTCACATCCAACATTCCCTCGGTAGTTCGGCTGCAACGAACGCCCCTGCGTCAGAGTCTGCTAACAATTGAGTAAATAAAATATTCCTTTCTAGAAGCAGAAGAACGTAGGTACAGATGTGTCACTTATAATGATTTTGTTGTTGAAACAATCATACTATGGACATTCACATTATTTATATTGTCGATGTCCACTTGGCTAAAGTATAATGTATAATTTTATTGTACTTATATAGGTAGGTACGTATTATTACGTATACCTACTACTAGGCGTTATCCATCACCCTGTCCCATTTTTACGGTTGCACAATAATAGTAAACTATATGTAAATTCGGATAAATACAATGTAGTGCTGTGCGTCTTTTAATTTTGAATTCGTAACGTACATGGTGTCTGTTGGGACCTAAAGTTCTCATCTATTTCCTATTTTTTTGTAGAGAATGACCAGAAAATGTACGAATTGGAATGTTTATTGCGCAATTAAAGGCATGTCGTTGCATTTTCATCCAATAAATCGTTTGCCAGTCAGATGTAAATGATAGGTGAGGGATAAGTAGGTGTCACCCACGTTTAATTGCGCAAATTCGTAATAATTATTTATCATTCTCTCCAGAAATATAGAGAATACACAAATATGGTAAAAATTTATTGCACGTACATAAAGAACTCTTAATTCAAATTTCCAGCATTTGTTTACTTTTCTGTCACCGGGGTACCTATCTATTTTGGGTGTGTAGTCACCCGCTTCAAACAACAGGAATAACGCACCACTACATATATATGTGGCGTAATGACATAATAGCGTTAGTTGGTCAATGCTGGACGCTGGACTACTTCAATATGAGATTCTGATGCGGTCGCGTTCCTTTGAATTGGGAAAAAATATATACTATGCATACATCGCAATTTTTATTACTCGCATAATATCATATTTCCATATTAGTTTGGCACTTGCATGTAATGGGACACCATATTTTTTTTAAATTGTAACTACCAAATTCTTGATTCATATAGTGTGAAAGGTGCACTTTTAGTAATATCGTGGATGTGTCTCAACAAATACAATCCTTTATGATTATTCATCTGTAACTCGATATGTATTGTTAGCACGTAAAACAATAGGTATTTGTCACCCGTTCGCAACGCCATGTCAAAAAGTTGTGACAAGGTATTTAAATAGATATCCTCCTATTTTTTCTGAAATAATACCTACCCAGGCCCAGGCATAATTATGTAGTTTATAGTAGGTTTTTATCTCATTTTATTTTTATTTTTGACACTGCACCCGGGGCGGATGATACAACCAATTTTAATCAAAATTATTTATTTTTATTTGTTTATTTAAATATTTTTGTTTCCATTATCAATATTAAAATTTACATATAATTATTGGATCTAGTGGTCGACCAGTGCTCGAGATTTGACCATAACATATTTAAATTATATGTTTGAACATTTTTGAGGTTCTATTGTCTGAGCTATTTCACAATTTTCTTTCCAAAACAATGACATGGATACGTAAAATTTGAAATGTTGGTATGTTCAAAGTTTTTTCTATTATAATTAAAGACAAACAATATTAATCTATTCTCAATTTGACCACAGACAAACAAAAGAATATACGCTTCTGTGTCAATGTCAAATACATCGGAGTATATTGTGTGAGTATCAAATATTTTTTAAGGCCTTTGTTTTGCTGGATTGTTTGTTTACTTGTTTACATTTATTGTGTTGATTATTGCATATTTAAGAATTGATTTTTAAACAAATATGCATCGAAAGCATAATTTATTGACCGCTCGTTGATGCTCATTCATGGAGTAAATTTTCCTGCTTTGTCATATTTTTTCCTACTTTAATTAAAGCACCATTCATCTGCTCACCTCTCGCTCGCCTCATGCCATACATTGTGATGGTATGGATATGGATAAATCTCTACATTATCTCATTGAATATTGTAATGTGAGCACATCATTCACAACGCAAATACGAACACATTTATTAGAATGAGGACATAGAGTTGTTTAAGGGAGGCACAAAATATTTTACTCATAGTATATGGAATATATACATGAGTCTTGTGATCGGATTTCAAAAAAAAATAGATTTCGCTGAAATTAATTTTCTCGACGTTTCCGAGGGTACCCGTACGCGTACGGGTACGCCAAAAATGTGTGCGCACCCATAACTCAGTAATTCTTATCCGATTTGATTGAAATTTGGTAGAACGGTTAGCCCCTCGATGTAGATGAGTCAGTAAAATGTTGAGATCTGTACCTACAGTGGAACCCTCTTAAAGTATCCAAAGAAAATTTCACTTGTTCTAGAAAAAGGGCTAAAAAGGAAAAAAAATATTCTTCGATTTTCATAAAATTTGGTATACGGGTTGGTCTTATGCTCCTACACAAGCACGTAAAATTTGAGGTCCGTAACTTCAGTGGGTCCCCCTTAAAGTACCGATTAATATTGAATATGTAGTTCTAAAGCAGATAATAAAAAGCTCCAATCGTCGATATCATTTTAAAGTTTCTATAATAATTCCAAGGATAAATTCATTTTAATCGTAAAATTATGAATTTTTAGGCAAAGATATGTTTTACACGAAAAGGCTGTTATAACATACTATGAGTTCTGGGCTACCCTAGGTTAGCAGCTTTTTAACTTTTTCATGAATATCCCTAATGTCTTTTGATCCACCGATTCCCTCTCGTTGGTCCAGTCTCTCTTTTTCTCAAACCCATTTCGTATAGACAACGAGATATTTTCTTATACCTACCTAATATAAATGAAAGTCGGGTTAGTGCGATAACTCGAAATCGGCTGAACGGATTTTTATGATGCTTGGTTTATTGGATTCTTCTCCGCTCCGGATAACAGAATAATTATTAAAAATTCGAAAAATGGATAGCAAATAATCCAAATTTAATGTTAACGTTAGTATGGAACGGATTGACTGACAACAATGCCATCTGTGAAAAATTCCATAACAACACAAATTTTATTTACTTAACAACCACTGAGTTTCAAAATATTAATTGTACGCAGATTTTTGATAGAATTTCTTTCAAGCTTTCAGAAATATTTTTTAACATTCAAACATACATACTTTAATCGTATTTTTTGTATACTTAAATTACAAATTCAAAATCAATATTCATAGTAATGACTACTTACAAGACAACGTCTTTCGGGAAAGCTAGTTACAACTAAAGATGAAACTATTTGAGGAATTGAAGAATAACCGAGAGACAATCATCAACTGGATGCCTTCACACATTTTGATGAATTGGTTGGTCGTTCTTGAGGGCTATGTTCTTCTTATCAGTGCCCAAAGACGCACTATAGGGGCGGATGCCTTTAAAAGATGAAAAGATTTCTAGGATGGAGAGAACCTTACCAAAAGATCTCTCTTCAAACCCCGTAGTTGTAGTTGTATGAAAAAATATTTCGTACGTTGTTAGTGGTTAGTATTTGATCATACCTACGTATCACACGTAACTTTCTGTTATACAGTTATTTTAATATACAAGCCTTGTAAACTATCTAATCCTATGCTTATTCGCTTTTTTATCTTTCGCCGCTGACGTAAACAGCCTCAAAATATCCATCTCTAAAATACTGTTAGAAATAGTTGTCTCACTCTTATTTTGTATCCTGTAACCAGCAGGAGTAACAGCTTTAACGTGTTTTTTTTTTCACAAGAATGTTAAATTCTATAACCCATCCACCATCTAATTTTACAGCGCATATCAAAGATATTACTTTTCTTATTATGTGCACATGTGTATCACTTATGTAGTAAGTTTTTTTATTCTAATAATTTCTTAATGTTCTACGACTTGTACATAAATTGGATCGTTGACCCTTAGACAAAATCATCCTGATCTATAAAAATGACTCATTGCCCTCTGAACTATTAAACAAGAATAACAAGATACATGGCGTGTATCTCTGTACGTGCATATTGTTAATAGTCTCAGCTAAATGATTGATTACGCACTATAAATCTTGTTCTAGCTGTGTTGCCCTATCTTGTGTTCAATGAAATGATCTAGAATCTTAATATGAACGAGTATTAATAAAATAATGCCGTATAAACTTCTATATGACCACTGACCATCGTCTTCTTAGCTGCCTCTAAAAAGCTTCTCCTTCCTGATCTGTCACTGGCTGCCACCTTCCAATTGTGCTGTCCCAGAGCAGTCTGCGGCAAAGCCATCCAACCATCGTAGCTTTGGCTTTCCGACACTTCTTCTATCGATTGGGTCATTATACAACACCCTCTTTGGGAGCTTTAGATTCTCCATACGGTGCAAGTGATCCGTCCAGCGCAGTCTGTTAATCTTAAAGAACACGACTAGGCTGATATCCTGGTACAAAATTCTTTAGGACCATTGCCTTGCACTAAATTTGAGATTAACAATTTCCCATAATTATTGAATAAATAAATAAAAACGAAGAAAAAGAGTAAATAATAAAAGTGCAGTAAGTAAAAAGAAGAGCAGTTTGAATTTTCATGAGAAAATTCAATAATGAACTAAAACAGTAATGTATGGAGTTTGATTATATCCGTTATCTCTCAGACCCCCATGATTGGTTCTGATATGTTCTCCTCTTCTGGGGCCTTAATTTCCAAAGCACTCAGAGAGTCGATGAGCGTTGGCACTCAGACGTTATGTTATATTACCGTTTATTCGAAGAAGCATTATTTGGCTGTGGATTACAGTCAGCTTCAAATGAATTAAAAGAAATTAGGCACGCACGTGGACTTCGAGTGTACGTGATATATTTTCGTCCCCAAACAATATAGTGATAGGAACTTGCCAAAGATGCGACTCTATCAAAATACTTTACACGCGCCCATATTATATTAGCGAGGCGTTTCAAACTAAACTGTTGAACAGAGCGATTGCATTCATTCATGGAAGGAAACGAGAAAGAGAACATTATTTTGGGACACATTTATCATTCGACATAAAATAAGAAGCAGCAACCTATGCGATGTGTCCACTTGTTTGGTACCCGTGCCTTATCATACGTGACTCCCCTAATATGAAGAAGTTTCTGACACTTTGCCAAATGTTTACAAGAATCACGAGATCTCTTCAACAATGTCGCGCCGCTGTAAGTCTACGGAGACAACAATACACATGCTCTATTGTAATGAAAAACAAAAGCATCTTGTTATATAAGACGAGGTCTTTTTTCTCGAGGAAAATTAATTAAAGAATAAGATTCTCATTATGAATGTTTTATGGGAATGGAAATCTTCCTCTGAGCTTCTACAAAATCTTGCTCCACTGTTCGGAAAGCTGAACATTATCTTATATTCCACAGCCAAGACATCTGCATTATTTCACATTTTTGCAACCATCGATCTTTAATTTCAATATGATGTTAAATCTTCCAAAACTCTACGTGCGATAGGAGTCCACCCACTATTGACTAAGGACAGAGGCACAAAATATTTAAAAGTTTCGTGCAAATAATGAATAGTGTCGCTCCATATGGGCAAGTTTATGCAAAGTTCTACGTTTATGTGAATCATCGTAATCGGTGGATAAAAATTTGTACCATGTCCTTGGCTTTATTCAATTCTAATTAAATCAATATTTAGTCAAAGAATTTAACTAAAAAATTGACGAATCTAAAGTATGTAGGTTTTGGCAGCGTAGCTGCACATAGACAATGAGCTTAAGCTCTTTCGTATACGTTAATAAAATCATACTCGGATTATGGCTTGATAATGTCGACTTATATTAGTATTGATGAAAGCTCTCGCGCTCATATAACTGCAACATTGTTAAAATCTTAACTAACATACATACCTCAGCGTCACAACCCTTGGTGGGTCTTAGGTGCCTCCAAGAAACGTCTCCAAACCTCCCTGTCGCCGGCTGCCACCTTCCAGCTATTTTGCCCCAGGGCCCTGTAGTCTGCAACGACATCATCCAACCATCGCAGTTTTGGCCTTCCAACTGGATCATTAAATAACCTGGTTAACCATACGGAACAGATGTCCTAGCCAGCGTAGTCTATTAATCTTAATAAAGTGACTACGCTGACATCCTGGTATAGACCATATAGCTCGGAGTTGTATCGTTTACGCCACACTTTGCCATCTTTAATAGATCCATATATTCAGCGAAGGATTTTTCTTTCGAAGGCATCCAGTCTATTTTCATCCTGCTTTGTCAGTGTCCATGTCTCATAGGCATACGTCAGCACTGCTCTAATCAGAGTATTATAGAGCGTGGCATTCGTCTTTCTGGATAGTAGGCGAGACTTTAGTTGTGCTACAAGCCCGAAGTAGCAGTGATTGACTGCAAAAATCCTCCTTCCAAACTCCACACTTATGTTATTATCGTAGTGGAAGATAGAGCCGAGATTCACAAATTGCTCCACTGTTTCAAATGTGTAGTTGCTTATGGTTTTAGGGATTGGCCAATTCCGGGTAGCATTGTAATAGGCATGTACTTCGTATTTGACTCTGATTTGAAGTCCCATTCTTCTAAAATGCAATCCTGTTAAAATCTTTATAGAATGTAATTCTTTGTATGTTTAGGTCATTCTCCATGAGGACAAATCTTAAATCCCAATGATGTAAAAATAATCGAAAAATAGTTAGTTTATAATGTTGTAGATAAACAAAGTTTATTAACACCTCTTCCCACACAAATATGAAAATAAACTAGAATACATACCTAATGGTTATTCAGATTCAGAGATTCATAATTGGATATTTTACTATCAATAACATATCGTACTGTGTGTGACTGCAATTGTTTGTGTGTTATTTATTGTACGTTCAAAACCCTTGTATGCAATGTTGTTGTGAATAAAATAACATTGAGAATATTAATAAGTGCGCCCATCATCAGCACGTTTCATAGAAAATGAGGCGAAGTGAACTTGAACGTTAGGTACTTAATAAATCAATTTATTAAATTGCCAAGTGTAAAGTATAAAAAAATGTATTTTATAAAACTCGTAGTTTGATATATGTCACTTTTGTATTATTCCATCGATCGAAAACCAGTGGATAGAGTATGATGTAACTGGATAACAAGTCTCTATATCTTATCGTTTTATCGACAAAACGACAATTTGTAATTACCGATTAATTATATCTGATAATATAACAAGTGGTTATTAGCAGTGTCATTTAATTTGTATGAAAAGTGTGGGTGTAAGAAGTCTCATCGATGCTTATTTATGATGTGTGCTGTGATGCGCACAGTGGGGTTCACAAGACAAGGTGATAACATCTTTTATCTTTTTCTCGGCCGTGATCCAAAAGTTTTGCACCGATACCAGCAGTGTTACCCACAATTGTAAAATGAGAGAGTAATCTCTCAATGATATTATTTTATATAAATATTAGATAAGTAGGTATATGGAAACAAAACGGCTACAACAATGTATTGCCTATTTTATTATAGAATTATTAATATTGTATTGGTATCTAATATAAAAAATATAATTATTAATAATAATAGGTATATCTCGCTTGACATAAATTCTTATGCAGAAGTATAGTTAGTAAGAAAACCGAGATAACAATATAACTTCATTATGTATGAGAGTTACGTACAGAATAGAGATATTCACACCGCAATGGACATTTGCAAGAGTTATCAAACCTGAAAAACCTACATATCTTACAACAGAGCATCTATCTATAATAGTAATCAATTTAGACATGTCCATTTGTCCAATTACTTCTACATTGGATATTTTTTTTATTTTCAGCAACCCTCATCATGGGTGCCGCAGGAGCGTCGATAGGATGGACCTCGCCCACAATACCGTTTCTTCAAGGAAAAGATTCACCAATTCCCATCTCAAGAGACCAAGGTTCATGGATTATCTCAATGATGATTCTGTTCTCTACCTTAAGCGCCTTACCAGCTGCATACCTCACGGAGCACATCGGAAGGAAAATGACGATGTTGCTGGGAGCCATCCCGTACATCATCTGCTGGATAGTCGTCATCACGGCTTCCACTGTCTACGAGCTGTACATAGCTAGGATCATGGCTGGCTTGGGCTACGGCATCATCTACACTGTGGCTCCCATGTATCTCGGGGAGATATCATCAGATAAGGTCAGGGGGTCACTGGCCATCCTTATCACATTCATGAACAAGGTGAATTCCACAACACATTGAAAATTTCAAATTAATGTCATTTTATTTATCTTTAAACGCAATCCACTAATTCCGGTGTTCTTTTTGTTCCAGTTCGGTATCCTGCTCCAGTACTGCATCGGCCCGTACGTCTCAATGACGACATTGGCGATATTTAATTTGACAATGCCTGTGATATTTTTCGTTTCATTTATATGGCTGCCTGATTCTCCATATTATTACGTGGAGAAAAATCAGATTCCGCTGGCAGAGAATGCCCTTAAAAGACTCAGAAGTAGGAAAGATGTGAGCAACGAAATGAAGAAAATCGAGCTGACTGTGAGTGAGGACATGAAGGAGAGAGGAAAATGGATAGACTTGTTCCGTGACAAGGCGAATAGGAAGGCACTTAAAATAACACTCGTTCTATTTGCAACGCAGCAAGTATGTGGCAGCGCGGCTGTGGTCTCGTACGCGCAGACGATATTTGCGGACGCCGAAGGAAAAATCGGACCCTCGGATGCGTCTATTATTCTTGGATGCGTGCAACTCTTAATAGCGGCGTCTTCGTTCGTTTTGGTTGACAGACTCGGCAGGAGACCGCTGCTGCTAATATCTTCTCTGGGCGTCTGCATAATGAACGCAATCATCGGAGCTTATTTCTTTTTCAAGGACTACAAACAGGTAGACGTGTCTGGAGTGGGATTCCTGCCCATCACTTGCATTCTCATTTATATTGTCGCCTACACGATCGGCCTCTCTACCGTGCCCCTTGCTGTCACCTCTGAGATGTTCCCCACCAACGTCAAGTCCTACGCTACGAGCGCCCTCCAACTGTTCGTGGGCATTTCTACCTTCACAGTAACTAAATTGTACCAAGTGATCGCCGATGGACTCGGTAACTACACAGTATTTTGGCTCTTCAGTGTATCCTCATTACTAGGCTTGCTGTACATTTATTTATATTTGCCCGAGACTAAAGGGAAAGCCTTCATAGACATTCAGCACTACCTTCGCTACAACACTAGTTTGGAGACGAACAGCAACGACGATGATTCACGGAGTGATGTGGAATCAACTCCGTGTAGACCAAATCATAAAGAAGAAAATTTCTAAATTATTAATTTAAAAACTCTTTAGCGTCATTTAAAACAATATTATTTAAATAATTAGCTACAATTATCTTAATTTAAAACTAAAATAAATACTGCAATTTTAATACATTGAGATAAATCTCGAAAATCACACGTCCAAGTTATCATGGACGGTAGTTACGGCTGATGACTTCCTCGGACCATCACCCAGACCTCTTCCGCATGATTGCGTGGAGCAGGACTATCAGACACCACACCCATCCAATTGATATTTTTGAAGAGCCATTCTTGAAGAATTCGCTGTAGTCGTCTGGATCAAAATCTTCAGCCAACCTTCGGTTTCTGATAATATCTCTGTATACCTGTGCAGAATACTTGGCCGTGCGTGTCCTGTTAGGGCTGTTGTAGTCCACGTGGTACAGACCGAACCTTTCTCTGAAACAACAATTAAGCTAATTAATAGTGTGCCTTGTTTAGTCAATTACTCAAATAATATTTATGCGGGGGCAAGAATAGAAATGGCGGTTGACAAGTTTTTTTATCCATGATTGAAATCAATTGATGTCAGCGGTTGTTTTTGATTGAGGAATAGATATTATTTATGTTTATAGTTATTATTGAGTTCGTTTTAGTTCTTTACTCGTGTAAGCAATCATAAGAATATGATTATAGGTTATACTTAAATAAGTTTCGTAAGGTAAAAATTGTTAAAACAAAAGTTTAACCAAAGTGCTGTGATCACCTTCAGAATTCTGAAAGTAATATTTTCTGTGTCTTTATCCGTACACTGTTTAGTACTGAGGCTACGAGGAAGAATTAATTCATACGGTCATGAAATATTAAAGCTGGCGGTAGTTTTGTTTCGTGAGTTGTAATAATTGTTGAAAATATTAAATATTATTTTTATGAATTATTTACATTCCAGTAGTAAGATAATAATATGATCATGTTTGTCTTCTTAAAATTTTGATAACCCATTCTATTCAACTTTTTTAACACACATAAATAAACAAAATCAAGAAATTTTACTGCAGAGATTCGGTACACAATTGTGTACAACGTAGCTCTTGATTCTTTGTGAGAAAAAAAAATCTAGGTTTACGCAACAATGTTGGAACCACAACTCGATAACTCAAATTTTGTACTTATTCATAATATTTTCTCGTACTATGTAGATATACATTTTGTTTGTCACTTTTTTTATAATTTCACTTAATACACAATATTTGTGTATTTTTATAAATGCTTTAATTGTACTTCTAATTTATTATCTTGAGTGTTGATTACGTTTTATTTCAAATTTAATTATTTTATTACAGTTTGACTTACCTACGTATGAATCATACAAAAATACTTGAATTCGTCGGTATATTACATATAATATCAATAATATACAAATTTAGTATATTAGATAACGTCAACAAAAATGCGTAAGGGTAAGAACACGTAGAAAGCCGATTCCGACCCGCGCCGACCGGCTCAAAGAATATAGTCTATGGTTTGAATGCATTTAAATGGGAATGCCGGAAAGCGGGTTCCTGCTTTTGCTGTGCGCACACCCATTCAAATGCATAGAAACATTCACCTGTCGGCGCGGGTCGGAATCGGCTTTCTACGTGTTCTTACCCTAAGACAGTACAACATTTGCCTAGCTCTACTAAATGTTTTAGTTTAAAGCAATGACTTGTTCAATCAATATTATATTTTCACTACAGGTTCATTAAATAGAACAGAAGTGCAGAGTTAAGGAAAGTTGACAATCATAGTGTTGTGATTTGTATTATGTATACTACGATATTTTGCCCATTTCTTTTTGTAATATTTTATGAATATTAACTCTTGTTTGTTAAATTGCAATAGTTTTATTGTACGTCGTAAGGTGTGAATTTCATTTACATTTAATATGTTTTAATACAATAATATTTAAAACATATCCAGGTGTTTCATTTACTTTTTTAACTCGCACATGCACTGTGCAGATATCTTCATGTTAAGATAGCTTCATGTTCAGATATGCTGGAGAAATAATTGGACTTGACAGAGTTAGTCCATATTCGAGGAAGCCCTATGTTCACACTTCACACCCATTACCGAAAAGATTACACAACAGACTTATACGTATGGGCAATGGGCATGTTATGAGGCGACCACAAAACAAAATGATCCAAAGACCCATGGATATCGAAACTCCAGACAGGCATAGCACCCGCCACACGGTTATCGAGCATCAAGAGAGACCTCTGGAACTGGCGCTTGACAGAGATTCTTGGAGAAGAAGGACATGGAGAGCCAACCCCAAATAATGGAGAAAAGGGTGTGGGAGATATAGAGATAACTGAAAATTATTTATACACAAGAAAAAAAATACTTACGAATATCCTCGATCCCATTCAAAATTATCCAACAAACTCCAAGGAGAATAAGCTATGACGTTGCAGCCATCCAAGTTGACAGCTTTCAAAAGAGCATGAATGTAAAGCTGGTGGTAAGTGGCCCTTTTCAGATCCATCATCTCTCCGAAATCTGAGAATCCATTTTCAGTCACTATAACAGGTATATTGTTGAATCTGTCTTTAATCCAGTTCAAAAGTTTCCTGAATCCCCATGGTGCTACCTGAAATACAAGAAGAATTTGATCGACAATCGAATGAAGTTCAACTGTGTAGTTTGATCAATCAATATGAATAGAAAAATAAGTAGTGATGTGAGCTTTATTTCTGTCTCTCGTTTATTTTTATCTTAACTATAATCAGCTAGCAGACTGTCTGTATGAATATAATACCACTGCTGTCCCGACCCGATTACCACCCAATAACCTCTCTAGAAGGGTTCTCTAGAAGTTCAAAGAAAATGGATAACAACATTAGGGGATATTATTTGCTCTAGTAAATTCACATGTTTGGATTCATATATTCTCCTACTACCAAAAATAAACTCATTAACTATATATGTACGATATTAACTAAGTGTATGAGAGCACTTTCCCCTGTTTGGGACTGAAGTTAATTAATAATAACACGACGTGTGTTTAATATAATATTATCGTCATGCAATGTGGACGTGATTTAAGTTTACCAAATGGTTTACGAATGCGCGTGATCTTCTCCTTACAGAGATATTTCGTCGTTTTATCACGTCACAGACGATGAGTGTTAATCGAAATGTCTACAGCGAGTACGTGAGCAACCACTAAATACAGAACAGGATGCTTAGTACAGACACTATCCACCATAAGAAAAATAATTCATGTTTAACTTACTTTTAACCAGTCTGAAGACGATCCCGATGGCCAGCTTTCATTATGAACTCTCACTATACCCACATCGTTTTCGTGTGAAGGGATTTCGCCCACACTCCCATTAGCCCAACTCAACAAGTATGCGGTATAATGGTTCAAACCGAAATAATCACCAGTGCCTCTAATGTAGTCAACTTCTTCCTGGGTAAATTTTGGTAATCTAGATCTGGGATAGCCCTGCTTTCGACTTACTTTTTCAACTCTTTCTAGCAGCAAGGGTGGGTAGTTTCCTTTTTCAGAAAATATAGGAAAGGCGTACCAACCAACCTAGAAGAAAAAGTGTCATAAGTTATATTAAGGTTTGATATTTATCTTAATCACATCCAAAAATATTCATCATTGAAAAAAGTAAGGAACAGCAACTTACATGAGCTTGAAGATATACTTCCGCAGCTTCAGCATCTTCGAGGGAGTTCGATTTAGGTTCAGCCCAAATTGAATCAAGAGTTATACCGACTTTCCCTATAAAAAATATGCAATTTATATCCAGATAGCTACTCGGTTTAAAAAAATAATATCATTTAAAAAAAAAACTTCGCACTCACCTCCATATTTCGGTTTGAATTCCTCTGCATAGATGTGATAAGCTCTGGCGTGTGCTTTGAGGAGATAATGTGTGCAGAGATATTCGCCAATCCCGTGATTGTTCAACGCTGGTGCTCTGTACGTGCGGCCATAACCTTCCAAACACGTCTGCATGGGTTCATTGAATGTTGTCCATATTGGAACTCTATCAGCGAAAAGCGTATAAACTATTCTAGCATAATCTCCAAAATAATCTACTATGTGTGGATTTGACCAGCCTCCCAAGTCTTGCAAACGTTGAGGCAAATCCCAGTGATACAGCGTAGCCATCGGAGTGACATTATTCTTGATCAACTCGTTAATCAGATTATTGTAGTAAGCCACTCCATCCTGATTGATGTGGTTCGTTAAGCCGGTAGGTAGCAAACGTGGCCAGGCTATTGAAAATCTGTAAAAGTTCACTCCGAGCTCATTCAAAATTTGGGCATCTTGACGATAATTATAATAAGATGCAGCCGCTATGTCCGCGTTAGTTTTGTCTTTTATAGCTTCGGGATTTTCATGTGTGTATCTGTCCCAGATACTTTCACCCTTTCCTGAAAATATAATATTATGAATCAAGCGAGTATGTAAAGCCATCTGTGTATATTATTCAAAACTGATAGGCAAACTAAAACAACAAAATAGATAGATCTATTAATATTAAAATGATTCATTAAATAACATGATCGTATTTATAGCGTTTTCCGCTAGATGTCGTTCAAAATAATTAAACAACGACTTCACTGCGTAACGACCTGAATGTATACATTAAATTTATTTTTTAATTAAGCCAAAAAATACCTGATGTGTTCCACGCTCCCTCTATTTGATATGCTGCAGTCGCAACTCCAAATATAAAGTTTTTGGGAAACTCAAGATCTAAATCGTTTTGAAGTTTCGCAAGTCCTGATTCCACGCTGAATGAAAAAAAAACAAATATTAACAATTAAAACCTATATGTAGCAAATTTTCAATGCTCAATCCGTATATTTAATATCACGTGGCATAGTACCAACAGTATATTTTCAAACCATATTATAAAATAGGTAGGTACTTACTGGACAATGCATAAGGATAGGCACACGATGATGCTCTGTATAGCGCCAACTCTTCGACGATTCCATAACCAAAAACCATTCATGGTGCATATGACTATAGATCGGATCGATCTCAGATTCTGTAAAATAAGCAATTAATATTATATTTTACATCATAAATTTGGAATTTTATCATTCTTGGAACTGGGAAAAATTCGGTGCTTTTTGGTTTAAGTTTTTTTTTTTTTCTTAGAAATTAGATGACAAAAGCCAATGAGAAAAAAATAATACCTGATAAAACTAAAAAGCAACTCATTCACGTCTCATAAATGTATAAAGTGAAGACCACAAAAATCTATTTTCATTATAACTAAAATTACCATGTTCATTTATGTTCAAAAGCAAAGAAGGTAAATAAATAAAATTTTATAATTCCACTTATTTTATATTAATAAGAATTATGATGCAAACAGTTTCATTGTTTAATCATTCGGTTAAAATGTTAGATTAAAATGCTATAATCAATGTTGTTATGTAATTAAAAGTAATAAGTGTTTTTTTTCTGTAGAGTTTACTGACGTAATAATTATGTCAGTGAAATCATCTTGATGACAGAAAAATACCCCAGGCCCCAGACGAGCTCTTATTTAAGTTTTTCTGTTGTTTGTTAAAAAATAAAAATATAGAGAAGATACTCGGCACCGGGATCGAACTTACGCCCATTTCGTTTGTAAGCCTAAGGATTTTTTTAAATAAATAAATATCACTCTTCTATACATAGGTGTTAGTATAGCCGGTGAAACTTGGTGACGCCTTTCAACCCTCTCGAACAGTCTGGAATTGAGTTTACTGTTATCGATTTTCAACGCGTATTTCTCTAACTTGGAGTGCATATAGAACCCCCGCCCCATTGCGTGTAAATGTACAGTAAAAAACACACATATTTTTTGAAAGGGAGAAGGGTGCATCGAAAAAAAACTATGGATTTTTTTTAATGTCACTACATACTAAAGATCATGGAATACGATTTTTGGTCCAGAAAACAGAATTAAATAATAATAGATATCAGTGCAAAGTCGCTAGGTCACGATTATTAACCCCCTCTAAGTAAAAAGAAAATGAACTATGGGACGAAAGGAAACTGTGGGCCTAGACAAAATACAGTTGGCGATCGACTACAAACGAATTCTTCGACAATGTAGAGTAGGAAGAAAATTAGCTGTCCACTTTTTATATTTTTATATAAGTGTCATTGCTTGGTTTAAATAATTGTTTACGTGTTCCAGTGGACAGATAATTTTTTCGGACTATACATTGGCGAAATCTTCGTTTGTAGTCGAACGCCAGTTTGAATTTATCTACGGGGTCTGAACAATAGAAGACACATTGAGAGTAGGTACCTGATGCAGTATCCCTAATAAGACTGATCCTCGGGAGGAATTCGAACATGGTCGCCAGCAATTGCGGCACGAGAGAAAATCACGATCTACTTTTATAAAAGTTTCAAATTCTCATATTTCTTTCGATTTGCAGGAACAATAGGCTGGGAAAAGATGGAAGTAGGTATTAAAATCAAATAGCTAAAATTGATCAAATAAAACGAAATTGGACAATCGGAATCGAATTGCATTCTAAAAGTACTCGCGATGAATTGTAACCACGATGAATTGTACCTGCGATGAATTGTACTAACGATGAATTGTACCTGCGATGAATTGTACTGACGATGAATTGTTCGCGATGAATTTTTCATGATGAATTTTCCTAGACCCCAATGATAAAAAGCGTAGAAATGTAGAGGATGACATGCAGTTTTGCAGCAGAATCTCGAACGTTAATTTATTAAGCATTTCTTCGAGGATTTTTTACACACATAGAATTTAAAAAAAAATATTTGACATATATTTTTTTTTAAATAAATCCTGGTTAATATGTGCCAGACAATGTCAAATATTTTCTATAGTTTTGTTTCATCTTTGGGCGAGGACGCGTACAAGGAAAGCGAGTTTCCCATTGAAAAAAAAAACAAATCTAACAATACGGAGAAACGAGTTGGAAGACCTAGACTAAGATGGCTAGACAACGGCTCGGAAAAAGGCCGGAATCATTGACTGACAAAGTGAGGCAGCCAGACAGCCAGCTTTACCAAGTAAGTGACCAAGAATCAATCTGAAGGTATGTCACAGATTTTTGTGTTGATTATATGATAAAGTAACCGTAATAAAACAATCGTCTTTTTTTCTTCAATTTCAAGATTTCATGAACATCTCGCTTTTAGACCGACAGTGGTCTTAAAACCTTTTCCGCCACTGCAATTGTAATTCTTATAGATGACTAAACTTGATTAGTCTAACTTATTCGCCAAAGAACCAAATTTGCAAATTAATACGAAATAAAATACGCACTAAGTGCCAAAAAATTCATTTTGAGATAATCTTATAAAAATGATTTTTCCCCCATATAGACAATATAGACATAGTACTATGATGATTTTTGGATCTGTTTTTTTACGTCTTTAGATCATCGATATGGACTAAGTGCAATATTTATAGAACATTTCCTCATACATAACTCATTTTTTTCATTTTTGGCACTTAGTGCGTATTTTATTTCCAGTATACACATGATGAAAATAATCCGAATCAAATTTGTAAATGTAGGAAAACTTAATCCTAATTTTAGACCTGCATTAAATAATTATGGTTAACTGAATGAAACTGATTTTATAGTACATAATAAGGACATTATTCATTGATATCACATAAAGATCAAGAAAAACAATAATGTACGAAACGTTCTTGCATCTCCTTTGAAAGTTTGAAAGAAAAAAATAAAGTTTTCTCCAATTAAAATTTGGCCAAAGCTATACTTAAGAGGTCAAAGGACCACATGTGACTCCGAAGACACACTAGGCTGGCTTGCTTCATAAGGAATCTATCCAAGTAATTTGGAGCATTCTTCTTCTTCTCAGCCTGGAATTATCCACTCCTGAATGTAGACCTCCTCTATGTTTTCCGCTCCTGTCTATCTTGCACCTTCTGCATTCACGCCCCACCCGCAAACCTAACCAAATCATCTATTCACCGAATGTGTCATCCGGGGTTTCTCTAGGATGTTCTAAGACACCAGCACGAGAAGCGCTTCGTCCATTTGTTATTTGGGCTGGAGGCAATATGAGCCCAGCACCATTTAGTGTGACAATTTTTTCGACAATGTCCAGCACTCCTGTTCTAGTCCTAATTCATCATTCTATATCTGAGACTATAACAGCATGACACGTTCCATTGCCTTCTGGACAACCCTCAATCTTCACCACCAGAAATATATTTTGCCTCTCGCTAACTGCTATCAGCAATAATTACCCAATATACTAAAAAATAGATTTCTGCTTATGTAAAGACCTGTCTAAAACATAATTAGTACGTGCTATATGGAAACGACTAACATCGTAACCAAAATATCATCGTAACTTTCAAGTTCAATTTTTTTCTCAAGTGAAATACTGTACATCCTTAAACCAGTTTGCAGTTTGTTAATTTAACTGTCCTCCAAACGTAATGTGGGCAACCTCAGTTCGCGTAAATATCAACATGGCACGCTAAGGTCAATAACTTTGCACAGGATGTAGTAATGAATATGTTTATAATTAATCAATTTGCAATTCGCTTCCTCATATTCTTAGTTATCTTCGGATTTCCAATAGTAGGAAATATAAAATTGCTAAAAAGAATTAAACAGTACTAATTGGAACTTTAGATAGGGACGTATCCTTACTGAAGACAAAATAATTAGATCAAATCAAGTGCCCTTATTCTCGTAGCGGTCTTAATACGCTCTTATCTTGATTGACAATCACAAAATGGCGGATTGGTATTCACAAAACAAGATATCTAGAAGATATCTCAAAAATTCGTTATGTTTGAAATATCAGTATGAAAATGATCCAGTTCAAGATGGGATTTAAGATTAGATTCCGATAGTTTTGTGAATACGACTGCTTGCGATCGTGTCTTAATCTTATCGTTAAGTGATTTTTAAAAGCGATTGATTACGAGAATAGCCCTACTGACTGCAGAAAATATTCATAGTAAAATTAATTAACAACTACGGTAAAAAAAACATCGATTCTAAATAATAAATATCTAAGCTTAAGGAGCGATGGAGGCGATATGTAGGCATTCAAAGGACAAGGACATATTGTCTTAGTTAAAACCTGCATAATGCATACTTAACACATGATTTGGGTATAGACTATTTATACTACATATTATAGTTTCCTCTCGTCAACAAAGTGGTTATAGGCCGACAACAAGATGGGATTCAGCGAGTTTTGAAAGGTATGATGAAGTAGAAAGAGCGTGATCCGTGACAAAATAGCCATCTTTCAGTAGGTAAATTGCTAGTGTTAAAAAGAAATATTTAATCTAATAAATATCTAATTATTATAAATAAACAAAAGTTATCAAACGTAAATAGTAGACCCATGCATTATCCTTGCTTATTGCTAAGATATCTCTATAGGCATGGTGAGAAATTAAATAATATGAAAATTAAAAAAAAAAACCTAATGAATCAAAAAGAGAAAAAGCCAAAGAAAGACAGTCAATGAAAAACATAAATTAAATTAAATATTAGTAAAATTAACAAGAGGCAATATTTTTATACACAAATCACTTTATTTATAGAATTTACGTTTAGTTGTGAGATTTAATAGAGTATAGAAAAATACTAAAAAAAAATCTAACCGCCAGTTTTTTTTACAGAATCACAAATCTGATAACCATGCATGAAAGAAAACTATTCACCAGCTACTGAAAGTTGGCTTAGGTATATCACAACTTTCTACTATGACCTAACCTGTAAAATCTAAGAATGGTAGTTCCAGGACCCCTATGAAACTTCTTTGTTACTAGAGTCGTAGAAAGATCCAAAGCAAATCAACTTGCTGAGCTTGAAGCAAATAAAACTGGCTCAACACGGGCTGCAGATTGGCAAAGAAAATACTAGAATAAAAACCATATTATACACGAATTGCTATAAACTGCCAATGTTATGGGAAGAAGAAGCTAAGTATTGAGACTATAATTTTTCTTCAATTAAAACAACCTAATAAAAATATAAGTAAATATATTTTCTTTGTCAAAAATGATTCCAAACTATAAATTATTTCACAAGAATGACGGTACATATTTAAAGTCTTATCAATCGAATGATAAAACAATTGGAAACGCATAAAAAATATCATAACAAAAATATTATGATTGTTGTCTCTCATAATTTCATGTAAGTATGTATTACAATGATAGGTTCCGTTTGTTCTCTGGTCCTCCGTTGGTGATAAATTTCTTCTGGGAATGATATAGTAAATTTTTGCTTGGAGATTGTTTTTCTGTAACATTCATAGTGAGTAAGCAAGCATTCAGCTGTTATAAGCATTATTGGGATAATCATCCATAATAATATAATATCACAATTTCAATAAGGGCTTTTGGATTGGATTTTTTACAAATTTCTAGGATAAATCAAACCAGTATTGAAATTAATCTAAAAAGAAACTGAAGCGGTTTCTACTAGTGCTTTATAAGCACTTTTTACACATCTTTACTTAAGTAGATAGCTCTAACTATATCAGCTCTATACAATAAAAATATCTACAGCGAATGAGAGCACCAATACGAAAGAAGGTTGACCAAGAGGAAATTGTATAGAAAACGAACAACAGAGCAATATGTTTTCAAAGTTAATTAGATTCATATTTTTTTATTATATAAGCAAACAAAAATACAAAAAAAGTTTACATTTTTTTATATAGAAAGGCTAGAGGTCTAGGAAGAAAAGATATCAATATCATTTTTTCGTAATTACATATGTGTTGAAAATAGTTTGACCACACTCACCACATTTTCTCGATTTCTCTTCTTTAAATCCTAAGATTTATAAAGATAATCCAGAAACCCACTTTGGTAGACATCATTTACACATGAGGCTTTGTAAAAAGACGTTCTCACCAACAAGCTTTGGCTATGTGCTATGAGTATTGTGTAACCACTTACGTAGTATTTTCAGGAATGAAATATTTTGTACCCCAATGTTCAGTACTGGACGATAAAAAATAACCGAAAGAGATATATGTAGCACCAGTGTTCAGTAAGTACATTTAGTGCAAACGTATGAGTACATTGTTGTTGGTAAATAATTTATCATTTTATTGTTCGACAATTGGTCATACATGGTTCCCATCAGTACAATAATTACCGAACAAAAAATCACGAGTATGAACTCGTGATCCAAATCACTCAAAAACGAGTGCAACGCTTAAAAAAAAACTCGTGATTTTACTCATAGTATATGGAATATATTACTCATAGTATATGCTCCAATAGTCGATATCATTTTAAAGTTTCTATAATAATTCCAAGGATAAATTCATTTTAATCGTAAAATTATGAATTTTTATGCAAAGATATGTTTTACACGAAAAGGCTGTTATAATATACTATGAGTTCTGGGCTACCCTAGGTTAGCAGCTTTTTTTTGTTCGTGTCAGGATGAAATCCATTATTACGAATTGAAAACACTGACTGATTTTAATGTATTCACGAGCATACTTGGCATTAGATTCAGCTATTCTATAGGTATGTTCAAAATTATAATAACTAGTTAACATTCTAATTAGGTATTAGCAGCATAGGTTCTTTACGTACAGGTGTACCCAAAACAAACCGCACTGTATGAACTGGTATGAACATGTGTTTTGAGATATTAAAAATGATTGCAAATATATTTTAAGTTAACTTGTACTAAAATTTGTAACTGACTCATTTTATATCTGTGAAATTAATTTAAAATACTCAACGATTAAACATAAAACAGAGAAACTGAGACTATCAAAACCCTGCATTGTAGGTTTACGAATATCCATTTCTATATTATTTTATCACTTCTAACAGTCATAAGTTTTTATAATTCCAAAACAGCCCTATCAACTCAATTTTAAAGCACCCTTAAATTGACCATTGATATATCACTAAACGGCGCCTTATACTAATTTTATAAATTAAATAAATTAGATCGGAATAGTTAGGTTTGTCTTTCTCACATTCTTTTAAACCTCAAAAGGTCAGAAAATGCGTAAAAAATAAGCCTCAGACGCCTGGACCCTGTCGGTCTTCCACCTGTAATGGCCAAAATCGAGACAATGAAGAGCTCTTGTTGCCTCCCTATGCTCCTGAGTGAGTTTAAGTAATAAAATATACCTTTATGGTAATATCCCGGCGTCATCTAGTGTCAGTGTGACTACCCAAAAAGTGGTTGCTGAAAAGGTTCTCATAACAGACGCATCCAACAAAATGTCTCATAATTTCTCTAATGAAACGCCTAAGCTAATAGCGAACGTTGTTAACACAAAAGTGATCCCACCCAGCCAGACTTCGAAATAACAGTATATAGAAGATGGTCGTAATTTATCATTTATAATTCGAGCAAGATTGTCATAACAGTAGCTTATCACTTATTAAGATCGTCCTGATAAGGGCACCTAAGTTTATAAAAAACTTACGTGCTATGTAAATTCTCATTTTCATTATAATATAAGTACCTACTCGTATTTCTGAGAGGAAAAAACCTTAAAGAGAGCCTTATAATAAAATGCACCTATGTGAAAAATCTATTGATATAGACATCCAATAACTTCCAGCAAAATATATTATATCTGTAGAAATAATTATCTTTACTCAATTCTGATGACATCATGACACTATACTTAGACTTTAAAAATTTAACAAGGAATAAATAAAATTAGATTTACATGATCATACAAAGTATAAATTTATCTGTCGTATTTAAACAGTTATGAAGGAAATGAGCACCTAGCTAGAGGCAGACGGTGAAAATACAGCAATTAATTTTGCATTAAAAATGAATGAATTATGTAAAATTTGTAAATAATTACATTTTGACTTGCAGAAGATGGAAATGATTACTATCCGTTAATTTTCGTACAAAAATGTTTAAGTTCCGATAATGATTATATTGCATAACCCTAAGTAGGCTAGAAGGGTCCCATGGATAATAATTATTGATCATTAATCGCGGTTGTTGGACTCATGTCAGGGTCATGTTTGTGCTAATCTTAGTGTTAGCAACTCACTTTGATATTCAAATGAATTGATATAAAATCAATACGCTCTAAAGAAACCTATATTCGCTTAGCTTAGTGACAATCATTAAAATGCTATTAAAGTATTCGCATACCTACTTACAAAGATTTCGAGTCCGACTACCCGTTGAGAATGTATCTATTTAGCAGTGGCGAAAAGTGAAAATGTTTTATGGAAAAGTGAAACTAGTTTTTCGTACAAGGTTCTAAAATATTGGATCACTATCTTGGAACTTAAAAACACTGTTTCTGAAAAAATAAAATATAATTTTTAAGACTTGATTGATCTTAAAAGATCCGCTTGTATGGATGCTTTGCCACAGCTGTGTAGAGAGTAAAAAGAGTATATTTAATTATGTATACCTACACAATAAACCTTCCAATGTCATCACTCATCGCAAAGGCGAAAGCTGTTATGGTGAGTGGTGTTTATTTTACTGAAAAAAAAAACATAATCGGAAATGAAAAATAATCTTCGACCCCTTATTATTTTTTAACATTGTGGTCAATGAATCGTTTATTTTTATGTAGAAGCAACTTTGACTTTTCAAAAAAATGGATAATATATGACAGCAGTCGAAGTCTTTAAATTTGGAAGCTCTACTTGTTCTCAAAAATTTCCAACAATTGGCTCTATATCTCAAAATATCTACTTGTTGTATATCTACATGTGATTTTTTTAACATGTTGAACATGTTGAGAATTGTCATGATTAGGAGTTTCTTTTTAAAAGTTTATGTATACTTTCCTTTTAAACTAAAGTATTACCTAAGACTAGCGTTAATTTTACAGAGATTAAAATATTTTACATTGCAGACGTTCATCATCATCATCGTAAAGGTAGAGTGTTTGTTGGGCATGAGTATCCTTGGAACAAGAAGAAGGCGATGATGGTATATGTATATTTATTATCCATCAAAATTTCCTCAAACCAGCTCTATGAAGAACAGTGATCCTACATACAACCATTTGTAATTGTATCACGGTGTCATCAATGATAACGACAAGGAAATCACACATTGACATTAAAGTCTTTGACATTGTTGAAAAATTCCTGTTGTGTGTACGAGCCGCGACTCACATAGATAAAGTTATCATTGCGGCATTATAATATAAAAAATGTAACACGTTCTTCAAGGTCTACGTCGAATTATTTTAATTTCGATTATTAGAAATAAATAACTTATAAATATACAGAGGCCTACCACAGGGTTCTGTGCTGAGCCCAATTTTATTCAATATATACTGCAGAAGCCTACCGTCGATTATTTCATGCAGATTTCTGCAGTATGCAGATGACATCGTAATATACTGTTCTGACAAATCTCCAAAAGTAGCAAGAGATAAACTGCAACACAACCTCTCGTTAGTGCACGATTGGTTGAGATCAGTGGGTCTAAGCCTCTCAGGTCTCGCCCAGTAAATGCCAAATTGTCCTATTTACAAAACGGAAACTACCCCTTGTCTATATTCATTGAGTGTACTCAAAAAAAGTCAAATTTCTAGGCATGTATTTGGATAGTAAACTCTCATGGAGACACCACATTGACAATATCATATTAAAATGTGAAAAAAGCATAAATGTAATGAGATCATACTAGGGTATGGTGGGGCTGCCATCCCACCACTATGCGGCTTTTATACAATGCTTTGGTTAGGAGCCATCTCGACTACGGCAGTTTTCTTCTTGAGCCTCTTCCCAAATACTTGGCACTTAGGTTGGATCGTATTCAATTTAAGTGTCTTCGCTTGATGCTTGGTGCTATGTCATCTTCCCCCACGTGTTTTGCCGATGAGATTCCGAAGACAGTTGGAGTCTCTCTCGCTGTTTCCGTCGGGAGTGGCGGGGCAGTCTTCGCGGGGTGGTGTTACCATCAACATCTCCCGAATTTACACAACAGCTTTATTTATTTATCGGAGTCTACCAATTCGCCAAAGAAATCATCGTTGCTTCCGATTTATGAAATACCATTTAAAGCTACATTCGTAAATACCCTTGTAATAGAAAATATCGGAATAGATAAAGGTACAGCCAATAATAAAATTAGCCGAATTAAATTTCAGGTATTTATCTAAGAATACCAAGATTTTACAACAATATTCACTGACGGTTCTAAACTGTCTCCGGAAGCTTGTGTGGGTGTGGGCATATGCATCCCGTCCCGAAACATTAATGTGACGTACAAACTCCCTCCAACAACTAGTGTCTTCACGGCAGAGTTGTTTGGGATAAAAGAAGCTTTAAGTATGAGTTTCCCCCTCAAAATAAAAAAAGGCACTGATTTTGTCGGACTCTCTTAGTTCTATAAAGTGTATTAACGGAATCGTCTGGCATCAACCGATGAACCGCTTGGTTTGTGAGATCCGACAAGAAATTCTCAATGCATGTTCCAATGGGAGCGAAGTTTGGTTGGCATGGCTTCCATCGCACCAGGGTATAGCCGGCAACGAAAAGGCCGATCAATTAGCCAAGACCGCTGTGTTTAATGGAACAGTTCCTTCGTCGTTCTTCCCCTCCGTAGGGGATACCTCCTTACTTTTAAAATCGCGTGCAATGAAATGTTGGAATCTTCAATGGGAAAATCCCGATAAGGGTGAATATTATAAATCAATTCAGCCTAATATCCCTCAGAGTCCTTGGTTTAGTAAGGGTAAATATCAGAAATCATCGGTGTCAATTATATGCCGGATGCGTCTAGGTCACTGTTTGGTTGCTTCCCATCTCTTCAAAATAGGCATACTGCCTCACCCGTATTGTGAGTGTGGCCTGGATGTGGAGACCCTGGACCATGTCCTCTTCGGGTGTCCCATTTCGTCCAACCTGGAATTTTATGATAGTTTGGAGGGTTGTGAACGGCCGTTCAACGTACCCCACCTGCTATCATTAAATTCCCAGAAAATCTACAAACAGTTGGCACATTTTGTTAAGAGTAACCAATTGAAAATTTAGTTTTTTTTTATCGATTTACCTATTTGTTTTTTAACCTTTCTTTTTTATCTTTACGCTTAATCAATAATTCAGTTTTCTTTGACATATTTTGAATTTACGATCTTATAAATACAATAGGCTTCCGAGACCAAAATCACTCGAGTCCGGGTGGATGTCTATAATAAAATTAAAATAAAAAAGTGAATTCAAAATAAACCTATTAGGTATAATGAAAACTTTCCAGTACAAACCCGACTAATGAATTATGATTATTATTTTGAAGGAACTGTTTATATGACTAACTATAAAAGCATATTTGCACAGTTAATTTTATAATCGTTACTCAATGACTTGACCTAAAATAGTATCTTTTATATCTCGTAGATAAGTTCTCTTTTTACTACATAAAATAGTTTTTAAATTCCCCGTAAAAACGGGGTACCTACTTGAGTGGGAACTTTAAATACCGCAAAGAATTTATAGGCCATTATTAATTGGCAAGTCAAGTTTAACAGCGAACTTTGCAATCAATGCCGCAAAAATCATAAAGCATTGCCGATCGTTCTGCGCTAGCAGAATCGTCAAAGAGGATCAAAAACCTTGGCCAGGCACCCTATTCTCGATTGTCGATCGATAGGTTTTTCTAATAAAATTGTTATGACTGTCGTATGAGTTCTTTAAGAAAAGAATATGTACGAAAGTCATAAAAATTCTATTAGAATCCCATCGAACGACATTCGAGAATAGGGTAACTACAGATGACCTGCGGAAAAGATCGGGGTGCTAGCGGTGTATAATTGGTAGAGTTCAGCAGAGAACAGGGTGGTATGTAGAACTCTTCTGGAAGAGGCCAGGATCCACCAGTAATGTAACTAAACATTCGGTACACCATCTTTCCACTTGCCGTAGGATTTGTAGTTTATTGTATTTCAACGCAATAACAAACCTCATAGAATAACAACAACAAAATATCCTGTTTTTGTTTTTGTAAAGTTGAAACATTAAAGTTTATGGGAAGGTATAAAGGATGATAGAATATTTTACAAAAAATGTAGGTATTGGTGTCAAGCACAAAGAAGGATTTGACCACTCAAACTTGATTGAACCTTGAAACGTCCACAGACAGACGACTAGCATTTTCCTATGTAAAAATTAATAATGGTGAAGTGGCAAAGGCAACAAAAGCAACATGACGGTGTCGCTTACCCAGACTGTAGCCATGAGACGATGTTTTTTACCGACTACAAGTATATAACAATTATCCAATTGTATATTATATTATGGACAACTGTACTTAGTTACCTATATTGCAAATTATCCAATTTTCCAAGGTATTAGTACTAGGCTATTGCAGTTGTTAAGCCAAGTACCAATTCTGCTGATTTACCGATGACGTGTCCACGTAAAATGATATGTCATTGTAATTTTTGACGGCGCGGCGTATTATTAGGATTGTATTTCTATGTACCAAATTATTCCATAGCCAAGTTATCAAATTCGTAACTTACTCTACATTACAAATAAAAAAAATATTCTTGATCACAATGCCACTTTGAATGCATAAAACAAAAAATAACTCGATAATAGTTTTTAACATAATATACGAGTATATTATGAAAAGCCTGTGTATTTATATAACCCCAACTATCGAGTATATAGGTACTTCAGTATTTCAAGCCATTCCATATTTTTTCCAAGCAACCTGAGAGATTGGACCAACGCAACGTTGGAGAAGTTGTTACGGCTGGCGCGAGACTGAGTAGCTTTCGAATAGAAGTGGTTGCCAACGCCGGGGAGACCTGTGGGGCTAGTACGAGGTTTATCGAAAGCTTATTGCACGCTAATAAGCGCTTATAAACGTGGAAATAGTGTTCTAAAATCAAACGATCGAATCGTTCGATCAATTTTGTATGGAAAATTTTCGACACTCTTTCGATGATCGTTTCGATATTTGACCATCGAAAACTTATACTAGGGCTACTGATATGGCACAAGCAGAAGAAGATTCCATATTTTATTATCCACGATGACTAAATAATTATATAGTAAACATTAGGGCAGAAAAGCATTTCTATAATCATCTATAGCAATTACCTTCAAATTAACTAAAATCATATTCTGAAACCATTTGATAAATTACAATCAATTGTGTTAAAATTTGCACATGAGTCTAGCTTTGCGTCCACTTAAAAGCACATGAATCATATATTACGTCCAAAGCAGTGGCGTTCCGTGGGTTATTGGCGCCCGGGGCGGGAACCACACCCTTTGGCGCCCCCACATAACTTTTCCTAAAAAAAAAGGTCATTTCTATAATTTGGTATCTGGAAACATAACATTTCCTAAAAAAAAAAAAAAAAGTCATTTCTATAATTTGGAATATTTGGTACATGCCTATTTCGAAAACCGGACGTATAGTATAGCGCGAGCATATTTTGCCGCCCTGCTAATAGAGGCGCCCGGGGCGGTCCGCCCCTCCGCCCCCCCCCTCCTCGGTACGCCACTGGTCCAAAGAAAACATGTGTGTCTGTGTATGGATCTATGCGCGGGGTTTTCGAAACAATCGAGCGCAAAATGCTGTTGGTATTATTCTTTCGAAGCGGTAAAATAAATTTGTGAATCAGAATAATAATGGGATAAAACAACAAATATTATACCACCCAAGTGGAATTATCAAACTTATTTGGATGGGACACAAGGCAAGATTAACTCAATTCTATAATTATTGATGTCTGTTTAATGAATTTTGGACTCAACATGAAGGTTGAAGAAAAATTAATTTCGTATAGGTAAGTAGCATTTACTAAAAAAATATAGCGTAAATTTTTCACCATATCAACATTTTTCTTTGCTTGGTCCTAAAAGTATATTTGTTGTTGATTTGTGTATTCCTTTTTAATTAACTACTAGCTCTCCCGACAGACTTTGTCCTGTGTTCCTAACTATGAATATATTTTTTTTTTAATTAAACTTTTATTAAATAAACAAACATACACCAGCGAACAGAAAGATACAATAAGAAACTTATTTACACAATATATATTACACAGAAACAGTGCAACAAATGAGCGGAACCCGTTAAGTCATTTAAATGAATTCGAATTTGTATGATGATGATTTAATTATCATTTGACCAATGTGATTCCGATCGATGCGTCTGTTTTAAACCATGTATATTCCATCCGCATTCTGTCAATCGCATCAATTGACAATTTCTGTCAACATTTCAAAATTGGAATAAAAATTATAAGGTAAAAAGTACTAATAAGGTTGTCTACGTAGAGTTTTCTTTAATTTTCTAATTTTTCATGCATTTTTCTTAATTTTTTCTTCTAAAAGGACATTCTCTTGACAAAAGCCTACACGAAGAAAAAAGAATTAGCGAAATCGGTCCAGCCGTTTAGGCGTGATGCGATGACATCGGGAAATAGCTCTCCGTTTTTATATATAAGATATACAAGACTAAATAATGTGTAGGTTGGTATGTAATATACAGGGTGTTATGAAGAACGTTAGCCAAACTGGTAGGGTATATAGAGGGGACCATTTCCAACATCGTTTCCATACATCAAAATGTATACAGGGTGTTACTTTTTTTCTAGGATTTTTTTTTTAAATTTCGGAAAATTCCCAAAATTTTACCTATTAGTATCTATAACTTTTTTATTTATCAACCAATCAGATTCATTTAAATTTTAATATTATCTCAAATACATGCTTATTTAGATAAACATGAAACCTGATTAAAAATCAACGTTAAAAAAAGATATGATCCGACAAAATCCAAAAAACGGTCTGAGTAAAAATTAAGTTAATTTATAAATCAATTTTAAAAATATTTAGAAAAATGGTTGAGTTTTTAATATAACATCAAAATTTCTCTGAAGTCTCTTCTTTTAAATGATATATTGCATGTGTGTATAACATATCCAAAAACAAAAAATAAAAACCAAAATCTGAACGATAGTCGCTATTTCATATGAGCCTTTTTCTACCATAGTATAATTTTATACGGCGGCATAGTGTTCTTTTTTTCACATATCTTTAACAAAATAGAGGTACCTACTTACATATTTATTTTATTTTATGAATAAATCCAATCCAACTCCCTAAAGACCCCACTTAGGGGCATAGGGAGGCAACAAGAGCTCTCCAATAAAAAGCCATTATATCATTTAAAAGAAGAGACTTCAGAGAAATTTTGATGTTATATTAAGAACTCAACCATTTTTCAAAATATTTTTAAAATTGATTTATAAATTAACTTAATTTTTACTCAGACCGTTTTTTGGATTTTGTCGAATCATATCTTTTTTTAACGTTGATTTTTTAATCAGGTTTCATGTTTATCTAAATAAGCATGTATTTGATATAATACTAAAATTTAAATGAATCTGATTGGTTGATAAATAAAAAAGTTATAGATACTAATAGGTAAAATTTTGGGATTTTTTCCGACATTTTAAAAAAAATCCTGGAAAAAAAAGTAACATATTGTATACATTTTGATGTATGGAAACGATGTTGGAAATGGTCCCCTCTATATACCCTACCAGTTTGGCTAACGTTCTTCATAACACCCTGTATATTTAGGATTCTATAATTATTATTTCCTATAAGTAATACCTATATCTAACTATTTTTTGCTCATACGAGAATAAAATATTCCGGTAGTTTTATATCAATTTTTTTAATTATGTTCAGTATGTACCTACTCAACATTTTATTTTTTCTATTCAAATGTAAAACTTGTCAAGGGCCATATTACAACCAGTTTTAGTATGGTTGCTATGAAGACCAGCGAATGAATGCAATTTCTATCATCTAGATTCTAGAATATACTTAACTAGTATAAATTATTATTTTTTCTTCTTAAACAGTATATTCTAAAGATCCCAATCTACTGCAATTTTCAAATAAGAAACTATCAACGTATCAATTTTGATTGAAATAACTGCTGTTAAATTCAGTGCCTTTAATCTCAACCTGAACCTGAACTTATATCTGCTGTTTATTTGAGAACTCAAGTTTACAGATTTAATGAAAATCTGAGAAAAAAAGATGGATTATATTATGATATAGTTCCCAAAAATATACAAATAAACTTTAAATATTTGACTACAGTAGCCAGTGTTGTGCCACCTGAAAGGCCATTTTTAAGGCCAAATAGAAATAGAAATCGATTATGTACAGGCTAAAAGGGTAAATAAAATTTGTACTTGCAAGATTTGGTAGAAAATTCTGACCATATAAGCTTCTATTAAATATTAAATAATTATATCCCTCGGTAATAAATACCTACATGTTGGTTGACCATATAAAATATAATAGGTACAATTTCATAGATACCCGTTTTCACTATCAGCTTATAAAATATAGTGTTTTATATTTAAAAAAAATCTTGTTTATGTGCTGTAAATTCCCCATGCAGAGAGTTTGAGTAATCTGGAAGTGCTATGAAGTCGGATGCGCGCGCTTGTTATTAATAATAATAATAATTGTTTGTTGGGTGAGTACCTAGAGTACCTTCCCGCTGCATCTATAAAGGTTAATTATTGTCACCAACTTCTAAATACAGTAGGTATTCGGAATTATAATGATATCTTGTTCATGTTTCATAATTTTGGAGTTTTACTTTTTAGATATTATTGTTATTTTTTTTATTTTATTCTTATAATTGTTTATTTTGTAACATAGACGGTAATAAATTTTAATTTTAATAAGGAAGATACGTAGAAATTCGGTCATTGGCATAGATCACTCTCTGGAGAGTGGATTGCCACGTTGGAAGAAAGAAGAATGTTTGAGCAAAAAATATTGGGCAAAAAAAATATTTGTTAAAGTTGTTTGTATTTTATCAGTATTAATACCGGTTTTAATAATTTACTCTATATTATTATAGAGTGTTTATTTATTAGGATTGTGTTATTAAATACGATATAATATATCGATAGTTTTATCCATATAATATGGCATAACATCGATACAATATTTCGATATACTCGTATACCTATACCTAATATCGGAAAAATATCGATAGGTATCTATATTTTTCACATGAACATCACTAGCTCATTCTTAATCGCAGACTAATTTGCTTTGGTGATGTTCTACGTATATCTCGTAATTCAAATTCAAATATTTTTATTGAGAAAATAAAAGAACATTAAAAAAACATATAAGCAATAATAAGTTTATACATTTTTTTTATATATAATATATACCCCCAAAATTGAGCAGAGCTCGTGCTAACACTAATTAATAATGGCAAAATTCCAATAATTATTTTCAGAAACTACCAAAAGCAATTTGCTACTGATTTGGAATGACGTACTAAAGTTAATGCAAGAGAGCTCCTTTGGGGGACTGAGGCTTTGGCATGATCCTACAAGAAAGTCGAAGTAGATTAAGTAAGTTATATAGTTTTTTTTTTTGTTTTTTTGAGGCCTTCCACCCGATATCGAGTGATAACTTAGGAAATCAATAAAAAATGTCAGTATTATAATTTCTTCCATGTTACATAATGTCAACTGCTAAATTGTTACACGATTGGCATAGACATGCTATGCCTACATTTCATAGAGACGTAATTTGTTATTCGGTATTTATAAACAAATCGAATTCGTTCCAAATTACTATTTGAATATTGTGCAACAAACCACAAACATTTGGGTATTTCATAATGAAACAACACGAATCCAAAAACCCATAGACATTTAAGATAATAAATATTGATATATTATTATTATAATTCTTAATTTATTCTTGAACGGTCTCATAATAGGTATCTAATTATTATTTTTGTTTAATTGAAGTGTGTTAAGAGGCAGAAAAAAACCTATATATGGCAAAGAATAGTTTGTTTCTTTAAGAAAACTCAATTTATTTATTAATAATGATATTATGTTCGGCCAGAGAGAATGTCAGTGTGCCTTGCATCAGACAAATCATGTTTTTTAACGATTTGTTTGCAAAATTGAACATTTACTAAAGGTTAAAACATATACTCGAGCGTTGATAAAAATACCATAACGTAAGTCGTCAGCCATATTTATATGCATACATTTTATAAAAAAATCAGTGGCTAGGTATTTCTATAACTATACACCCTGGCAGTTCAAATGTCATATTACCTTGTACCAGAAATAGTTAAGTATTATGCTGAGCATCGTAAGAATAATTAATTATTATCATAGCAAAGGACATCCTTCTGCACGATATACCTATTAATTATGACACACACTGCGAGACTCTAACACTAACGGTGAAAATGGCAAAAATTTGTGGATCCTTGACAGAAAAGGTGGAATGGCGCCTTCGACCCAATGATGAGCTGTGCACAATATATCAGGCCCCCAACATCTCCTCGCATATCATGCTAATAATATTGCGGTTGGCTGGATATGTACATTGTACAGAAGATGCCCGACTCGCGGGTTCCCAAGCGCAGAGTGAGAGTCCGAAAACGTTGACGGGATAACTAACATGTGCAGTTGTTCAATTCATATAAATTTTACTATTTAATAACAAAGGTACCTACATTATCAGAGCTGTGCGGTACTCGAGTACATGTACTCTGAGTACTTTTGGTGTACTCAATACTCAGTCCACGAGTAAATTTTTCAAAGTTGTACTTGTATTTGACGCGTTTTTTTAGCTTAAAAAGTACACGAGTACATTTTAAGTCCTCGAGTACATCATTGGATTTAATCGAGTAAGTTAAACCTACTACGCTGCGTAGGTAAAAGATATTTATTTTTTAGGTGTCGTGGTAATAGGTAGTGGTAAAGTGTGGATGTATGGTTCTCGTTTTTAATTTGAGAGTATTGGTGACGAAATTATTTTTTTAAACCCATATTATAATTGAATTCGTTATTTCAAAAACTAAATAAGTCATAATTTTTTCAAAAAGAGGTTTTTGATGGAATTGTCATTTTTATGGTGTATAGTCTGAAATCCTACTCTGTTATTGGTTTTACCGTAAAAACTGAAGTATCTTATATACTTGAAAAAAATCCTTGTTTATAAAGATTTCAAAGTCAATTAAATTTATACATACATACTCCCTTTAAGGCCCCCCGCACAACGCAAGCCAGCCCGGAGAAGACCAATCCACAGCAGACCCGACCCGCACGAAACCGACCCCCCATCTCGATCAAAGCAATCAAACGGAAAAGCCGGTCCCACACAAATCAAGCACGCCGCGGATCCCCCCCAAACCAACAATGCGGGATGCCTAAACCCCACTCAGGAGCATAGGGAGGCATCAAGAGCTCTCCATTGCGCACGAAGGCGTCCGAGGCTCATTGTGCCTTTTCTGACCGGTTGAGGTTTAACATAAAAGGAACATAAAAGGAACTTTCAAAACATATTATTTTAACTATTCTATAAATTTAGAAAGTTAGTAAATTTTTTGCTGAAAAAGTTTGAAAAAAGTCATAAATCGCTACTTTTTAAGACCATGAAATTCAATGAAGGAATAGAGACTCACTGTATTTTTTATATTTATGTGTTTTATACATTTAGGACTACATGCAGTATAAGTTTTGGTTCTGAGAATATACTCCTTTTTTGTCTAGAGCTTTTCAAAACTGGCAGAAAGTAAAAAAATCTCAATTTTTCAAGGTCAATATCTAAAAAGGGACTGAATGAAATCAAGTGAAAATTTTCAGTTCTACTTTTGAAATTTCACCAGAGGTGGTAATGGTTGCTCTTTTAGTTTGGTATTTTTTTTTTATTCTGATCACACAGGTTTTTGAATTATTCCGATATCTTAAAAATTAGCTGAGCAATTAAAATTTCCGTAAACCATGTTTTGTACGAAATTTGCTCAAACTCCAATTTCAAAATGGCCGCCAAAAAAAAATTTGAGTTTTAAAAAAAATTTAATGTGTGTTTTGTGTTTACCTACCTATAGAGAACTCATGATAAAAACTTCAGGAAAATTAAAAAGTCGAGCAACAGGGCCTGGGTGATTTGAAATGGATTGACCCGATACCATCGATGGTCACCAGGTCTCCCGGGTGGATAAATTCAAGTAGGTACCTGGGAGCACGCAAGCGCTGTTCTTCCTCCCATCAGGGTCCTGAAGACGAGGAAGACCCTCTCATACTGTGTTCCGCTCTTTCGATGCAAAGCTGAGGAATTTGGACATGGTGTGGGAGGAGATCATAAACATTGCGCAAGATCGAGCGCAATGGAGAGCTCTTGTTGCCTCCCTATGCCCCTAAGTGGGGCGTAAAGGGAGTTTGGATTGGATTGGCCCATGATATTAGCCTTGTACTATGCTAACAATAATATGTTTTGGCCCCATGACTGAATCACGTGCATAGAGGGTGCGCGTGATATTTCATGTGGTGACCCCATGGTTGAAACATGCGCAATTGCACGCTAATTTGCATGCAATTAGCTTTCGATAAAACTCGTACTAGCCTCACAGGGCAAATAAAGGTTTATACAAGATTTTGAGTTTCATTAATCACTCATGCACTCGGTACTTTGTACTCGAGTACTTCTCACTGAGTACTTGTACTTGTACTCGAGTACATTTCGTGCGTAGTACTTGTACTCAGGACCCCTATTCTGTAGCAAGTGTAGGGTAGTTCCTTTGAAAAAGTGACTCTTAGGCGTTACATTTTGTATGAAAAACGTCTATACGTATCGAATGCGAGAATCGCATATAGACGTTTTTCATACAAAATGTATCGCCTAATAGTCACGTTTTTTCAAGTGACTACCCTACACTTGCTACAGAATAGGGGTCCAGTACTCGGGTAATTTTTGCCTGTACTCGGAACATCAGCTCTGCATTATATTAATGTTTTTTTTTTATAGTTTAACTAAATATAAACCTTCTTCTTTATAGTGCAATAGGCAATTACTTGGTTTTTACTAAGTTTTTTTTTCAATATAATTGTTTCTTGCTTACTGCAACTTTTAGATACGTAAGGTTAATCTCAAAAACTTATAAAATCATCAATTTAGAGTAAAAGCCTATACTCACAGTTCTAACTAGCGATAGTAGGTTTCACAAAACTATTAACACATCAGTACAGATAAGAAATATCCACTTTTGGTTTTTGAATAACAGTTCCACCACCACTAACCCACAAAGCACTGACTTATATAAAATTTGTAATCACAGTTTAGACTCATGTAACAAAAATCACGATGGATCTTATCAAAGCGATGCGTTCTGTCAACTGAAATATGAATGCTACTTCAGAGAGTTTAAATATGAAGTGTATCGCGCCAGGCTGTGAGTAGCAATGCTAACTCTTCTAGGTGGTGTCCTACTGATAATGCAATATTACATATTGATCACATTGTACCTACTAACTCATAGCAGAGTCGAGCCTAACTCAACACTTTACCAGACAAACATAATTGTTAAATCGGCGATCTATACAGAGAGGAACACCTGAAGTGGGCCTATCAATTTACACCTGT
This sequence comes from Mystacides longicornis, assembly GCA_963576905.1. Classification (NCBI taxonomy): domain Eukaryota; kingdom Metazoa; phylum Arthropoda; class Insecta; order Trichoptera; family Leptoceridae; genus Mystacides; species Mystacides longicornis. Next base: position 19,660,864 of record OY756426.1, on the reverse strand, counting down.
AAAAAAATACATTTTAACATAATAAGAAATAAAAAAAACTATTTTGTTTCATGAATAACTAGACTAATATAACTACTGTGTAAAATCTACAAATTAACTATGGAGATATTTAGAATGGAGACAAGTAGGTACATATTGGTAAAAAATAATTAAAGCTAACAAGATATGGTTTAGAGAAATTTGAGATGAAGAAAAAAGTACTAGAAGATCAGCAAACGCGAAGCTTAGAAGGACCCGAAAGATTAGAATCTTTAACTGCCGTAGCGCCGCGCCGCGATGGTCCATCAGCCATGACGGCAAACTCGTTTTAGGTCAAGTCCTGATAGATAGGAAGCTTCGACATGATGAGAGAGGATACTTACAGAACAATGAATGGAAATAAATGAAATATTGTTGAAGAATGACAAGAATTATCCATTATCTGCTTTGCAAGTTTAGTATGTTAATGGGTTAATTTTTTTTATTTTTTTATTTAATAAATGCAATATTCTCCCCTTCAAAAATGCATACGCGTTTGTGTAAAGATGAGGATAGAACAAAATTATATATTATTTACATTATATTCAGACATTAACAATGAATTTTACAATAAAAAAATTACAAAAAACATAAATTATCCCAATTTACTACAATAAAAAAGAAGCAAACAAAATGAAACCAATACACCAACACTTTCAATGTAAAGAATCAGTATGATTTTGAAAATGAGAAACACTTGAACAAGAATTGAGCATCACTTCAATAATATTAAATTAAATTACCATCGGCCACATTGTGAAAGGCGACCCGAAATCATATACGGGCAACTCACATCTATCAAAATATATACAAAGGAAACCTGAAACGAGCCCAGAGACCACGAACCGCTCAAGCCTCCCATGCTATAAAATGCCTCTTCAACTCCTTTTTGAACTGTTGTTTTCCCGTTATTCTTCTAATATTTAGAGACAAACTGTTTGTATTCCTTTACCTATATCCAAATAAAAAAAGTGATTTTGAGCCGCATCTAGGGATTAAAAGCACCACTTTATACCTACTGCTACTTAGAGTATTCGTTTTATAGTTCTTAAATATTGCAATAATTGAATTCATCTTAAAAATGATTTGAAGCTGGTGCACTTTCAGTTCTTTATAAATTTGTTCTGTTGGATTATCCCTCGGTTTTTTTTTCAAAAGATAGGTATATGAGTGAACGGAATAGAATATTCTATAATAATATGGAGACCTGTTCTTAGTATCTCGATCCCTTCCCCTTACGGTGCGGTGGTGTGAAAATCTTCCAGCGAACCTACTACCTATGACGAATCTTCTTCTGCGGTCTAAATCCTCTGGATTGGCTTACATCAGCAAAGATCTCCATCTAATTTTCCATTACGTCCGGTCCTCCGCTGCCCTATAACGAATATAAATTATTAACTACGTACAACCTAATTATATTTTTTATCAAAATACGATAAGCACTTCTTACTCTGCATCCGTTGTGCTTGAAAAACATCCAGAATGGGATAAAAGCCTGAAAAACTATTTTGTCTGTAGCCTTCTTCATCATTTACTCCAATATATTCGGCACACTAACTTGGTTATGATATTGGTAAAAAACTATTTTGTCTGTAGCCTTCTTCATCACTTACTCCAATATATTCGGCACACTAACTTGGTTATGATATTGGTAAAAAAAAAACGTGGTGTTATCATTTAATATTAGGCGTCAACTATTTGGTAAAAATGAGCTAAACTGGCTGATTTAGATTTAGGTAAATATGGTCAGTCCTCCCTGTATGCTCGCGGATCAAAGAGACTCAGTTGCCCAAGTGGTACCCACTGTCCGGCTAAGTTGAATGATTAAAGAGACGAGATACAACCCAACGAATAAATCAATGGCATGTAGTATCTGATACAATCGAGACCTTGGCGAATATTCTCTTTTTATTTGATACAACAATTTTATGGCAGCATTTTACAAGATCGCCTACTTCTGAAATGAGTATAGTTATATATAGTGACCAAATTATCGGCTATTACAGTAGTTATTATTACAAAAAATATAGGTACTTAAAATTTAATGATACATATATTTTCAAATCATTGACTTCCAAACAGTCACTTCCTGAGATTTGTGTGTAAATTTAACGAATGCAAGTATCCTATATCAACTTCTAATGTAGTTATGCAAAGATCCATTCACAAATTACATTTGTTTAGTCGATATTGCGCAGGATCGAGGGCAATGTAGGGCATTTGCTATCTCCACGTGCCTTGAGGGGGCTGTAAGAGAGGTAATATTGAGTTGTTTAAAATGATTTTATCTGCTAATTATTATTATCTCATTTAAGTACCTGCGTATTTTTTCCCTTCAATGAAACATTTATTGACGACCAGTACCCGCATCACAAATCCAAATCAAGCCTTCCTATAGACCTTGCAATAATTATTAAAAGAAAAAAAAATTAATACGGTAGGTAAAATCATTAATTATCAAACCATTAATCTGAAACTATACTTAATACAGAAGCGAACATAATATTATTTTATTAGAACGTTTACAATCATTAATAATTTCCGAATAGTTTTAAAGAGCCAGGCAAACGAATCCTGAAAAGAATCACACATCAAATTTAACAGCTCACTGGTCGGGTATCCCAAATGTTCATTCTAAGTTAATGTATTTCTGTATTTTTGTATTTTTCTTGTATTTTTCTGTATTTTTTTCTTATTTTAATGATTTAATAAATAAATAAAAAAAAACAACAGAAATTAATAATGGTCGAAGGCAGAAATGTGAGTGGTCGTCCAAGAAACACGTCCAGCTATACCAGGACCAAGTGGGTGATTGAGGGCGTAGGTACCACGTAGCACCATTGAAGAGATCAAGAAACCTTCGATAAGGTGGCGTAGACTGATAAACCTATTTATTTTGGCTAAATACAAAAATAATAAAGTGCAGAAGTTAAAGAGTTTTAAGTTAAACTCTCGTGAAATCGAACGAAATGAAAAACCCGTCTTAGGTATAAAGGTATATTTTTTATACCGTATTATTGAACTTCTCGTTTCAAAATATTTCAATTAAAATTTAGCTCATTTGAAACTTTCAAAAATTGTGTATACCTACTATTAATAAATAAAACTAATAACGTTATTCGGAGACAAAGAGCAGTTCTTTAAAAGGAGGCAACAAGAGTTCTCCACCTCGCTCGATCGAAGGAGGAAGGCATCTAATCAAAGCCTTTTCGTAAAGCATGGAAACTTCTCGCAAATATCACCGTTGGGCGTTGACGGGAAGACCGATGAGACAAAACTAAAAGTTCATTCTTTGAGGAACTCAAAATGAAGAAGAACATTGCTACAAACCAATCCTAGGGCTATATTGTGACCAAAGAGAGAGAATTATGTCATCTGGATTCTCAAGAAAATCTCTTTTTCTTTAGGATACATATTGCATACTTTTTATCATATCGCATGCGACCCCAGCATCTTTTTAAATTTGAATCATAAAGTTACATAAAGTAATACAATACATTAAATATTACGAATAATAAAATAATGTGTTGTGTAAGATGGGTGATATTACGTTGATGTAAAATGATAAGGCGCTAGCAGGCATAAAAGTATTATTTGCTGAGTTTATTAACCAAGATTATTATTTTTTATTAAATAAGTACTTGAAAGCCTTGTGTTATGAAAGTATTTAAAAATATCTAGGAACATGAAATACTGAAGAATTATTTAATTTACACAGTGTTGGTAAATATCCACATACCTGCCTGTCATTGAAACGTTATTATGTGATTAAAGTACCTAACGACAATCATGATTCATTTTAACATAAATTATTTAATATAATAATAATACATATTATGGTTTATATAAACATACTTAACTTGAATCGAATCTATGTGATTGCCAAAAAAAGCATGTTGCTGTTCTAATGGGATATTCGTGAAAATGTCTAAATACGATCTAGTTGCGACCTAATTCAAATCTTAGCCAAATCCGACTCCACTTAATTTTAACAAAATATTTACTATCAGAGGATCACTAAAATTAAATCTACGTTTATCATATAACAGAACCAATAATTTGATTTTAAAAGGTATTTTTTACAAATTCGAACCCTTACGGGCTTACGACCGAATCCTACAGTTGTTTCGAAGGGTGGCTTTAAGGTTAACAACGTTCGCCATTTAGGTGGTCGAAATACCGAAATAATTTGTTTTTTCTTGTGCCTTTTCATTATTAACTATTAGAATTACAGGACATTCCAAAATATAACGACACCCCTACTAATTCTTATTTTGGCAAAATAATTGCGCCTGTACACCTTAAACTAATTGAGAAAAATACGCAATGGTATCCTTGAACATCATAGTGAATCATAAAAAGTTCCACATAATTTATTCGAATTGTTTCATAGAAATCAAAAGTTATAAAACCGGTGCTTAAGTGAGGGCTGTGAGGGTAATTCCCAACCATATTGCTACCAGCTCCTTTGTGAGGAAAATGTTTGTTCTTGGCAAGAAAGTTGATTTTTAACAATTCTCAGAACTAAATCGCTGTGTTATGTACTGGAATTTCAGAGAAAATTGCTCTTTTTATGACGTCAAAGATGATTTTATAGCTGGGTTTAAACATCAGTGTGAGTAGGTAATAGGTATACCCAAAGAAGAATTGACGAATTCATTGTTAGAAAATATTAAAAATGTAGTAAACAGACTTTCTTTCTTCTGTTTGAAATGGATTCGGACACATCCTTAGACCAGATCAATACAGCCTGAAAAAATAGGTAGTCCTTGGTATTTAGGAATCCAGAATCAGAGGAAAATCGCTTTTCTGATGGAGAGACCTAATCAGGACTGTTGCGGAGACAACAGTGTTAGAGCAGTGCAGGTATCGATTGGGAGAGATGCTGGGCAACTACTTACTTATATGAGGGGGTGCTTTTTAAGTTCTGAATAAAACAAACACAACTATAATAGCTTACAATATTTTTCACTGTTTTTCGAAGTATTTCCTTCTCCGTTCGCTCAAACCAGCTATTAAAACATTTATTCCACTCCAAAGTGGGGGTTTTCAATACGGCTGACTTGATAGCGTCGACTGCTTCTTCAACGAACTGACGAAACATTTCGCCACGAAGATGTTTCTTATTTTAGAAATTTAATAAAATAATAATTGTTAGGGCTTCGGTCAGTAATGAGGATGGTCAATAATTTCTTCGTTTTTCTGCTTCAAATACGTGAGTTCATGGTTTAGGATGCGCGTCATTTTGGGTTAGATTTTCGAAGTTCAGCGATTAATTGTGGTACCTGTCTATACAGTGTCTACGTTCTTTGAGCCCGGTCGTCCCGATCTTCGTCTCAATATGACAGGTTATCGCAATGAATGAGGCCACCATCTTTTTTTAAGTGCTTCGAGAGCGAACAACTTTAATCGGCTTTGGATTGTCTTGGAAGACTCACAATAATTTATTGGACTCAGGATTGTAGGCAAAGAGACAAGATTCGCCACCACTGATGATGTCGGAGACATAGTTTGACCCTCATCGTTTAAACCTTTGAAAAGTTTTCTCACACCATCTGACACGGGACGTCTTATGATCCTCCAAAAAAAATTTCAAACTAAGCGCCTCGTGTAAGACATTCTGAACTATTTACCCGTCTAATAACACCTCTATCTCTCGATATGTCACATTGGATAATCTTCGTGAATTAGTTGTCTCTAAGCAACGATGATGCCTTCAGTGAAGGCGGATATTGGACGTCCTTCACGAGACACCGTGAATCGTTTTCATTGACTGTCTAAATACCAACGTTCAAACATGGGGCTTCATCATGGAATATGTAGGTAGGTACAACAGGTGATACTGATAGCTCTTCAAAACACTGAAACCGTGCTAGGCCTCTCCGAAAGCTGTAGTAAATTACTGCACGGAAATTTTCCTTAGTAAGTAAACCATCATAGCATTAATCTTATTAATTTCAATCGTTTTGAGATTCGAAATTTGTATATTCAATAATAATAATAATAATAATAATAATAATATAAAGCCTTTATTGATAATATATACAAATATAAAAATAACATGCTTACAGATAATAATTATTAACAACAAAATATACAAACAAGATACCTCCCGAAAATGAGTATATACTCGTGCTTCGGGAGGGAAATTCTTCTTCATGTATCTACTCATTGTTAAGTTAACATCAACAAAATAAACATTTTTTTTTATTTTTTTTTTTTTTTTTCATTTTTTTTTTTATTTTTTTTTTTTTTTTTTTTTTAACTAACATTTTTTATAGCATATACCTACACATACAGAAACACTCACACACCCACAAACAAAAAAACAAAAACGATGGGTTGCGGAAGTCAGCGCCGCAGCAATGATGACAGTCAACCAGATCTGACCACAACTGAACAACCAGGAAACCATAAGGCCGAGAACAAAGACGCAAGAAGACACGGTCGACGTGTTCAGCCATGATCATACATTATCTTCTTTAACCTTTTCTTAAAGACATCAAACTCCTCTCCATTATACTTAAATTCCTGCGAAAGTTCATTATACCATCTAATGCCTTGTGTTATGTAATATTTCTGACCAGCGGTGGTTCGACGTCTAGGCATTCTAATATTCTCAGTCATTCTTGGACCCACATTGAATTCTGGATTAAATGTGTTATTCTTAATTTTTTTTATTAGCTGACATATGGCTGCAAATCTAAATATGTTGTGAAGTCGGGGAACCGAGAACAATGAAAAGAGTTCCACCGTACTGAAATCTCGCCTTTTTCTTAAGATTATCTTTATAACGCTCCTCTGTGCTACTCCCAGTGGGTGAAGCGCGTTCTCGTACGCTCCACCCCACGAGACGATCCCGTATCTAATAATCGAGTGAATCAAGGCGTAGTATACTGACATTATTACCCTTTTTTCCAATACGTCTCTCAGATCGTAAAAAATATAATACATTTTCCTAATGCGCTCTACAGTGTTATTTATGTGCTGCTTCCAGCTCATTACTTGATCGACCATTATACCTAGGTACTTAATGTTCGGTGCTCCAGCCAACTCCCGACAGCCACCGCAACCCTGCAAATCTTTCTGACACTCTCTCCGATGTATAACGACTCTAACATTATCAGGCAGCGCACCCGGCCTAAGAGCAAACGTTATATAATTTGTCTTATCAATGTTAAGAGACAAAAGGCTTGAATCAAACCATCTCTTCAAAGTTGTAATGTCAGCACTGGCCCTGAGTGACACTTCCTCCCAAGTGCTGCCCTCCACCAAAATTACAGTGTCATCTGCATATGACATCAACATGGAACTCAAACCAATCTGGAATATCTGATTCACATACAGCAAAAATAAAACCGGCCCCAACACCGTTCCCTGAGGAACTCCAAATGTTGAAAAACCAACTTCACTAAGCCTACCATCAATTTTTACTCTTTGACTCCTATCTGTTAAATAACTTTGGAACCACTTCTTAACTGTATTATGGATTCCCACGGAATGAAGCTTAGACATCAGTTTAGAGTGGCTGAGGCTGTCAAAGGCTTTCTTTAAATCCACAAATATTCCAAGACACTTCTTTCCTGAGTCCAAGGCCTCATACACCGCTGACGTCAGCTTGGCCAGTGCATCCTCCGTGCCCAAACCCTCTCTAAAACCAAATTGTCCATTATTTAAAATATTATTATTCAATAGATATTTGTTCAATTGCAGCTTAACTGTTTTCTCAAATATCTTGGAGACATTTGAGGTCAGGGATATAGGCCTGTAGTTGCTCACAGTCTTTCTGTCTCCGGCCTTATAAATAGGTATGACGTGAGTGTTCTTATAGATATCGGGAAACACTCCATTCCTTAGGCTAACATTGATGATATGAGTCAGTGGTCGAGCCAACACATCAGAATTTTGTTTCAGGATCTCAACTGTCACCCCATCAAAGCCCGGAGAGGACCCCCCCCTCAAACCCTCAATCACTTTTACGATAGAGTCACTATCAACGGTTTGAAAGTCCGAGAAATCAGCCCCAGCGATGGGAAGGTCTACGGAGTCAGGAGCCTCGTCCCCCCCATAACCCTCAATCCTCTCGGCAAGAGATCTGCCAACTGACAAGAAATACTCATTAAAAGCATTGGCAACCATCATAGGAAATGCAGCAGTCTTCAGTGTTTCTCCCTGATAATTTAATTCATTTATATTATTATTTTTCTTTTTTTTATTAACAATCTCACCAATAGTATTCCAAACTTTCTTTGCGTCGTTTTTTTTACTGTGCTGTAATATCCTCTTTGAATAGTAATCAGTTTTACATTTTTTAATTAAATTTACTATCATATTTTTATATTTTTTGAATTTGACTTTAATCCGCCCATCATCCGGGAACCTTCTCGAGTCTAAATAACTTCTCCTTCTCTCTTATGGAGACCATTAGACCATGTGTCATCCATGGCTTTACTCCCCTGAATCTCGACCTCATATTAGCCCTCACTGTGACGCTTGAACTTGCAATATGATCACTTAAGGTATTGTGAAAGTTGAGAGCGCACTCATTTGCATCCCAAGAATTAAAGGTAGAGAACCAGTCCTCGCCACTCAGAGATGTCCTCAGTAGATTCAGGTCCGTCCTCACACCAGTAGAAATGCATTCAACTTTTTGCTTTAATACAGTAGGCACCTTGTAAGTATAAATAATTGTGTGATGGTCAGTGATATTGTTTCTCCAAATCAATGTTTTTATATTATTCAAATATTTAAGTGGGACGTTTGTCCAGAAATGGTCAAGACAAGATGGGGTCTGATGGTCAACCTCTCTGGTGTGTAGCGTTGTGCACAATTTAAAGTTTAATAATCCTAGTGTGTCCATATATTCATTTTTCCCCATGCTATTACACTCCCTTGATACATCTATGTTAAAGTCCCCAGTTAGAATTACATTTTTATAAGCATTTCTATTCAAGAGGTCGTATAACTCGCCGCAAAACTCAGAGATATTTGACTCGTGTGTTCTATAAATCCCGTATATATATAATGGGTCACGCAATTAAAATCAAATTTGACCTGCAAACAGTTAACCAGCGATATCCTAATCTCTTTCACATCAATTTCAAATTTATTAGATGCAAACAACACCATTCCACTATTCTTATTAATTCTATAGTTAGTACGGTGGAAACTATAATTGGGAATTACATACTCAATAGCAGAGTCACTATCGAGATAAGCTTCGGTTAGAACAATAAAATCCGGTTTAACCCTCAAGTAGTCCAAATAAATTAAAAATTGATCAAAATTCTTTCTAATACTTCGTATATTCAAATGAAGGACATTCAGACTATCTCCGCCTAAGATGCCAAGTTCCATGTTACAATTATCAATTTCGTCACAAATAATCTCCGTCGCAATATAACTATTGTCTATCTCATTCCATACATCCGTATCAATCATGTAGTATTATTATAGAAATATAACATCTGTTTATATTGTGACAACACCTCAATACATAGTCGGTCAGCACCACCACCGATACGTGAAAAAACTACAGTCACATCACGCACATCGCAAACAGGTACAAATTTAGACATCTCTAATCGAACAACCGCGATGAACGCTTCACACCCGATCTCAAATAAAATAGAAACATCCGAAAAATACACACACGCACAGCCGGTGCTAGAACCCATCAACGCAGCATCCAAACATTCACATCCCTTTAGAAAAAGACGAATCCGGTAATCAGGACCAATCATGCAACCATAAGTAATGATAGAAGTAAAGAATGCCCCAAGGCTTGAATCTCCATCCTCAAGACCATCCAGATGCTCCGATAGACCAATATCCCTTCCAACGATAAACACCGAAAACAAAAATCCGTAAAGTGAAGGCACGCAAACAAAGGACGGTCTCACGAAATCCACAAAGACAAAGTAACACCTGCATCTCACACCATGTATATTGTATAGGTGCAATATTAATAGCCCAAATACAATACAATAAATGACTTGGTGCAACAATAATAAGTAGTTGGTGGTTCCAATGCGATTCAATATTAATATCAATAAGGGAACTTTAGTTCTATCAAAAGTATATTCTCTATGCAACACTATAACATTGCACGCATCGCTACAGAGTAAGTCAATACAAAATGCTGAAGTGTTATTCTTATCTAGTCAATATTGTATACGCTGCATAGTTACATTGAGCATATACCTAAAATAATCACATTTTTTTTTATCCATAGCATTGTGGTCGCTCGACTTACCCTGCTCCCCCTTACAGTTCACGCACACCGGCTCCTGGTTTCTCCTGTCACACTCATCATGTCTGTGATGACCAGCACAATGAGAACAAACTGGAGGCTTCTCTCTGTCGTTGCAGTAAGCTGATGTGTGGCCAATTCGGAGGCAGTGGAAACACTGTGTCGTCGGCAGAGCATCCACTACGCTTATCCGCTGATATCCAATGTAGACCCTCTCTTTAGCTATCAGAATCCTTCTGGTCGCTGTACCTGCCTGCACCAACAAATGGACTCCCGCTGTCTTAGATTTAAGCTTGATCACTTTCTTAAATTGCAAATCCAAATTATCAATCGTTCGAAGTTCAAAATTGCCGGGAAATATGAAAAGGATAGAACTTAAAAGACACAAATTATTGATGTTTCTGGCGGAAACTTTGTGAAATCCCATGTTGAATAGGTATTTTAAATAAAACTTTGTTTTATTTCACTTTTTATTTATTTATTTGGCAGAGGCCTTTCGGTCACACGACCATCTTCAGTGCCACAAATACTAAAAGTTTTGGCACTGAAGATGGTCGTGTGACCGAAAGGCCTCTGCCAAATAAATAAATAAAAAGTTAAATAAAACAAAGTTTTATTTAAAATACCTATTCAACTTAAAAGACACCCCTTGTAAAAACATTTATTATTTTACGGTTTTCGAATCTTGCTGAGATTTTTTAACATTTATAAGCTTCTTGTAATGGTTTAATTAAGCGAAATGTTGAACATCCCATACCTGATTGGAATCCACATACCCAGCAACCAAGCTGTTCCACGCTAAGACGCAAGCACGCAAGCCAATGGATCGACTGCATGTGAGTAGGTATATTTGGTATACTCAATTAAAGCATAACATTCATAACTCAATGCAATTCAAATTTTCTCGAAAAATCAACCTTTGACCCAAGCGCGGATCCATGACCCCCTGACTCCCCTCTGGGCTATATATTTTTAAGTACAGTAGGTACTGACATTTATTAATAAAATATCTACTTTTCTAGTATAGTTATAATTTCTTGTGGGCCATGACCCCCCCCCCTGGATCAAAAGGTCCATATAGCAAATGATCTTTTTTTTTAGGAAAAGCATAGTTTCCAGATACCAAATTGTGTAATGACCTTTTTTTAGGAAAATTAAAGTTTCTAGATACAAAATTTTGGAAATGACCTTTTTTTACTTTGTGACCCCCCCCCCTGGCGCCAAAGCTGGATCCGCCATTGCTTTGACCAACCTGGATGTCTTTAAGATGTGCCAGATTAAATGGATTAGGATCGTTAGGACCCTTACTCCAGAAAACCGTGCAGGTTACGTTTTCTTAAAACCCTTGGTCACGAAACTGAGGACACTCAAGGGAGGGACCCAATCACAGAACACATACATATACTCTCTAACGAGAAAATTGGCGCTCCCCTCTGTATACATTAAAAAAAAAACACGAAAATGAAAAAAATATTTCACACTAAAAAAGTAAGCATTATTTTAATGTACAGTGTATTCCATTTTAGTATGCCGACTCCAGGTTGTCCGGGGAACCCTGCGTATAGGGTGTACGTGTACAGGTAATATTAGATACAATGTAACATTTTTTCCGATTTGAAGACGATGTCATCAAACTTCAATAAAATGTATACCTAGTGTTCATGTGATGTGTGTGCCCATTTTTTTCCTTCAGTTTTTTTAGGGGTATTTATAACTGCTTCTTTACTATACTTCTAACAGATCGTACAGAGACAAGACACCACTAGCAGCTGCAACTTCAGATAAAACCTGAAATAAATAGAACACTTTTTACAAAAAAGATGATGATATAGGCGCCGCGATTTTTTGTCCGAGATGTTTGTTTTTCTATATTCAACTGATCCTCTAATCTGAGACAGGCAAAAGGCAAGGTAGGAATTCCAAATGCAAACCATAAAACGAAAATCTGTATGATACGAATATAATGATACGATGATAAAACATATTACATTCAAATACAATAATTTATCGCTCTTCCTTTACCCAATTTGCTTGAACACGATGAGATGTTTGTAAAACAAGAAATTTTGTTACCACCCGGTATTTTAAACCAACAAACAAAGGTCCTTCCACCACAAATGCTAAACAATAACCATGCACCTTTGTTTTTTTCGTAATACGAAAGGATCAACCAATATAGTCAAGAACGCAGCGACAACGTGGCGTCGGCAAAGTTAAATGGTACCGATAATACCTGCGAATTTACGGCACATGTTTTTTAAGACCTTGCCGAAATTGAATTTTTTTTTTTAATAATAAAAATTCTGATTTTATGAATCTGGTCCGCCCCTCCGCCCCCCCCCCCCTCTTCCTCGCTACGTCACTGTATGGGCCCAATAAATTGAAGAGCACACTGGAAGGACCCGAAATTAAATGACAAAAAAATTCGGGGCCCTGAGCTTGCGTAGGGGCAATAAATGAGAAAAAAAATCACTAAAATTGAAAAAATAAAGATTTTTTTCCTTTTAACCTGTCTCAGCGTAAGCTAGTACAAAAAAGTGTACACCGGAGTGAGTTAATTCAAGTTCCTTTTTTTTCTTCTTTAAGCAATTTCGGGTTAAGGTCTTGAAAAAAACTTTTGCGGTGATTCCGCGGGTAGAAAAATCTGTGTCAGAAGTTAGCTCTCTCCCGCTATCCATAAATTGAATTTTGTACTATGTCGTAGTGCTGAATGCGGTGTTCAGACGAGGCGAATATAGCCAGGACACTAAAATATCGCCAGCCAATTGAACCGTGTGAACAGATTGTCGATAAATCTGAAGCGATAAAAATGGTTGAAAGCGATATCGTCTCAAGTTGAACGCCTTTCAACTTTTGTATCTGGTGGAACGATTCACGCATGCGCAGATATGCGCGGCGTCCGTATGTTCTGTTTCTTGACAGTTGACAGCACTGCTCTAAATTTATTTCTCCTTAGAATCCAATTCCGCACCCAATATCTGCGTTTTTTTTTATTTTTCCTCAATTAGGAGTCTTTTTATATCGTCTAAAACAATATTTTCAACTAACTCCAATTACTCCGCGAGTTCTACCTCGACGTCCGCCATTTTTAAAACAATCAGCGCACCTGACAGATTGAATGTATGTCGGTGGACTCGTGTGAACACATCAGACGATCAATGGGCGACCGAGAGATATTTTTTTTTATGCAAGCGAAATCGTCTGGCCTTACATCGCCCCGTCTGAACACCGCATAAGTATCGTCTTTATATTAATACGTGAAGGGAAAACTTTGTGCCCCTTTTTACGAAAATTGAGCGGACGGAGGAGTATGAAATTTCGCACACTTACAGTTTTTATAGAGAAGGGGTGGCAAATGCTAATATTTTTTTTTAAATCATACATAAAAATAGATTAAATCAATAAAAAAAACTCTACGCACACTATTGTATTATAATATTACCTATAGTTTAAATTAATTATGGTCGAATTTCGACCAATGAACTGGACCACTAGTTATAATAAATATGCAAACTTTTTTATTTTGATTTTTTTTTCAATTTATGTAGTGGGGTGGGGCGCCAAACTTTATTAGGTAGGTGGGGGGGGGGGGGGCGCCAAATGTTAATACCGGTCCGGGCGGCGAGAACCCACGTTACGCCACTGACCTATCAATATTGTAGTAGTTGGTAAGGTTTTTAGTAAATAAAAGCTTAAACTGTTTTTAGTTCTTGTTTTATTATTTTTAACAGAGCACATGTGAAGTACGTAATATTATCTTTCAGCAATCAAATCACAGACAATGACTTGTATTCTCAAATTCACGTTCCAACTCAACGCAAGAAGCTCTTGCAAGAACTTAATCGGTTGCCAGTAGTCACGCATCTAAATCTAATGTATTGGATAAAATATTTTCAGAATACAAAAATGTCAAAAGTCTCAATAAAAATGGGTTCGAATCCCGGCCGTGTCGACCATTTTCCGCTTTCACGACACAAGTATTTGCTTACTGTGAAAGATGTCAAAAAAGTGTACCTATTTGTGTTCACTTCGAGTGAGAACAGATTCATTAAAAAAAATGGATAGGACGCAACTCAATCGTCTATTTTTCATTTCAGAATAGCCGTCATTATAATATAATGTTCTTATTGGCCGAGAGACAAATATGGCCGACCTAGTGTTTCTCATAATTTAGATTCAAATTTCATCCAATATTCAAATTCGAATTAACTTACAACAGTAGGTAGTTATGGATTGTGCTGCATGGTAGAGCTTATACATAATTATGTTCCTCATTTGGTGGTTAATTGCCAATACGCGATTTTAGGTTCAGTTAATATATTGAATGAATGTGGAAAATTCATGAATAGTTTTTCATAATTTCCAACAGATGTCTCTTATACAGAAATTTTACATTTTATCCATAGATTTTTATATATGTATAGAATTCTATGATTTTATCCATAGATTTTTATATATGTATAGAATTCTATGATTTTATCCATAGATTTTTATATATGTATAGAATTCTGTGATTCTATCCATAGATTTTTTATATGTATAGAATTCTATGATTTTATCTATAGATTTTTATATATGTATAGAATTCTATGATTTTATCCATAGATTTTTATATATGTATAGAATTCTGTGGATTTTATCTATATATTTTTATACCTACATAACTACATGCCATTGTACCATTTTATCATGCCATGCAGTTGACTATGCTAGGGTAGGCCAAGGACGTTTAAGTTTAAAACAAGTCAAATGCTCTAGACTTAAGGGAGTTTTGCACGAAAAAACTCGATTTTTAGAATTTTTACTACATAAATTACTCCACAAATTCTTCACATACAAAACTAAAATTTACGTTTTACTGTAGAGTGAACTTGAATTAGTTTAGTGAGGCAGACAAGTTCTTTATATTTTAACTTTATGATCCATGTAGTCCTTTGTTAATTGGGTATAATTTACGGCGTTTTGGAATATTTCTCATTTACATACTTAATCATGTTTTCTTTTGAGCGTTATAATGCACTCTAAGACAAGATCAAACTAGACTTTTTCGTGAATAACCCTGCATGTTCTAAGAACAGACGATAGCAGACCTCCCTCCATTCACTACACATCCATCCAGATCTCGTAGAACTCGTAATATGTGAAAGGACAGCTGAGGGTCAACAACACAGAAAGCTCTTTGCTGGAGTTGGTGACGCTGTATCAGCTGAGGTTTTTCCTGAAAAATAAACATGGTGATGGAGAGCAGCTGTCGTGATAATGCAACATTAAATGTCCTGTAAACTGTAGGTGCTTATTTCCTTAGATTGCGGGTTATCTTTTCTGATCAATGAAAAATATTAATGCACAGCTATTACTCCGAGATACCATAGTCACATGCATATAAACGAAGAAGAAAAATGGTGATGATTAATAAAATATCATTTAAATTGTGATTCCAAATATATTTCATTCTAATTACAAAAATATTCATAAAATTTGCCATCATTTTTATTAAAATAGGACGTAATAATCTTTTACATTAAATTTTTATATTATAAATTATACATTATATCGGAGTTCAGCAACCCATGGGTAATTAGATTTCCCACTTTGACATTTTTGAATAAATAAATCTACACTTCTCTACACAAAGATGTCAGTATAGCTGGCGGAACATATTGCCTGAGGCAATTTTTTCCAGTCAACAAGTTTTGTCTATTCTGAGACAGGCCAATATACCTATTATTTAAACCAACAATTAAAATAAAGTCAAAATGAATAAATATATAAGTTCTCAGTTTGCTCATCCACCTTTATAATTATTGTTTTTTTTTTTATAAAAATTGTTCTAAACTTTTTTAACCCATAAATCAAATAATAGTTTTTAACCAGGGTTGCCGACCACTTTACTTTGTTCACAAATATCTATTGATTTTTTAAATCATTTAATATGATTTCTGACAGAAATAATCACATTTCTAAGAAATGCAAACAGATCTTTTAGTTTAAAAGATAAGTAAATGTAAAGTACATATTGATTATTTAATTTGATAATATAAAGAATTTTGTCATATTATCTTATGATAGTCCAAATTATTTCAGATAGTAGGTAATCATAGTCCAAACTAAAAAAATGTAAGCTTTACAGGATACTTCAAAATTATGATTTGGCGTTATATTCAGGATATGTATACAACTAACATAACTTCCGTATTTTAACTATGAAAATGATTTTTGTGTAACATATTGGCACAGTCAAAAATAAATACTGAAGAGTCAATGAGAATATCTAAGCACATTAAGACAGCATATTGTGATATTTCAAAATTATTAATTAAAATTTCCAATATAATAATTATTATAGCTAGTAAAAAGAACTATATAGGTATTCAAATTACAATAATGTATCGTTTAAACAGTGGTGTGATCAGTGGCGTACCGAGGGGGGGGGGCGGAGGGGCGGACCGCCCCGGACGCCTCTATTAGCAGGGCGGCAAAATATGCTCGCGGTAGAGATGTACCATGTACCAAATTATAGAAATGACCTTTTTTTTTTAGGAAATGTCATGTTTCCAGATACCAAATTTTAGAAATGACCTTTTTTTTTAGGAAAGGGTATGTGGGGGCCCCAAAGGTGTGGTTCCCGCCCCGGGCGCCAATAACCCACGGAACGCCACTGGGTGTGATATCATTTTTATAAAATAATTCAGTCGTTAAAATTAAACAGCTTAAAAAATAAATCTTAACTAATATAGTGATCATATCTTTAAAATTGATACCATGTTTATTGTCTTGGCTATGCATACTATTATAAATAATTGTCAAATATCTTTATTGTCATCACAGACATCTCAAAATTGTATGAGATCATCCGTAGTAGATTCAAAGTTCTTTGATCTTTGACTAGATTCTACAGATTGGTTGGAAGCTACGGTACGTCTCGGAGAATTCCTTCTGGAGGGGGGTCTTGGAGGTAATCGCAATATATCGGGATCGTTGTTTAACACATTATTGTCCAAAGAAGAATTACACTGGGAATCATTATGAAGTACATTCTTGGGGGAACTACGCTTCCTGGTTGGCGGACTGGGCGCAGGTCTCAGGTGGTGCACGGATGAATGCGGTGCGTTGTCATAAAATTCACTAGTATTAAAAGGATTGTGTCTTTTAGAAAATACATGAGCTGTAGTTCTACTTCTTTCTAGACCACCACTGCCTCTGGTCTCAACAACCACATACTTTTCTTTCTCGGTGACACTGACTTTATGAAACACAGACGCTGATGATTTACTTCTTACCACGCTAACATGTTGAGAGCTGTTCTTCTTGTCATGGTGGTTCAACTCTATGGGTAGAGGTTCGCCCGGTGCCCACTTTTTTGATCCTTCGTTGCGAGGAACCATCAACAGAGGGTCCTAAAATAAAATAAGAATATCAGCGTTTACCATTGAACATGAAATGTGGTTTACTTCACATGGGGCACATAGCTTGTGTTCAAAATAATGTTTCTTTATTTATATTAAAAATATTATGTAAAAGTGTGGAATTTTAATTTAAACAAGAAAGTTTATTTATTAAATTAAAAAGGCAACTTATTATATCTATAATATAAAAGAAAGTCGAGATCGGCTGAACAGGTTTTATGATGCTTGATTTATTGGATTCTCCTCCGCTCCGGATAACAGAATAATTATTAAAAATTCGAAAAATGGATAGTATAAAATATAATATTAAAGTTAGTATGGACGGATTTACTGACAACAACGCTATCTGTGAATAACAACACAATTTTTATTTACTAGACAACCATTGAGTTTCAAAATATTGGTAGGTATGCAGATTTTTGACGGAATTTCTTTCAAGCTTTCAGAAATAATTTTTTAACATTCAAACATATTTTTGTATAAATAACAAATTTGAAATCAATATTCATAGTAAGGACTACAACAGGACAACTTCCGTCGGGAAAGCTAGTCATAGATATATACACCTTCATCCATTTCTTATGAATTATTATATTACCCAAGAAATTCAAAATTGTAGCAGAACTGATACAGAATTGGGTCAATAATGTTTACTGATTATTTCATGATGTTTGGCACCCATCACTTTAGATGTAAATTGTAGTATGGAAATGTATAGGTATATTATATAGTATCGAGTTTTTAAAATACTGAAATTAATCTAACCATTCCCGTAACCAAATATATTTTGGATTGAAGAACATGAAGTTGGGATCTCAAATATTCGTATGAAGCACACCTAAGCTTTTGCACCCATTGCGTCACACTTAGTTCAGTCATACCGGAAAACATGTGTTTTTTCTCCGGTTCATCGCTGCAACAAAAATAAACACACTATTAATATGATAGTCATAAGAACAAACAAATAGCAGAGATGCTGCTTATCACATTAAGGCAACCCTTTGAACAACAGTAAAAGAGGGTCATGGCCAATGGTGGTTCAATCTCAGGCATTCAGAGATAGATTGAGTCATGTTTACGGTACATATGCTAATTAAATAAAATTGTTTGATAAATATTACACACAGGATATGAATTGCGGCAGCTACCAATCTACACAACCAATTAATCAACTACATAAAAATATAAAAATATGTTCTAAACTAAAATATAAAGATATACTATTTTATTCACAAGCCCCATCAGTGGAAAAATAGCCCAGCAATGGATGATAATGGATGATACTATGTAGATGATGTTTTTATATTTTAAAGTATGTCCGTTGATTAATTATATGTCTTTATTATTTGAAATATGATGGGCCATAATCTATGTTTTTATCGACTCCATTTTTCGTTCTTTTTTATTTTTAAATCATCGTTTTAATTATGTTTTGTTCTCTTTTTTCTTTTGAGAATATACATGTTTAGGTATGCACATATATTATTTCCTTTCATTAATTTTTTTTAACTTAATAAGCCTATGCAGTGAAAGGTTTTTTTTTTTATGAGTTTTTTTTAAATGTTCAGACGTTGATTGTACCCACCTAACTATGTACAATAACTATGCGGGAGATACCTGTTATTGGAGCGCTGGATATTCTATGTGTTTGTTTCATGTTTTTATTTTGTTTGTGTTGTTCAGTGTTCTGTTGGTGTCTCTATGAAATAAATAAATAAATAAATAATGCAATCAAACCGTCGCCGAGGTATTTTAACCCATAACGCTTGATCATGACCAACGCTTAATCATGACCAACGCTTGATCATGACCAACGCTTGATCATGACCAACGCTTGATCATGACCAACGCTTGATCGAGACCAACGCTTGATCATGACCTCTGCAGATTTTGACTCGCGATGTTGTATTTTAATTAAACTGACAGTTGTTTCGAATGTACAAGAACACTTTCTGTAGTAAATACATTGTATTTAAGTTTTTTTCTAGTCCAATTATGTGCCCGTTTCATATTTTGGTTTATCATTTTAATGTTACAAAATATTAACAAACAAAGCAAATATGCATTCCTGTAATCATTCGAGAGCTTAAAACCATAATGCACCAATCAAATTTTCATTGTTTTGAGATAATGACAAAGAATATTTTGTTAGAAAATAAATCATCAAAAAATAAGGTACCTATTCGGCATCAACAACTCAATATCATCCCAATTTAACATAGCGCCTATTGGTTGTAGCCCCCCGCGTATGAAAAATGAACGCAAACAGGAGAGGATGTATGAAAAATGGTATCTCAGTGAAAGAAGTGAACAGGAATAGAAAAGAGTGGAGATCCATTCTCTCAGCCTAGCCCTTAAAGTACACGATGTGATGAGTAAAATAAATTTGTTGTAGGTTATAGATCATCCTAGAAAATAATTAACAAAACAAATGTTCTTTCTCAAATTGGATTTTTGACTTCAAATAAGTACGTACTTGAACAAAGTCAGTCGGTAGATACTCAAATATACCTATATAAGATTATAATATGCAGGATTAATATTGTTAATGTTAATTCGGTCGACTAGTATCTAGTGAAATGATTAATGAAATGTATCTAAGATATAACTTACATAAATGATACTGAAAAAGCAAATGGTGTTTCATATCCATTCTCCAACTGGATAGAGGCATTTTCCAAAACAAGTAAACCTACTGGTTCCTTCTCAGTCACAACACCACTGTCGCTGATCCGAAAATAAAATAAGCAATTGTCGATTAGCTTGAACCATCGCTCCTTAAACACTGCAAATTTAAACAATTTAATCAGAGTTTAATTAAACAGATGAATGAATTAATGAATCACTGACTTGCTGTTGATGTGTGCTGTTTTATTTTATTTTTGAGTTATCCTTTTTTGGACAGTGAATGATTTGAATTATGAGAGAGAAAAATCATTGTTGTCTTGGGCTAAATATATTGTTGGCATAAATTTATTGTTCCCACTTGTAATTGTGATTTCTTTAATGGTATAGGTATACAGTACATTACATCTTAAATAATTCAAAATAATAATCAGTCATTAAGTAAAATAGTAAAAAATTTGGATGAGTTGTACAAGTAACAGGCTTGCTTGTCGGATATTTAAAAGGTTTCGGTCACTGGGTCATTGAAAGTGAAAAAGTCTTCTGGGTCTCCATTATACGATACACAAATGTTTTAAATAAATAAAAATTGTAGTTAATAAAGTTCCCGTTTTGCTTGCCCTTAATTTGATCGAAACAGTTTGCCCAAACCAATACTTGTGTTGTGAAGGAGGAGGATGATTTCGAACCCGCAACCCTCAGTATTAAAGTTCTCTAGACACCATTTTATTATTAGCATCCAGCCCCTACCGATTCTTATGGGCTGTTTCCACTTTGCGAAGTAGCAAGTAGAAAACATGTGTGGACAGCAACTACAAGTTGCAAGTGAAGTGCTTGTGTTAACTTGATAGAAGCGGGTTATATTTTTTGTGATAACGCACTCCTCCCCTCAAGCGCAGCGTAACACAAAATGAAGTTGCCCACACCCCGTTTGTCAGTGCTGCCTCCTATATGAATGACTGAAAATAAACAATCCATTGAACTGAACGGAGAAACTTTAGATTCACTTTTAACCGGTCATTTTGCTTTGTACTTATCAAAGTGGAAACAACCCTTTTAAACAAGCAATATAAACAGTTAATATAGTTTAAAACAGACAATATACATACACAGTTAAATAGCTCTAGATTTAAAAATGCAGTATTTGTCAGTTAATAATTTTAAAGGCATGGAAACAGTTGAGAGTTTGAGCACACTAAAAAACTTTTTACTTGGTTGTAAAAATAAAGTTTGCTTTTTTATGATTTAATGGAAATTTTTTTCAATATGAAAATAAATGAGGAATATTATAAAACTTGAATGGAGAATTCGAACATTCGAATAATGCTACTCAACGGATATGTAAATGCAAAACAGATTTTTTTAAATTTTACTCTGCATTATATTAATTAATTTTTGTGAGATATATCAGATAATTTTATTATGCTACTCTTTCAGTATATATTTTTTAAGAATTTTCAAGTCAATATGCTTAAGCGAACACATACAGAGATTTTAAAATGAGAAAAAATGTAAACTTCTTCATATGTGTGCCAAATAAATAAATGCTTTAACTTGTCCCACACATTCCTCTGTTACTACAGCCAAACTACCAACAGCTTAATTTTGACCACTAAAAATTTGTCAGAATACAACCAAGTATTCTGTCAAATTTACAATTTTTACAAAATAAAAATGTAAATACCTGATTGATAATAACTAGATGAATTGAGCTTTTTATAATTAAGCCTGCCTTCAAATTGCGATTTTCCATTACTTTTCAAGGCTATTTCCTTTTCATTAAACTTCATTGATTTAAGAAAAAAATATATGAAAGAATCTCAAATTTGGCAACCAGTAAAACATCCACGAAACTACATAGAACCAAAATTATTGTAATCTTATAATTTAATTGATTTTTTACACAAATTATCCATTTGAGCCCTTCTAAAAATTTACGAAAAATACATTCAAATTTCACGTAAAGTAACTGCACTAACACTCCACATTTATATATCCGTACAAATTTCGACACGAATCCTTGCAAATAATACAAAATACGGAAGAAATCGCAAATATTTAGTTATACCATTTATGTTATCTAAGAACATTATTATCTCCACTTCCCCTGCATATTATCAAAACAAAAATAATCAAGCAAGACAGTCATATAATATTATATTATCTATGGACACCAGCCTAGTCCACAGAAAAACAGCTCCCTAGTACACGATATCATCACCACCATAGATAGATAGTTTGTTGTTGATGTGATTCAAAAGGTATGATTATCGTCAGGATACGTCCATGGGATATCCTTATCCTACTCATAAAATATTGGTCTCCAATCTCCTTCAATTCAAAAGAAATATCGCAAACATCAATTATAATTGATAATTTGACTTCTAAATATAAGCCTCAAGTGAATTTATTCTGATTGCACGGACTAATAGACCATTAAAGGATGACGTCACCTGACATTAGGCTGGATGCAAAATGGCGCCCATGGCGACACACACACACACCACACATACACAAACCATAGTGATGGGTTTACACTCATACCAACTCTTAAACTTTTAGTTTATGTTTATGCCTCCCGGCCAATGTCAAAATCCTCGTGGCCGTTAATGGTCTATGAATTGACTGAAAAATATTGCAGAAGTAAAATTGTACGGTTTATTAAATTGCGTATTCGTATAATATATTATTATTATTTATTATCCTTACACTAATTAGCAACGGTATCATGAAATTCAAAAGTGTTAAGTATTGTTATTATCAGGTCTATAAAAATATTAAGTACCTACCTCTTTATTAAAATTGCCTATACATATACCGAAAAAATTGAAGATTGATTTCGCATGTTAAAACGCGAAAGAGAAATGGTGGTATTTTTTTCATATCAAAGTTTATAAGCTGTGGAATGTGTTTGTAATGATGACGATTTTAGTACATAGGTTAGTACTAAACTTATTTCCAACACCATCTCCTAAAATCAGCAATAATTTTGAAGGATTTTTTGATTATTTTATTTACTCTGCATTGCCAATAGAAATATTTTTCCAAATATTATTCGAATGTAATAATAATATATTGTGCAAATTTTATTCGTTAATAGGTATTTCAAAGATGACGACTCTTTCTACACACAATTTATTTTGTTTCAGCATCATCTTTTCATCTATGGTTACAATCGTACTCCGCCATGTTGTAAATCTCCAAGATGGCGCTATATCGTACGAATGTGAGTGTGCGTGAAAGTTTAGTGAAAATGTGTTAAAAAAAGTGAAAATTAAATGTTGTGTATTGAATGGTAGTGAAATGTGTGATAGTTAACGTGGTGAAATTAATAAAATGTCTCTGGATTTACGACTACATTCTCCTGCAGGCGCTGAACCAATTGTTTATCATTGGCCCCTTACCTCGGGCAACGGCTCTGTAAGAATAATAATTATCCATATCTGTCGACTTATTTGCATCATTTTTAACTAAATGTTTACAAATTTTCAATTTATATAATGAATATAAACGTTTCGTTCATAAATTGTCGATGGGTGACCGTTGTCAGTAATGTTTTCGTGTGTTCTTTGTAAACCCCCCGTGTTTGTTATGTATCGGATGATTATGCCTATTTTGATCTAGTTGCGTGATCTAACCGTCTGTCTTCAAATTAATTTTTAGATAAATATAAATGGTAATTTAAACACGCGTATAGACATTTATTATAACGTGTTGCTTTAATTGTTGATGAATATACAAACGCATAAGATGGTCTTTTGATATTTGCCTATTCCGTTAAAATGTATCAGTATACTTCTAGGTATGCGAGACGTGAATGAAATTAGATAAACACATTTTGATAAAAAATAGTTAGTGTACTTACGTGTATTTTTATTTATATCTATTCATTTTAAAACATGACTAGGTTTAAATTGTCGATGTGTAGATTAGGAGTGTTCTAATATAATTTGGATGTGAGTATTTTCCACGAGTATGGCCCGCTAGATGGCCCTACTACAAAACTAACTCCTACGGCTAAGAGTTATTGACCTCGCTGCTGTGTCAAGGTGCCTGGTGATCTCTACGTTTCGAACATTTTATTTATAAAACAAATCAATGCATTCACAACCAAACTATCAGTTGTCACGTTGCCTTTATTCTTCAATGCGAATAAAATATAACATTGTCATTGTCACCTGTGGGCACATGTTCGCCATAAGAAATTTACTGCATAGTGTTTATTGTCGTTGGTGTGGTTTAATTCATGTAAAAATGTAATTTCATGCCTCGGCAAGTTTGTACACAAACAAACCACACATGCTGACTGAAAGCACTTTGTAAACAAATAAAGTTCTTATTTTATTCGAGCCATTTTAACAGCAGCATAGTATAGGTTGTAGGTAGGTATGCAGCTATCGATTAAATTTATATCCAGGGTGAAAATATTATGTACTATATTGTATGTCAGCATTAACACTTGTGGGTTTTTCTCTTTTATTACGATTTTTTTATTTGACCGTTTTTAATAAGCGATGTAAATATGTAGGTCAACATTTAAATAAATGTAGGTCATTTATTTAACAATTTATAAACTTACTTTTTAATTAGAATTAGTTTAGTTGGTTGGTTTAATAAGTTGTGGTTATTCGATCCGATCCCTCAACATGTACAATGGACGTTAAAAGAGATTTTTAAGTTTATTTAAACAATATTAGGTCTAATTGATTACATATTTTTATTATGTAACGCAATTGAATACCGTTTATAATAATAAAATATCATTAATACTGTTTACTTGAGTAGTGTACACAAATAATAATGAAAACTATTTGTTATTTAAATTAAGTGATATTGAATTGAAATAATAGTTATCTTATATGTTTAAAAAATCTTGAATTAAGTAACCTACGAAATCCTATTCAATGTTATATTGAATAATTAATATTTATTTCTCAATATTTACATCTTGTTATCATTTGATATTGTATGGCGCTATTGTTAAACAGTCATTGAAAAAAAATGCAGTGAATCTATTATCTTTTTACTTTATAAATGTGTATCAAAAGTGATGAATTTAATAATGTGCTCGTTGAATAAATCTAAATATTTACATTTTGTTGAGTTTTGTCAAAATTTTATTAATTGATCAGTGAATAACATTGTAGACATTGAAAAAATCTCATATTATGTATTATGTATCTTTGTTAATTTTATTAAACAATGTCAGTGAAACAAGTGATAACATTTTCAGTGAACAAATCTCATATGTATTATGTATCTTTGTTAATATTATTAAACAATGTCAGTGAAACAAGTGATAACATTTTCAGTGAACAAATCTCATATGTATTATGTATCTTTGTTAATATTATTAAACAATGTCAGTGAAACAAGTGATAACATTTTCAGTGAACAAATCTCGTATGTATTATGTATCTTTGTTAATATTATTAAACAATGTCAGTGAAACAAGTGATAACATTTTCAGTGAACAAATCTCGTATGTATTATGTATCTTTGTTAATTTTATTAAACAATGTCAGTGAAACAAGTGATAACATTTTCAGTGAACAAATCTCATATGTATTATGTATCTTTGTTAATATTATTAAACAATGTCAGTGAAACAAGTGATAACATTTTCAGTGAACAAATCTCGTATGTATTATGTATCTTTGTTAATTGTATTAAACAATGTCAGTGAAACAAGTGATAACATTTTCAGTGAACAAATCTCGTATGTATTATTTATCTTTGTTAATTTTATTAAACAATGTCAGGGAAACAAGTGATAACATTTTCAGTGAACAAATCTCATATGTATTATGTATCTTTGTTAATTTTATTAAACAATGTCAGTGAAACAAGTGATAACATTTTCAGTGAACAAATTTCATACTATTCAGTGTTATAATTAATGTGATGGTCGGTGAATTAAGTGATAACATTAAATGTCATAAAATCTCTTAGTTGCATTTTGTTGTTTTTGTGTTTATATGGTCAGTGAAATAAGTGATGACACTTTCAGTGAACGAATCTCATTTAAATTTTGTCGTCTTTTTTTATCAATTAATGTTGTGTTTATTTTAGTTTTCAATCAAACGGTCAGTGATAACATGATAGATAAACAGTGAATAAAGTTCCATTCTACAACTTGTTATATTGTGAATCGAATGAAAATAGCAATGAATAAAGTGTTGTTAGTAAGATTGACGCGAGCTGAAGACACATGGATCGTTAATGAGAAAATGATAAATTTACAAAATACTTAGCGTTAAAAAGTTTAGTTTGTCTTTATGGAATTCGAATTAGGTTATAAATTAAGTATCTTTCTGCCTATACAATTCAAAACTTATTGGGTCCTGCCTTGTTTTGCTCTGGAATCTTTTTATTTTCCAATAAATCAGGTCCAACAAAAAAAATATACCTATTTAAAATGTTTGCACATTCAAAAAAAAATTATATTCCAGACAGTAGCTTAATAAAAAGTGATAGCCCTCAAAGGTCCAAAAAACCGTTCACAAAAAGTTAACTTAACTTTTTAGTCAGTTTTAAAAATACTCAGTATAAAGATAGAGTTCTCAAAATCATCGTAAAAACTTCGCTAAAATATCCTCTTTTTAACGGGGTACAACGTTTGACAATCTTTGCCTTTAAATTGCCCTTGGAGTTCTAGTTGTCTTTCTTGACACTGGGATTTAGACCTGCATACACGAAAATTGTAATGTTGGATTTGCCCGACATGATATCGCTTTTTTAGTCTAGCTAGAACTAAGTCTATTGCAAAATGTTGCTGTCAAATAAATTCCGGGAAACCACAAAAATTCCAGTTGCTCTCTGAAATTGCGAAAGGAAAATACATTAGTACCTATCCTTTATAGGTGAGACACGCTTCAATAATTTTCAAGTTACCGTTCGATAGCCGCAGAATGTTCTTTAAGGGCCGATCTTATAAACGAGAGACCGAATATCCGTAAGTTTATCGATAGTTTACTAACAAATTGTCGTACTGAAATTTGAATAACGAATTTTTTAAAATTTTAAGACGGAAAAACGAGCAAATGGATCATATTTCGGTTTATTTGGTTTAAATTTTAACTAACGGATGTTTATAAGACCGGCCCTAAATGAATGAATTTATTTCCAAGAAAAAAACGAAAGAAATTTAACAAATGAAAACCTTATTTTAGATATTTCACAAAATTAGTTTTTTTTTAATCTAGATTCCAAATCTGTTTCTTAAATTTAAGCCGTTTTCCATTTCGATAAGAACCTAAATGATATCAAGAGATAACGATACGTCATTTTTAAACGCCGGTTTTATTATTAGTAGAGATGGGACTGACGCCTTAAATTCAAAAACGTTATAGCCATTTCGTTAATTGAAAATAACGCAAATATTAAAAGCTGAAAGCTATTTTAAACATTTGGTATCTTGAAACATAACTTTTCCTAAAAAAAAAAGTTCATTTCCAAAATTTGGTATTTGGAAACTTAACTTATTCCTAAAAACAAGGTCGTTTCCAAAATTTGGTATCTGGAAACTTATTCCCTAAAAAAAGGTCCTTTTCTCAGTTTCATACATAATTCTATTTCATTCGGCTAATATTACCTGACATAATATACATAATAGGGGTAGGCTATTATTTTTATTCAACTATTATTTATAAATATCGTTAAATATTAATAACGTTAGAGGCGTTATTTTTATTTATCTATTATTTTTATCAGCTGTCGTTATAATGCCCATCTCTAATTATTAGCCGATATTAAATGTTTGTTTTTTCTATGCCTTAATAAAGATTTGATCTTAGTACATAAAATAGCGATATCTCACAATTTGATAATTGACTTACGGTCAAATCCCAATCGCAGCTCTTAACAAAATACTAAAATTTAGGGAGAATATATCATTCTCTCGAGAGTGGATTCCTACATTAGAATAAAGTGGTAGAAGATAATAGGTATATTATCTTTATACACCTCATCAATCAAAAATTAAAAATGGCAAATCAATTGATAAACTCTGAATAAAACACACTACTAGAAATGCTTTAAGCAATGCGAAGTTCATTTTGAGGTTTTACAAACCCACTATATACTACCACCACATTCGTACTGACGACGTTACTAGAAGTAACTACCTACCTACGCGTTTAAATGAACTTTCATCACTCGATATCGGGTGGAAGGCCTCAACAAAAACAAAAAAAAAAACTTCTCAAACACTACAATATAATAGTTAATTATATGAGATACTACTTATATAACAACCGTGAAAGCAATGACGTCACTATGTGAGTGTGCCCTTGAAGTACTAGTTCTTATTTTAAGCACTCAACCGTCCACACCTGAACTCGACATGCTTTTCCACAGCAGTTCTGGGGCCTTAACCTGCATTTAAATCGCGATTCCGATCCAATTACAATAACGATGAAATTTAGATTTTGGTTGCTAAGTGTGAAAATAATAGTTCCACGATTGGTCTATTTTGAATGCGGTATTGCTCTGCGAAAATAAATAGTATAAATGAGGATTTCTACAATTAAGTATTACTTTTCAAATATACGTAGGTAGGTATGTATTTTATTTACATTCTTTCATGAATAGTAGGTACCTATTTGAACATACTAAAGTGGTAACATTTACAGCACTAAACAGTTTACTCGCTTTTGAGTATTCTGGCAGTACAACACGATCGGTCAGCATTTAAATCGGGGTTGGATCTCAAGAGTAGCCCTCCTGGAGTTACATGGAAGAAACTTACCGAAAAATTCATTTATCAAATGCAATGTCTCAGATAACTAGAATCTATAATCTTAAAAAATTAACCTTTGTACCTAATCCTTGTGTAAAGATTGTATGTTTTATGTTTTTCTTGTTGATTGTCATTATGCACTTTATCATATGTCCAAGTGCCCTCAATAGGTGTATGGCGCAAGCAAATAAATAAATTAATACGTGAAGGAAAAACTTTATGACCATTTTTACGAAAATTTCGCGGACGGAGGAGTATGAAATTTCGTACGCTTATAGTTTATACAGTATAGAGAAGGGGTGGCGAATGCTGATATTTTTTTTATGCATAAAAATAGATTAAATTAATAAGAAAAAACACATTGCACACTACCGTAATATTATGTAGTTGTGTATTTCATACTGAACGCACTTCGATGTATTTGACATTATCTGACGCAGATCTTTTGTTTATCTGTAGTCAAATTAAAAATACATAAATTAATATTTTTTGTATTAAATAACCATAGAAAAAACTTTTAACATTTCAAATTTGACGTATCCATCCATCTCATTATTTTTTAATGAAAATTGTTAAATAGCGCTCGCTCAGTCTTTGACAAAGGAATCTTAATAATGTTCAAACTTATAATCTAAATTAGTTATGGTCGAATTTCGAAAACTGACCACTAGTAATGTTAAATCTGCCAAAACCACATTAGAAGATATTTAAAAATTCAGAAGGGGAGTACTGTTGTTTCTCACTAGAACTGCAATTAACTATTTTGATATCGCGTTCAGAGTGCAATACAGATTCTAGGTCTTACATTATTTGTGACACGATGTGAATATTGTATTGTAAATTTATATAATGAGCATGAGGGCTTTTGATCGAGTTTGTTGTTTTAAATGTACCTAATGATCTTATAGTGACTTATGAGTTATTAATTTGTAAACAAAACCACGCTTACTTAACCCTTTTTTTCTTCTGACTTGGCCTTTCTTCCTTTGGATGTTTTCAGCCCACCACGACACACCTTTACTTTCATCCTTCGAATTCAAAATTGTGCAATCTATTTATTAACTAGCTTGTGTTCCGCTCCTTCGAAGCAGAGCTGAGGGACATGGACGTGATGTGGGAGGAGGTCATAAACATTGCGCAAGATAGAGCGCAATGGAGAGCTCTTGTTGCCTCCCTATGCCCCTGAGTGGGATGTAAAAGGGAGAATTGATTGATTGATTGATACCCGCCTTGCTTTACGTTGTTGATACGGGTAGTCAGACTTGTGCAGTAGGTTATTGAACAGGTTTTTGTCTAGCTTTCCCTTACTCAGGAGTCTATATGTAATATCTTTGTTTCATACTGAAAAATAATGGAAGAATGTTGCTTTCAATAAAAAAAGAGAAGAAAAAGAAAAATGACGCTTTCAATATTTAAGGAAAAAGAAGAAAAAATAGTCTGTCAGTCACATTGCAACAAAATTGCCCTGTCCGTAATATTCTGTTCAATGCCTAAATGCTATTTTTTTACCTCGATTCCTAAAAATTCTGTATGAAAGTAAATATAGGCACCAACCTACCTGCCTGTAGTTATGTAGTTTGACCTACCTAGCTGGAGTTCGCGATATTTTGCTGCATTCTCTCTGGTACTCGTATGGCCCAAGCGAGCCGTAGACAAAAAAGATCCCTGTTTTACCCTCCTGTCATGGCGTACCTTATATTTTATATTTTTCTGTGAAAATCTTTATAAAATAAGCATTATATGACTTCTACTTATATTATTTGTATTTTAAATCAAACTTCAATCCTTTTTATACATTTTCATACCGTAATGCTACAGTTCTACACACAATAATTTACACGTATAATTTTACTTATAAAACATGACTGTGTCATTAATTGAAATTTTTGTATAAAGTTTTTAAATTTTTAGAAATTTGTAAATAACATTAAATATATATGAGAAAATGGAAAAAATGTATCTATGATTACCATAAATATACCTGCAAGAATCTACGACGATTAAAATCAAACCTAGAGGGTGCGGTTTATGCCTGATGTGCCAACATACGAAAATAAATACATACATAACTGAATTATTATGTAGATATCTACGTAAAGCATAGACTTTGTGACCATTTTTACAAAAATTGAGCGGACGGAGGAGTAAGAAATTTTGCAGACTTTATTTATGTTTATATAGAGGAGTGGCGAATACTAATATATTTTTTTCTCAATAAATAAAAAACATTACGTATTTGATACTCACATACACTCCGACATATTTGACACATACTCATATATTATTTTGTTTATCTGTGGTCAAATTGAGAATGGAATTATATTGTTTGTCTTAATAATAATAGAAAAAAATTTGTACATATCAACATTTCAAATTTGACGTATCCTTGTTTTGGAAAGAAAAAAAAGTCGCCCACTAGTGATAAGTTAATTACCTACATATTTTACCAATATAATTCCGACCAATGCATCTATTTTAAACGATGTTTACAGGTCACCTTTTTCAATCTCAACAACTATCAAACAAATGACAGATGTCAAACGCCAATTAAAATATAAAAAAAAACGTGGTTGGAAGTCGAGTGGTGCGTACAGTCTATCGGAGGTCGTGGGTTGGAGTCCCGGTGCCGACAATTTCCACTTAACGACACACGCCTTTGCTTAGTCTGAAAGATGTCAACAGTATTATAATTAACGAAATTATCCTGCCGTTCATGCGTGATCATGTAGAGTGATAGGGTGAGTTGGATATGCAATCGCGCCAAGCCATTCGTCCATCCCTTCCAGCAACTCGTCAACGGGGAAACTCAAGTAGACGTGCTCCAAGTCGTCGCGTCACTCGATTAAACTTGTGTTAAAAACTTGATCCAACTCTGTCTCATTTTGTCATTCATCTTGCCACGTGTTAGTGTTTTCAATTTGATAATAGCAAAATGTCCTTGAAATTTCATTATGATTGGAATAAAAAAAAACTCAATTCCATTTCTTTCACCTTTTGTCTCTTTCCGCACTGCGTAGGATATCCCGAAAGAGACTGATTGATAAGGTGAGGAATGAGAATATTAGAAAGGAATGTGGAGTGGATGTTAGCGTAGTGACTAGAATGAAAATTAATAAATTAAGGTGGTTTGGGCATGTAGAGAGAATGAACGAGGAGAGAATGACAAAAAGGATATATAAATCTGAAAGAATGGGTGCACGCAGACGAAGCCGACCTTGAATGACATGGTCCGATCATATTGGTTCAGTCTTAGAGGAGGGCTAAGTCAGGAGCAAAAGGAATAGAAGAGCATGTATGCGGAATGTTATGCGTTTGGAGGAAGCGAAAGAGGTTTGTTTAGATAGGAAAGAGTGGAAATTCGTACAATCTGCCTACCCCCTTCGGGAAACGGCGTGATGGGTAAAAAAAACGTTTTCAAACGGATTACAGTCCTAATGGCTGTAATTGCATCCATTAGAAGTGTTCTTGAATGTGACAATTTTTTGCAACCATTTGGAGAGATTTTGATTGACGGGTTTTAAAATTTTTATATTGAATTAGTAAATCCATGACTATTGAAATATCTTACCATTTTTTAATAATGTAGGACGTGCGTAAAATTAAAGTACGTAACGTCGTTCTATACTATAAAATATGACGCATAATTCGTTATAGCACATCCAATTTTGTTAAAATTTAAACTAAAGAGATAATTTTGCGTGCTAATTAATAAACCTCCCAACGTCACCTGAATCGTATATTATGTGCAAGGACTATTAAATTTGTAGAGTGACAAATTCATATCGTTGTTTTTTTTTTTTGTTTCAGGATAAACACGACGGCGCCCTGGAAATAGTTGAAACAATCAGGTGTGTATGCCAACCCTTTTTACGTTCTATAACAATACCGTCGCAGCAGAATTACAACTATAGCGTCTAAAAATGAGAAAAAGAAATAGCGACCAACCGAAACTCGGTTTATGGTTTTAAGTGTGTTGTGAATTTTCGGATGTTTTACTAGTATTCGTTACATCGTTCCACACATTGCAGCGTGACGGTGTAACATAGACGTACCACCAAGCACCTTCGATCCAACCATTGAAAGCACGTTGGAGATGAAACTTAGTCATTGTGGGATTGCCCATCCACTGGAGTACTGGAGCATCATTGTCAGTCAGGTGGAAGTACTCGAGATGTAGGTGCAGCATGCAGGGCGGTGCGAGTGTGGTGGTGCTGTGTGCTCGTGCTAGTGCTAGTGGCACTCAAGGTACCAGCCAGCCAGCAGAGTAAAAATAGAGTGACCTCGTTAGAACCGCGGTGTTGCATCACCCACCACCACTGCGCCGCGAGCTACGGTATGTGTTGTAAAGCACAAAGTCTGCTAGCTAGCTCTACTCTACGTACACATTAGTTAGCAGTGTAGTTATTAGACGTTCAACAATACAATGCCTTCCTACTTCACACTCTGCACTAAAGAATGCGCCCACATACTATCGTTGTGGTCTCTATTTATTTATTTATCGCACAAGAATCCGTGTCGATACACATCTACGGTGTCCACGTAACCTTTGTTTATGTTAATAATTCTTCCCGATCTCTGCTCTTCTACCGGAAATAAACATAAGATAACAAATACGTAATGTGTATGTATGATGAGTAGAAGGTCCAGCTGTTTATGTATAGTTAGTTCTGATTTTTATTGATGGCTTATTATTAGAGGTACGTAATTTTCGCAAATAAAAAATTGTAATATCGCATTT
Organism: Mystacides longicornis; assembly: GCA_963576905.1. Classification (NCBI taxonomy): domain Eukaryota; kingdom Metazoa; phylum Arthropoda; class Insecta; order Trichoptera; family Leptoceridae; genus Mystacides; species Mystacides longicornis. The sequence continues at coordinate 19,627,085 of OY756426.1, read as the reverse complement.
AAAAAATATATAAAAGCGAAATTTCGCATTTATTCGCATAAAACATAAAACGTCTATAAAAAACACCTTTGAGTATTTTAAATGTTTAATAAAAAGTTAACAATTGTAGAAAACCTTTATAAAATATCAACATGTAATAAAATATACGTTTTTAAATATACAATTTCGTTACATCGGCGACTTCTACTAACTGATTTTTCAGTTTCAAATATTTTCACAAAGATAAAGCGTTCGTTTTGATGAGTTACTTGATCGTTTACCTTTAAAAATTAATAATTATCGACATTTCACTGAAATTTACTAAAAATTAAATCATCGCATTTATGGAATATATTGACAAATTTCGCATTTATCGCATCTATTTCGTAAATACGAAATTTACGTACCCCTACTTATTATCAGTGGCCCATTCTGCCTATAATGGACCGCTACGATTGTGCGTATTAATATTTTGCTGCTCTTATACTCAACTTCATTATCAAGGATTTTCTTTAGAAATTTATAAGAGGAGCTAAGAGCGATTATTATGTCATAGAAGAATCCCTCATATATTTCGATAGACAATTGTGTAATGTGGAGTGAGCAATTGATCTGGAGTTGTGGTGATAAGCACGTGTCTTTGCTTTCAAGTTCAATGCATTTAATTGGTACTCATGGTGAATAATTCTTTACCTGATAAAAATACAATGGCAGTCACCAGATCTCCGAAATAGAGAAAGTTCAAAACTTAAGAGCAACCGTTTCCAAAACCGATAACCCCGGGACTGATTCCAATTCTTCCCGAATTCTTAACAGTATTATGCAAAGCATAGGTTTAATACAGGTTTTTGACTTTCAGACAAAATTTAAAAAAAATCGATGCCTATATCAAGCCTTTATGAACTTCTTTATTTGTTAGTGTTCGGGCATCTGAAGACCTGGCACAAAGAGTTTTTGCGTTTAAAACCAAGTATCTCAGAAGGTCTATGAGCGTAAATTTTACTACATAAAGTATCACGAATAACTCTACGGACATAGGATGAATTTGAGGATGCGCAATATTACTGTATTATGGTAGAGAAGAACGCTGTTTCTCCCTCCGATCTGGATTACAGGCAAATATCTGAAATCTAATAACTGCGGACAACACAACGGTAGGCCTTTCATGTGGAAAATTTATACTAACCAGTCGGATCTGATTCGTGAGCGAAAGGGTCTAAAGATCAGTATGTCGCGACTCAGAAGAACAAGAGTTCCGACAACAACGCATGTGAAAGCGAGATAATGAGCCTCTAAATTTTCGAATATCCAGCTTTTTTAATATGGGTAACTTTGTTCTGAGGTCATATAATCAAAACAATGGTCAACCATTGAAGTGGCAGAATGGAAGACGCTAAACAAAAGTGAATTATCGTGAGGAGTATATGTCACGTTCATGGTGCTCAGCTAGTTCCAATTCCAAATTTGTACGATGAGAGCCTCGCATAAACCGAAGCATAGTGCTGGAGGGCGGAATTACTGGTAAGTCACCGAACCAATGTAGACATACACGTTGAGCTGGTTCTCAGAATACCATTTTCGAAAAATGGATAAGCGAATTCTCTTTAACTTCCTTGAAGGAGGACTATTCTTAGAAATGGTGTAGCTTACTGAAATAGAATTCCAATGTGATGGATTTATCTAGTCAAGAGGATTTTTCTGACAAGGCATCCTTTGTACATTACAGAGAACTCCTTCGACTGGGAACAAAATGGTGAATTCTGTTGGTTAATGTTCTTATAACTGACGGGATCGTTTTGCAAAGTCTTCTTACAGACGAATCTATGTGACGCTTGCGAGAACGCTGGACCTACGGGAGTTTTCAACACATTTGCGTGATTCTGATTAACATTCCCATTATGAATCGGTGCCGGTGGTTCGTAAATTATGTATTGATACAAATTTATTGTACCGTACCGGTCATTCAAACATTACAAGTTACATTTCAAAACAGGTAGCGTAAACATTAAAAGTGAATCTTGCATATTCTACTAGTGAATTTTTGTAGTTTTACGAATTATCATAAATTTGATGGATGCAGGTTGTCAAGTAGTGATATGAGTGATATTCTTCGTGTCTCGTGTGTTAATGAATGCTATGTTTGGATGTCCACAGATGGGCCTGCGAAGACCTGCCTGAGATGAAGACTGCCCTGGAAAACAACATCCTGAGCGACTTCAACCCTCACTCGTACGAGAGTATGAAAGCGGTCTGCGATCGCTACAATAGAGCCATCGACAGCGTCGTTGCATTGGTATGTTTCTTTTTTTACTTTACCTGGCTAAGTATGTATTAACTACCTATCTAAGTATCCCTAGAACAATGTTTCTTAAACTTTTTGGAGGTACTGAACCCCACTAGTTTCATATGCGAATTCATCAAATCCATCTTAATTTATAGAGGGGTTCAGTTATAAGTTCTTAATATGGGTCGGATGTGTGACTTGACCTCCGCCAAACCCACGAGACTGACTCACCGAACCCCTGGTGTTCGATCGAACCCAGGTTAAGAACAACTACCCTAGAATATGTTCTGCCACCATTATCTTCCCTACCCCATTCAATTGATAATATTCATAAAAGGTTTTGGACTCGGATCAATATGCATGACTCTTTATTCTTATGCTGTTTTTAGACCATCGACAACAATTACCTATAAATTATGAAACGTTTATGCTTTTGTTCATTTTGTATTGAATATAATATACGTAAGATTGCGGCCTGATATTGAGCATTATGTGTATTGCTCTTTAAGCTATCTCCCATTTTCCCACACGTAATAATGTTAATCGGAATTGGGATTCGATATAATATGTAACTATCAATATTGATCTCTTGTCTAAGATGTTCCAATAGAATGTAAGTCGCTGGACGTAACCTCCAAGAACAAACAAACCCACGCAATGTCCTTGGCTACATTCTGCCTCATTCAACAGAGCTGAATCTGATGACTAATAATACGCTACATACTACCGCGGTACAGTACGTCCATAAATATATGACTACGCTATGAGATACCGTTCGAGTTCGTTGACCTTCAATGCCTTCATACTTATTTTTATTTATCTCAAGTACGTTGGCTACACGCACCAAACTACAATGCCTGTGTTATTCCACTTACCTGCTATTAATTCACGGGGGCCAATTTATTAGCCGCTGTCTTCCAAATCCTGGATTATATTATTATCTTTTGTTTTCGCTTCCAACCATTTTGGTCTATTTCCTTCATAGACACTATTTAACTCTTAATTCCTCCAAGATTTAACTACTAGAGATCACTCAGCATCATGTGCCGCGATTATAATTCCGATTCGTTTTGTATAGGTTATGTTTGTATATCCGCCGGTTTCAAACAACAGAACTCACGCACCCGTAGGGGTGGACGTGTAGATGCCTTCGGCTTTAGTCAATCAGTCTGTGCTTTGGGTAATTCTAATAATATAGATTATCCAGTTTCCTAAATTTTCGTTAGATCAGATTTTGGCTAACTTTTTCTTTCAAATGGTCAGCAAATAATTTTCGTCGTAGTGCCTTTCATTTCCGAACGTCGAGACAATCTATCCTTTTTCTGCAAATCGACCAAAGCTTATATGTCGGAATTATTCGATAAACTGTTGTGTATAGAATAATTATTATTCAATTATGTGAAGATTGGTGCCGTCCATTGTCGAAGTCTTAACAAACAGTTGAAGCATTTTTACGTCAGCAACGGCTCTTCCTAACTATGATCCGATCCTTTTATTGAGATACTGCTAAGAGCCTTGGCAACCTTGAACCTTGCGTACTTTATAATTATATGATGCAATTATTATTATGAAGGTATTTTAGTTTAGTTGGAGCAATAATAGCTGCGTGTGTAGTAGTGAGTACTTACCGTGGAGGATCCCCTCGCCTCCCCCACTTTCACCGCCCGCCGCCCCAGTCCTCCCCGCAAAATATCGATTGTCACAGTTTTGTTATTACACACCTAGATATAACGCAGTGTTATGAAATTATAGACCCCGCTCCTCCTGGCCCACAGTTTCACTCTCGTTTTGCGTCCTCTTCTTCTTTCTTCCCTTGTTCTGTTGCAGCCATGTGCCCTGTGTTAGTTCATATTATCGTTTCTATGACTGAATGCAGATTCAAAGCCGCGATCAAACTTCCGAGATAGGCAGAGGGATTCTGGAATTCAACTTTAATCGCAGTCAACCCCTACTTATTTTTAAGATGGATTTCGGTATTTTTAATTGTAAATTCTTCACATTGGAAAAGCTTGGGTTATAAAAAGAAAATTTGTTAAAATTTTAACATCCGCCTTGATCTCTTTGTGCTATTTAAAGTTTTCCTATTGATATAGGCGACTTAACATTTTTTTAGGGCATTGTAATGAATCTTCGTAATATTAATTTCGCAAAGTCGTAATATTCGAAACTTCAAAATGTATTGTTTGGGAAAAAAAGGTGAACGAAATGTTAAATCTCAAATTATAATAGAGTATGTAGGTATGTTTGATTTTTTGTGTAGTTATGTGTTTGTTTAAAAAAAAATCACAAAACAGAGGGGGATTACATCAGTAACTTGTTGGTTCTCTTTTCATAGGCCTGTTGTCTATCTGCTACAACAGACTCTTGGGTACTTTTAACTATGCCTCTGTCTTATGGGCGGTCGTCCAGGAGGTCTATTGTATTGAGAAATGCTGTATCTAGCCCTTTCAGCTCTTGTAGCTGCCATCCTGGATACATGGTCGCTCCAGAACTTTCTCCTTCTCAACTTCATCAAATACTAAGGACATAACCTTCGACTACCATTCTGAAGGAATTAAGAGACATACTAGGCCCCTCCAAAAAATTAGAAAGTTGTACAAAGCCGACCTTCAGAGTGGCAATTCTGAATGGTGGTGAGGATTTCTGAGGACAGGGCAACACAGCGGGGACGCACGGATTCATATACTCCAACATGTAACACATAAATAAGAATAGAGCCTAACATGTTCACATAAAATAACCCTTAATATAATTTGGTTTATTATAATTGCTTTTAGGAGAAAGGTACATCTCTTCCAGCTCAAAGACTTAGCAAATATCCATCTAGAGGACTCTTAAAACATGTCTTACAACAAATATACAATCAGGCTGTGTCTGATCCTGACAAACTCAACCAGTACGAGCCCTTTTCACCGGAAGTAAGTGTTCACTTGATTTGCTGCATTCAGTTATTAACATGTCATATTGGATGAGTATTCTAATGATTATGTTCCAGGTGTACGGAGAGACGTCCTACGATCTAGTTTGTCAGATGATTGATCAGATTGACATAACCTCTGAGGATGTATTCGTAGATCTAGGCTCTGGAGTGGGACAGGTAGTGTTGCAGATGGCTGCTGCTTCTTCGTGCAAAATATGTTTAGGAGTAGAGAAGGCCGAGGTCCCCAGTAAATATGCAGAGGTATGCTTTGTTTTTTTTTTTTCAAGTCAGTCCAGATATGTGCATTATTTCAAATAAATCCATTTCAAATGGAAATGCAAAATGTACATTTCCATTTTGCATTTTAAATGGTTTTTATTTTAAACGCATTTTTCAATACATTTCCATTTTAAATGGGTTTTTGATACAAAAAATGGTTTTCATTTTTTGAGATGGCGAAATTCATCACATATAAATTTCGGTTGTCATAGAATTCTAAAAAAATCTGATATACTTATAATCTACTTAATTACTGATTACTCGGGACCTGAATAAATTTTTTTTGATTTTGATAAACCTATATTCGCGACTAACGCGAATTTCATGTTTTGGCAAAATAAAGTCGAAATAATAACATGATTATATCTATTATATAAAAGAAAGTCGGGTTAGTGCGAACACTTATAACTCGAGATCGACTTAACCCATCCCTGTCCTAATTTTTTCCCATACAAATGGTCCTTGGGTCCAAATTGGTTATTCCCATAACTAACTCATAGCTATACTTACAGTTTTGTTACTAATGCATGAAATTCAATGAAATTTTCAAATAAAAAAAATAATATTGTAGAAATATTTATGACTTTAAAAATATAAAATGCACAAAAATAAAACTAAAATTCAAATGATTTCTACAACTGTCAAAAATAATGAAAAATGTACAGATTTTGATTTTTTAAGTTTTAAATATTTAAATTAAAACATAAAAATGAATAAACATTACAAATTATTTTGTTATTGATATATTTAAAAAAAATCTGGCAGGTGCAAAGCCACCATGCAACATATTAAAATGGCGCGTGCGCTGACGGTAATTTTTATTTACAGATTTCTTTATTTTGTTTTCTAGCTAATATCGATAGATGTACTTAAAAATACAAAGCAAGTCCTTCCGAACAAAAATACTTCGCACAGAATTTGATAGATGGCAATTATCGCACTAAATTCGACGTTTAAGGTACCTGAATCGTACCTAAGTAGGGATCAGTGTCTTACACCAACGCGGTCCTCGCGGTGCAACACACCGATCCAGACCGGGATGGGTTAACAGATTTTTATGATGCTTGGTTTGTTGGATTCCTCTCCGCTCCAGATAACAGAAAAGCTAATAAAACAGAAAATAATCTAAAATATAATATTAAAGTTTTAAAATATAATATTAAAGGAGCTTAGGCCTCCCGCATTGTGGTTGGTTTGGGGGGGATCCGCGGCGGGCTTGATTTTTGTGGGGCCGGCTTTTCAGTTTGATTGCTTTGATCGAGCTGGGGGGGTCGGTTTCATGTGGGTCGGGTTTGCTGTGGATTGGTATTCTCCGGGCTGGCTTCCGTTGTGCGGGGACCATAAAGGGAGTATGTGTGTGTGTGTATAATATTAAAGTTAGTATGTAGATTTCGATACAACAACGCCGTCTGTGAAAAATTCCATTAAACACAAAAAATTTTATTTCTTGACCAAAGAGTTTCTAAACATTACAGGACAAAGTAGGTAGTTGGTGGTCTAGCGGTTACGACGCCGGCTTTTGCACTGTTTTGTGCGGAGGCCGTGGGTTCGATCCCAGGTGCCGACCATCTTCCTCTTTCACGACACAAGCTTTAAGTAGCTTACTGTGAAAGAGTCAACGAGTGTATTTGTGTTCACTTTGAGTGAGCACAGATTCATTTTTATAAAAAAAAAAAAAAAAAAAGTCTGTCGGGAAAGATAGTTATGAAATAAACATAACGGAATCTGCAAAAGTGGCAAAAATAATAACAAAAACGTTAAAAAAAGGTACCTAATTAAAATTAGAAGCCAATTTTCTGTAGCTGAAGGTGATGCTGAGGCATGGAAAATTGTGGAGTTACCAGGGAAAGAATTTGCCTAAGATGTTAGCATCGGAGTATGGATGTCTTCTGCCAATATCCATTCAGAGAGATAATTATTATCATCTTAGATCACGCTATTTCTAAACTGGTGTTTTTTTACCTTTTTTGTTTTTGAGTCATTAGGTTATCTAAACTTAGGACACATTAAAAGCAAAAACCTGAAGGATGACAGACAAAATTTTTAAAATTGATTTTTTTTTGAAATTTTTGAAAACTAAATAAACTTTATTAACGTTCCAACTGTGTAAGATCTTTATTCTTGACCTATTTGTGCATTAAAATCGCCCATACATGTTATATTATTTTTAAGGATTTGAATTATATTTTTAATCGAAGTCTCATGCTTATAATTATGAAACTTATTATATTTACCTACATTTACTAACTATATAAATATTAGGTCTTTAACTATGAATTTTTCATTTAGGGTCTTGCTTTGGTGCTGAACCAGGATCTAACCAATTTGCTGACCTCTTTTGATTATCCAACAGAATACAATTTTCGTCGCACATAACAATTCGGTTCAAAATTTCTTCATTGTCTGTGCTCGTTGAGCAGCGCAAGGTAGATCTCGACGCGTACTTTGCGATGGCGATCTTTGAGTACATGGTGCACTCATCTACCATGCTTTTTTATCTTGTCAATTTGTCGCAAATGGACCAATATTGTTTTGATGCTAACATCAAAAGCCGCTGCTAGCTCAGCTACTGATTGAGTATCATCAGCTTCCATCATCACCTTTAATTCATCATCCTTGACCAAAGGACAACCACGTGGTTCATTTTTCAAGTCAAAATTTCCAGAACGGAACTGGACAAACCAATAATGGGTTGTGCGTTCGTTTGTAAAGTTCTCTCCGTAAGCATTGTTGATGTTACGTGCCGTTTGTGCCGCGTTGGTTCCACGATGGAACTCATATTCCATAATAATTACACTAATTTTTAAAGTATTTATTATGACGGAAAATGTTCAAATTTAATGAAAATACAACACATATCAATAAACAAAACTGATTTTGTAAAAAGAATGTCAGCTTTTTAAAATAAAATTAATTTGAATTTAGAATTCACAGCCAATGAAATTTTTTTTTTTGTTTGAAATGATCAGTACTGAAAAACGGCAATTCATAGGTATAGGTACAGCTATATATTTGGGTCATGCCCGCTGTATGGGTTTCAGGGAGCGATGGGAGATTTACACGAATTGATGACCGAAGCCAGGATATGGCTGAGGGATCTTAATATTTCTTTATAGACGCCTTATACCATAAGCATATATATATATATAGGTAAATACCTAATATAATTTTTATGTCAATACTGATAATAAATCATATACACAGCATTTTTCTTTTTTTTTTTTTTCTTTTTTCAAGCTTGTGCAAACAGAGGGGTATCTGCATATAAATGAAAATTGGATATACTTAAGTATATCTATATTTTTGTGTTCTTTTATTTTCAAAAGTTCTTGTTTTACTCTTTTCATGTTTGACCTGAAAAACCATTTTCCATTTGAAAATAGGTATTTTGTATTTGAAATGCTTTTGGGTCAATCCATTTCAAATCACCCAAAATGAATAAAATTTGTTACTCAACTTTTTAAATTTTCCTGAAGTTTTCATCATGAGTTCCCTGTAGGTAGGTAAACACAAAACACACCTTAAATTTTTTTGTAAAATCCATATTATTTTTTTGCGGCCATTTTAAAATTTACGTTTGAGCAAATTTCGTACAATACGTGGTTTACGGAAAATTTTATTGCTAAGCTATTTTTTAAGATATCGGAATAATTAAAAAACCTGTGTGTTCAGCATAAAATAAACTTTTAAAACACATTATTTTAATTATTGTTTAAAGTTAGGAAGTAAGTCAATTTTTTGCTGAAAAAGTTTGTAAAAAAGTCATAAATCGCTACTTTTAAGACCATCAAATTCAATGAAAGAATAGAGACTCACTGTATTATTTTATATTTATGTATTGCTTACATTTAGGACTACATGCAGTATAAATTTTAGTTCTGAGAATATACTCGTTGTTTGTCTAGAGCTTTTCAAAACTGGCCAAAAATCAAAAAAATCTCAATATTTCGAGATCAATATCTAAAAAGGGACTGAATGGTGAAAATTTTACTGAATGCTCTTTATCTAAATAGGAATACCTTATAAAAAAATGATGGCTGGGACTCAACTATATTTTGAGAAATTAAGCAATGAATTTCAGTAAAAACGCTGCAGTGTTTACTTTGGTGCACAGACAAGTTCGTGCACAAAGGTTGGCTGAAAAGGCGCAATTCCCTTTTTAGATACTGATCTTGAAATATTGAGATTTTTTGATTTTTGGCCAGTTTTGAAAAGCTATAGACAAACAAGGAGTATATTCTCAGAACTAAAATTTACACTGCATGTAGTCCTAAATGTAAGCAATACATAAATATAAAATAATACAGCGAGTCTCTATTCTTTCATTGAATTTGATGGTCTTAAAAAGTAGCGATTTATGACTTTTTTCCAAACTTTTTCAGCAAAAAATTGACTTACTTTATAACTTTAAAGAATAATTAAAATAATGTGTTTTAAAAGTTCATTTTATATTGAACACACATGTTTTTTTTAATTATTCCGATATCTTAAAAAATAGCTTAGCAATTAAATTTTCCGTAAACCACGTATTGTACGAAATTTGTTCAAACGTAAATTATAAATGGCCGCAAAAAATACTATGGATTTTACAAAAAAATTAAGGTGTGTTTTGTGTTTACCTACCTATAGGGAACTCATAATGGAAAATTCAGAAAAATTAAAAAAGTCGAGCAACAAAGCCTGGGTGATTTGAAATGGATTCACCCTTTTCTAAAAACCATTTTGCATTTCAAATGGTTTTAGATACCCATTTTGCACATCTCTGGAAGTCACCCTTAGTTTTTTTTTTTTTTTTTTTCAGAGCATGGATCATCATTTTAGAACTTGGATGAAATGGTACGGGAGAAAATTTGGAGAATACAAGTTAATCAAAGGCGATTTTCTCTCTGATGAACATAGAGAGAAAATAAATTCAGCAACTATTGTGTTTGTAAATAATTTTGCATTTGGTCCGACAGTAGACCATCAGTTGAAGGAGAGATTTGCAGATTTGAAAGACGGAGCGAGAATAGTCTCGTCAAAAAGTTTCTGTCCCCTTAACTTTAGAATAACAGATAGAAACCTTAGTGACATTGGAACCATAATGCATGTTAGTGAGATGTCCCCTCTAAAAGGATCTGTCTCGTGGACGGGGAAGCCGGTCTCCTACTATTTACACATTATAGACCGCACCAAGTTGGAGAGATATTTCCAAAGACTGAAGAACCCCAAAGTCAAAGCTTGCAAAAGGGTATGCTATTGTATTTGCAGTTTATTTAAACATTGTGCTAATTTATTTTTAGTTTCATGTCAACAAGTATCATAATATAACATTTAAATTGTGCAGGGTATGGCAAACGGTAACTCTGGTGGCAGCGAAGATAGTGAGAATACTCCCCCCATCAAAAATAAACCTAAGCATGCTGTACTCAATGGAAAAATCAACAATAAAGTGAATAACTCTGTTAGAGAAAGAAGGAAAAGAATTCAGAGGCCAGTCAGGGAGGCTGCCAGCGAGAGTGCCAAGAGAATCATCACCAGAGACATCAGCAACAATAATGAGAAACCCAAACTTAGGCTGTCTAGGCAGAGCTCCAAAGAGTCCAAGGAATCCAAGGAGTCTAGTTCTGGTAGTGAGACTGATGGGCCATTAGTTCCCAGCACCAGGCAATCTTGGGGGGCTCCCTGGGCCTCTTCCACTTGTAAGTTTCTTATTTTAATCACTGCTACAAAACTCCTAACTTTGATACTATTCTATTGACATTGATCAAGCAATTTAATTTTATGTCCACTTGAGTTGTCTTAATTTTTGTAGTTATACTAAATATAAATCAGAATCATAAATTATGTCATGTGATAATCTTTGCAGCAAATTTACGTGGCCGTAAGACAACCACCAAAAAGTTGCGTAGAAAAGTGACAAAAGTGTCGGAATCTGAAGGAGACGTTGCCCGTCAAGGAACTGGAGGTGCTATGTCTATTAAAACAAAAGGAAGAGTTCGCAAAACACGTAGACCAGTGCAGATTTCTGGTTTAGAACTTTTACATAGTCACACCTTGGAGAGCACCATGCATGATGAAAAGGATTTGCCACCTCCGCCTGGCTGCGTAGATCAAAGACTCTCTTCAATAAGCACATTGCATGAGCGTACTGAAGCACACAATGAACTTGACATTCCTGAAAAACCTCTGGACACTCCCTATGGGCTCCAGCTTCTCTTAGATATATTCAAACAACAATACATGCAATTAATAGATCATTTAAAAAAGCCAGAATACAAACATGATATTGAAGCGCAAATTCAAAAGGAAATTGTAAGTTTTTTTTTTGTATATTCCATTGTTTTTATAACTTTGTCAATAGTATATCATAAAACATATATAATCAATCATGTTTAATGTGAAGGATAGTATATTAATTTTAATGTAGGTATTTCTAGTACTTATATACTCAAAAAATGTGAATATTTATCAGGAAACCAAGAAGCAGTTATTGGCTCGGTCAGCACAGCTTGAAAAACAAATAAAACACTTGAAGAATGACTCAGTAGAGTTGTTGAAAGCAAGGATGGCTGAAACTGGAATAAACGCTTCTAACACTGTGGAACTTCTGACAAAAGCAAAAGAAATAGTCAGCCGACATAAAGAACTGCAAGGAAAAGCCAGCAAATTGGAATACAATGTGAGTACTTTTTATAAATTATGTGGCCATTTTATCAGTTTTATATTTAATACCTTTTTATTTATAATGGTATACTATTCTGACTTGTAGGTATCCAATTTGGAGATGGAGCAGAACATGCTGTGTAAACAACGAAGTGGAGAAATAGTAGATAAATACATAAAGCTAGGACATGTCTCCCCCAATAGTGAAATTACCTCCAATGTAGTTCGTGAGTGTGTTTTGAAAGAAGTTTCAGCTACTTTGGCGCACAGAAAACGCCTCCATACACGTATATCAAGATTAGAGAATGAAAATACACAATTAGAAAATATTAATGAACAAAGAAAAATGGCACATGCAGTTCCAGTGGCTACAGTCAAACCTCATGCATTCAATAGTAACAATAGCAAACTTTCAAGGAAATCTCGTGAGCATCGTTCTAGATCCCAGGAGTGGCCGGATGTTCCTGAAATGGGGAAAATTGAAGAACAAAATCCTGAAATACTTGCTCAAAAGATTCTTGAAACTGGTCGACAGATAGAAGCTGGTAAACTGGTTAGCACAGCTAGTAAACATAATGCTGGCCAGTACGTTATAAATGGACATATTAGAGAACACGACAAAATTAATCACAGAAATACTAATTTGACCATGGCCAGAAATCAAGCACGTAATCTCAATGCTGTTACCAATACCTCAAAGCAGCAATCACCAGTTAAAGTGCAGAAAGGCCTGAATGTGGTGGCGAGGGTGCAAGAATCTCCCAAAGTCATTAATTTCGAGGACCGTTTGAAAAGCATTATCACATCTGTTCTTAATGAGGACCAAGAACAAAGAAAAGCTGCCAATCAATTACAGCCCCCCACCAGCAACCAGCCAACTTGCAGTAGTGCCCCCTATCCATCAATGCACCAGAACATGACTAACCTGCCTCATCTGACCAACAGCCAGCATTGTCTCACTTCCAACATGATGCAGTTGCAGGGGCAAGTTCCACAGTTGGATGTGAAGCCACCCATACCCATCTGCAAAGAATATAAGCACCCTATGTCCGATCACAATATCAATAGCATGGAGGCATACAATAGATACGAAGGTGATAAACTAGAAGTCATGTTTAAGCACAGTGATTTATCACCAACGTGCAAAGGTGTTTTGCAGCCGGACTACACCCAAGTGTCACCAGCTAAGTTGGCATTGAGGAGGCATCTGTCCCAAGAAAAGTTGATTCACCACCTTCCCAGCAGCAGTAATAGTGGATACATAGCTACGCGTACGATAGGTGACTTAGTGAATGGTGAAATAGAACGTACTTTAGAAATAACTAATCAGAGCATTATAAATGCTGCAGTGAACAAAAGTGCTAGTATAATTAATTCAGTGGCGTCTCGTCCCGACAGAAACAATACTCGTAGTGATAATAGCAATGCTGAAAGTAATTTAAGACAAGTGTGTAGTCCTATTCAGAGACCCGGCAGTGTCGATGATGGGGATGTTTTTAGTTGTAACATTAAACGGTCCCGATCACCTGCATCAAACAGTTGTCACGTGCAGGTCTTGCCGTCACAGCCACACCCCCAGTTGCTGTCTCCTAAAAAGCAGAATTCCCTTCAGATGGACGGTCCAGTACCACGCACAACAGTCGTCTACCAGCCACCCAAAGGAAGCTATTCATCTCATCAATATGTCCCTCTACCTAGAGCAGAAATAAAACCATACCACGAGTCATATTTCAATGAAACAAAACCACCACCATCCTTGGCCCCGCCACCTTCTCAGTTGCCCCCTCCAAACAACACACGGCAGTTAGAAGGCTTAGCGGCTAGTTTACAAGCCAGAGTTCTCGCTTCAGAATGCTGGAGAGTAAACGAGGATGGAAGATCTCAATATATGAATGAATCACAGGCGATAGTCTCACAACCAACCTCCGTAATAAAGACTGAAATCTGTGAAAAGTCTCCTGTGTCATGTCAGTATAGTAATGTGAATGGACAAAAGCGTGCTTCTCCCATAATCCATAGAGCAGTAAGGCCAGTGAAAAAACAGCATTTAGAGAATGGTGTAATATCCAGCATGGTCGCTGTGCCTAGTCCTGAACCACACTCCAACACTTCAACTCCTCTAGTTGACGAACTGCCCGACAGAGACAGAGTGTTGAGACCTGGTGCAGGTGAAGGTACTACCTAAATGATTTACTCCATATTGTTATACTTGTAATTTTGATAACACACTTATAATGTGTCTGCAGTACAGGCAAAAGTAGTACAAAATAATTGTTAGCCGTAAGATAGGAAGTGTCTAGTTGTTGTACTGTATTATGCTTTTATTATTTTGAAGCATACTTTTCTTTTCTGCTTGAAATGACATTTTCTATTTAGTTGCATGTATGTTCCTTTAGTATATTATATTATTATATACCTATCTAATATTTCACACAGCTGTGGAAGGTGGAAGCTAAAATTGGTTGTTGAATTTGCACATTTTCTTTACCATGGTTTACTTTTATTGATTTTGGATCTTCTTTATTCTGCATGTTGTTTAGTAATACACCCACTTTATTTTTATTATTTTGCATATAATATGAAGATTTACATAGTTTGCACATAGAAATAATAAATATGACTGAAATAAATAGCTTTCAAAACAAACCTTATGTTTATTTGTCAAGGAATGCCTACACACTCCTATGAAACGATTCAATGGCTATTATGTATGAACTGTTCACAGTGAAATAGTCGCGCAACTCCAAAAATTCTTTGAATGTATTAATGAAACATACTTTCATCAGATTGTTATTTGTTTGCTTGAAAATCAAAACCATTTCACCATATGTAATGAAAGTTTTCTGTTAAAGGATTCCTTGACAATTTAATTTTATATTATGTTTATCAGAGTTTATTTTTTATATTTTATTTTGTTACAAAAAAAAAAAATGTATATTGTGAAATTCGGGGGCTATATATTATTTTCTATTGTTTATTTTTAATGAGGCTAGCAAAAGTTAGTGGTCTTTGAGCTAATACTGCCATCGCAAGTAAAAACACAAATTGCTAGGTTAGTTATCTGTTAAAAGAGTGAACAATTTTTTGTTATAAATTTAAAAAAGCCTATTTATTGTATAGTTTACTGTTTATTTATTTATTATGGTTTTAAGTACCTGCATCACATCACAATTACAAAAAAAATACAGATATTGGACAATTGAAATATACATTGCCTGTTCGACATGAACAACCCCTGACACAAAAAAACCCACAACTAGTCATAAGTTTTGTTCACCTCAAATCTTCATTCTTGAGGAGTTATTAGCATTGCAATGCTGCGGGTTGGCCAAGACATTGTGCTATGTTGACTTATATATAGGTCCATACTATCACATATATATACTATCCTGGAGAGACCAAAATTTAAAAATAGTATCTATCATCCGCAATATAAACCCCTTTCTCAGGTCTCCTTTTTTTGAATTTGTGTTTTTACCTTGCATAGCAAGAGTATTTTTGTAGTGTTCTTTAGTGTATAGTGAAACGAACCAAAAAGCCGTTCATATTGTTTTCTTTGTTACTTGACTGATTATAATAAATATGTTTTCAAACATAGAAAAATAGAGTAAGTTTATTTTTCCAGTGTAACACACTGAACTTTAGTTAAGACATTGTTATTCTAGTGGTGAGCTTGGTCTGATACTAGGAATGTTTTTTTTATCTACTTGTGAAATAGCTTGCACTATAAGAAATAGTTTTTCATATTAAATTTATAATCTTACTGTCGTTAACCCTGCTTCTTATATTTTTTTCAACATCGCCATTGTGGATGATTGGTTTATTAACAGTTTTGCGACTGTGAGTAATTCCGACAAAAACGTTTTCTTGTTTACTTTTCTATTTGTTCAAGGAATAAAATAAATATTAGAGACCATTTCTTTTAGGAGCTTGAGCCACATGTCACATTATTATTCTGCGCAATTTGCTGTGAATTTTATTGTCAATTGTAAACGTAACTAATGAAAGAAAATCAATGATGACATCTGCTATTGAAAATTTTTTAAAGAATAAGATAGAAAAATGTAAATTGATGATTTGATAACAAAAAATTTGGTTTACAGAAAAATGTAAATTGATGATTTGATAACAAAAAATTTGGTTTACGAACATATTATATTAGTAAACTCATCACCCACAATTATCTTAATTTAACAGGATCAATATTTCTTAAGGAGTTATGTTTGCATACAATCACTCGTATTTTATTTTGGTTAATATTTTCTTTATCAGGAATAGTTTTGTTAAACCAATGTCAAGAACATACTTGAAATGATTTTGTTCTGTCTGTTACAAAACATTCATAATAAATGTTCATAAAAAATGGATAATAGTTTGTGTTAGTTTTTCCCTCTTATTGTCCCGAATGAATCAAAATTAATTGAGGATTTAATTTTGTTTTGAAAATATTTTGGTTGATATTCAAATAGCAAACTATAAATCTTGTCTCCAAAATATACATTGGTAAGGTGCCTTTTCATAGTGCCTATGTCGATAGCAGTTGGTGAGAACATTAACATGGTCATGAGAGGTTCTCTGTACTCTTCTGAAATATTTGTTAAATTTGTTACATATTTTCTTAAAATGTCGCAAACCAATAGATTATTTACTCAGAGTAGAGAATTATATAATTATTTGCAATGGTATTGTTTGTATTTTTGCACCAATTTATGTTTGCTTGTTTTGATTAGAGATTCTGGTGATGGTGAATAACAAACCACTAGTTGTTTATAATTTGTTGTGAATATTGAATATGTTAAGAAAATGCTTTGTTATTTGACAGAACCGGAAGCTGGTGAAGAAGGGGAAGAGAGTAAGTGGCAACATAGAATCGCTTTTCGATTCGACCAAATTGTCTCCTTTGCATCCACCGCTATGGAAGACAAAAGAAGAAGATCCACCGAAGAGGGCACAAGTTGTAATACATCTCCAGACTCCGGTATAGGACACGGAGATCCCCCACCTCCGAGTATCTCTTCCACTGACCAATCACGAACGAGTCCTAAAGCTCGTTTACTGAAAAATTCTTCGTTGAAATCGTCTCCATCACCTGAAAGTCCTCCATTAGAACCATCTGGAGAATTAAATGTACCATTACGCACCCCCAGTCCTTGTTCTTTACCTCCACCTAGCCCCCCACATCCCCCCGTCTTACCTACGGCGCAAGTACCTCTGAAATATCAACGTCAAGATAAAATATCACACACTTCTCATCATTTTAAAAAGAAATTTTTTCATCGGGATCAATGGAACGGCTGGGAACCAAGACACCACAAGGGAAAATTTCGTCCCAAGGGCAAGGAGTGGGATTGGAGTAACGAATGCAATAATCAAGAGTGGGAACGCCCGGCACCCATGTGACATCACCAGCCCTGGGAGGCAGCCAGACGTCACAGATACATGTGATCCTTAGGCCCACTCCATCACTTCACATATGACCAAATGTCTCTTTTACATATTTTCATTCAATTTTATTTTTCTAATCAAATTTGACAAGACTTTATTAGTTTATTTTGTACTTTTGTTAACTTCAATTGCATTACAACATTTTATTTATTTTCTTTATATGAGCGAAATTAAATTAAAAATAAAATTAATAAATTAATAAAAAATTTAAGATGGAAGTTCTGCATGTTTTCCTCAATGAACCTAGATAATTTAAATCAAATCTTAATTGAATGAATCCTCTTTTAAGTTGCATCACAAAATCAGATTACCAAAATTTATTTGGAAAAATATTGTTGAACATTTTGTTAGAATTATGAATGTTTTTTTTTCAATATGTGAAAAGATATTATACTTATATTGTTTTTGAATACACATAAAAATGAGTGTATATAAAATTTATTTGTGTTGAAACAGTTTTCATTATTATTTTTGTTTTTTTTTTTCAGAAGTTATGTTTGTAAGTATGTAAGTGTGTGTGTAAAAGTAATTTCTCTTTATTGTATTTTTTTTTTGTTTTTATATAATTTAATTACTGTTCCTTACATAAGTATTGTATTGTCTAAATGTTTGTTAACTTAATGTAAGCGATAATTTAAGGAATATGTTAAATTCATTGGAAAATGTAAAAACATAGAATGAGTAGCATGTAAATATTATTATATAGGGATTCCTTGATAATCAAATCAAGGATTCAACAGTTTGCTAAGCGCATTAATTTCTTTGGGTATTATTCTAAGATAATGTAATTTAGGTTTCCTTTAGTTAATGAGGATAATGTAAAATTAAACAATATACTGCCAATATAATATTGTGAGGAAGGTTGCGCATGACATTAAATGAAAACAATTTTGTTATTTATGGTGTAAATATATATAACAAGTTAAGAGACCCAAACAATGTATCTGTGATCACACAAAATTACAGTATATATATTTATATATATATAATAGGAAATGCTAGTCTTGTACTTGGCATGCAGTAAAATAAATGAAGAAACTATACATTTTGTTACTGGCAATGTATGTATAAATAAGGACAATGTAATTTAATTTTACCAAGATTTGTGGTCTTATTATTAAATACATAGTAAAATAACCCATATTTATAAAAATATATGTGTACATTGGATTGAGAATAATATGTTTTGATGTTTCTGTATGTCAAATAGAAAACATAGATATAAAATGATATTGTAATTCAAAGAAAATATTGAATAAAAATATGCAAGTAATGATACGTAGTGGTAGACCACATTGGAGTGTTCTATGTTGGTGGCGAGTATGAGGTGTTTATGTAAAAGACTAATATTACAAACTTAGCATGTCGATTGTTAGTTTCAAATAGATAAATAAATGACGTAACTTTATTCTACATTGAAATTGAGAAATAAGTATGATGATATGTAATGAATAATATTAAAATAGTACAAATATGAAGACTTATATAAAAATGTTTTAATAAAAATTTCTTTCTTCAAATTCTTAGGTTGATTGTATCCGTGTACTAAGTTTCTTTTATACAAAAATCATAATTAATCAATAAAACTGGGATTAACCATCTTTGATCAAGGCTTTTTCATAGTATTTTAGACCCTAATAATAAACTTCACTTAACCACGGCTGACCCCAAAATATTCATCACTTTCCCACTTGTATCTTACCCATAATACTGCTTTCAATATTTTGTATTAAATCTGAAAGAGGACTAAATTAAGTGTTTGCTACTTAAAGTAAGAATAGCCCTATATGGAGTTATAACATTGAGAACTCAAGACCAGCATATAAGTATGAATGAACTGACGAATGCACATAAAAAAGCAAAAAATGAGAAAGCTTCACGTTGCGATAAGATATCAACAGAGCTTATCAGATATGGCAGCCGAGAGACACTGTAGTGTTGCTTGAAACTTTTCAACTTGTGCTGGACGGAAGGCCGTCCCCAGGTGACTGGAGGAAAGCCATTATCTGCTCTTTATACAAGGGGAAGGGCTCATGTTTGGACTGTGGCAACTATCGTGCAATCAGCTTGTTGAGCAATGTGGGTAAAATCTTAGTAGAAAGGGTTAGAAAAATAACTGAAAGTAAATTTTGGGATCCACAAGGGGCTTTTATGAATGGGAGGGGGTGTGCCGATCAGATCTTCGCTCTGCAGATGATTATGGAGAAGCTTTGAGCAAACAAACATCAGAAGCTTTTCTGTGCATTCGTAGATTTGGAAAAGGCATATGATAGGGGTAAATTATGGGAGGTTCTATCAAACTATGGAGTGAATAACCGGCTGATTTGTGGCTTTGCTTCATTATAATCGGAAAGTACTGCGTGCGTGAAGGTAAGCAGTCACCTTTCACCGTAGTTCTATCTTACGAAAGGTGAAGCAACCTTGCCGACCTCGGTAGCCTAGTGGCAAAGGCTCCGACTTCAGATCAAGAGGTCCCGGGTTCGATTCCCGGTCAGGTCAGAGATTTTCAATGTGTTTTTTCACTTGAAATTTCTACTCGGGGTTGGAATCCTGTCTCAAATTGGACGGGACCGGTTGACTGGTAGAGAATGTTTCAAGCATTAAGTTCCGCCGGCTATACTGACACCTATGTATAGAAGAGTGTTATTTATTTATTTTAATCAAGGGTGGGCTATGATGTCACCCTGGTTTTTCAATTTGATTTTTGCGTCAGTGGGTTAAAAGATATAAATACTAAATAGGAATTGAATGGAATAAAAGTATGTGCTCTTATGTATGCAGATGATTTAGTAGTTATGGCGGAGTGTGAAAATGATTTGCAAGAACTTGTGTCAAGTTTGTTTGAAAATTGTGCAAAAAACGGTCCAAAAATGAATGTAAGCTGAACAAAGGTTTTGGTATTTGAAAGGGATGAAGCAAGAACAAATTGTAAAATAACTGTAGAAAAGAATGTCTTGAGCAAGTGTATGTGTATTAAGGAAGCATGTTCAGTCGGGGTGGAAAGTGTTAAAAAGAAATCGAACGTAGGAAAATTGCTGATTAAAGGGTGCGCGGTGCACTAAGACCTATGATGAGAAACAACGATGTCTCACTACAAGCAAAGAAACTGATGCATAACGCAATCCTGTTACAATTGATGATGTGTGGTTGTGAAACGTGGACATGGAAGAAAAAAGAAAAATGTAGTATAAATGCAGTAGAGATGAAATCTGTACGAAGAATCTGTTCACTTTGAGTGAGCAAGATTCATTTAAAAAAAATATATATAGTGGGAAAACTTTATGGGATATGGAATAGAATGAAACTATTAGGAAGAAATGTGGTATGGGAGTGTTGTGACAAGGATGAAAGTTAATAAGTTGAGATGGTTTGGGCATGTGGAAAGAATGGATGCAAACAGAATTCATAAGACTGAAAGGAAAGGTCTAAGAAAGCGTGGCCGACCGAGAATGACGTGGATCGAACACATTGATTCAGTCCTCGAAGAAGGCCAGGTAAGAAATAGGAGAGGGTGTACGAGAAATTTTATGTTGGTGGAAGAAGCGAAATAAGTGTGCTTGGATAGAAAAGAGTGGAGGACTATCTCCTATCTCTCTGCCTACCCCGTACGGGACACAGCATGATGGGTAAAAATATCTCAACATTACTGTGTAGTTGCTATGGGAACCAGTTTTGTTCAATGACAGACTAGGATGATAAATTTGCACACTAGTACATTCTTCCAACCACACACTAAAAAAACTATGGCAAAATCATTTTGACAAAAAGCAGTCTATACTTAGTTAAGGTTTGCTACAAGAAATTGATTAAATTTTACTCTTACAAAAGCATGCCTTTGATTACTTTTACTTAGCCTAAAAAGTATTTTGGCAGAAAGCCTTGTCTTGTTATTTTGGAGGTTGGTGAAATGGGGCTCAGAAAGTCATGCATCACAAATTAATAGTTTTAAACCTTAAAGCTTCCTGTCAATTTAGGCTTTGTGGCTTGTTAATTTGCATTGCCCAAGACCGAGCGCAGTGGAGAGCTCTTGTTGCCTCCCTAGTCCCTATGCTCCTGAGTGGAGTTCAAAGGGAGTTTTGGTTTGGCTTGTTAATTTAAGAAGTGGGTCAACTCTCAACAACTATCTTACCACCTCTGATTATTATCCATGAGGGCTGGCTGCGCAACACTTTTAAAAACATCATTTTATAAATTACAGCTTTTTGAAATTATATCTGTTAAAGACTGTATAAATTGAAAATAATAACCAATTTAGAGAGAATGTATTCAAATTTCTAAAAGAAAACTTTTGTCCTGTCAAAGAAACCTCATCAAATTTGAAAAAAGAATTCTAATATGTTAGAAGTGTAATAATTATTATAGAATCCTAAAATGTTATTAAATTGCCTTCACATTCAGTGACAACTAAGAGAGGCTTCTCGTTATGGGGAGGATCGAAGGCAACAAGAGCGCACTGATGAGATGAGCAACCAGGAGGAACACTATGGGAGGCCTTACAATTAGGGTTTGACCTAGAACATTAGAGACAACTGATTGCAATTATTTTGGGAGTGGTGGTCACGGTCATAAGTTAGAAGTCGGTGGTCACGAGCCTCATAGTGGAGGGCGCCGATAGGCAGTGGTGTACCGGGGGGGGGGGGGGGCGGACCGCCCCGGGCGCCTCTATTAGCAGGGCGGCAAAATATGCTCGCGCTATATACGTCCGGTTTTCGAAATAGGCATGTACCAAATTATAGAAATGACCTTTTTTTTTTTTTAAGGAAAAGTTATGTGGGGGCGCCAAAGGGTGTGGTTCCCGCCCCGGGCGCCAATAACCCACGGAACGCCACTGCCGAGAGGGTAATCTAAAGCTATGTCCACACATCGCAACATTTTGTATCTCCAACAAAATGTTGGAGATACAAAATGTTGCGTCAACTGTATCTGGATACTGTTGATAGCGATGTTGCGCGTCCACACATCGTTTGTTGTTGAAAATCAAAATATGCGAATAATAGGTATACAGAGTGTTTGGTAAAACGTTAGACAAACTGGTATGGTACATAGAGGAGATCATTTGGAAATAAAAATACGTTTTGCTTGTTATATACACACATGTTGTAGGTATACTGTTTGAAAGAGAATATAAACCTTACCCTTACCAACTCACGTTCACTCCCAAGGCAGAGCATCTGGTCACCATTAGGTTCCTCTATGCACTTCTGTCTTGTCTGCTTCCTCTCAGATCAGTGCGTTCAAGCCATATTCGGGGGACACAGCAAAGTGTGCCAATACTCAACCCTGTTTTTCTTCCGTTTTACTGATATTTAAGGAAATTTTTTTACGAAATTTGAAGAACTCATGGTGACTTTCACCAACGGCTCATAACATTTAAGTTGCTCGTAGCCTTTTATATAGTGTGGAGTGGAGGACACTAAGAGCTACGTAAAAGTTAGGAACCATTGGTGAAAGTGACCATCAAATTTTTTCTGAGAATTTTGAAATCTGAAGTAAACTTATTTCGTGGACGTTTCTTTGGAATATGAAGGGATATAACTTTTTATTAAGCCATTTTCTTGATTATATTACTTATTTTTTCTAAAGATTTGAAATTTGAAAAAAATAGTTGGATAAATAAAAAAAGTTACAGAGTGACTTCTAGATAAAATTACGGGATTTCTATTATTTTTTTTGTAAAAACGCCTAAAAAGGGCGCTCTTTATATAAATTTTGAGTAGGTAGGTAAGTACAATATATTACAAAATAAATTATCTAACTTTGTACCATACCAGTTTATCAAACGATCAACCAAACCTCCTGTATTCCTACATATTCTTCGATCGTTTTTTAAAACTTATCGATGGAAATGAACGATGAGTGAAGCGTTCTGCAACTCGTGGGCTCGAATCCCGGTGCCAACCATTTCCAATTTCACGATACAAACCTTTTGCTTAGTGTGAAAGATATCAAAAGCGTAATTTTATTCACTTTGACTAAGCTCAGATTCATTTTAAAAAATGTGGAAATCTTTAGAAAATTGCCAGATTTGAAGCTCATGGCGAATAACGCCTGCACTGATTCACATTTACTGCATCGACTGTTAATCAGGTATCCCGAGTGGATACGTTCAAACAACTGGGAGCAGCCATTACCATCTCTATTGACCTGGGGACTGAGCTCCCGATTCGCATCTGTATAGCAAGGGGCGCCTTTAACAACATGACCAATAGGTATATGGAAAGCATCAGCGTTTGGTGTCAAGACGAAAATGTTAATTGTTTGATGCGTGTGTGTGTTGGCCATTCTCCTGTATGGTTGTGAGTCCTGGCACCTGACCAAAGTCCATGCACAAAAAGTCTATTCTTTCGAAACGAGGTGCCTCGGGAGAATTTTTAATATAAGTTGGTTCCACCGCATAACGAACGACTCTATACGCCGGCGCACCCAGCGTAGGCCCATCACTTCTACCATTTTGGAGAGTAGATGGACTTGGCTGGGAAATGTGTTAAAGATGCCGAATGGCAGTAGGTCGAGGAGAGCGCTGTTCTTCCTCTCATCATCAGGGTCCCGAAGACAAAGAAGACTCTCATACTGTGGTCCGCTCCTATGAAGCAGAGCGGGGTCTGAATATGGTGTTGGAGTTGGTTATCGAAACTCTGAGTATGGGAAGTGTTTGGTAGACTAGCGGATACGACGCCGGCTTTCGCAATGTTTCATGCGGAGGTCGTGGGTTCGATCCCAGGTGCCGACCATCTTCCTTTTTCGCGACACAAGCTTTAAGTAGCTTACTGTGAAAGAGTCATATAGTGTATTTGTGTTCACTTTGAGTGAATATATAGTGAACACAGATTCATTTTTATAAAGAAAAAAAACTGCGCGAGTCGAGCGAAGTAGAGAGTTCTAGCTGCCCCCCGTTGCCCCCGAATGGGGTCAAAAAAGGAGAATGGTAGCCTAGTGGCAAATGCATCAACTTCAGATCAAGAGGTCCCTGGTTCGAATCCCGGTTGGATCAGAAATTTTCAATGTATGTGTATTTTCACCTGAAATATCTTCTCGAAGTTGAATCCTGTCTCATATTAGACGGGACTGGTTGACTGGTAGAGGATGCTCCAAGGATTAAGTTCCGCCTGCTATACTGACACTTATGTATTGAAGAGTGTTACTTATTTATGTAATAACTCGGATCGAACACATCGATTCCGTCCTCAAGGAATCTCAGGTATGAAGTTAGAGAAATAGGAGTGGTTTTATGCGAAATGGTATGTCATTAGAGTAAGTGAAAGAAGAATGCCTGAATAGAAAAAAGTGGAGGTCCGTTCTCTCTGCCTGTCCATTATGGCTTGATGGGTAAAAAGAAAATATTAAATAATTAAATAAGTAGGTACCCATTTAAATTTGAAATTAATAAATACTTGAAAATTTTTCAAAACAAACCTATAAAAATAATGTAGAAAGGTAAAAAAAAACATTCACAAATAATACCTCGACCAGTGAGATGAACGTGAAAAGTTGACGAGTTACCCGTTTGAAACGGGAAACTTGGAAACATGCAATAAGCAACATTTCCATATGATTTTTGGCGCCAAATATCGACGAGTATCTGTCAACTTCACAACAAAAAGTCAATGAAAACTCGTCAACTGTTGATATCAACTTTTTGTTGCCATGTGTGGACAGCCGAGATACACGGATACAAGCAACATGCATAATTTCTCTTTGATTTTTGCACCCAAAAGTCGACGGTCGACTTAAAGTATCCGTCAACATTTTGCGTTTTTTACAACAAAAAGTTGATAGATACCCGTCAACTGTTGATATCAACATTTTGTCGCTGTGTGTGGACATAGCTTAAAACGTAAGAAATAAAGAAAGGACACTACAGGGTAGTAATCTCATGTTGGTTTTTATATCCAGTCACATCTTTCAGCTTAAGTAGTAAATTCGCATCTTGAGAAATTCATTGTAACGAAGAGATTTATTTTAAAATGAGCAAATTTTTTGATATGGAGATTTATTTTTACTACATGGTAAGTATTACATAGAGAAAAGCCTGATTGTCTATAGTAGTCATAGAAGAAGAAAATCGTAAATTGGTATCAGCTTTATTGCCACAGAACACATATACTCTCTAACGAGAGTTTATTGCTTTATGTCATCGGGAGTTTTGAGTGGTTCGTTTGATTTCCTTTAATCGATTGAAAAAAAATGTTCAGAAGTGCTGTGGTTAAATTAGGAGGCGCAGTTAGGAGTCAAATCGTCGCGCCATGTCGAGTAAATTCTGGTGCACTGTCAAGGTTCATGTGCAGCCATCCAACTGAAACAGATGAAGAATTTGATGCTAGGTTAGATATTTTGATCGATATGATTATGTAATCTTCGCCACCCTTTTACAATAATAAACCTCTTATGTATCAGAGAAACTTAATTCAAATGTTAAGACGCTTTTCTTTATAATTCATATTCATCTTTTTTTATATTTTGCTATCCTTTTTCGAATGATACACCTACACTGTAACCAGGAATAGAAATTTAATTATGCACTAGACATTTTGCTAAATATTTTTTCAAGAATATTGAATTTTTGTTAATGTATTTGTTTTACCCTAAAGATAAAATATAATTTGGGTAACTATTTACTTCGCGGGCTTCTTCGATTTTTCACGATTTTTTGTATGAAACACATATCAAATTTACATGCAGATTGGTAAATAACCGTGCAATTGATTGATTTGATTGATAACATTTTAAGTATTTTAATAATTTTAATCAACCAATTTCAAGTAAAATTCAATTTTAAAAGTTGCCTATTTTCTCATACAAACATTTTAAAATTGGTGTTTTTTTTTTCAGAAAAATGAAGATATTGTTGGTCATTGTCATTTAGTTAGTCAATATGGATAGATTAGGGGATTTTATAACATTCTCGAATGATAACACTATGATTTGAATAGGTTAGGTTAAGGTTGGAACGTGGTTTTTAAGGGGGGTTTGGGGGGTGGAACCCTCTATACCTCTTTGGAAACCTCCCCGAATGATAATACTACACTCTGTTAAGTTGAAACATATTAATTTAGAAGGGTTTTGTCAAAAATCGAAGAACCACACGACCATAATTTGTAAGCATAATTGTTTTCATTTTTGGCAGTCCTCGGCAACAGCGTTCCAAATTTATCCCTTATATTTTTTTTTATTTCGTAATGTATCCATAATATTGTTATAATGTGCATTGCCGGACACCTGCTCAAGAGCTCTAGGGTTCGATTTTCTGCTCTACTCATTTTGGAAGTATTAAATATGTGATAATTATATTAATATCCAAAAAATCATTTTAAAAATAAACCATATATTCGAGATGGAGGCACTCTTCCAAAGTGTCCCACATATTTAAAATACTGAATGAGATTTACAAAATTGAATTTTCCATTCAAAATTTAAAAAAAACTACATCTACAAAATTACTATCTACTGTGGGAATTTGAACCGAGATCTCTCAACCAGGTGTTGGTCGATGCATGTTATAGCAATGTCACGGAGACATTACGAAGTTTAAAAAATTTATTACGGATAAATTTGGGACGCTTTCACGGAGGATTAATAATCGGATTTCCTAGGACTACGGCACTGCTGTAGCGGTAGCCGTGAATGTCAACTTAGAACATTGATAATGTTGTTACCGTAGTAACAGAAAATATCATCATATATTTTGAAAGACTGCCACCTTGTCAGATGACGAACCGTTCACTAGGAACCCAGTGCATAAGTCTTTTGAGCATTTAGTTTCTGTTAAAAAATTGACTAGTGTTAAGGTAGATACTGTAGTATGGCTACATACATATGTGCAGATGTTTATGCGTGTTTACATCTCTTGCGCCCTTTGTTTTAATCCATTGCGCAAGACATTAATATTGAAATGAATGTAACCTGTGATTTAATCTATTATATAAAAAAATGTCGGGTTTGTGCGAACACTTCGAGATCAAAAGAACAGATTTTTATCGTGTTTAGTTTGTTAGATTCTTCTCCGCTCCGAATGACAGAACAACTATAAAAGAAAACAAAAAATGGTATGAAATGTAACAGGAAAGTTAGTACGGAACGGGCTTCCTAACAACAATGCCATCTGTGAAAAATCCCAAAAAAACACAATTTTTATTTACCTGAAAACCATTGAGTTTCAAAACATTAGTAGATACATAAATAAAAATCCTCCCTTTAAGGCCCCCCGCACACCGCAAGCCAGCCCGGAGGAGACAAATCCGCAGAAAACGACCCGCATGAAACCAACCCTCTAGTTCGATTGAGACAATCAAACCAAAAAGCCGGCCCCACACAAATCAAGCCCGCCGCAGATCCCCCCCAAACCAACCCGCAATGCGGGGGGCCTAAACCCCACATAGGGGCATAGAGAAGCACCAAGAGCTCTCTATTGCGCTCGAAGGCCTCCTAGGCCTATGGTGCCTTTTCTGACCGGTTGAGGTTTAAGGACGTGAGGTGGTCAAACTCACGGTCCCGATCTGATTTTTCGATTTCCTGCCTCTTACAGGATGCTCGAAAAACCAGCAAAAAGAGCAGAGGTGCTATTGTTAGCCGGCAACCCCACGGTTGGCGCAGCCGGTAGGATTAGTAGATACACAGATTATTAATAGAATTTCTTTTAACATTCAATTATATTTTTTAAGCATATTTTTGTATTTTCAAACCATTCAATGTATCCTTTTCTGATGTTTTTGTTGCGCATAAAATTTGTGCAATTATTTTTTTAGTATCATCTGACTTCTGTCTGAAAAAGTCTGTATTATCCGACTTATAAAAAATCAATATAAATATCTAATATACAAAATGGGTGAGTTTTGATTTTTTCACGATGAGTAGTCATATAAGCTATGTTTTATTACCCAGCAATATTTTATTGACTTTAAGGGGGACGAAGTTAACCACATGAGTTTTGATTTTTTCGCGATGAGTAGTCATGTATGTTAGCTATGGTATATTTCCCAGCAATATTTTATTGACTTTAAGGCGGGACGAAGTTCGATGGGTCAGCTAGTATATAATAACTATAAAGGGTTACCTGAAATAATTTTATTTCTCACTACACAAAAAAAATTTATTTGTTTTGGGTAATCCAAATAAGATTCTCTTACATTTGATAAAAAAAAATACCCTCATCATGTTTAAAAAAAAAAAAATTTGTTTTTCAGATATATCGCTTACTTTAACAGATCTGATATTGATGGGTGGGAATTGCGCAAAGGAATGAATGACCTGTGCACACTGGATGTGGTTGCAGATCCCAAGATCATCATCGCAGCTCTCAAGGCTTCCAGGCGTCTAAATGAGTATGCGCTGACCGTTCGATTCCTTGAAGCAATCAAATTCAAATGCGGAAGTAAAGTTAATGAAATTTACCCATACATCATGCAAGAAATTCAGCCAACCTTAACTGAACTTGGAATAAGTACCCCCGAAGAAATGGGATATGACAAACCTGAGTTAGCTTTGAAAAGTATCTATGAAGTCTAAATGTTCAAATATGCATTCTTATTCTATTGTAATTCATTGTCCGAATGTGAGTTTCTTAAAGTTATAAACTAGTTTACTTAAACAATAACATCAAATAGTCTTTTCTCTGCTACCATTTTCCACAAAATACTCGACTGAGGCCCAACACATCAATGTGTACATAAATGTACTTGGTAGCCATCTATAAGATAAAATTATATCCTGGATAAAGTGATGGAAAGAATCTGACGGCCGCATCAATTGGAAACTATCTCATGGATACCAAGAAGATTACAGTGTTGCTATACTGAAATCTATTGATTTATTAATTATTGATTGTCAAAACAAGACTTCATCTAACATCAAATCTGGCACAAAAAAGCATGTCCATAGAAATTTCCATATATAATATACCTATATCAGATATTTAGGTTAGGTTCTAATGTTGTTTTTTGTTTCACGTGTTATAATTTTATAATTTTATTTCTAAAACTTGAAATTTTACAATGTTAGAGCCAAATGTCGAAATTTCACCAAAAGAAAACTTTATAATATTTTTTTTAATCAGTTCTTCTTTGGGTCTTATACAATACAATACTTCCTGTCCGACCCCAATCAGGGGCATAGGGAGGCAACAAGAGCCCTCAACCGTGCCCGATCTTGCGTGTTTCAATAACCTCCCACACCATGTCCAAATCCCTCAGCTCTGCTTCGAAGGAACGGAACACGGTATGAGGGTCTTCCTTGTATTCGGGAACCTGATGGAAGGAAGAACAGCACTCTCCTCGGCCAACTGTCATTGGCATCCTTAACACATGTCCCATCCAAGTCCATCTGCTGGGTGCACCAGCGTTTAGCATCGTTTATATCACAATTTTTGGTTTTTTCGTTTGGGTCTTATAATTATTTTTTAAACATAGAGGCTTTAGAAGTTCTTCTTCAACAGCCATAACCATCCACCGGATGATGGCCACCCTTGCACATTATGTCTGAACTGAACGCTATATATGCGAGGGATAAATTGTCATTACTCGATGTATATTTCATGGTTTCCAGCAGAGACCAATGTCGAGAAGGTGCGTAAGGGAGCGTTCAAGTATTACGTCACGCAATATAGGGGGGGGGGTTATTCTTGTAAAACGTTACTATTGTATTATCGGCGCCGCAACAAAGGTATTTAGTGGACTTTCCAGTAATAATTGTGATTCGAGGCATACATAGTTATAATATGCGCGTTAGGCAACTTTTAGAGAATGGGAAGAGGGGTAACAAAGAGCGTTGCGATGCATCTCGGGGGGGGGGGGGGGGGTCAATAATGTTAAAAAAATGCGTTACGTAATTCTTGAACGGTCCCTAAGTAGTTGAACTGAAATCAATTCCTGCATACAACATGGACACCAAATATATCTTATGCTACACAAAGAGTTACTAGAAGCCCCCTTAGAAGTTCTTCTTCTTCTTTACGATGTGGCAATTCACTCTCGAGAGAGTGATCTATGCCCTTAGAAGTTATGTACAATGTTTTAGTTGACTCGGATGGGTTATTGTTATCAGGTGTAGAAACAAATATTCCGGACACTTCCCGATTTTGGATAACCAGTTCCCAGAAGTTTACTGCTGGACTACTGATGAAAGCATACAGACTTCTAGATAAATTTTCTGAAGTAAAGAATAAGCTCTATGTCACCAATCCATGTGTAACAAATTATTATGGATATTCTCTGTAGGTATATAGCACTAATACTTCCCTTTAGTGTTACCTGATTTGATAATGGAGGATTCACTCTCAGAAGCTGTTCCTATGGTCTATTTGCGCACGCTGTGCATATGCATGGTTAATATCACTTTCTAGGTTTAGAAGCAATGAATTAGGCTGAACTGGCAATTATATTCTAAGATCTAGTAGTCACAAGCTGTTAGCAAATAGGGTCTTGGCAAATAAATGATAAAAGATCTGGTTGTTTGCCCAAGATGAGTTGCGAGTTTTCCAATTTTAATCCTTCAAATTATGATAAACAAGTGTCCCTCAGTATTGATGGCAATCTAAGGTTGATTGCCATAGAAATGCAATGACATAGAAAACAACACCATAAAGATTACATAATAGACAAAAGTTACCGACGTCACAATCTTATTTAATTGCAGATGTCAATGAAAGCCAAGAGTGTTCAATTCACACTCTTAGATTATATATGTGTCATAATAATTCTATGTTCACACTGACATAATTTTGTTACAAATCAACGATTCATGTTTTTATTCTCAAATTAAAATGGTTCATTAATAAGTTAACCTTTGTCATTACTATTTGTGGTTCATCTTTTTAAATTGAGTTCAGGTATTTAGAAACAAAAAACTTTTATATGATAAAGCATTTATAACTTTCAACACATCACAAAATAAAATATTAGTGCGTAAGTTTTAAATTAAGGTATCATATTAAAAACTATCCTTGTATGTAAGTATATATAAGTATTTTACCATTTACAACATTATATACATATATTTACATTGTTTACGCAGAACTTTTCATAAGCAACAATTTCTTATATATTACCCATCACTTTCTATGACATTATCTTCTTCTTCTGAAAGTATCACTGGGGCTATTGCTGGAACCTGATGTGAGAATTCACTTGTTGCCCACAAATATAAGTCAAGAGTCCTCTCTGTACATTCCGCTATGAACCTCACAAAAGGTCGAACATCTCCCTCATTGGCTGTTTGGATATGTTGGTAGTACATCTGACGGTGCTGCTTCAAAATGATAACAGGTGGGTAGCCGGCTTGCATTAAAATCAAATTCATCAATAATCTAGAAGTACGGCCATTGCCATCAACAAACGGGTGAATATAGACCAGCTTGTAGTGCGCTAAGGCTGCATATCTGCGAAAAATCAAATGATTTATTTGTTTTTTTTCACTGAGGCAACCCTTTCAAAGAAAAGTCCTAACCTTTTTATAAAATAAGAAAGATACATTTCTAACTCTTTAAAATTTACAAGTTTTGTGTTTAAAAATTACAATGAAAAAAAAAAACTAATGGTATTTAAATATTTTTTTTGGAGAGTAAAAGTTTTACAGCTGCATCAACATGCTTAAAAAATAAGTCCTGTGCAGTCCCATCACTTATCAGTCTCAAAAGGAGTGTAGGTAGATAGGGTCGTAGTCCCAAAATAAAGAAACAAAAACTACTTCACGAAGAAAGAATAATTTAAAAGTGAGTTTGTATGCCACGTAGGGACTTCCAAAGCCATGTTTAAAAACGTGTGTAATGGTGAAAAAATACTTAGAGAAACTAACCTAACAGGATGCATTTCCAACGCGTCATCCGAGTTCAACCATTTTAGGAATTGTCCAATATGAGAATTTATTTCTAAAGGAGAAGGAGGAATATGGCCTCCAACATAAACTTGGGTTCTTCTGAAATAGCCACCCTCCATTGGATCTACATAGCCAAGAACTCTTTTATGTATTTGTAATAAGTGTTCGTCTGTTATTTCTTGTGGTCTTCCAAGAAGAGTTGAATTAATATATTTCATGGCAGCGTCTAATCCAAATATTTCGTTATGCTCGTCAATGCTTTTGCCTCCAACTGCTAAACGAGTCTCTAGTATTGACCTGGTCTGCTGAAGAGTCATAGTATTACCCTCTATGCCGACTGTGTGGTAAATATGTTGGAAGTATCCCTCTTTTTTGGCACGTCGTAAAGCAGAATTTGACTCTGGTATTGCAGATAATGCATCTCGTTTGTTATCAATTTTAGTAAGCATTTCTTGGTCAAGATTTTCAACAATATTTGCAGTTCTTTGTCTATTGCTCAAAGCACCTGGATGTTCTGGGTAGTTCGTCAGAGCACGGAGATAAAATTCATCTGCTTTAATGATGTCTCTTTTAGTCTCTTCCAGGAATTCTCCAAAATGTGTCAAAATATCAGGATGTTTTGGAGACAAAGCTACTGCATGTTGAAACAACTTGAAAGCTTTATCTGCTTTGCCACTTGACTTCATTTCTAAAGCAGCTTGAAGAGAAGCTAATGCTTCTGTACTTGATACTTTGTTTACTGCAACAATATTCTTTTCATGATCTTTGGTTTTCATTAAAGGAAAAATTTCTAAATCATCTAATACACGGTAATCCGATGTTATTGGTATAAAAGGATTCTTTTTAAGAAAACTCGAAAAATAGTTGTGTTTATTAAGAAGAGAAATTAGAAAAATCGAAAGAACGCAAATTATTACGGAAAATAATTTAATCATTTTCCCTATCTCAAAAATACGATATCAATAGTATTATCTAAAGAACTTTAAATATTTTAAAACAGTGCTTATTTCACTAACAAAACGTATATACAATTCCTTCATCTTGCTTAAAAACTAGTCAACTTATCACATAAAATAATATTCCAGGCCATGTCACGACTTTAAACATATTGAAATGAATCTCAGTTGACAACACATTTTTGACACTTATCAACAACAAACTGTCAGTGCACTCTATAATCATATTTTTCTAAGCATACGAATACTAGTGGTGGGCAAATGGCAAACATTTCGACCACGAAACAAATTAATTTTCCTAACTTGGATGCTACAAATGTATTATAATATTAATTACATTCTTCATTTCAATATTTTCCAGTATTTCCATAGTATGATAAAATATTATTTCATCAGCTCTTATAATCATTGTTAGAATCATAGCTTATAATGTTATTGTACGTGGCCAAAAATGTGCGAAAATATAGGCTGCAAAGATATCCAGATGTTATAAAATGTCATAGTTACAGTTTTAAGTACCTAAGTATTATTTACAGTATATATCATATTATCCCTAGATAATATAATAATATACTGTTATAGATACGAAACTCCCGCCACTTTCATCGTCATTGTGAACATGACTACTACTCCCTCTATCGACGTATTTAGTGTACTATTGAATCAACGAAACCCTCCTCGTGCCCTCCTCAGTCCTCCCTCCCTCCATATTTCCTCATAATATTCAGTGGTTACGCGAAGTAATCCGAAAGGTGTTTGAAGGACCAGGCGCTTTTTAGGAAAAAGGAGCGATAGGGAGGGTTTGCCTCTGACACTCACCTTGTGTTCCTGGAGACGCCAACTCCAATATGCGGCAGTTCTTGTGCACCAATTAGTCAAACAAAAAAAACAATAGCACGACAACAAACAACTCGATGTCACAATTATTACTTAATCAACACAAAACATACAATACGAACGATGTTTTTAATATATTACGTTTCGACACTATGTTACCACGGCGAGGTACAATTTGCTTCTGACTAGTGTCAGAGACATTGAGAAGAGGGGAGTTAGGTATAAGGGACAATTTTGACAATTAAGATTTTTTTGGATATCAAGGAAAGCGTCCGGCGCAAACATCCCCCCGGACCGTGAAGAATCCCCTCTTCACCAGATTCAAATCGATGAAAAACAAAGTACAAAAAAAACTGTAACGATCGTTGGAATAGAAATTCCAGTAGATATTCTACACTATATTAAAGTAAGCTATTCTATTACCTAAATCTAAGCTAATCTATAGGAATGATAACGAATAATGATTCTAAATTATTGGTTGGGCAACGGGCACAACCTGACAACGGGGCGCAAATAAGATCCACTTGTTGTACGAACCTTTACAGTTCTCACCACCCCATCTCTCCCTGACATCACATCCTCAATAATCCCCAATGGCCAGTGTAAAACGGGCACATTATCCGTCGACAATATTACTACCTGTCCGATTTTAATAGGATCGGAAGATGTACACCATTTTTGGCGAACTTGCAAATTATGCAAGTACTCGGATCTCCAGCGCTTCCAAAAAGATCCAACCAGTTCGTTCAGGAGCGAAAAACGCTTATTTAAACTATGTCCGGAAATAGAGTCCGACGCAGGTAAATATTTTAATGGAGTGATCGTTAAAAAATGAGCTGGTGTCAAAGCAATTGGCTCAGAGGGATCACTAGAGATCATGCGGCACAGCGGTCTTGAGTTTAATACCGCTTCTATTTGAGCAATAACTGTACTCATTTCTTCGTATGACAATATCTGCTGTCCAACAACGCGAAACAAATGGTTTTTAAGTGATTTAACATTCGATTCCCAGGCGCCTCCATGATGAGCTGCTGTCGGCGTGTTAAGATGCCATTCTATTCTATTTTCTGCCAACAAGTCAGCGAACTGAGAACCATAAGTAGAGGAAAATAAAACTTGATCCAACTCACTCAAATATCGCTTTGCACCCACATAATTTCTACCACAATCCGAATAAACATGAGAAACAGGACCGCGTCGCGCTAAAAATCTCTTAAACGCTGCTAGAAAGCAATCGGTGCTCAAGTTAGACGCAACTTCAATATGAATAGCTTTAGTTGTCAAACAAACAAACAAACAAATATAAGCCTTCAATGATTTTGCTCCCCGACGACGTGACATTACTACATTAAAAGGGCCAGCAAAATCTGTACCTGTATGAATAAATGGTTTGATAGTTTGCACGACTTGACATTTTTTCAAGTCAGCCATTTCAAGTATAACAGTCTTTGGTCGAAGGCGAAAACACCATTTACACCTGAATATTCTATTTCTTATAATGTTTCGAGCAGAAAGTATCCAACATTTTTGTCTAAGAATCGACAGCAACAAATCTGGTCCAGCATGACAGTTTACTTTATGATAGTAATCCACAATTAGATCAACTATATGACCTTTAGCTGGTAACAGGATCGGATGCTGCTGCTGATAAGACAATTCAGATTCACTCAGGCAACCTCCTACTCGCAGAAGTTCCCCATCCAGAATGGGTTTTAAACGTTGAATAGCGCGAGAACAGTTCAACGCGTTCCGGAGCTTGTTAAGCTCTTCTGAAAAATGCATGCCTTGTAGCTCTACCAGGATCCTTCTCTCAGCAAAATCCAAATCCGACGATGTAACGAATGGTCGACGATTTAAAATACCGGCAAATCGGCAAACATATACAATGCACCGCAGCAACTTGGACCACGAAGACATTCCCGAGGCTAACTCGATAAATAATGGGGTTGGAATTTTTGTCGATACTGTGGTAAAAGAGAAAGTTTTTTCCTCTGGTATCTCCAAGCTAGACTCCTTGAATGGCTTAAAGGGCAACTCTGACACTGAAGTATTGAGCCATGACGGCCCTTCGAACCACATATCGTGGTTCAGTAGTTGCGAGGGCGTAAGTCCACGAGAGATACAATCCGCTGGGTTGTGTTTGCCATCGATATGCCTAAAAATCTTGAAATCAACAAGTTCATGTATTCGACCCACTCTATTGGACACAAATGTCTGCCACCTGTGAGGTGAGAAATGAATCCAATTCAGTACTACAATCGAGTCCGAATACCCTATGATATTTAACTCGCTCAATCGCGATGAATAAATAGTTTGCACAGAATTAAAAAGTTGGGCTAATAGTAAAGCTGCACACAGCTCTAATCGAGGGATCGACACAGTCTTGATAGGCGCCACCCGCGATTTCGCACATAAAAATTTTACACAGTTCGAACCATTTTCGTACTGCACGTGTGTATATATTACTGCACCGTAAGCTTTCTCACTTGCGTCAGCAAACCCAATGAGAGAAAACCTACAATTTTTCTGGAAAACTCCCACATGTCTAGGTATCTTTACATTTTCTAAAAGTTTTAGTTGCTCTACGAAATCGGTCCATAATTCCAACATATCCAAAGGAAGGGGGGAGTCCCAGTCTAAGCGTTGAATCCATAATCTACGAAGAATCAACTTTGCATACAAAATGCAGGGGGAAACAAAACCCAAAACATCCCACAATCTAGCTATGGTTGCTAAAATACTTCTCTTGGTATGCTTGTAATTGATAACGTCCACTCTAAAAGAAAATAGATCTTTTTGTGGTAGCCAGTGCATACCAAGAACCTTTACTATATCACTTGTTTCGTAAAGGGTAGATGGGAAGGATCGCACCTACCTTGTTTTACTGGCTGTCCTTTTATGTCCTTTTCACCAAAAAAACAGTTAACTTGCAATAAACAATACGTAAACACACACACGTTAACTCGCAGAACTAAAACTGTCAGTTGCAGCGACGATGTAATTACGCCACGGGAGCTTGTAATGTACTTGCAATAACACATATAAACAAAACGTAAAACACACGTAAACGTAACTCGCTGAATTCACTTGATGTCAGTTTCAACGACAGTACGAAAATATATGCGGTCCCCACGGGGGCTACTAGCATACTGATTGACTTTTGACACATAGATTGTCTTAACACATAGAAAATTGTCGCAGGTGCGACCATAGGAAAGGGTAGGTTGGACAATGTTAGGAATTAGGTACTATGAATACGAAACATCCTCCCCCCGAAGAGGCCTGGTATGTATACCAAGACTCTTTAACAAGGCAAAAATAAAAATCCCAAACGGATTGCAAACTTAAACCAAAACACATAGAGCAAGCAAAGCAAATGTCTCAATAAAAATAAAATAAAGAAAAAAAACAAAGAAAAATAAAAAATAAAGAAATTAAAATAAAATAAACAAAATATCATTACTACATCTAGCCATCCTGATGAGGAAGTGGGCACAGCTTCGAAACTGGCCTCATCAGGACACCAGTTGGAGTCTTTAGCTCAACCACACGAGTGACTCCATCTGGAGATGAAACAAGTGTTTGTTATTCTTCCCAGTCGCCACTGCAATGTTGGTACGTTGTCCTCACGTATCAGGACAAGTTCTCCGATTTTTGGAGCAACTGTGGCCTTGAGCCACTTGGACCGTTGTTGTAGAGTATGTAAATACTCTCGTTGCCACCTTGACCAGAAAGACTGCGAAAAAGACTTAATGAGCTGATAACGATTTAGCCTTGAGATGGGTATACTATCGTAACGTTTTAAAGAACTAAACCTAATACATGTGGAATTATTTACATTAATGTGTAGAGAAGTCGCCTTGGTATCACGGAGACCAGGGAGATTTTTCAAGTCTAAAAGATGTTTCTTTTGGCACGGCCAAATATCAGAAGACTCCTTTAGCCATGGTGGACTCCACCATAAATCAAAATTTAACAAATCTGAGGGAAAAGCACCTCTTGAGGAAATGTCAGCACAATTCAACTTAGAGGGTACGTACCTCCAGGTAATATCAACTTTAGAATTTAAAATTTGAGAAACATGGTTTCCTTCGTAAATTTTCAATAAATGAGGTTTGAAGCCACGCAAGACATATTGTTGAGTCTGACCAACAAGTAACATTATCAAATTTAAGTTTGTCCCCAAACGACAACACACAACACTCAATTAAACGGGTCAAAAGAAGCGCACCATTTAATTCAAGTTTAGGGACATTTAATACAGTACGTACAGGAGCAACTTTTGACTTAGCTGCCAATAAATGAATTTCAGTTTTACCTCGTAAATCGACAGTTCTAAGATACACAACTGCAGCATATCCGCATAGTGAACCATCGCAAAAACCATGTATAGAAATTTCCGACACATTTTCATCAAATATTTTTCTCGGAATTGTAAATTTTTCGATAATGTTCAACTCATTCATAAAACATTGCCATTCTTGGACAATATCATGAGGAGGCTGTTCATCCCAAGTAGTATGAAGCAACCATAACTTTTGTATAATTAATTTCGCCTTGAATGTAATAGGAGAAATCCAACCCAATGGATAGAAAATACGCGCAATGGTAGATAGGTTGACCTTTTGGTACACAGGGTCTCAGGTAAACTGACACTATAACTAAAACAATCATTAACTGGGTTCCACTGAACCCCCAATATCTTAATATTTGAATCTGTTGCATCAAATGAACGTGACATTTCAGAGTGCTCAGCTGGTAAATCCTCAAGTAGCCGCTTATCATTCGACAACCACTTGCGCAGCTCGAAACCTCCCATAGCAAGCAATGATATCAGTTCTTGCTTTAGTAAAATAGCATCCCGCACGCTGGGAGCTGTAGTGATGATGTCATCAACAAATATTTGAGAGCTTAAAACCCTAGATGCTTCAGGAAATTGATTTTTACTGATTCTCGCAAGTTCATTCAGTACCCTCATGGAGGTATATGGCGATGACGTCACGCCATACGTAACTGTGCAGAGCGCATAGAGACCAATAGATTCTTCAGGGGAATCTCTCCAAAGTATCAACTGATATGGTTGATCTTCAGGATTCATTGCTATCTGGCGAAACATCATTTTAATGTCACAGGTGAATGCAACCGAATGAAGGCGGAAATTCGTAATAATATTCGAAATGTCTTTATGTAATTTGGGACCCGAATAAATACAATCATTAAGAGATACCGATGTAGATGTTTTGGCGCTTGCGTCAAAGACGACTCGTATTTTTTTTACTTGGTTTGTTGTTTTAAATACAGGATGATGCGGAATATAAAAGTGTTTACCTGGGTGGGTCACACCTGTATAAGGTGTCATGTGTCCCAGTGCCAAGTACTCACTCATAAACTTACGATATTCATGCTTGAGATCTTCATTTTGTGAGAAACGTTTTTCCAAATTCAAAAATCTTCTCAACGCAGTGTTATATGAATCACCCAGCGGGGGGTGAATTTTCTTAAATGGCAATCTTGCCATAAATCTTCCGCCTTGCAACCTCTCAAGAGTCCGCATAAAAAATTCTTCACACTCATCATCTTCCGGACTTGAAATATGTATTTCAGGAAGATTTTCTGAATGCCAAAATTTTTCAACAAGTTTATCCAACGACACGTCATTATGAAAAGAACAAATACTAAGGTTGCTATATAAAGCAGGGGCTGCCCTGCCGTATGGACCGCTTATAACGTAACCGAATACTGTACCTAAAGCAGTTGGTATACCTTCAGAAAACTGTACAGATGAGCCGTCCAGCAGACTAGTATATAAGTCCGCACCCAACAATATGTCTATTTTGGCGGGCTCATAAAAATATTCATCAGCTAGCGACAAGTTCTTATACGCATTAACAATGTGTTGTGGCACATTGGTACTTGGTAGATTATTCGTAAGGCGTTGCAATATCAAGGCTGTAGTTGAAAGCAAGTCACCAGAACGTGACTTCAACGTAATAAGAGTGGATCCACGAATATCAGGGGCAGCGTTGCCTCCCAATGATGTAACTGGTATGTGCATCCTGTCCCGTTTCAGTGACAGACGTCTGACACACTCTTCCGTAATAAAGGATGACATAGATCCACTGTCGAGAAGACACCTTAATACATGAAAATTGCCAAAGCCATCCCTAATAGGGATCCGCGCAGTGGCCAATAAAACAGTCGTAAGTCCTGAAACAGTACCAGAATGAACCTCACTCAAAGTCTGGGGAACGCGTAATTCCGCTTCAGATTGAGGACCCCGATGCTGTTCCAGATGCAACAAAGTATTGTGTCTGCTAGAACTGCATACTTTACATCTACCTGAACTCTTGCAATTTTTTATATCATGGGATTTCAAACACGAATAACACAATCGATTCTTTTTTGTGAATTCACGACGATCGGTAACTGTCAAATTTTTAAACTTTTCACATCCAAAAATGACATGTGATTGCTCTTTACAAAAATGACAGCCAAATTTATTCGTAGATGTTACAGTTGAATGAAAAACCCCTTTTACAGGTTTTTCCTTTGTAAATTTCACAGATGTTACTTCCAACACATGGCATTGGTTTTCTAAAAATAATAAAAATTCTGAAAATTTGGGTAACTTGTTCTTAGACAACTGATGTTCAAATCGATTACGTAAATCAGGAGACAATTTTCTAGAAAAAATGTGAATCAATATGAAATCCCACTGGTCGATATTTATCTTTAATGACATTAATGCTTGCGTGTTCTCCTTAAGGGTGTCAACAAAGAGTCGCAAGTGCGAGTCATTGTCTACCGGTTTTAACGAAAGTAAATTGCACAAATGATTGTCAGCAATCAGCCTTACATTAAAAAATCTTTCATTAATTAAATTATAGGCCACTTGATAATTTTCTTCTGATATTGCAAGATGTCGAATAACTCGTAGTGCATCACCCGATAAACAAGAGAAAAGATAGTGCAACTTTTGAATACCGTTTAATGTTGCATTTTGATGCACCAACGTATTAAATATAGAAATGAAATTAGTGTATTCCGCATAGGAACCACCGAAACTTGGCAACACAATTTGAGGTAATGCAATCGTGGTCGAAGCTTGGCTTTCTG
This sequence comes from Mystacides longicornis, assembly GCA_963576905.1. Classification (NCBI taxonomy): domain Eukaryota; kingdom Metazoa; phylum Arthropoda; class Insecta; order Trichoptera; family Leptoceridae; genus Mystacides; species Mystacides longicornis. Next base: position 19,585,819 of record OY756426.1, on the reverse strand, counting down.
TTTTGATAACTTTGGTAACCACTGTTGGACACAATTTATTATATATTTCCTTAATGCTATAATATATATCCATAAATTGTTTATATTTAAGTGCATGCCCCTCAGAGTCAAAATCTCCTCGAGAGATAGACTGGATTGAAACATGACACTCAACAAATTCTTCTTTTATTTTATCTATGTCAGCAAATCGGATCGTAAACTTAAGCAATGATGCCTCTTCGCCGTTTTGCTGTGCCTCCTTAGCAAAATCAAATAAGCTTTGAATGTTCAAAAGCGCCAGATTATGTTTAATTACTTTGGCCATTGTAAAAATGTAAATGTAAACAAAACAATGTCAATGTCAAAAATGAAACGTCAAATCGCGCAGGTACCTGCCCTAGATAAAGGAAGACAACGCACCAACAACGCACAGACCAGAGACAAGATTATATCTTTCACGGAATACCCACCGCGCGACAATACACTTTGTTACAACAAAGTTATTGTGCGTACCTACGCAAATTAAATCAATTTATGAAAATAATAAATCTTATAACAAAAAAAAATTATAAGAAATAAATGAGACAATTTGCTTGCAGGCTATATGTATAAAAAATAAATGTAAATTGACACAAAAATACCCAAGATACGATCCTGATATTTCGTATTCGGAATTAAGGAAGTAAAAGGACAATCCGGCTCGAAGGACCAAATGATGTTTCGTAAAGGGGTAGATGGGAAGGATCGCACCTACCTTGTTTTACTGGCTGTCCTTTTATGTCCTTTTCACCAAAAAAACAGTTAACTTGCAATAAACAATACGTAAACACACACACGTTAACTCGCAGAACTAAAACTGTCAGTTGCAGCGACGATGTAATTACCCCACGGGAGCTTGTAATGTACTTGCAATAACACATATAAACAAAACGTAAAACACACGTAAACGTAACTCGCTGAATTCACTTGATGTCAGTTTCAACGACAGTACGAAAATATATGCGGTCCCCACGGGGGCTACTAGCATACTGATTGACTTTTGACACATAGATTGTCTTAACACATAGAAAATTGTCGCAGGTGCGACCATAGGAAAGGGTAGGTTGGACAATGTTAGGAATTAGGTACTATGAATACGAAACATCACTAATATCAAATATTATTTCTTTCGCTAATCTCGAGGACTCAGGCAGTCCTTCAAGTACTGATGCATTATTGCTTGCAAATTTTACCAATTCAAAGCCTCCTGCTTTAAATAGTTTAATAAGTTGACATGATACATCCAACGCTTCAGAGACAGACTCTACACTGGATACAACATCATCCATGTAGATGTCCCTCTTTAGAATTTCAGCTGCTAAAGGAAATTTTTCCCCTTCGTCCATACCTAGCTGCCTAATAGTACGAATCGCTAGAAATGGACTACATCTCATACCGAAGGTTACGCGCTCAAATTGATATGTTTGCAAGCTTTCATCGGAATCAAATCGACACAATAAACGCTGATAACATTTGTGTTCCTCCTTAACCTTTATTTGCAAATACATCTGGCGGATATCCGCGTTCACCACTATTGGAAACAAACGCAGATTTAATAAAACATTAAATATTTCCATCTGTAAATTTTTCCCAGTATACAAAATGTCATTCAGCGATTTTCCATTTGACGTCTTACAACTAGCATCTAACACGATACGTAATTTCGTTGATGATTTGTCTTCTCGATGTACTGCGTGATGAGGAATATAATAACCTCCAGAGCGATTGTCTTTCACCCTGGATATGTACCCCCTTTCAAGGTATTCCTTAACAATATTGTTGTATGCGTCTTTTGTCTCCCTTCCCATCCTCTTCTCCTGCGCTAGGTATCGCCTCCTTGCCCCCTCAAATGAATTACCCAATAAGCAGGAGTCTTCCTTAAAGGGCAAAGCTACTATGTAGCGACTATGTAGCGACCCTCTTCGTCACGAGACGTAGTCTGGACGTAATTACTCTCGCACTGCTCATCCTCTGGCGAAAGCATCGAATGCTCCGGGACCCGCTCCAGCTCCCAGAATCTTGTCAAAAGCATATCAATTTCAGGAGAGGAAACAGTGCAGAATGACGATACATTGTTCTCCGACGTTGAACAATTAGAAGTTATGAACCCGGCATTCTGTATAGGGGCAGCACCCATTATCAAATAACCCAGTTCTGTCTCAATAGCATGCGGCAGATCTACACCAGATGACACTACTTCCGTTTTTAAGATAAGCGGAAATGAGCGTGCACCTATAATCATTTCCACATCTCTAGGAAGATAATAAGTGTTGTCCGCCAAGGGAAGACCATCCACGTACCGAAGCTTATTTCAATCAACTACTGAGGTAGGCAATAGATTCGAAATATGATCTACCACCAAAGGATTCAAATCTAGTTTAAATTTCTCATTGTGTCGAGAATGTATTACTAACTTAGTAATTCCCAATATAGGGTGTTTCGACGAGCCAATACCACCTACAAAATTATTTCTAGTATCCCCATAAATTTCGAGATTAAGTTTTTTACAACAAGACGGGGTAATGAAGTCACTTTGAGAGGCGCAGTCTACCAACGTTCTAACACTCACCCGCCTACCATCTTTGTTCAAGCATTTAACTATGGCTGTACCCAAGAGCACAGTTTGCTTGTTAGATATAGTTTCAGTTGAACAAAGAGACACCCCCGCTACATTGTTTTCCGCCTCTCTGTTAAGTGGTTTTTCAAAATGTAGCAACGAATGGTGAAGAGACTTACAAACGTTTCATCTATGTTCCGATGAGCATTGATTGCTAGTGTGGGAAGGTTTCAAACAATTAAGGCACAAGTTAAGTTTTTTAACCTCATTAAACCGATTTTTTGGTGTCAAATTAATAAAGTTTGAGCATTTTTGTAGTAAGAAATGTTCCTTGCTTTTACAAGATGGACAACGACTGTCATCTTCATTAAAAAAAAACTCGACATATAGATGTCTCTCTTGAACTGGTTGACTCTCTTTTAATTTTATAGTTTTGTTCAATTTTCATATTATGTTTAACAAATGAAACAAATTTATCAAATTGGGGAATTTTTTCAGTATTCTGTAGTTCAAAGGCGTGTACTGTTTCGACGTTTACCTTCTTCATGGCAATGTGTAAAATTACAAAGTCCAGAAGACTCTCAATTTTTAAGTTCTTTAGAGCACTATAAGCAGAAACGAACCTATCCAAAAAAATTTCATAGTCCTTGAAAGATTGTCTACCTGAAGGTTTAAAATCCAACATTCTATCAATGTATTGGTGCGCCAACCCACGGCTATCTTCAAATCTATCCTTCAAAGCATTAATTATTATTCCATAATTTTTTCCACACGGCTCTATACCTAGAATAGCTGACCTTGCCTTACCATTCAATTTCCCAAGTAAATAATACAATTTTTCGTCCTCGGTTAAATCCGGGTTATCGTGGACATTACATTTAAAAGAGACGAAGAATGTGTTCCACTCATCCATACTTCCGTCAAACGTTACTAATTCTAATGGTGGTAAACGACAACCTCCTTTTGGAGATGTCTTATTCCTAACCTCCACTGAGCTAACCTCTCTTGAATGTTTAAACTCTAGTTTGTAACATATATCTAGAAATGACTTTAATGACTTCCCGTCGGTTTTGGCATTAGGGTTCAATTTCAAGAAAAGTCTATCACACGTTTCATTATACCTCCGAAAATCTTCTTTGATTTTCTCAAGCGAATACATCCGACACATAAATTCTTCTCTATTATCGGCGTCTGAAATATCCATAGATATATTCCAAATTTCTTGTACTTGTTCAAAACAAGCGGATCTATTTGCCACCGCTATCTGCAAAGAGGCTTCGTCATTAGAAGCCTTCTTCATTGTAATGAATATTTATAAACCGAGAGAAAATAAAATATGTAAACAATACAACTGTTTGACAAGCTAATGTCAATGTCACTTCTGTTGACGTCAAATTAATCATAGACAAATACACTACGAATTCTACGAATGCTCTATCTATGTTTACCTATGTAGTTATCTTGTCTATGTCATCTATGGTTTTATACAAACCGAACGAAGATACAATGTTTTTATTGTTACGAGAAATGATGAAAAATAACAATAAAGAAAACTAAAATAATATTTCACTGCGAAATCTATCCCGACAATCGCTGATTCTACTTCCGGTTCGAAATGGACCAGAATGGTTACGCGAAGTAATCCGAAAGGTGTTTGAAGGACCAGGCTCTATTTAGGAAAAAGGAGCGATAGGGAGGGTTTGCCTCTGACACTCACCTTGTGTTCCTGGAGACGCCAACTCCAATATGCGGCAGTTCTTGTGCACCAATTAGTCAAACAAAAAAAAAACAATAGCACGACAACAAACAACTCGATGTTACAATTATTACTTAATCAACACAAAACAAACAATACGAACGATGTTTTTAATATATTACGTTTCGACACTATGTTACCACGGCGAGGTACAATTTGCTTCTGACTAGTGTCAGAGACATTGAGAAGAGGGGAGTTAGGTATAAGGGACAATTTTGACAATTAAGATTTTTTTGGATATCAAGGAAAGCGTCCGGCGCAAACATTCAGGAAAATATTGAAAATAAAACCAAAATATACTTCGCATCAAATAAGCAAACCTTTATTGGAAAAAAATGTATTGTATACACTAATAATAATAATCAATTTGTTCACATAACACCACCTCGGTCTTGTACTGCAAAAGGTTGGTTCATCTCATTCGACACTCCTTACCTCCTCATAAACCTTGAACAAATAAAACAGTATTATTGATAATTGCACGATATTATAATGGAAGTGCCTCTAGAGCCGTAGACGGAAACATTAAAAATTTGGTACGGCGTCCGTAGATCTCCATAGACAATATTTTATCATAGATAACTAAAAATTGACACTTGCTTAGCCAACGATTGACATTGACAGATGACTGAGATGATATTAATTTGTCGCTGAGCACGGATTTGATAATTAATAATATTGTTGAACAATAATATAATCGTATAACAAAATTACAACACTGTCAGCTATAGTAACAATAAAATACTTATTAATGTGTTTCATATAAAAAAATCGAATCAGCCCGCGAACTTCATAATTACCGAAATGTTTGATAACTATGAAAGCGTTGTTTTTCTTCTCTGAGACTAGTCTTCTCTGTGAATGCTGGCAATCAATCACAGCCATTTCCATTACATCAACATCATCACTTCATAGTGATGTAGTTTGCTTGTCTTTACATTTTCGGAACAATCTCATTACTTTCTGTCATAAAGTTATATTTTCTATCTTTCCATATAGTCAGATTGAATGATACTATTCTACTCTCTTACTTTTTGAGTGTTATTTTTTGCCACCTCTTATACCTACAACTTTATGTTGCATAATAGTATTTTAAAGACTCCTTAGCATCTTTTACTGTATCAGGATGCCACTTCCTTTGATTTTCAATACTCCTTGCGTCTCTTATATTTTTTATTAGCTGTTTATATCACCTAACACATTTTGGAAATCTATATATCACCAACTTTCATTTTTGAATAATTGATTAATATTAACACTTCACTATCAACCACGCACAAAAGCGAAATTGTCACGTATTGAAACATAATTTTGATATTCCTAGAATTAGGTAATACACCACATTTTTGATAATTTTTTATTTTATTTTACATAATATAAACGAATATCGCCTTTAAACACAATTTTTTTCATGTATACAAAAAAATATCACAAAATAATATAAATGATCAAACAGACAATAACACTCAAATTAAACTTTTTGTAAAGACTAAAAAAAAATAAAAACAAGGACAGTCACAAAGAAACAAAATTTAAAATTATTAAAAAAAAAGTCACAAAGAAATAAAATTAACAATTAGTAAAAAAAAAACTTTAAACTTTCTGTTAAGACATGCAAATAAAAATTCAAATTTTGAATAATATTGATGTTTAATTATTATTTCCGGATACTAATAATAGTATCCCATGTATCCCCAATGAGATTCGCACGAAAATTGAAACTTTCCTTTGGTACTAATTCGAAATTTGCGCCAATTCGCGCTTTGACATAAGCTGTCATTTGAGTGTTACCATAGTATGAACTGTAATAAAATGACAACACACAAATCTACGGACGCGGGTACGGGATCCGGCTACGGCTCTAGAGGCACTTCCTATTAGAATATTGGTTACATAATGAGATTTCAAGAGATGTGTTAAAATATGCTATTGTACTCGATAAATACGGGACACGTAAACATGAGTCAAATCCAAACATCAGTCATTAAAGAGAGAAAGGCAGACAATTTAAAACAATTAATTGTGTGTTCTTAAATAGAGGAATTGAAATAATAAATATGATGATCCACATACCTCCGGACAGGGCCGTCGCGTGGGTGGGGCGACCGAGGCGGTCGCCTTGGGCGCCACGATAAGAGGGGCGCCGCCGTGGGTAAAAAAATACATTTTGCTTGTAGTACAGTCCAGGGATTCACATGCGAACTCATAGCTGAGAAAAGCCAAAGGAATGCAATATTTGCAATAAAAAGTTTAATCAAATTTTAAATTGAAATCTTAAAAAAACTCTAACTACATTTTATTTTCATTGCAACCGAGCAAGCAACTGGAGAAAAGCCAACGAATGCAATATTTTCAATATTTTTTTTAATAAACACCCATATGCTAAATCATCGCAGATAGAAGCTAGACTAGAATCTGTTTAAATGAGCCTGACTAACGGAAACAACGACGAAAAGCAAGACGGGTATCAGATAGTATAAAATATTTAGTATAAAATACGAGTTTTATAGGGGGGGGAGGGGGGGGGGCGCTGATTATGACCAACCTGAACCAAAACTGGAATGAACAAAATTACGAGATTTATAGGGAGGGGGGGGGGGGCGCTGATTATGATTCTCCCGAACCAAAACTGGAGTGAACAAAATTACGAGTTTTATGAGGGGGGGGGGGGCGCCGATTAAAGCCTCGCCTTGGGCGCCTGAAAACCACGCGACGGTCCTGCCTCCGGATATATTCCAAGTTGGCAAATTTACATCAGATCCGTGTTTTTAAAACGTCACTCGCACAATTCAACATATTCTAATTGGATTTTTCTTATACACCTTATTATTATGTCAGCAGAAGAAACAAAGTGTTTGCATTTTCCATAGTGTTCCAAACATCATTCACAAAATAACACGAACAAATTAAACTGTATTAAACAAAGTTTTTAAACAGAAAAGTAATAAAATAAACGTATTATGTGGAACACCTCACACTCCAACAGACAATACAAAACGTCAAACGTCATCAAATCCAAATGAGCGTGCGTGTGAGCAGGACCGCATATACTAGGACTCGCGTCATACGCGAAAAAGAGACAGCGATATGACGCAAAGGTATTTAGCGCTTCGAGTGTAATATTTGGGAACTACAACTTTGTACGAAGAAATATGTATGTATGAAGTTTCCTCACCCTGATATTATCTATGCATGTCATATAGGAAAGGAAGCGTGTTTCGAGCATGTTTCGAGTTCCGAATGTTTTGAAATGGGAGCTTCTTGTATGATAGAAATATCAAAAGTTATAATAGTTTATTTGTAGAGCATTCAGAAGTAGAGATTTGACGAAAAATATCCAAAATGTCATTATTTATAATTAATAGGTATGTTTAAAAGAACACTTATTTTGAAAGTTGGGTAATTATTTACTTCGCGGACTTCTTCGATTTTTCATGATTTTTTATATGAAACACATATCAAATGTATATGCGGATTGGCAAATAAGCATGTTATGGATTGATTTAATAACATTTGAAGTATTTTATCAACCAATTTTAAGTAAAAATCAATTTTAAAAGTTCCCTTTTTTCTCATACAAACTTTTCTTTCATGAAGTGACATTTTATTTTTTTATTCTTGGTTCTTATTCTTTATTATTGGTGTTTTTGTTTGAAAAACTGAATATTGTTGGTCATTGTCGTTAAGCTAGTCAATTTGGATAGATTAGGGGATTTGATAACATCCTCGAATGATAAGACTACGACTTGAATAGGTTAAGGTTGGAACGTAGTTTTAACTTCTGGACACATCCCCGAATAATAAAACTACACTCTGTTAGATTGAAGCATACTCACTTAGAAGAGTTTTGTCAAAAATCGAAGAAGCCCGCTAAGTAAATAATTACCGAAAGTTGTAATGGATATTAAATAGTTGTGAATTATTGTCAGTTATTAATTAATGTTATAGATATGATGAGGAAGAAGAGCCAAATGATCTTGATGATGAAAATCACAGACTTAAAGAGCTCAAAGAAAAAATTGAAGAAAGAAGAAAAGCCCGTTTGAAATATGTGGAAAAGTCTACTGTTGAAATAGAAGAGGAGCATGATCAAATAGATGAGCAAGATGTTACCAATGTGACTGATAATAAGAATGAAAATGAGTGTGATACTAATATTCCAGTTGATACAATTGATGTGACACAGTTTAAGGTTCTTGGTGTCAAAGATTTTGAAAAAAATGTCAAGGTAAGAGGCCTATGCAGTTAAACTATGTTTTATTTATAACTGTTAAGGGGAAGCTTAGATAAATTCTTTAAACATCACATCCATATTTTTTTATTCAAAATAGATTAAAAATTTACAATTTATTTGAAAACACTGTGATTCTACATTCGGGTAAACTCCAGTGACACCACTCCTAATGTATTCCAGATTATTTTATATAATAACATAGATTTTTTTTTATTCAAAATGATTTGACAATCGTTTTGTTATAATTACTTATAGCTGATGGCCGTAAGACTCCTGCACACCAAAATTTTTCTAAGTCGTCCTGTCTCCCATTGATCCCCCACGTCTAGCATGTCGATCCCGAGCGTTGTCCATTAGATGCTATCTTGGTCAAGCTGGTGGTCTTTTTCCAATGGACTTATTGTCAAAAATATTGTTTGTAGACCTCTCTACCCTGAACCCGACAACATGCCCTCTCTTCTTAATTTGATGTCACTGGTGATCAATGATTGCTATAATTGAATATGATTTTTATTGTTTTCATACAAATATTTCAATTTAAAAAGTTTGCTGTTTTTTTACAAACATAACACATTGCCATTTTCAATTCAAGGGATTGACTAAACCGGAGTATCATCGATATTACGATTATCTGTTTCTTTTTCTGAGATAACTTCAGTTGTAAATAATTTTCTATCTATCTTATTCAGACTATCTTTCTCGCACTTATGAATCCTTTTGGACAGGCATAGTAAGGACAAAGTGAGATAGATAGAAAATGATTTACAACCAAAGTTATGTCAGAATAAGAATTGGATAATACAGTTTTCTTCCTTTGAAGTCAGTTTTGAGTATTTGTAATTACTAAAATAATACTACATAGATCACTCTCTCGAGAGAGGATTGCCACATTGGAAAGTAGAAGAAAAATAATACTTACACACTATAGATTTAAATGAATTTACAAAGTTGAAAAAGTATGAAGACCTATGTTCAAATCTTTGTTTTTAAGTGAATTTGTTTTTATTTTAGGTGAAAAGAGTGTTACCTTACTGGCTGGCAAACCCTGTTCCAATACCAATCGATTTGCAAGAATGTGACATAAGTATTGAAAATGCAACTTTTTTGGAGGAATCTCTTAAAAAGAAAATGCTACAAGAAGGTTTAAGCTTTTTATTTCCAGTCCAAGCCAAAGTGATACCTTGGCTCTTGGATGAGTATAAAATGTCTGGTGCATTTTGGCCAAGAGATGTTTGTGTATCGGCTCCTACTGGGAGTGGCAAAACATTAACTTATGTTTTACCAATAATTCAGGTGAGCTATTTTTTACTTAATAATATTTAATCCAAGATGATATGTGCAGATTGAAATCTTAATATTTAAAAAGGGGCCGTATGCAGTTTGGGGGAAAAATTTCCTCTAGATTCTAGAATAGAAGTGACATACTTCCAGTGGATTTTTAAAGTAAATTGACTACCCATTCGTATGAAAATGAACAGTGTTATCGTTAACATAAATTGAATTTTTCTTGAAATTCCTCCTTAATTTCATAAGTGAGCAACCCTCAGTAGAAATGTTTACATAACATTTATTATACGTATTTTCTAAAGATTTTCGAAAACCGTATCTATCTAAATAAAAATGCATAATATTCCAGAAAAAAAAAGTGTATTTGAAAATGCAACGACCTTTAATCCAACACAGACCATTGCGACTCATACTACTTAATGCAAATGTGTATTAACGGCTACCTTTCCATAGGCACATTATTTTAGGAGGAGATTCCGCTTCTATTACGTAGTACATATAATTCAATGCTTCTATACAGTGTGTCAGAGTGGGGATAGTTAGTTGCTGACTTGGCCCTCTTTGAGGATGGAACCGATGCATTCATCAACATCATTCTCGGTCAACCACCCCTTCTTACACCTTTTTGCCAAAAATGAAATATTTACAGGAACCACATCATCCTTTTATTTTGTTATGTTTCAGATGTTATCAAATAGAGTGAAAAGAAAAACAAGAGCTTTAGTTATTTTACCAGTGAAAGAGTTGGCAATCCAAGTGGCCAAAGTTTTTAGAGAATATTGCATTGGAACAAACTTAAAAGTTGCCTTATTAACTGGCTTGGTGTCTTTTTCACAAGAACAAATGCAGATTGTCAAATTTAGTGAGTTTTGTTTCTTTTTGTTACATGGTTGATTGGCAGATAAAATAATAATCATTACTTAGATAGACTAGACCTAAATAATTGTGAAATTGATTTTTTTTATGTCTTTTTATTTAATCATACCGATTCAACAATATTTTAATGGAGTAAGATTTACTCCATCTGAGGAAGAAAGCGGTAACTTTCTGAAACTAGTTAATGATTATTAACATTATTTTTAATATAATTGATCCAGTCGATCCAGCAAATCCCTTTGAAGATGAAGAAGGTAATACAAACTATTTTACATATCAATAAATACATTTTATAAACTGTTGCAGGTGAAACATTTGGATGGCAATGTGAAGCAGATATTGTAGTCTGCACGGCTGGTAGATTGGTGGAACATTTACAAAACACAAAGGGCTTTTCATTACAGGGTGTCCAATTCCTTGTGCTAGATGAAGCTGATAGAATTATGGATCATATACAGAACGATTGGCTGCACCACTTAAATAAACATTTGATGTTGAAAGAATCCAAGATTATTCAAAGTGTTTCGGTATTAAATGCAAACACCATGTTTTCCAGTAAGCGCCCTCCGCAGAAGCTACTTTTTTCAGCAACACTTTCTCAAGATCCTGAGAAACTTAAGCAATGGAATTTATTTCAACCAAAATTGTTTGCTGTGAGCCAAGGATCGGATAGTGTGGAGAAGTTTACAACTCCACTGGAATTAAGTGAAAAGTACACAATTTGCAAGATTGACAGTAAACCTTTGGTGCTGTATGAAATTTTGAAACAAGAAAATTGCAAAAGAGTTTTGTGTTTCACCAATTCTTCACAGGCTGCTCATAGGTTGACTCTTTTATTGTCTTTTCTAATGAAAGATCAATTCTTTGTTGCCGAATTATCTGCTTCTCTTGGTAGGAGTTCACGAGAGGCTGTATTAAAAAAATTACAATCTGGAAAAGTGAATATGTAAGTTATTTACAGTGTTTGCAGTTTAATATGGGTAATGTACATTTTACTCTACAATTATTTTTTTTTGATAAAATTAATCTGTGCTCACTCGAAGTGAACAAAAATACGCTTTTGACATCTTTCACACCTAAGCACATGCTTGTGTTGTGAAAGCGGAAATGGTCGACACGGCCGGGACTCGAACACACGACCTCCGCACAAAACAGTGCGAAAGCCGGCGTCGCAAGCGCTGGTCTACGAACCACCTCATTATTACACCAACCTCGATAGCCTTATGGTATTGGCTTGAACTTCAAATCAAGAGGTTCCGGGTTCTATTCCTGGTCGGTTCAAAGTGTTTTTTCACTTGAAATTTCTACCCGGGGTTGGTCTGTTTTAGATTGGATGGGACTTGTTAACTGGAAAGAATTGCCTCAGGCAATAAGTTCCGCCAGCCATACTGATACCTTTGTATAGAAAATTGTAAATTTATTTTATATCTCTTTAAAATTCTATGTATTATTATATAAACAGGTTAATAAGTACGGATGCATTATCTAGAGGAATTGATGTTCCAAATTGTGATTTGGTTATTTCCTATGATCCTCCTAAAAACGGCAAAATATACATACATCGTGTCGGGCGGACAGGACGAGCAGGAAGACATGGAAAAGCTGTTACCATATTACAAGGCAACCAGTATAAAGTATTTCAGGTAACTGCTTATTTCATACTGTATACATTTTAAGTTCTCAATTCAATAAACCAACTCTTCAATCATATTCATTTTAGGAAACACTTAAAGTAATAGGAAAACAAGACATTGAAAGATTCAGAATAGAGGAAGAAATTCTAGAACAGTTATCACAGAAATATAAGGATGCAATGCAATTATTTAATTCGGAATTAAAGAACGAGTCACTTGTGCAAACATCTAACTTAAAACAACGAAAACGAGGCAGAATAGCGAACACAGCTCATTCTAGTAGAAAACAATTTAAAGGCAACACTTCATTGAATTCATTTTGACTAATGTCAAAATCATTGAATACGGTTCCAACAAATCTAATACAAGTCATATTTTGGTGAGATACAAGGTACAAAAAGAAAAACAATTTTATCTATAAATAATAAATTTTATTCTCAGTTTGGTGTATAAAATTTTACTAAGTCTTATATGTTATGACAACAGTCTAAATATTAATTATAAGCGAAATCAGACATGTATCATTCTTACACAGTAATATTTGCCTAGTAAACTAATACCATTGATTTATTTGTTGAATGTTCTATACAAAATATATCTATTTAAATCATTACATCATTTTCTTCCTCCTTTTCTTTTTATGGGCAGTTATACTTTCTTGTCCACTGTCATCTTCGTCACTTGAAGTGTTATTGTCAGAACTTTCACTCTCACTACTGCTGCTGCTGGAAGAACTGCTATTGCTAGAGCTGTCTGATGCCACTCCTGTGCTTTCATTGATATTTGTTTTGGCCGCTATCAACGAAAGTTCTTTGTCGCTTGTTTCTAAGACTTTGAACCATTTTCTGGATAATTTGGGGCGTCCACGAACTGTTTTATGCCACACCACAGGGAAGTTTGTTCTGCTGCAAAAGTTTTGGGTAATTGCGACTGTATTATCTAAATTCAAAACAACGTGCCACCACCCCCCTGGGACGAATACCGTTTCCCCTGGCTTCTGGAGTATTTCAACCTGAAAATAAATTTAAAGTCTGTTGATCTCGCAAAGTTATGAAATAAGAACTGGTAAATGTTCACCATGACCTACATCCTAAGTCTATCTACTTCATTTCCAGTCACAGTTACATACTCACAACCAACATTTAAGCATCTTTTGTTGTGACACATTTCATCGGTAGGAAGACTTTGTATGGGAAAATTAATTTGTTTTTTTTTTTCTATTTTCCCGCAATTTTTCCATATTTTATAACCATTTAAAACTACCCTGAATTTAAACTTATTTTAAAACCTAAGGTAGCAAATTCACTGAAGGTTTTTTTTATAAACATTGTGATATCTCTCTAATGAATGTAAATAAAAACACACCTTTGCAACATCACTAAATTTAGACTTTTATATGCCAAAATATTTTCAACCGCAAGTAGTCTTCCTCAGTGGCTGAGTGAGTAGAGACTCTAGTACAATTTTATTTCTCTACACTGATAAACCTACAGAAAAATTACCTACTTAGGAAAAATAACTTCCATCTTTCATGTTCATTAACAATTAATTGATTTTAAATGAAATTGGAAACACCCCAGGCAACAGACATATAGGGTAATTATTCTGCATTGGTCACTGGGTCAAAAAAGCAATGGGAAGGCCGATCAACTGGCAAAGGCCGATGCTAAGAGGAAAGAAATTTCTAATTAGCCCAGAAGAAATCAAAGAGCTAAGTGGCAACAAGATCCTCTTTAATTCTTCAGGATGCTGAACCCAGTGACCGCTGCCACCTAGGATACAGCAAGCCTATCAATAAATAATTTTTTGTATCATTTTCTCACACTGACAATTTATCTTCATTGACCTATCATGGACACCCTAAATTGCTCAATAAATATGTGGTATGGAAATTTCTAAGTATACTGATTGTAGGTATATCTGAGCATTAACATTACATCAATCGACCAAATCTAAATTTCTAACAATACTCAATTGGTACTAAACTCACCGGCTTATATTCGCGAGGCCATGTAGGTTCCAGAGTTTTGGGATAAATCAAATTAAACCACGTTATGGCTTCGTCCCTTTGTTTGCCCCCCATGGCACCCGTCACTTTGATCATTTCACGAGGAGTGTTGGTTGGAAAAAGACACCAACGTTTATGTCCGAAAACTAAGGCGTTCCACGCACTTGTTCCCAAAGGATCAATGTGGATTCCTGTCCCAGATCTCTCTGGTCCCATCACAAACCAACGGTATGGAGGACGCCTCTCTTCTCCACAATATTTAAACAAATCATCACGAAAGTAAACTGGAACTTCATAATCGAATAAAAGTTTTTTTCTTCTGACATGCTCACCAAAACTGCTATCAAAAATATACAAAGGGCTGTCATCTGTAGTCGTCTTCATATATTCCACGTAATATTTCATTTTCATCTTAACACTGTACCCCTCATTGTCTTCTCCGCATTTAAACTTCTGATTCCTATATTTCTTGACTAATCTCTCCAAGGTCCACTTGCTGTTGGCTTTCCATTCGCTTTGGGCACCAGTTATAACAACTGGTTTGTAAATCTTTTCAAATTTTTCTATAAATTCATTAGTTGACACTTCTTTGGTGTCTATCCTTTCACAGTTGTCTTTGCACTGCTTGAAAGGTTCAAAACTTTTACAATATCCTAAAGCGGACCATGAAGCTTTATCGTGCAATTCTGCAGAGATAAAATATGATTAATCATTTAAAAATATCTACTTTCATAGTAGGTACGTATATCAAATGACCACTGCACACAAATATTTTCATCAATCCAGCCTAAATCATTTCAAAGTAGCAACCATCTTTGGTAGCTAATAAATAACTCAACAAATGGTTGGGTTTGTCACGGACATAGAAATAATTTTATTAAAAATTTGAAAATTTAGAATCATTTTTTGTTTGTAAGAAAAAAATTGTTTTCAGTATCGAATTATAATCCAACGAAGTTATATCGTGTTTTTCTTTACCCACAATAATTAGTCCTGGGTCCTTTTCAGGGTTACTTAATAAAAATCTTATTAGAAACAATTGCATCCTTTTTGGGCATAAGCTATTAGATCTGAGATCAAAGATGGAAAAGCAGTTTGGTTTCACACTATGTAATTGCGAGTGTTTGTTACCTAATTAAGATGATAGAACCAACTACTTGAAACTGTTGATAATTTCCGTCGAGGGTGCTTGCTAGTAGTCCCATTTTCACTGATGTCAAAATAAAAACAAGTCTTCAATTTGTGCTACTACATATTTAAATATAGCCATAAACTAGATTTCTAGTCACTCCCAAAAACTAGTTTATAGATAAACTAGCTTTCCCGACAGACGTCATGAATTTTGAATTTGTATGGTGATGAATTAATTATCATTTGACCAATGTGATTCCGAACGATGCATCTGTTTTAAACCATGTATATTCCATCGGCATTCTGTCAATCACACCAATTGACAATTTCTGACAAAATTTCAAAATTGGAATTAAAATTAAAGGTAAAAAGTACTAAGGTTGTCTACGTAGTTTTCTTTAATTTTCTATGCATTTTTTCTTCTAAAAGGACATTCTCCTGATAAAAGCCTACACGACAACAAAATAATTAGCGAAATCGGTTTAGGCGTGATGCGATGACATCAGAAAATAGCTCTCCATTTTTATATATTAGATAAATAAGTAGTAGCACAAATTGAAGACTTTTTTCCAACAACTTGATGAAATCATTAAATAATTGGTGTTCAATTTCAAACAAATTTCAACCACTATGGGCTTACGATTGTCTTCTACTGCTGTTTGGAAGGCTGGCTTATTGTGGTCACGTGTTAACATCTTTAGATGGTCAAATATGTGTAAAATTTATCTCTTAAAATGAAACACGGTAAACTTGAGTTTTAGCTTTTTTTATTGTATTAGTGTTCAATTAATTTTATGTTAGCGTTAGCAAGCTTTGTATTATTTTATATAATTGGGTTAGGTTAGGTTATAAGGGGGGTTTGGGGGGGCGGAGCCCCCCATACCTCAACACGTTTTCCCCCGAATTTATTCAAAGTAATACAATATTACATTAAAATTGCCTTTATATAAAACCAAGGAAACGCCAAACGTCACAAGAAATGAGTTGTGGATAATTCGAATAGAAATGTTCACGACGCTAAAACTCATTTTTACCTGAAACACTAATAATTGATTTCCAAAAACCCCATAAGAAAATAGCAACTCCCTGTTTATAAGAAATGTATAATTATTTTTATGTGAATACCTAAATATTTACGACTGCATCAAGTTGTGGTCTCTATAATATGTAAGATCCAGTCCTGGAAAACGGCGCTAGATATTTTTTTTACCAAAATGTATGTTTTATGTTCCGGAAATATAATTACTTCGATAAACAGTAAATTAGCTTGCAAGACGTAACCTTAAAAAGATGACATTACCTGGACGGGCTTTTCGTTTGACTTCTTTGATTCGTTTTTTGGTTTTCTTACACAGTTTTATATTATTTTCCATCACAGTTTAAAAAAAACACCGCCGCAACGCAAAATTACAATATTTCCGTATATATCTACCCTAAACGAATATTACTTCACGTACTAGATAATATCAGGCGGTGGTAACTTAGTAGAAATGTTCTGGAGAAACGCAAACGTCAAACTCATGTCAAATCCTTGTCAAATCCATGTCAAACCGAGTTTTTATAGTTTGTAGTTTTTCAACAGGGCCCGGTAGTGTAGTTTTTTATTCCCGATTTCACAGTTCTCTGGAATTCCCAAGTTATATGTCATATTGCCGTTCTGTCAAACTTGGACTAAAATATTGTATGCTAATAATTATTATTATTATCATTATTCGTATGTAACGTTTTTTTTCCGACATTGTCAGGAATTTTTAGGAGTACTTTTTGAAATTTAAACCATTTTTACGACTAATTACATTTAATTAATGTTTGTTTTAATAAGAATTAGTGCAATCTTTGTTGTATATTGTTACAAAACTGTTTTTTTTAAGAATATTGTTAATATTCATACCTGGAATGAGGATTAGTGTGTTCTTTGTGATATTTTGTTTAAAAACTGTTTTTTAGTATACTTATAGTGTTAATATTCAAACTTGGAATAAGGATCAGTGTTTTCTTGATTCCAAATGTCCAAGCGTCGACTTTATTGTTGTGTTCCCGAGTGTCAAGCAAAACTAAGGCCTTTTCTTAATTTCCCCAAAAAACAGCCACATTTATTCTCGGAATGGAAGCGTAGGATCCTAAATGCCTAGTTTATGTTAATGTCTGACGAAGCGATATACCACAACTTTGGTGTGTGATGCCCACTTCAATGACTTCAATAAAAATCCACATCATCAAGCATTAAGTGGAAGGTTGATATTATACTGCTCTGTCCCTACAATTGGAACTCCAGGTAAGTACGTAAGCATATACCTTTGCAAAACAACTGGGAGTTGTGAAAAATGTTCAAAATTTCCTGAGATTATATTACTTTTACAGGTTTTTCTGGACCAGTAAGCAAAGAACAAGCTTCTTACATCTTTTCCAAATTTCAGGTATTGCTTTTTAACATATTAGTCTTATAGCCTTACTGACAAAACATTGTCCTTCATTTATTTAAATGTTATCTATGTTTTTTAGGTATTGGCATTGTTGAACCATCCAGGAGTCCTGCAGCTTCCTCTAGTACAGGTATGCACCTATTCATCATAGTCTTACCAGTCACCTACATACCTAGTCTAGGTTGTGTTTGAAATAGCCCTGTCTGTGTCTTCAATCATTATCTTTGCTTCATATGATATGATCAATAATTTTTATGTAGGTACCGGAGATGTTCCAACTCGGAGTTTTCCAGCTACCTCTGCTACAAGTATGTATTATGTCATCGCATATGTATTTGTATTCAAATTTTTTCGTATTATTTTCTTTAAATTG
Organism: Mystacides longicornis; assembly: GCA_963576905.1. Lineage (NCBI taxonomy): Eukaryota > Metazoa > Arthropoda > Insecta > Trichoptera > Leptoceridae > Mystacides > Mystacides longicornis. Next base: position 19,567,522 of record OY756426.1, on the reverse strand, counting down.
TTTTCAATAATATTTCAACTTTAAAATATCTTTGTTTTATCTTTTATTTTAATACTAGCATTCCCGACAGACGTTGTCCTGTGGTTCTAACCCAGGCTGCCTGTTCATGTGCATGATGTGCACTGCACCCCCAAAAAAACATTATTAATTAGATTGAGTCAAACTAATAAAATAATACATTAAAATATTTCCAAAACATCCATATTACATTTGTATTCAAAGCTCAGGCGGGAACAACGTGAGAATATTATGCGTGCGCAGACATTTATTTCAAGTAAAATTAATCACTCACCATAACAGATTTCTCCTTTGCGATGAGTGATGAAAATGCCGATGCTGCACATATTATGAAAGTGCCCAATAAATTTGTTGACTTTGTATGAAAATTGGAGTAAGTGGGATGGGCTACTGTAAGAGCAGCAATTACGTTTGCGAGAATAAGAGGGAACTACCATCATGTACAGCATACAGCATCGCAGGAAATCCATTCCACACTAACTTCAGTGTTATATATTTTTACTATTTCTTATCCATTTTCAACTTTTATTAGTTATTCTGTTATTCGGAGGGGAGAAGAATCCATTAAATTAAACATGGAAAGAATCTGTTCAACTGATCTCGAGTTATAAGTGTTGGAACTAACCCGACTTTCATTTATATTATAAGATGTAAAAGTTTCATGTATGTATATGCAGCGAGATATAATACTTTTAACTGTGTTTTAAGGTGTTGGAGATGTGTTTGTAACCCCCAGTCTTCAGACTAGCCCTGGTCCAAGTGTTAGATCCCCTTCTTTTATTCGGTAAATCTAGCAACTATTGTCTTTTTTATTAAATTTACCTAAAACTTTTTTCTGATTGATGTAATCTGTTCTTTTTAGGAGATGAATTACCCCCGAGTTCTCCAGCTTACTCTGTTACCAGTATGTATTATCTCAAAATTATATTTTTTTAAAAGTGCTGTGTTATATTTGCTTTACTTTGACTGCTTTTTACAGTGTTTTAATAGCATCGCCGAGTCCTCCAGCTAGCCCTTTTTTTCGGGGGGGGGGGGGGGGGGAATCCTTCATGGACACCTCTGGGGTAGTGCCGGACTCCTACCGGCTAAAACCCCCCCCTTTCCTCCTGACAACTGTGTACCTGCCCTAGGGCCTAACCACAGATTGTCTTTGCCTTTTTTTTTTTCTCCTAGCCTTTCATATTAATTTCATCAATTTCTTTTGTCCTTATGATATCTTCCATGAAGTCAGAAGTCACCAATAATTGACCACTTTCTCTGATATTTCAGCATTTGCTTCTCTGATCTTTCAGCATTTGCGAGACCATATTTTCCGGATTCAGCCTCAGGATCTCCAGTCTTCCTTCCACATCTCTCCGTTCCTCCTCCCACCTCGGGCAGGAGAACACAATATGCTCAGCACTGAGTGATGCGGAAGGTCACAAGGTCAGGGCTTGATTTGCTGTATCAGCCTGTAGGTCCATCTTCCCTTCGCTGAGTCCTCCCAGAGCTCTTGCCATCTGGTGAGCGCTTTTTCTCTCTCTGAGGTCTCCGTATCTTCTGTGTCTCCTCTTTGGTTGTACAGAGTTTTTCTCTCTATCGCCACCAGACCGATGAGCACCAGACCGGCAATCACCAGCACCGCTTCTGCAGACACTGTCCTGTATGCGCTACACACTCGCAACGCCATAGTTCTCTGCGTACTGCGAATTGTTTGTAGCACGCTCCACCTAGCTTTGGTCAAATTATTAAGTCGTCCTATATTCTTCAGTAAATCTTTCAATAGTCCTCTTCATATGCATAACCAGGATAAAGTAACCCTTTTTTATGATTTCTGTAATGGAGAGCTCTTGTTGCCTCCCTATGCCCCTGAGTGGGGTGTAAAAGGGAGAATTGATTGATTGTAAGAATATGTTTTAGGAGATAAATCAAGCTTGAGTCCTCCACCTTACTCTGTTACAAGTATGTATTTTTTATTTATTTAAAATACATAAGACACCAGATAAACATTGAGAACATGTACAAACACATAAAATCCTCAATGTTCCAATAACAGGTGTATGTCACATCATTTGCATCAAAATAATTTGGAGTATACCTATCATAATATTATTGCCAAACCCATATTGTTTTGAAGGTACTGTGTTATAATTGATTTCTCCTGACCACTAAATTGTATTATACTGTTGGAGATGCAATCCCGAGTCCTCCAGCTAGTCTTGCGTTTTCTATTTTCTTCGTTAAATCTAGCAAGTATTTTTTTGCACCTTTGCACTCTAGAAGTGGTCTTCTTTTATATTATTATGTAAAACCAAGATAATGTAAAAAAAATCTGATTGCATCAATGTACCTATACTTTTTAGGAGTTGAATCATGCTTGGGTCCCCGCCTTACTCTGTTACAAGTATGAATTATCTTGTCATCAAATTATTTTAAATGATTATCATTGATTTTTAGGTGATGGAGATGTAATACCAGTCCCGAGTCCCCCTGCTACCAATGTTTCAGTATGTATTCCTTTTGTCTATATTGTGTTTGAATTGACTGTGTGTTTTTTTTTTTTTGATCAATTGGCCGGAAATCAATTGCCCCGGTAACACCGCGACCCTCGTTGGGTCTATTGTGTTTGCCACTTTGATTACAGAATGCCGTCGAGCCCAATGTCCACCCAGAAGTTGACAATGGTTTTGCGGCGATGTTTGGGATATCCTCTGGGTATAGTATAAACTTCCCCAGGTGATATTGGCTCAGGTTTGTTCATCAATGGTATGCACTCGCACAGAATGTGGAGTGGCGTTTCTAGGGCCTCCTCACACACTCAGCACATGTCTGCATTTTGAATCTTCAGGGTTGTCATGTGCTTATTTAGCCCACAATGTCCCGTTAGAATTCTTACCATGATGCATAGTTTTGTTCTGCTAAGTGCTATGAGCTACTTAGAGAATTTTCTGTCATAGCCTTTGATTAGTGCTTTGGAGTGTTTAAGCCCCGGGATATTATCCCACAGCACTAAGGCGTTGGATTTGTACATGTCACGTAGGGTGTTGCGAGCCAGGCTCATGGGGATGCCGCAGTGTGATGACTGTGTGTTACTTTCATTGTCTTCAACCATTATCTTTCCTTGATATATTGATCTTTTCTAAGTGTCGGAGAAGTAGTACCAATCTTATGTCGCCTACTTTCCGTGCATATTCATATTTTGAGCTACGGTATAATGAGCGTAATTCGTTCCAAAGTCTTGCTCGTTATGTGAAACACTCATTATGGGAATCAATTTTTCGCATACAAATGTATGAAAAGTACGATGATGCGTTCCTTTAGGAAAAAATACTATTTCTACAGTATATTGTACATTAAAAGGTAAACTTACTCATACAATTTTTAATGAGTGTAACTTGTAAAAATCTATTTATTATCTATAAATCAAACTTTTATTAAATAAATAAATATACACAAGCAAAACAGAAAGATACAATAAGAAACTTATTTACACAATATTTTACACAGAAACAGTGCAACAAATGAGCGGAACCCCCGTTAAGTCATTTAAATGACTTGTCTTGACTTGTAACAACTTTGAATTCAATTTAGATTATATAAAAGGGGAATAAAAATATGAGTTTATGACAAAAGATATCCTTCTAGTAGTCACAGAGTTAAAGTAGCATTCAGAATTAATTAGAATTAGTGTCCACATTAATAATGTGTTAGACGGACTTGCAAAACTATCTCACTTGATTTAATTGAAATATAGTGTCTAAAATATTCCTTTTAATATGAATTGTATGATTTTTAGGTGTTGGAGATTGTACACTATTCAGGCACTGTCCACATGATGCAACTGTGCGTCTTAGTACTTTATCCTTATCCACTTCAGTGTGTGTAGTACTGTTGAAAGCTCCGGACGTGTGGGCGTAGTGGAGTAAAAGGGTAATACTATATTACATGCTGTCTGTGAGACCGGTGTTAGGTGGTTACGTAATTATTTTGTGCACCAAATACCTGTTATATCGACATTCAATAGTTTCGAAAACTTAGAAAAACGTAAAACATGTTTGTCCTGTGACCCAAAAAAGAAACGTAAAACAGCTTACATGAGTTTCATTTACTAGAAACCAATTTGTATTGAATGTAGTCAAAAAATGTGCTGTAATTGTCACTATAAATTGTAAATCTTAAGTCTTTGCAATTTTGTTACTTTATCATGCCAAAAATTGTTTTATATACCTAATAGAGTATCTATCGAAATGTTTATAAATAAAAAGAAATATTTGGTTTTAGAAAATTTTATGTTCATATGAATGATTTTCAAAGTTCCTACTTTTTTACCTAAGATTTTTAGTATTTTTGTTAAATGTTTATTTTTATTATGTAAACTTATATTTTTATAAGAGAAAACAACCGTTTTTTTTATAAAGATTATTTATTTTTCATAATATGTAACATTATGATTTGTAAAATGTAACAATAATGATTTTCCTTATTTACATGCAATAATATTTTTTAATCTATTTCACATTAGAGCCATCTATCCACTAATTGTATGATTCTTTGATCTGCCGATGTTTAATTCTTTAATTTTGGTATAGTTTACGAATAAATATTTTATAATGCTTGCTCTTGTAATATTAATAAAAAAAAAAAGATTTTTCTTTTCACACCCAATAATATTTATGATTATATTTCAAATTAGAGCCATCTATCCACTAATGTATGAACTTCATAATAATTATTTTCCATTTTTATTCATTGTAAATAAGAGCCATCTATAAACAATAATTTTAATCAATTTCAAATTAGAGCCATCTATCCACTAATAACGTGAAGCTTTGATCTGCCGATGTTTAATTCTGTATTTTTTTAACATATTTTTTATTCATTGTAAATTAGAGCCATCTATAAACAATATTTTTAATCGATTTCAAATTAGAGCCATCTATCCACTAATAACGTGAAGCTTTGATCTATCGATGTTTAATTCTGTATTTTTTATAATAATTTATTATTAAATAATTTTCTAATGCTCTACTAATAGTAATCAATTAAAAAAATATCTTTTCTTGGTTATGCGTAAAAATATTTTTAAATCCTTTTCAAAATAGCTCCACCTATCCACTAATTTTACGAAACTTCGATCTGCCGATGTTTTATTCTTTACTTTTGGTTCAATTTATGAATAAATATTTTTCTAACAATTTATCAATTAAAATAATGATTTTCCTTTTTTTCACGCAATAATATTTTTTCACCTTTTTGAAATTAGAGCCCTCTATCTACTAATTGTAAGAAGCTTTGATCTGCCGATGTTTAATTCTGTATTTTTTATAATAATTTATTATTAAATAATTTTCTAATGCTCTACTAATAGTAATCAATTAAAAAAATATCTTTTCTTGGTTATGCGTAAAAATATTTTTAAATCCTATTCAAAATAGCGCCACCTATCCACTAATTCTACGAAACTTCGATCTGCCGATGTTTTATTCTTTACTTTTGGTTCAATTTATGAATAAATATTTGTCAAAAAATTTATCAATAAAAATAATGATTTTCCTTTTTTACACGCAATAATATTTTTTCACCTATTTGAAATTAGAGCCCTCTATCTACTGATTGTAAGAAGCTTTGATCTGCCGATGTTTAATTCTGTATTTTTATAATAATTTATTATTAAATAATTTTCTAATGCTCTACTAATAGTAATCAATTAAAAAAATAACTTTTCTTGTTTATGCGTAAAAATATTTATAAATCCTTTTCAAAATAGCGCCACCTATCCACTAATTCTACGAAACTTCGATCTGCCGATGTTTTATTCTTTACTTTTGGTTCAATTTATGAATAAATATTTGTCCAACAATTTATCACTAAAAATAATGATTTTCCTTTTTTACACGCAATAATATTTTTTCACCTATTTGAAATTAGAGCCCTCTATCTACTGATTGTAAGAAGCTTTGATCTGCCGATGTTTAATTCTGTATTTTTTGAACATATTATTTATTCATTGTATATTGGAGCCATCTATAAACAATATTTTTAATCAATTTCGAATTAGAGCCATCTGTCCACTAATTACGTGAAGCTTTGACCTGCCGATGTTTAATTCTGTATTTTTTTTACATATTTCTTATTCATTGTATTTTAGAGCCATGTATAAACAATATTATTGATCTATTTCGAATTAGAGCCATCTGTCCACTAATTACGTGAAGCTTTGATCTGCCGATGTTTAATTCTGTATTTTTTGAACATATTATTTATTCATTGTATATTAGAGCCATCTATAAACAATATTTTTAATCAATTTCGAATTAGAGCCATCTGTCCACTAATTACGTGAAGCTTTGATCTGCCGATGTTTAATTCTGTATTTTTTGAACATATTATTTATTCATTGTATATTAGAGCCATCTATAAACAATATTTTTAATCAATTTCGAATTAGAGCCATCTGTCCACTAATTACGTGAAGCTTTGATCTGCCGATGTTTAATTCTGTATTTTTTGAACATATTATTTATTATTCATTGTATTTTAGAGCCATGTATAAACAATATTTTTAATCAATTTCAAATTTGAGCCATCTATCCACTAATTACGTGAAGCTTTGATCTGCCGATGTTTAATTCTGTATTTTTTTTACATATTTCTTATTCATTGTATTTTAGAGCCATGTATAAACAATATTATTGATCTATTTCGAATTAGAGCCATCTGTCCACTAATTACGTGAAGCTTTGATCTGCCGATGTTTAATTCTGTATTTTTTGAACATATTATTTATTCATTGTATATTAGAGCCATCTATAAACAATATTTTTAATCAATTTCGAATTAGAGCCATCTGTCCACTAATTACGTGAAGCTTTGATCTGCCGATGTTTAATTCTGTATTTTTTGAACATATTATTTATTCATTGTATATTAGAGCCATCTATAAACAATATTTTTAATCAATTTCGAATTAGAGCCATCTGTCCACTAATTACGTGAAGCTTTGATCTGCCGATGTTTAATTCTGTATTTTTTGAACATATTATTTATTATTCATTGTATTTTAGAGCCATGTATAAACAATATTTTTAATCAATTTCAAATTAGAGCCATCTATCCCCTAATAATATGAAGCTTTGATCTGCCGATGTTTAATTCTGTATTTTTGAACATATTATTTATTCATTGTATATTAGAGCCATCTATAAACAATATTTTTAATCAATTTCGAATTAGAGCCATCTGTCCACTAATTACGTGAAGCTTTGATCTGCCGATGTTTAATTCTGTATTTTTTGAACATATTATTTATTCATTGTATATTAGAGCCATCTATAAACAATATTTTTAATCAATTTCGAATTAGAGCCATCTGTCCACTAATTACGTGAAGCTTTGATCTGCCGATGTTTAATTCTGTATTTTTTGAACATATTATTTATTATTCATTGTATTTTAGAGCCATGTATAAACAATATTTTTAATCAATTTCAAATTAGAGCCATCTATCCCCTAATAATATGAAGCTTTGATCTGCCAATGTTTAATTCTGTATTTTTGAACATATTATTTATTATTCATTGTAAATTAGAGCCATCTATAAACAATATTTTTAATCAATTTCGAATTAGAGCCATCTGTCCACTAATAACGTGTAGCTTTGATCTGCCGATGTTTAATTCTGTATTTATTGAACATGTTTTTTATTCATTGTATATTAGAGCCATCTATCCACTAATTATGTGAAGCTTTGATCTGCCGATGTTATATTCTGTATTTTTTGAACATATTATTTATTCATTGTATATTAGAGCCATCTATAAACAATATTTTTAATCAATTTCGAATTAGAGCCATCTGTCCACTAATTACGTGAAGCTTTGATCTGACGATGTTTAATTCTGTATTTTTTGAACATATTATTTATTATTCATTGTAAATTAGAGCTATCTATAAACAATATTTTTAATCAATTTCAAATTTGAGCCATCTATCCACTAATTACGTGAAGCTTTGATCTGCCGATGTTTAATTCTGTATTTTTTTTACATATTTCTTATTCATTGTATTTTAGAGCCATGTATAAACAATATTATTAATCTATTTCGAATTAGAGCCATCTGTCCACTAATAACGTGAAGCTTTGGTCTGCCGATGTTTAATTCTGTATTTTTTTAACATATTTTTATTAATTGTGTATTAGAGCCATCTATAAGCAATATTTTTAATCAATTTCAAAATAGAGCCATCTGTCCACTAATAACGTGAAGCTTTGGTGTGCCGATGTTTAATTCTGTATTTTTTTAACATATTATTTATTGTATATTAGAGCCATCTATAAGCAATATTTTTAATCAATTTCAAATTAGAGCCATCTATCCACTAATTACGTGAAGCTTTGATCTGCCGATGTTTAATTCTGTATTTTTTTTACATATTTCTTATTCATTGTGTTTTAGAGCCATGTATAAACAATATTATTAATCTATTTCGAATTAGAGCCATCTGTCCACTAATAACGTGAAGCTTTGGTCTGCCGATGTTTCATTCTGTATTTTTTTTAACATATTTTTTATTAATTGTGTATTAGAGCCATCTATAAGCAATATTTTTAATCAATTTCAAAATAGAGCCATCTGTCCACTAATAACGTGAAGCTTTGGTCTGCCGATGTTTAATTCTGTATTTTTTGAACATATTTTTTATTAATTGTGTATTAGAGCCATCTATAAGCAATATTTTTAATCAATTTCAAAATAGAGCCATCTGTCCACTAATAACGTGAAGCTTTGGTCTGCCGATGTTTAATTCTGTATTTTTTTAACATATTATTTATTGTATATTAGAGCCATCTATAAGCAATATTTTTAATCAATTTCAAATTAGAGCCATCTATCCACTAATTACGTGAAGCTTTGATCTGCCGATGTTTAATTCTGTATTTTTTTTACATATTTCTTATTCATTGTGTTTTAGAGCCATGTATAAACAATATTATTAATCTATTTCGAATTAGAGCCATCTGTCCACTAATAACGTGAAGCTTGGTCTGCCGATGTTTAATTCTGTATTTTTTTTAACATATTTTTTATTAATTGTGTATTAGAGCCATCTATAAGCAATATTTTTAATCAATTTCAAATTAGAGCCATCTATCCACTAATAGCGTGAAGCTTTGATCTGCCGATGTTATATTCTGTATTTTTTTAACATAATTTTTATTATTTATTGTATATTAGAGCCATCTATAAACAATATTTTTAATCAATTTCGAATTAGAGCCATCTGTCCACTAATAACGTGAAGCTTTGGTCTGCCGATGTTTAATTCTGTATTTTTTTAACATATTTTTTATTAATTGTGTATTAGAGCCATCTATAAGCAATATTTTTAATCAATTTCAAAATAGAGCCATCTGTCCACTAATAACGTGAAGCTTTGGTCTGCCGATGTTTAATTCTGTATTTTTTTAACATATTATTTATTGTATATTAGAGCCATCTATAAGCAATATTTTTAATCAATTTCAAATTAGAGCCATCTATCCACTAATTACGTGAAGCTTTGATCTGCCGATGTTTAATTCTGTATTTTTTTTACATATTTCTTATTCATTGTGTTTTAGAGCCATGTATAAACAATATTATTAATCTATTTCGAATTAGAGCCATCTGTCCACTAATAACGTGAAGCTTTGATCTGCCGATGTTTAATTCTGTATTTTTTGAACATATTATTTATTATTCATTGTATTTTAGAGCCATGTATAAACAATATTTTTAATCAATTTCAAATTAGAGCCATCTATCCCCTAATAATATGAAGCTTTGATCTGCCGATGTTTAATTCTGTATTTTTGAACATATTATTTATTCATTGTATATTAGAGCCATCTATAAACAATATTTTTAATCAATTTCGAATTAGAGCCATCTGTCCACTAATTACGTGAAGCTTTGATCTGCCGATGTTTAATTCTGTATTTTTTGAACATATTATTTATTCATTGTATATTAGAGCCATCTATAAACAATATTTTTAATCAATTTCGAATTAGAGCCATCTGTCCACTAATTACGTGAAGCTTTGATCTGCCGATGTTTAATTCTGTATTTTTTGAACATATTATTTATTATTCATTGTATTTTAGAGCCATGTATAAACAATATTTTTAATCAATTTCAAATTAGAGCCATCTATCCCCTAATAATATGAAGCTTTGATCTGCCGATGTTTAATTCTGTATTTTTGAACATATTATTTATTCATTGTATATTAGAGCCATCTATAAACAATATTTTTAATCAATTTCAAAATAGAGCCATCTGTCCACTAATAACGTGAAGCTTTGGTGTGCCGATGTTTAATTCTGTATTTTTTTAACATATTATTTATTGTATATTAGAGCCATCTATAAACAATATTTTTAATCAATTTCGAATTAGAGCCATCTGTCCACTAATTACGTGAAGCTTTGATCTGCCGATGTTTAATTCTGTATTTTTTGAACATATTATTTATTCATTGTATATTAGAGCCATCTATAAACAATATTTTTAATCAATTTCGAATTAGAGCCATCTGTCCACTAATTACGTGAAGCTTTGATCTGACGATGTTTAATTCTGTATTTTTTGAACATATTATTTATTATTCATTGTAAATTAGAGCTATCTATAAACAATATTTTTAATCAATTTCAAATTTGAGCCATCTATCCACTAATTACGTGAAGCTTTGATCTGCCGATGTTTAATTCTGTATTTTTTTTACATATTTCTTATTCATTGTATTTTAGAGCCATGTATAAACAATATTATTAATCTATTTCGAATTAGAGCCATCTGTCCACTAATAACGTGAAGCTTTGGTCTGCCGATGTTTAATTCTGTATTTTTTTAACATATTTTTATTAATTGTGTATTAGAGCCATCTATAAGCAATATTTTTAATCAATTTCAAAATAGAGCCATCTGTCCACTAATAACGTGAAGCTTTGGTGTGCCGATGTTTAATTCTGTATTTTTTTAACATATTATTTATGGTATATTAGAGCCATCTATAAGCAATATTTTTAATCAATTTCAAATTAGAGCCATCTATCCACTAATTACGTGAAGCTTTGATCTGCCGATGTTTAATTCTGTATTTTTTTTACATATTTCTTATTCATTGTGTTTTAGAGCCATGTATAAACAATATTATTAATCTATTTCGAATTAGAGCCATCTGTCCACTAATAACGTGAAGCTTTGGTCTGCCGATGTTTCATTCTGTATTTTTTTTAACATATTTTTTATTAATTGTGTATTAGAGCCATCTATAAGCAATATTTTTAATCAATTTCAAATTAGAGCCATCTATCCACTAATAGCGTGAAGCTTTGATCTGCCGATGTTATATTCTGTATTTTTTAACATATTATTTATTGTATATTAGAGCCATCTATAAACAATATTTTTAATCAATTTCGAATTAGAGCCATCTGTCCACTAATAACGTGAAGCTTTGTTCTGCCGATGTTTAATTCTGTATTTTTTTTAACATATTTTTTATTAATTGTGTATTAGAGCCATCTATAAGCAATATTTTTAATCAATTTCAAAATAGAGCCATCTGTCCACTAATAACGTGAAGCTTTGGTCTGCCGATGTTTAATTCTGTATTTTTTGAACATATTTTTTATTAATTGTGTATTAGAGCCATCTATAAGCAATATTTTTAATCAATTTCAAAATAGAGCCATCTGTCCACTAATAACGTGAAGCTTTGGTCTGCCGATGTTTAATTCTGTATTTTTTTAACATATTATTTATTGTATATTAGAGCCATCTATAAGCAATATTTTTAATCAATTTCAAATTAGAGCCATCTATCCACTAATTACGTGAAGCTTTGATCTGCCGATGTTTAATTCTGTATTTTTTTTACATATTTCTTATTCATTGTGTTTTAGAGCCATGTATAAACAATATTATTAATCTATTTCGAATTAGAGCCATCTGTCCACTAATAACGTGAAGCTTGGTCTGCCGATGTTTAATTCTGTATTTTTTTTAACATATTTTTTATTAATTGTGTATTAGAGCCATCTATAAGCAATATTTTTAATCAATTTCAAATTAGAGCCATCTATCCACTAATAGCGTGAAGCTTTGATCTGCCGATGTTATATTCTGTATTTTTTTAACATAATTTTTATTATTTATTGTATATTAGAGCCATCTATAAACAATATTTTTAATCAATTTCGAATTAGAGCCATCTGTCCACTAATAACGTGAAGCTTTGGTCTGCCGATGTTTAATTCTGTATTTTTTTAACATATTTTTTATTAATTGTGTATTAGAGCCATCTATAAGCAATATTTTTAATCAATTTCAAAATAGAGCCATCTGTCCACTAATAACGTGAAGCTTTGGTCTGCCGATGTTTAATTCTGTATTTTTTTAACATATTATTTATTATTTATTGTATATTAGAGCCATCTATAAGCAATATTTTTAATCAATTTCAAATTAGAGCCATCTATCCACTAATTACGTGAAGCTTTGATCTGCCGATGTTTAATTCTGTATTTTTTTTACATATTTCTTATTCATTGTGTTTTAGAGCCATCTATAAACAATATTTTTAATCAATTTCGAATTAGAGCCATCTGTCCACTAATAACGTGAAGCTTTGTTCTGCCGATGTTTAATTCTGTATTTTTTTTAACATATTTTTTATTAACTGTGTATTAGAGCCATCTTTAAGCAATATTTTTAATCAATTTCAAATTAGAGCCATCTATCCACTAATAGCGTGAAGCTTTGATCTGCCGATGTTATATTCTGTATTTTTTGAACATATTTTTTATTAATTGTGTATTAGAGCCATCTATAAACAATATTTTTAATCAATTTCGAATTAGAGCCATCTGTCCACTAATAACGTGAAGCTTTGTTCTGCCGATGTTTAATTCTGTATTTTTTTAACATATTTTTTATTAATTGTGTATTAGAGCCATCTATAAGCAATATTTTTAATCAATTTCAAAATAGAGCCATCTGTCCACTAATAACGTGAAGCTTTGGTGTGCCGATGTTTAATTCTGTATTTTTTTAACATATTATTTATTGTATATTAGAGCCATCTATAAGCAATATTTTTAATCAATTTCAAATTAGAGCCATCTATCCACTAATTACGTGAAGCTTTGATCTGCCGATGTTTAATTCTGTATTTTTTAACATATTATTTATTGTATATTAGAGCCATCTATAAACAATATTTTTAATCAATTTCGAATTAGAGCCATCTGTCCACTAATAACGTGAAGCTTTGTTCTGCCGATGTTTAATTCTGTATTTTTTTTAACATATTTTTTATTAATTGTGTATTAGAGCCATCTATAAGCAATATTTTTAATCAATTTCAAAATAGAGCCATCTGTCCACTAATAACGTGAAGCTTTGGTCTGCCGATGTTTAATTCTGTATTTTTTGAACATATTTTTTATTAATTGTGTATTAGAGCCATTTATAAGCAATATTTTTAATCAATTTCAAAATAGAGCCATCTGTCCACTAATAACGTGAAGCTTTGGTCTGCCGATGTTTAATTCTGTATTTTTTTAACATATTATTTATTATTTATTGTATATTAGAGCCATCTATAAGCAATATTTTTAATCAATTTCAAATTAGAGCCATCTATCCACTAATTACGTGAAGCTTTGATCTGCCGATGTTTAATTCTGTATTTTTTTTACATATTTCTTATTCATTGTGTTTTAGAGCCATGTATAAACAATATTATTAATCTATTTCGAATTAGAGCCATCTGTCCACTAATAACGTGAAGCTTTGGTCTGCCGATGTTTAATTCTGTATTTTTTGAACATATTTTTTATTAATTCTGTATTAGAGCCATCTATAAGCAATATTTTTAATCAATTTCAAATTAGAGCCATCTATCCACTAATAGCGTGAAGCTTTGATCTGCCGATGTTATATTCTGTATTTTTTTAACATAATTTTTATTATTTATTGTATATTAGAGCCATCTATAAACAATATTTTTAATCAATTTCGAATTAGAGCCATCTGTCCACTAATAACGTGAAGCTTTGGTCTGCCGATGTTTAATTCTGTATTTTTTTAACATATTTTTTATTAATTGTGTATTAGAGCCATCTATAAGCAATATTTTTAATCAATTTCAAAATAGAGCCATCTGTCCACTAATAACGTGAAGCTTTGGTCTGCCGATGTTTAATTCTGTATTTTTTTAACATATTATTTATTGTATATTAGAGCCATCTATAAGCAATATTTTTAATCAATTTCAAATTAGAGCCATCTATCCACTAATTACGTGAAGCTTTGATCTGCCGATGTTTAATTCTGTATTTTTTTTACATATTTCTTATTCATTGTGTTTTAGAGCCATCTATAAACAATATTTTTAATCAATTTCGAATTAGAGCCATCTGTCCACTAATAACGTGAAGCTTTGTTCTGCCGATGTTTAATTCTGTATTTTTTTTAACATATTTTTTATTAATTGTGTATTAGAGCCATCTTTAAGCAATATTTTTAATCAATTTCAAATTAGAGCCATCTATCCACTAATAGCGTGAAGCTTTGATCTGCCGATGTTATATTCTGTATTTTTTGAACATATTATTTATTCATTGTATATTAGAGCCATCTATAAACAATATTTTTAATCAATTTCGAATTAGAGCCATCTGTCCACTAATTACGTGAAGCTTTGATCTGACGATGTTTAATTCTGTATTTTTTGAACATATTATTTATTATTCATTGTAAATTAGAGCTATCTATAAACAATATTTTTAATCAATTTCAAATTTGAGCCATCTATCCACTAATTACGTGAAGCTTTGATCTGCCGATGTTTAATTCTGTATTTTTTTTACATATTTCTTATTCATTGTATTTTAGAGCCATGTATAAACAATATTATTAATCTATTTCGAATTAGAGCCATCTGTCCACTAATAACGTGAAGCTTTGGTCTGCCGATGTTTAATTCTGTATTTTTTTAACATATTTTTATTAATTGTGTATTAGAGCCATCTATAAGCAATATTTTTAATCAATTTCAAAATAGAGCCATCTGTCCACTAATAACGTGAAGCTTTGGTGTGCCGATGTTTAATTCTGTATTTTTTTAACATATTATTTATTGTATATTAGAGCCATCTATAAGCAATATTTTTAATCAATTTCAAATTAGAGCCATCTATCCACTAATTACGTGAAGCTTTGATCTGCCGATGTTTAATTCTGTATTTTTTTTACATATTTCTTATTCATTGTGTTTTAGAGCCATGTATAAACAATATTATTAATCTATTTCGAATTAGAGCCATCTGTCCACTAATAACGTGAAGCTTTGGTCTGCCGATGTTTCATTCTGTATTTTTTTTAACATATTTTTTATTAATTGTGTATTAGAGCCATCTATAAGCAATATTTTTAATCAATTTCAAATTAGAGCCATCTATCCACTAATAGCGTGAAGCTTTGATCTGCCGATGTTATATTCTGTATTTTTTAACATATTATTTATTGTATATTAGAGCCATCTATAAACAATATTTTTAATCAATTTCGAATTAGAGCCATCTGTCCACTAATAACGTGAAGCTTTGTTCTGCCGATGTTTAATTCTGTATTTTTTTTAACATATTTTTTATTAATTGTGTATTAGAGCCATCTATAAGCAATATTTTTAATCAATTTCAAAATAGAGCCATCTGTCCACTAATAACGTGA
This sequence comes from Mystacides longicornis, assembly GCA_963576905.1. Taxonomy (NCBI): domain Eukaryota; kingdom Metazoa; phylum Arthropoda; class Insecta; order Trichoptera; family Leptoceridae; genus Mystacides; species Mystacides longicornis. The sequence goes on along the minus strand of OY756426.1, from coordinate 19,551,740 downwards.
AGCTTTGGTCTGCCGATGTTTAATTCTGTATTTTTTGAACATATTTTTTATTAATTGTGTATTAGAGCCATCTATAAGCAATATTTTTAATCAATTTCAAAATAGAGCCATCTGTCCACTAATAACGTGAAGCTTTGGTCTGCCGATGTTTAATTCTGTATTTTTTTAACATATTATTTATTGTATATTAGAGCCATCTATAAGCAATATTTTTAATCAATTTCAAATTAGAGCCATCTATCCACTAATTACGTGAAGCTTTGATCTGCCGATGTTTAATTCTGTATTTTTTTTACATATTTCTTATTCATTGTGTTTTAGAGCCATGTATAAACAATATTATTAATCTATTTCGAATTAGAGCCATCTGTCCACTAATAACGTGAAGCTTGGTCTGCCGATGTTTAATTCTGTATTTTTTTTAACATATTTTTTATTAATTGTGTATTAGAGCCATCTATAAGCAATATTTTTAATCAATTTCAAATTAGAGCCATCTATCCACTAATAGCGTGAAGCTTTGATCTGCCGATGTTATATTCTGTATTTTTTTAACATAATTTTTATTATTTATTGTATATTAGAGCCATCTATAAACAATATTTTTAATCAATTTCGAATTAGAGCCATCTGTCCACTAATAACGTGAAGCTTTGGTCTGCCGATGTTTAATTCTGTATTTTTTTAACATATTTTTTATTAATTGTGTATTAGAGCCATCTATAAGCAATATTTTTAATCAATTTCAAAATAGAGCCATCTGTCCACTAATAACGTGAAGCTTTGGTCTGCCGATGTTTAATTCTGTATTTTTTTAACATATTATTTATTATTTATTGTATATTAGAGCCATCTATAAGCAATATTTTTAATCAATTTCAAATTAGAGCCATCTATCCACTAATTACGTGAAGCTTTGATCTGCCGATGTTTAATTCTGTATTTTTTTTACATATTTCTTATTCATTGTGTTTTAGAGCCATCTATAAACAATATTTTTAATCAATTTCGAATTAGAGCCATCTGTCCACTAATAACGTGAAGCTTTGTTCTGCCGATGTTTAATTCTGTATTTTTTTTAACATATTTTTTATTAACTGTGTATTAGAGCCATCTTTAAGCAATATTTTTAATCAATTTCAAATTAGAGCCATCTATCCACTAATAGCGTGAAGCTTTGATCTGCCGATGTTATATTCTGTATTTTTTGAACATATTTTTTATTAATTGTGTATTAGAGCCATCTATAAACAATATTTTTAATCAATTTCGAATTAGAGCCATCTGTCCACTAATAACGTGAAGCTTTGTTCTGCCGATGTTTAATTCTGTATTTTTTTAACATATTTTTTATTAATTGTGTATTAGAGCCATCTATAAGCAATATTTTTAATCAATTTCAAAATAGAGCCATCTGTCCACTAATAACGTGAAGCTTTGGTGTGCCGATGTTTAATTCTGTATTTTTTTAACATATTATTTATTGTATATTAGAGCCATCTATAAGCAATATTTTTAATCAATTTCAAATTAGAGCCATCTATCCACTAATTACGTGAAGCTTTGATCTGCCGATGTTTAATTCTGTATTTTTTAACATATTATTTATTGTATATTAGAGCCATCTATAAACAATATTTTTAATCAATTTCGAATTAGAGCCATCTGTCCACTAATAACGTGAAGCTTTGTTCTGCCGATGTTTAATTCTGTATTTTTTTTAACATATTTTTTATTAATTGTGTATTAGAGCCATCTATAAGCAATATTTTTAATCAATTTCAAAATAGAGCCATCTGTCCACTAATAACGTGAAGCTTTGGTCTGCCGATGTTTAATTCTGTATTTTTTGAACATATTTTTTATTAATTGTGTATTAGAGCCATTTATAAGCAATATTTTTAATCAATTTCAAAATAGAGCCATCTGTCCACTAATAACGTGAAGCTTTGGTCTGCCGATGTTTAATTCTGTATTTTTTTAACATATTATTTATTATTTATTGTATATTAGAGCCATCTATAAGCAATATTTTTAATCAATTTCAAATTAGAGCCATCTATCCACTAATTACGTGAAGCTTTGATCTGCCGATGTTTAATTCTGTATTTTTTTTACATATTTCTTATTCATTGTGTTTTAGAGCCATGTATAAACAATATTATTAATCTATTTCGAATTAGAGCCATCTGTCCACTAATAACGTGAAGCTTTGGTCTGCCGATGTTTAATTCTGTATTTTTTGAACATATTTTTTATTAATTCTGTATTAGAGCCATCTATAAGCAATATTTTTAATCAATTTCAAATTAGAGCCATCTATCCACTAATAGCGTGAAGCTTTGATCTGCCGATGTTATATTCTGTATTTTTTTAACATAATTTTTATTATTTATTGTATATTAGAGCCATCTATAAACAATATTTTTAATCAATTTCGAATTAGAGCCATCTGTCCACTAATAACGTGAAGCTTTGGTCTGCCGATGTTTAATTCTGTATTTTTTTAACATATTTTTTATTAATTGTGTATTAGAGCCATCTATAAGCAATATTTTTAATCAATTTCAAAATAGAGCCATCTGTCCACTAATAACGTGAAGCTTTGGTCTGCCGATGTTTAATTCTGTATTTTTTTAACATATTATTTATTGTATATTAGAGCCATCTATAAGCAATATTTTTAATCAATTTCAAATTAGAGCCATCTATCCACTAATTACGTGAAGCTTTGATCTGCCGATGTTTAATTCTGTATTTTTTTTACATATTTCTTATTCATTGTGTTTTAGAGCCATCTATAAACAATATTTTTAATCAATTTCGAATTAGAGCCATCTGTCCACTAATAACGTGAAGCTTTGTTCTGCCGATGTTTAATTCTGTATTTTTTTTAACATATTTTTTATTAATTGTGTATTAGAGCCATCTTTAAGCAATATTTTTAATCAATTTCAAATTAGAGCCATCTATCCACTAATAGCGTGAAGCTTTGATCTGCCGATGTTATATTCTGTATTTTTTGAACATATTTTTTATTAATTGTGTATTAGAGCCATCTATAAACAATATTTTTAATCAATTTCGAATTAGAGCCATCTGTCCACTAATAACGTGAAGCTTTGGTCTGCCGATGTTTAATTCTGTATTTTTTTAACATATTTTTTATTAATTGTGTATTAGAGCCATCTATAAGCAATATTTTCAATCAATTTCAAAATAGAGCCATCTGTCCACTAATAACGTGAAGCTTTGGTGTGCCGATGTTTAATTCTGTATTTTTTAACATATTATTTATTGTATATTAGAGCCATCTATAAACAATATTTTTAATCAATTTCGAATTAGAGCCATCTGTCCACTAATAACGTGAAGCTTTGTTCTGCCGATGTTTAATTCTGTATTTTTTTTAACATATTTTTTATTAATTGTGTATTAGAGCCATCTATAAGCAATATTTTTAATCAATTTCAAATTAGAGCCATCTATCCACTAATAGCGTGAAGCTTTGATCTGCCGATGTTATATTCTGTATTTTTTGAACATATTTTTTATTAATTGTGTATTAGAGCCATCTATAAGCAATATTTTTAATCAATTTCAAATTAGAGCCATCTATCCACTAATTACGTGAAGCTTTGATCTGCCGATGTTTAATTCTGTATTTTTTTAACATATTATTTATTGTATTTTAGAGCCATCTATAAACAATATTTTTAATCAATTTCGAATTAGAGCCATCTGTCCACTAATAACGTGAAGCTTTGGTCTGCCGATGTTTAATTCTGTATTTTTTGAACATATTTTTTATTAATTGTGTATTAGAGCCATCTATAAGCAATATTTTTAATCAATTTCAAAATAGAGCCATCTGTCCACTAATAACGTGAAGCTTTGGTCTGCCGATGTTTAATTCTGTATTTTTTTAACATATTATTTATTATTTATTGTATATTAGAGCCATCTATAAGCAATATTTTTAATCAATTTCAAAATAAAGCCATCTATCCACTAATTACGTGAAGCTTTGATCTGACGATGTTTAACATATTATTTATTATTTATTGTATATTAGAGCCACGTATAAACAATATTTTTAATCAATTTCGAATTAGAGCCATCTGTCCACTAATAACGTGAAGCTTTGGTCTGCCGATGTTTAATTCTGTATTTTTTGAACATATTTTTTATTCATTGTGTATTAGAGCCATCTATAAGCAATATTTTTAATCAATTTCAAATTAGAGCCATCTATCCACTAATAGCGTGAAGCTTTGATCTGCCGATGTTATATTCTGTATTTTTAACATATTTTTTATTAATTGTATTTTAGAGCCATCTATAAACAATATTTTAAATCAATTTCAAATTAGAGCCATCTATCCACTAATAGCGTGAAGCTTTGGTCTGCCGATGTTTAATTCTGTATTTTTTTAACATATTTCTTATTAATTGTGTATTAGAGCCATCTATAAGCAATATTTTTAATCAATTTCAAATTAGAGCCATCTATCCACTAATAGCGTGAAGCTTTGATCTGCCGATGTTATATTCTGTATTTTTTGAACATATTTTTTTATTGTTTATTGTATATTAGAGCCATCTATAAACAATATTTTTAATCAATTTCGAATTAGAGCCATCTGTCCACTAATAACGTGAAGCTTTGGTCTGCCGATGTTTAATTCTGTATTTTTTTAACATATTACTTATTATTTATTGTATATTAGAGCCATCTATAAACAATATTTTAAATCAATTTCAAATTAGAGCCATCTATCCACTAATAGCGTGAAGCTTTGGTCTGCCGATGTTTAATTCTGTATTTTTTTAACATATTTTTTATTAATTGTGTATTAGAGCCATCTATAAGCAATATTTTTAATCAATTTCAAATTAGAGCCATCTATCCACTAATAGCGTGAAGCTTTGATCTGCCGATGTTTAATTCTGTATTTTTTTAACATATTTTTTATTCATTGTATATTAGAGCCATCTATAAACAATATTTTTAATTAATTTCGAATTAGAGCCATCTGTCCACTACTAACTTGAAGCTTTAGTCTGCCGATGTTTCATTCTGTATTTTTTGAACATATTTTTTATTCATTGTGTATTAGAGCCATCTATAAGCAATATTTTTAATCAATTTCAAATTAGAGCCATCTATCCACTAATAACGTGAAGCTTTGACCCGCCGATGTTTAATTCTGTATTTTTTATACATTTTATGATTAAATACTTTTAATGTTTTCTTTTAATAATAATCCAATAAAAGGGATCTTTTTTTATGATTAAATATTTCTTAATCCTTTTCAAAATAGCACTATTTATCTTATAATGGCTAAAAGCTTTTAATTGCTCATATTAAGTATTTCAATTTACATTCGTTTTTCAATAAAATTACTTTTGTATAACCTTCAAATAATAATTCATCGTAGAAATGTCTCCATTCCCCTGTTTCTCTTATTACTTTGTCCTCTAATTTCTTTCTCATGGAACAGTATCGCTGCTTTTTCCACTTTGCATGTTCAATTTCTTCATTCCTTATATCGACCAGAGGTTTGTCTCATAAACCTCTTTGCTCATGGCTTACCATATGAACAGTGAACACTGCATGCTCGAACTCATCTTTCCAGGCACTATCTCACAAAGATCCAATATGTGTTTTGACACTATTAGCTTCCACTGCTTTTTGACCCTCAAGCCACCTTATGTGCATTTTGGTCCATTGGGCTTAATATACACTCTTTGCCTAATTACAGACACCTACGTAATAGACACTCGCATTGGAGTGTCACTACGCAAATGTATGCATTCTTTTGGAGCCTCCTTCTTAGTCTCGTTCCCTGAAAACTTCCATGTTTTCTATTCTTTTATATTGAAAACTTGCTTAAAGAAGTCTGTTACCATAGTGTGTCACATATACTGCCAACTGCATTCACTTAATGGAGCTGCTGTAGAACATAAGCGCACAATGTTCTTGATTTTCTCTCACACTTGGGGTTACAAGTTTCACCAAATGCAATGTTTTCTCCATTCCAAAATGGTGTTGCTCAGCAACTCTTCTGTATTTACACCATAAAACTCATTGCCCTTCTATCAGCTGTATTCCTATCCGTTTGCTTTTTTCCCATATTTTCATTAAATCATCAGACTTATCTATTGAGCATACAAATTTAATGAATGCTTAACTTAACACCACAAACTCTTCAATCACATCCCTGGGTAAGCCACCTCCTCACATGTAACTTTTGACAGGCCTGTAGTTACCATTCACCTAACATAGCTCATAATAATTTTTAAACCACTTCTAGCACTTCCAAGTTCCATTTTAACGATACGGTAAAATCTCAGTATCCTGCTCAGCGATATTTATATATCCTTGAAGCATGCTCTACCAGTTTAATCCCAACCCTGAGTAGAAATATCAAGTGAAAAAAACACGTTGAAAATTTCTGACCCAACCGGGAATTGAACGCAGGACCTCTTGATCTGAAATAAGCGTGTTTTGCTACTAGGCTACTGAGGTCGGTAATATGTCGCCCACCAATGCTGAACAATAACACTCTTTTCACCACTTTTTCCATGTTCATCTTTTCATCACTCGTATATTTATGCATGCCACCACAGGGTGAAAATATGAAGGCTGGTTCAGACAGGTGCCGATCAAGGTGAAGAATGTTTTGCATGGTTTCGATGCTTTTAAATGGGCATGCTGAAAAGCGGGTTCCTGATTTTGATCGGCGCCAGTTGGAATCGGCGTTCTTTGTGTTTTCACACATAGACAACACGATAATTAAGATCTTTTTTGATTTCATAATAATTTTAAATCAAACTTATTTAAACAAATTTATTTTGTACAGTTAAATTATGGAAGTGTCTAGTTTGCCGCTAGCGGTATACTAGCAAATTGCGCTAAAATGCCGTCAGTGCCAGTGCAAAGAAGAAGTGCGCATGCGCGATAATAATAATAGATATTATAGTTTTTCGGCGTGGTACGTAAGTTCACTGCGGATGAGTGGTTACCATCTCCGCTGCTCATGTTGATGGTTGTAGGTTCGAATCCCGGTGCGGGTAATCTTTTTTTTTTTTTCTATTTACTTATCCGTTTTTTTCTGTGAAAGATGTCTAAAGTGTATTTGTGTTCACTTTGGCTGTGCTCAATTCATTAAAAAATAGGTTCGTTAGCACGCTTTCTACTATTTTCATGACTGTTAGTCATGAAAATAGGTTAGGTTTGAACATAATTATTTAGGGGGGTTTGGGGGGCGGAGCCCCCCATTCCTCTTCACATGTACCCCGAATCCATTTTACCCTCTGCTAACCGAACATATTTGAATTGTTGACGCATTTGAACTTTTGTTCCGAAACTAGCGGCTTTTTAGTGCGTTTTTCTAGTATACCGCTAGCGGCAAACTAGCAACACCCTTAAATTATTTATAGTTCTACTTTTATTTCTGTTTACCATGTATTCATTTCTTTTATTGTTTTGCAATGATTTTGACTATTTCAAAATATTTTGTATGTTTCTTCAATGTGCTATTATGATATTGTCCCTGAACTGTTGAGGCGTAATTATCATTTCCTTGTTATTTTATATCTTACATATAGACACATATACCTATAACTTTTTCATCCTCAAGGGTTTTCAAACAATATGGTGCCATTTTTTTCCTCATACGTAACCTAGAGTTGTTTTGAAGGAGATCCTTCTCTATAATCGAATGTCTTCATTCTCCAAAAATTAGCTAGCATATTCCGTCTACTTGGTGTTTTATTATTATTATTGTGCATAATTAATTAATTATATCCCAAATATTGGTCCAGTTTATTTTTAAAAACATTTACACTTGAGGCTTCAACAACTTCACCAGGCAGTCCGTTCCACACCTCAACCACACGATTGCCAAAGAAATGTTTGGCCGGATTGGAGTAGAACTTAGTTCGACTGGGCTTGAGATGATGTTCTCTCAGATGTGTGTTAGGATTCCTTGTAAACATATTACCAAGGCTGGGCAGGTGGTAATGCCCGTTCAGGATCTTATACGTCTGTTATCATAGTTCATTGTTCTCTCTTCTGCTTTTGTTGATCTTTGCTATTGTCTATAGTCTTCTGCATCAGTTTCCTCCATTTTTTCGTTGTCACTTTGTTGTCAAATGCTGTCGCATAGTTTAAAAGGTTCATCATCTATTCCAAAAAACTGTTCTAAATTTTCCACGGAGGGATTTTCCTTCTACATAATATATTCATTCCTGTGGGTAACTTTTTGGTGACATTATGTTGTGTTTTGTTTTGGTTCTCTGTTAAATGTCGAATAAAATGAGTAACCGCTTTGACAAATGCCATTGTTAGAACTGTATAATGTTATAAGAGTGGCAACACTAGTATACTCTATGGTTTCCTTTTCCTGTCTGTCTGTTTTAAAATGTTTGTTGGGTTAGAAGAAAATAAAAGCTTGTTAAAAGAAAATCAGTATTTATTAATTGCATCAAACATTAATTCTAATAGGTTATGGGCCCAGAACGTGCCTAAAGTGTTTTTATTAAGTGGGTAATATAAAATTACCAAAAATAATCAAAGTAAGTGAATTATTGTTTTAATAAAAAAAAGAGTGGTCAAAAGACAGCATGGCGAACACAAATTCAAACATCGATTTCGTGTCTCTGCCACAATTAAAAGAAGGCACAAACTTCAGCAACTGGAAATATAGATTAAAACTCATTCTTGAAACAAAGAATGTGTTAAATGTCATTGAATTAGACAAAGTAACTGAGAGTGAAAAAGCTAAAGATGCAAGTGCCAGAGCTACCATTGTACAATGTTTGTCGGATAAGTATTTAGAATATGTTAAGAAAGCTACAACTGCAAAAGAAATGCTAAATGCATTAGACAAGATATTCGAGCGAAACAGCACTGTGAATAAGTTAAATCTGAGAAGGCAACTTTTAACCTTAAAATGCAAAAACGGGGAAAAATTTACGGATCATTTTTTAAAATTTGATACTTTAATAAACAACATTGAAACTGTTGGTACAAAAATGGATGAGAGTGACAAAATATGCCACTTATTACTTACAATACCAGACAAATATCAGCATGTTGTAACATCAATAGAGACAATGAGTGTTCATAACCAACTCACCATCGAAACGGTAAAGTCGTGTCTCTTGGATGCAGAGTTAAAAGAAAGCAACGGCACAACTAGCAGCAACACCAATAATGAAACTGCATTTACAACAAAGATTGAATGTTTCAAGTGTGGAAAGAAGGGGCATAAGGCATATCAGTGCCGTAGTCAAACAACATCTAAAAGAGGAATTTTCCGGCCAAACAGTTATAGAGAAAAAGGCAGACCAACGCAACAAGCACACTCGAGCAGTAGTAATGCCAATCAAGGCGAATTTAATTTTTTAGCAACGCATGCGATGCATGCAAGTAAACAGTCTTGTAAAGACATGTGTAATATAGAATTCATCGTAGATTCAGGGGCATCGGAACATCTTATAAGAAGTGGCACAACAAATGTAAAAAATGTAACATATCTAGAGAAGGAAGTCAATATCAAAATTGCAAATGGATCTGTTATAAACACAAATATTATGGGAGAAATATCGTTCTATTGCAATAATAAGTTGATTCATATAAAAGGTTTGATAGTACCAGACTTATTTCAAAATATATTATCAGTGAAGAAGATAACAATGAAAGGGTTTGATGTAATTTTTAACAAAGATTATGCGAAGATCAAGAATGATAAAGCATCTTGGGTATGTAAAGAAATCAATGGCTTGTATATTTTAAAGGGCTTCAGAGAAAAAGAATGTGAAGAAAATAGAGAAAATGTTTATGTAACAAAGAATGAAAATGATGCAATATTATGGCATCAAAGATTAGGTCATTTAAATAGGAAAGGATTGATAAAATTGAATTTACCAGTAAGTAATAAAATATGTGAAGAGTGCATGCAAAATAAAGCAACAAGGCAACCATTTAAAAATGTACAAAAGCCTAGAAGCAATCATGTTGGAGAACTGATATACACTGACTTAGCAGGACCCATTACACCAACATCAAATCAGGAATATAAATATTTCCAGACCATTACTGATGATTATAGCCACTTTGTAAAGATTTATTTGTTAAGATGTAAATCAGAGGCAGAAGAAAATTTGAGAAATTATATAAGTGAAACAAAAACACAGTTCAATGTAACAGTGAAGAGGATACGTTGTGATCAAGGAAGGGAGTTTTGTACTACAAGTTTTAAACAATATTGTGATCACCAAGGTATAAAATTAGAGTATACCCAGGCCTATACACCACAGCAAAATGGAGTCTCAGAAAGAATGAATAGAACGCTTTATAACAAAGCAAGGACTATGTTAAATGAAACGAATTTACCAAAATCATTATGGCCAGAAGCAATCTGTTGTGCAGCATATCTCTTGAACCGTAGTCCATCTTCTGCAATAAATTTTGAGATACCAGTTGAAAAGTATGGAGGAAAATTAAACTTAGAAAGCTTGCGAGTATTTGGTGCAAAAGGATGGGCTGTTATATTACCTCGTGAAAAGAAATTAGAGAGTAGAGCACAACCTGTGTACATGGTTGGATATGCTCCAAATGGATATCGTTTATGGAATGCTGACAAAGATCAAATTATTATTTCCCGTGATGTGAAATTTGATGAGACTCAAATTATATACAAAAATGTAAATAATTCTGCACTAAGTGATGACCAAAATGTGGCAATTTTTGAAGAAAATGGAAATAAAAGTATTGAAAATGAAAATGAGATTAACATACAAGAGCAACATAGTAATAGTGAGAATGCTAATAGTGAGGAAGCAGGAAATTGTGACGAATCAAGATCTAAGAGAACAACCAGTAAACCGACGTACTTGAATGACTATGAATTATATACAGCATTCTGCCTGAATACAAATGTTTGCAGCGACCCTTCAAGTTTTAAAGAAGCATATAAAATACCTGCTTGGCAAGAAGCAATATCAGCTGAACTAAATGCTCACAACAAGATGAAAACGTGGACGATCACCGATTTACCAGAAGGAGAGACAACAATAGACGCTAAGTGGATATTTAAAACAAAAGAAGACGGTACCAAAAAGGCCAGGCTTGTAGCTCGTGGATTCTTAGAACGACCAGATGACTATAATAATTATGCACCAGTGGCAAGATTTGCAACTATTCGTCTTTTGCTGGCTGAGGCGGTACAACATAAATGGCCCGTACATCAGTATGATATTCCAACAGCATTTCTCAATAGTAAGTTGGAAAAGGAAATTTATATGAAAATTCCAGAAGGTGTGTCTAAAGAGCAAAACAAAGTTCTAAAAATGAACCGAGGTTTATATGGCTTGAAAAGTAGTCCCAAATGTTGGAACAATAGATTTAATTATTTTGCTGAGGAAAATGGATTGAAACGCTCATTATATGACTTTTGTATGTATGTTGGTCGAGATACATGGTTAATTATATTTGTAGATGACATCCTAATTGTTGGTAGGGATGTAACCAAACTGGCTGAAAAATTAAAACAAGAATTTGATGCTAAGTACCTAGGAGAAGTAAAGCATTTTTTGGGAATGCTAATTGAACGTGAGGAGAACACAATGAAAATTACACAAACTGCTCAAATAGACAAAATGCTCAGAAATTTTAATATGACAGAATCAAAAGGTGCTAAATCACCTATAACTAAAGGATTTGAAAATTCACTCACAGGTGAAGAATTTGATGCTCCTTATAGAGAGCTGATTGGTGGATTATTGTTTTTGGCAACAAGTACTAGACCAGACATTGCCTATGCCACAAACTATTTGAGTCAATATGTTCAAAATCCTACTAAAGCTACATGGATCGAAGCAAAACGCATCCTGCGATATTTAAAATCAACCAAAGAAATGGGACTTGTTTACAAGAAGACGACCATTGTGAATTTAGTTACATACTCAGACGCTGATTGGGCTGGTGATAAAAATGATAGAAAAAGTGTGAGTGGATCTATCACACTGTATTGCAACTGCCCAGTTGCATGGTTCTCAAGGAAACAGAGATGTGTATCATTGTCGTCGACGGAGGCTGAATATATTGCTGCATCATTAAGTGCTTGTGATTTGATAAATTTGAGAGGTCTGTGCAGTGACTTTAACGAATCAGTAGACTGTGTTTTATATGTTGATAATCAGGGAGCAATTAATATATTAGACTCATTTGCAAACAGCAAAAGAACCAAGCATATAGACATTAAATATCATCATATTAAGGACTTAGTTTATAAGAAGATTATTACTTTAAAATATGTAGAGTCAAAGAATAACTATGCAGATTTGTTCACCAAAGCACTTTCAAATGATAACTTTATTAGACTGAGAAATTTTATATTATTATGTTTACAGTGAACAATTTTCACCATGTTAATTTTTTTTTAAAGAGTGAAAATTGAGGAAGGGTGTTAGAACTGTATAATGTTATAAGAGTGGCAACACTAGTATACTCTATGGTTTCCTTTTCCTGTCTGTCTGTTTTAAAATGTTTGTTGGGTTAGAAGAAAATAAAAGCTTGTTAAAAGAAAATCAGTATTTATTAATTGCATCAAACATTAATTCTAATAGATTAATGTTTGATGCAATTAATAAATACTGATTTTCTTTTAACAAGCTTTTATTTTCTTCTAACCCAACAAACATTTTAAAACAGACAGACAGGAAAAGGAAACCATAGAGTATACTAGTGTTGCCACTCTTATAACATTATACAGTTCTAACACCCTTCCTCAATTTTCACTCTTTAAAAAAATTAACATGGTGAAAATTGTTCACTGTATATATTGCTTCTTGCCAAGCAGGTATTTTATATGCTTCTTTAAAACTTGAAGGGTCGCTGCAAACATTTGTATTCAGGCAGAATGCTGTATATAATTCATAGTCATTCAAGTACGTCGGTTTACTGGTTGTTCTCTTAGATCTTGATTCGTCACAATTTCCTGCTTCCTCACTATTAGCATTCTCACTATTACTATGTTGCTCTTGTATGTTAATCTCATTTTCATTTTCAATACTTTTGTTTCCATTTTCTTCAAAAATTGCCACATTTTGGTCATCACTTAGTGCAGAATTATTTACATTTTTGTATATAATTTGAGTCTCATCAAATTTCACATCACGGGAAATAATAATTTGATCTTTGTCAGCATTCCATAAACGATATCCATTTGGAGCATATCCAACCATGTACACAGGTTGTGCTCTACTCTCTAATTTCTTTTCACGAGGTAATATAACAGCCCATCCTTTTGCACCAAATACTCGCAAGCTTTCTAAGTTTAATTTTCCTCCATACTTTTCAACTGGTATCTCAAAATTTATTGCAGAAGATGGACTACGGTTCAAGAGATATGCTGCACAACAGATTGCTTCTGGCCATAATGATTTTGGTAAATTCGTTTCATTTAACATAGTCCTTGCTTTGTTATAAAGCGTTCTATTCATTCTTTCTGAGACTCCATTTTGCTGTGGTGTATAGGCCTGGGTATACTCTAATTTTATACCTTGGTGATCACAATATTGTTTAAAACTTGTAGTACAAAACTCCCTTCCTTGATCACAACGTATCCTCTTCACTGTTACATTGAACTGTGTTTTTGTTTCACTTATATAATTTCTCAAATTTTCTTCTGCCTCTGATTTACATCTTAACAAATAAATCTTTACAAAGTGGCTATAATCATCAGTAATGGTCTGGAAATATTTATATTCCTGATTTGATGTTGGTGTAATGGGTCCTGCTAAGTCAGTGTATATCAGTTCTCCAACATGATTGCTTCTAGGCTTTTGTACATTTTTAAATGGTTGCCTTGTTGCTTTATTTTGCATGCACTCTTCACATATTTTATTACTTACTGGTAAATTCAATTTTATCAATCCTTTCCTATTTAAATGACCTAATCTTTGATGCCATAATATTGCATCATTTTCATTCTTTGTTACATAAACATTTTCTCTATTTTCTTCACATTCTTTTTCTCTGAAGCCCTTTAAAATATACAAGCCATTGATTTCTTTACATACCCAAGATGCTTTATCATTCTTGATCTTCGCATAATCTTTGTTAAAAATTACATCAAACCCTTTCATTGTTATCTTCTTCACTGATAATATATTTTGAAATAAGTCTGGTACTATCAAACCTTTTATATGAATCAACTTATTATTGCAATAGAACGATATCTCTCCCATAATATTTGTGTTTATAACAGATCCATTTGCAATTTTGATATTGACTTCCTTCTCTAGATATGTTACATTTTTTACATTTGTTGTGCCACTTCTTATAAGATGTTCCGATGCCCCTGAATCTACGATGAATTCTATATTACACATGTCTTTACAAGACTGTTTACTTGCATGCATCGCATGCGTTGCTAAAAAATTAAATTCGCCTTGATTGGCATTACTACTGCTCGAGTGTGCTTGTTGCGTTGGTCTGCCTTTTTCTCTATAACTGTTTGGCCGGAAAATTCCTCTTTTAGATGTTGTTTGACTACGGCACTGATATGCCTTATGCCCCTTCTTTCCACACTTGAAACATTCAATCTTTGTTGTAAATGCAGTTTCATTATTGGTGTTGCTGCTAGTTGTGCCGTTGCTTTCTTTTAACTCTGCATCCAAGAGACACGACTTTACCGTTTCGATGGTGAGTTGGTTATGAACACTCATTGTCTCTATTGATGTTACAACATGCTGATATTTGTCTGGTATTGTAAGTAATAAGTGGCATATTTTGTCACTCTCATCCATTTTTGTACCAACAGTTTCAATGTTGTTTATTAAAGTATCAAATTTTAAAAAATGATCCGTAAATTTTTCCCCGTTTTTGCATTTTAAGGTTAAAAGTTGCCTTCTCAGATTTAACTTATTCACAGTGCTGTTTCGCTCGAATATCTTGTCTAATGCATTTAGCATTTCTTTTGCAGTTGTAGCTTTCTTAACATATTCTAAATACTTATCCGACAAACATTGTACAATGGTAGCTCTGGCACTTGCATCTTTAGCTTTTTGACTCTCAGTTACTTTGTCTAATTCAATGACATTTAACACATTCTTTGTTTCAAGAATGAGTTTTAATCTATATTTCCAGTTGCTGAAGTTTGTGCCTTCTTTTAATTGTGGCAGAGACACGAAATCGATGTTTGAATTTGTGTTCGCCATGCTGTCTTTTGACCACTCTTTTTTTTTATTAAAACAATAATTCACTTACTTTGATTATTTTTGGTAATTTTATATTACCCACTTAATAAAAACACTTTAGGCACGTTCTGGGCCCATAACCTATTAGAATTAATGTTTGATGCAATTAATAAATACTGATTTTCTTTTAACAAGCTTTTATTTTCTTCTAACCCAACAAACATTTTAAAACAGACAGACAGGAAAAGGAAACCATAGAGTATACTAGTGTTGCCACTCTTATAACATTATACAGTTCTAACAATTAAATTAACAATAACATTTTGTACAAATACATTAAGTTTTTTATTTTAGATGTTGACAAAATTCTCCAGGATGACCTCCCAAAGGATGGAAGTGTTCATACCAAGTCTATGAAAAGGAAGCATCACCTTTGGTCAATAAGTTTCTGCAGGTTAAGTATTCAAGATTTAGGAAAACAACAAAATAACCATCTCATCTGTGAAATGTAAGTACTGACACACATTAAATATTGCTTTTAAATATTCTATGTTTTTATGTATATTCTAAAGTTTTTTTTTAATTGGGCTTGAAATGTGTAATAACAAATTAATTGTTTCATTTAAATAACTTTAGATATTTCTTTCATAAAATATTTCCCGCAGATACCCATTACTTACTTACCCATTGTTATTAATCATCATAGTAACTATGGACTTACCGACACCAATGTAAATTCCTGTAGTTGGATTGGTTCTGTCATTTGTATGAAGAAAAAAAAATCAGTGGTGATTGATTGTTCTTTAAGGTTGAAGTAGCAGTAGGCACCTCCAAACAATTAGAAGACTAGGACCTTCAGGGTGTTGGTTTTGACCAAGTTGCGGCTTCGAGAATTGCAGATGACAGGACCGCATGGCGAGTATGACTTCATATGCTCCAACTAGGGAGCGAATATTGATAGACAACAGTATAAGATGGTACGGGCATTACGAGGCAACCATAGGATGACAGGATCAGGAAAGCTGGACATTGAAACTGCAGCTATAAAACCAGTCACACATATTAACAGATAGTTGAAAGAAATTGATGTGGAACCGGTGATGACGCTTGATAAAGATAATTGGGGAAGAAGAACTAGGACCGACTCAAAACAAACAAAGGTGAGAATTAGAGCAAGAATTGAACATGTTGTTAGATTAAATTAATTTAATGTTTAATACTCTGTATTAATTATACAATGTGTCAATTATTGCCTTGACATTATTTTATGGAACAGACAAGAAATTTGCAACGTGTAAACGAGCCTTTACCCCAACACCCGCCATACTGTATTTGACATGAGACATTCCCGTATGCCCAACAAAATAAATTGTTCGCGCCTAACTGATGTGTGCTCTATATTAATCCATGTATACATTGGAAAAAGATAGATCCAGGTTACAAGAGATGGTGGTGGTTGTCTAATATATGATGAACGTGTTCAGCTGATGTCAACACGGACACATGATATAATATAAGCGTGCGATGTTGCTCTAAACCAGCCTTAGAAAAATCAGTCGAAAGAAAACACTTGCAAGGCCTTATTCATTATTAATTAAAAAATTACATCAAAATTTAACCACTCTCAAGGAGAGGGACTGAGAGGTGATCTAATTGAGGTATATAAAATCTTGAACGACCACTATGACTGCCCAGAGTTGAGAGGCATGTTCCACAGAAGCCACAATCAACATTTGAGGGGACATAGTCTGAAGTTGGTAAAGGACAGATATACTCAGAACCCTCGTAGACATTTCCTTACGAATAGAGTTGTGGACGAGTGGAACGGGCTGCCTGCCGAACTAGTTATTGCAAAGAACACCAATGCATTTAAGAATGGACTTGACAGTTTATAGTGTGACACAAGTGTGGGATATCAAGCACATCAGCTCCAAGCTGCCTGCTTGATGGCATTTAATAATAATAATAATAATAAAAAAGTATGTGGTATATGTAAGATGTGGTCCTGCAAAACTACTCAAGAATCCTTAAATATCTGTTATTTTTAAATATGCAATGACAATTATTGTAGAATTTTTGAAAATCCTATGTAGTGATAGAAATTTTAAATTAATATCTTTATAATGTTATTTAATGTTAATGTTTCAGATATTGTCACCTTACCAAGGCCTCTTGAGCAAAGCAGAAATGTTGGAGTGACTACAAAATACTAACAAAGTGGATGATATTTTGACGACCAGACTATACTGATTCAATTATACACTTTATGAACTGAAATGTGGAGAGCGTAGAGAAGTGTGGATACCTCCACAGCTTGCTCACTCAGAATCTTGACATAGAGACTTAGAGATTTAAAGTAGTGGCAGCAAGAGCAATGTTTGATAAAATGTAAATTCTATTCTGCAATAATAACATAAACTTGAAACTCCGACGAAGGATTATAGAGTGCGATGTGGTATGTTAGACTTAAAAAGTCAACTTTATGAACATACTAGAAGTGTTTGAAATTGAGCTGAAGCAGACAGAGAGCTGTTGTCTCTAATATTGGGGAGACCCAACAGGGCAAAAGGATGAAAGGGCTGTTAGGAACATGTTCTACAGAAATCTTGGGAAAGAAGAAAAGATAAATTTGCCTGCTTGAAGAAGAGATATTAATAAGCCTGCTTCGTTAAAAAGAAATTAAATACCCTGATTGAATATCAATGCATTAAAAGGATAAGGGGATGCATGGCGGTCAAGATCCTCAGCATCGATTTATCAATGAAAACACTAAAATCAACTTTAGAACCATCAGGCATTTATGAAATCATAGCATCTTACAGAGAGCATAAATCCCAAATGCTCAAAAGGTTGTTTTCTCAATTTAGGTAATACTTTCCCTATCTTCATTGAGTGGAACACTATTTTCATTTAAAGGTTTAGGGATTAGGCCTGCAATCAATAATAACCATTGTTTGGCGGGGATACCCTTAAAAAAACGAGTCGGGAGTCTTACCTCACGGGTCGACATGGAAACAGACTTACTTTCTAATATTGGAGTGGAAGCTTCACACCAGGGCTTGAGAGCAAGGAAGGGCATATTACCATGTTACTTTCTTATTCTCTAAAGTATAAGGTTGATGTTCCAACTTATTATTTAAAAAAAATAAAAGATATGTAGGTTCAGGTTGATATTGTAAAAGATATGATTGACTTTATTATTATGTTTTCTTGTTAAGTATAACATAGAGCATTTTTATTTGTACATACCACTTAAGTTTGTATATTTTCTTTATGAAATTATTTACATTATTAAGAATTTAGATTACCTAAGAAATTATTTTAACAGTAATTTTTTTATTATAACATGGTGTATTATTATTATAATTGAAGCACAACTTTTGTATATCTTTCTTTTATGTTTATTGTATGAAATTATTTATACTACTAGTTTTTTAAAGGCGCCCACCTATGGCCTTGTTTATGCAAACTTTACTTTCTCATAGCTGTGAGCATTCACATGTGAGACTGCAAACTACTTGGTTGATTCAACTCTTTATGAAAATTAACGAATTGAACGTGCATTCTTGGTGGAATTATTTAAATAAAACAATTGATTTGTTATTCCACAATATTTATTTACCTGACTAGTTTCGCAGGAACAGGTCTCAGTTTCTAAGTCACCTGTGACCATGCAGGACCTGTTCCTGCGAAACTAGTCAGGTAAATAAATATTGTGGAATAACAAATCAATTGTTTTATTTAAATTAATTTCTTTATGAAAACTCAAAAACAACTTGAACTTTTAATTACAAACTTTGCATTCAAATAGCTTTTAGCATGCGGGTATTTAACTATTTGATTGATTAAACTTTTTCATGAAAAACTTTGCATTCGATGGCCGAATTCTTATGTGAGACCTTAAAGCATTTGAGTAATTGAATTCTTCATGAAAACTCAAAAAACAATGTGAACTTTTTATAACAAACTTTGCATATGTATGGCTTTTCAACGCTATGAATTCACATAAAAATCTTTGAAAAATTACTGTAGGGAGCGTTCAAGTATTATGTAAGGCAATATGGGGGGAGGGGGGGGTTAGTCTTGTAAAACGTTACTATTGTATTACCGGCGCTGCAACAAAGGTATTTAGTGACTTTCCAGTAATAATTATGATTTGAGGCATACTTGGTTGTATTATGTGCGTTAGGCAACGTTTAGAGAATGGGAAGAGGGGTAACAAAGAGCGTTACGATGCATCTCGGGGTGGGGGTCAATAATGTTAAAAATATGCGTTACGTAATACTTGAACGGTCCCTTAGTGTATAAACTTTTTATTGTAATCATTGCATTAATAAGCCTTTTGTCGCATCTGTGCGTTAAACTTATAATTTGGTAAACTTTGTCATGCAAACTTTGCTTTCTTATTAAAATTTAGTGATGATTGATATTTTTTTTTTTGCATAATCATTTGTTTTTGTTCCTGAATCTTAGTGCTCCGAATTGGAGAGTTGTCAGTCCTTTTCTTTTTGTTATTTATAATGTAATTTTGTTGTAACTTGACATGTCTATGTGCCCAACTGGGCCTATGGAAATAAGGTCTCATTTCATTTTATTTCATTTCAAATGAGATTTATTTAAAAGTGTTCTATATTCAAATAATTATTTATTTATTCATCCTACATGGCGTAAATGCTAAATGAAATATATGATTACTTGAAGAGGAAAACCACAGAGTAAATTTTTCAAATTTTTAATATTATTATAATAGTTATACATATCAGTCTCACTTTGTTTCATTATAATACATATTTTTTGTATTAATCTGTAGTTCAAAAGTTGTGCTGTAAGTATGAAATAAAATAAAAATATTAGTTCTAATAAAATATGTTCTCAAAATTCACATACAATTATAGAATAAACTATAGGATGTGATCTAATCCCGCACATGTGGGGTGTCTGCAGCGAAGCTATTAAGCCTTTCACCACCAAAAAATACACCACCATTTTAAGTTGTACGAGCGTGGACTTCAGATCCGGGGTCCCGGGT
The DNA here is from genome assembly GCA_963576905.1 of Mystacides longicornis. Classification (NCBI taxonomy): domain Eukaryota; kingdom Metazoa; phylum Arthropoda; class Insecta; order Trichoptera; family Leptoceridae; genus Mystacides; species Mystacides longicornis. The sequence goes on along the minus strand of OY756426.1, from coordinate 19,531,498 downwards.
TCGATTCCCGGTCGGGTCATAGTTTTTCTAAATGTTTTTTCACTTGAAATTTCTACCCGGGGTTGGCCTGTCTCAGATTGGACGGGACCGGTTGACTGGGAAAAAATTGCCTCAGGCAATAAGTTCCGCCGGCTATACTGACACTTTGTATAGAAAAGTGTTGTATTATTATTGTATTGTTATATGTACTGTCTAAATTGTTTTTTTTTTTAATAAAGTAACATAGTTATCAAAATTTAGATTTAAAATCTTTCACAAATATATGCTGCAAATTTTATCTCAATTATTATTAAATTTTGTATCTATTTTTGTAATAGAAATAAGATTTTTCATTGGTAATTCCACCTTCAGATTCTGCCTGGTGGGATCTCTTGTTTTTGTTTTTTTTGTAAAAGATAATTTTTAAGAAAGGTTATAAAAATAAATATTGTTCTTTACCTATTGTTTCAATACTGTAATTCACTTTTATTATTGTCATGTTTATAATAATTTATATATGTGATGTAAAAAGTTATTTTCAAATAAAATTATTATTTTTACAATGTCGTGATTTTCATTTTACCCCTACAATAAGAATTTTCAATAACCTATAAGGATGCAATCTAAATATAGAGTGCTTTTTCCACAATAGTCCTTGAATTAAATAAGAATGCAATGCCAAAAAAATAATTGAATACCTATGTGGTATTAATATTATACTCTATGGTTGTGACCATAGAAAAATTTAAAAAATATAGTTCATCTATGGTAAATGATGGCATTTTACTTTGTCTCCAATATTCTCGAGAGTTGCCATTCTATTATACTTCTTCTATGGATAATATCACACTACAGTATATATCAGTCATTGGTATATATTATATTATCTATGGATAATATTGGGTTAAATCTTGGATGAATCTATGGTTGCAGTATGTTTGCTAATCAATTTTCTAAGTTGGAGACATTTTTCTTGTGATTTCAAGGTGTATTTGTTATCCAAAAATAGCTTTTTTACTATCCGGCCGGATAGGTGCTAGTTATCCGGTATTCGGCCGGATAGCATTTAGGCGCCAGATAGGCCGGATACCGGATAGTTGCCGGATATCTGTTGCATCTCTAATTCAAATGCATATAGTAACATTCTTTGCACCAGGCGTAGTTCTGTAAAAAAATCTTTCACTTGGCTTCTTACTATATTGATAATCAATTCTACTTGAAATGGTGATTGGAATGGAGAACACACGGGATTTTTTTGTTAACTGTGGAATGTAGTCCAGTAAAATTTTGAATTCTTAACCTGTAGAAGTACTCTTATATACATTACCTGTTATGTGATTCATTTTGAGAAAAATCACAATATAATGTTATTATTTAAAATGCATAACTAATAATTTACTTGTGTACAAATTCAAATTTCAAAATCTGGGAGCAATCTTTACCATTGATGCAGTGGCGTACCGTGGGTTTTTGGCGCCCGGGGCCCGGGGCGGAATTAAAATTTGGCGCCCCTCCCCAAATAATTTGGCGCCCCCCCCCATATAATTTGGCGACCTTCCCCCTTATATAATTTGGAACCCTTCCCCCCCTCCCATATAAAAAAATACGAAAATGAAAAAAAATCAAAATAAAAAAGTTGCATATTTATTTTAATTTACATAAGTACTTACGGCACACCAATAAAGTACAAATATTCAATTTTGGGACAGAGCAAACTTCTGTCAGATTTTTCTACCTGCCGATTTACCACAAATGTTTTTTTAAGACCTTAACCCGAAATTAAATGTTATTTTTGGTCGAAATATAAATTCTGATTTTATCAATCTGGTCGTGTATAACAAAGCTCAAGCAGATTTTGCCGCCCTTTCTAAAGAGGCGCCCGGGGCGGTCCGCCCCTCCCCCCCCCCCTCGGTACGCCACTGCATTGATGTATGCAGAGGATGTATGTATGATATGTAAAGTATTGTATTGTATGGGTGTGAGAAAACCCACCAGGAACAAAAAACCATATCTAAAGAAATTAAGTATTTAGAATAATAATTAAGTATAGGTAAGTGGCACCACCGTATCACGCAAGATCAAGGTGTTTGACACTGCGTAGATCGAGCGCAGGGTGGGAAAGCTTTTGTTGCCTACATATACCCCTATAAATTCATGAAGGGAGCCGGAGAATAGATAAAATGAATTAAGTATTTTTAAATAAAAATTTTGAAGACCTTTCCATACAGATACAGTATTCCGTTCCTTCAAAGCAGAGCCTAGAGATCTGGATATGATGACGAAAGAGGTCATCAAAATAGACCATTAAAGGATGATGGATGGATGCAAAATTGCGGCCATGGCGACACACCACACATACACAAACCATAGTGATGGGTTTATGTATAAACACACTCATACCAACTCTTAAACTTTTTGTTTATGTTTATGCCTCCCGGCTAATGTCAAAATCCACGTGGCCGTTAATGGTCTATCCACAGAACACAATATACTCTCTAACGAGGCTATCTATTGCACGAGATCGATCCGAATGGACTAATCTTGTTGCTTCTCAATGCCTTTGAGTGGGGTCAAAAAGAGAAAATTGATTGTTAATTAACTTATTTATTTAAAGAAATGACCGAACTCTTTATTATCTGAAATTTTGCCCATTCGCAAGCCAACAAATGGTTGAAATAATGTTACAAGAAAATTTGTATTTGTCAATTGACTAATCCCATACAGCACCGAAAGATTACAGAAACATTACATAAACCTTACATCGAAACATTGTAACATTGCATGGAAGTTGTGAAACATCTCTGCAATGTTACTGCAAGCTTGCAGCAACATTGAAATGTCCTCCTTTAGAAATATTACAGTGGTATGTTGCAGAAACGTTGTGGTGATATGTTACAGAAACGTTTCGGTGATATGTTACAGAAATGTTTCGGTGATATGTTACAGAAACGTCTCGGTGATATGTTACAGAGACGTTTCGGTGAAATGTATTTGTTTATACAGCATAACTTCCGCAAGTTATCACTCTCACTCATATTGGCAGAATTACGTAAAATAAACAACGCCTACTAGTGAGATTTTTGAGATAAGCTTGTCCTAATTTGACGGACATGGGTCACGTTGGACAAGCTTATCCCAAAAATCTCGCTAGATGGCGTTGCTAATTTTGCGTAGCCCTGCCAATTTGAGTGAGAGTGATAAGCTTGCAAATATTCGGGTTGGCCCTCAGGTGGGCCATGAGGGTGTTGGAAGTTTCAATATAAAATAAAAAAAGAACTACAAAACATACATTTTTATTATCTAAGAATAAAAAAACATTACAATTTATTAGGCTTAAAAATAGTTACAGAAATCAAGAATAGATTAGCAATGACAATATCTAATTGTTTGAATTCACTAAAATTGAAATTTTTAAATTTTAATAATAACATTTTTTAATTTACAAGATCACGAGACCACTTTAGTTTCTAAGTCACCTGTGACCATGCAGGACCTGTGCCTGCGAAACTAATCAGGTTATTAAACTTGTGAAATAACAAATAAATTGTTTTATTTAAATCACCGTTTTTAAATAATTCCACCAAGAATGCACATTCAATTCGTTAATTTTATTAAAAATAGTTGTTAAAAATCTGCGAAGATCTTGTTTGTTTCTTCTTTAATGCCATATCATGTCACCCCGATGTCGGCTATCACCTTGGCATAGGCTTGGAGCTTCAGCATGTGGCTCATGAGACAGATTAGTCGATAATCACTATATTTTTTTAGATGATTTTTCTTTGGCAATGTGATGAAAATTGACTCAAGCCAGTCATTAGGAATGATCCCAGTGCCATAAATTAAGTTTAATAGAGATAAAATGTAGTCAATGATTGGTTCTTATGCACTATTAATTTTTATTTGAATCTGTTTTGTGTCTTTCTGAACTCAGGGTCACTGGTACAAGCCATTTTGATATCGAGTCAATCATTTGGACATCAGTTGCTTGTCGAAATACTGTACGAACAGCTTCTGTAATGCAAAAATATGAGACACTTTAGTAGGTACTAGTAATATAGAAAAAGCTCAAAAATCAAATCTATCTGGGTACACTAATAATAGTACAAAAAGTAGCAGAAATTCAATATATTACCACTTGGTTCTTAAATCCTTCTTCGTCCAACTGCTTTTCAAATAATTGTAAATCCTCTAGTTTCAATATTGGTAACTGAATATTAAAATCTTCTGTATTTATTGGTTGTGATATTTTTTCTTCAAGCATATTAATGTTATTTTCCATTATGTCTAGGTTATATAACACTTTATTTATTTTATATAAAACTTGTTTCTGAAACTCTGTAAAAAGATTTCATTAATTAATATAATTTGTGATTGTAGTATTTTGGTACTTTGTACTATTTATATATATTTTTTTTATTTTATATGTACCTATAAGTTTTAAAATATTGTACTTAAAATATATTTTTGTCTACATTGTTTTTACAAAAACAAAAAAAATCCTGATCAACTGTAAACTAGTGAAAACACGTAGAACGCAGATTCTGACCCGCGCCGACCGGTGCAGAGAATGTAAGTATGTATTTGAATGGGGATATGCACAGCAAAAGCAGGAACCCGCTTTGCTTTCTGGCATGCCCATTAAAATGCATTGAAACTATAGACAACATTCTTTGTGCCGTTTGGCTCTGGTCGGAATCGAAGTTCTATGTGTTTTCACCCTATGGTCTAACAATAGAATAGAAACATAAAAAGGTAAAATTAACAGATTCAATCAAGGTTAATAAGACATGTACCGCGAGAAATATTATTTCCCTCATTAATTACTTTTTCGGCAGAATATCTGGAACAGCTCGGAACACTTTGTTTGTGCACACCTATATACAAAAGAAAAAAAAAGATATGTTAGTACAGATTATTTACAAATAATAAACAGAAAGGCTGGTTTTAGACAGGTTGACTGTCGGCGCAGACAGCAAAATTTATGATCCGTCCACGCTGATAGCTACACGTTATTCTAAAGAGCTTCTTACAAGTTCATACATTTCAAGCAGTCAGCGCCAATGATCAACGAGAGTCTAAAACTAGCCTAAATACAGTTTAAAAATTCTTACTATTGTTATCTATATTATTCAAATTATGTGAGGTCTCAATATTTTCCATTGGTGCACTTAATATAAAATCTTGTAATTGTTGGCAATGGTTATTCTTTTGACTCTGTCTATTCTCTTTATACTCTTCGTCTGAAGAGGATGAAATTCTGTTATTTTCCTTATTGATGATCACTTTTTCAGCAGCTTTTCTGGAACAGCTCGGAACACTTGGTTTGTGAATGCCTATATACGGAAGAAAAAAAGTATTGATATGTTAGAACAGATCATTAAATTTACATATAGTAAACAGTACAGTTTATAAATTCTTACTTTTGTTATTTATATTATTCAAATTATGTGATGTCTCAAAATTTTCCATTGGTGCACTTAACATAAAATCCTGCAATTGTGGACAAGAAGGTAATTGATTTTTCTTTTGGCTTTGTCTATTTTCTTCATACTCTTTGTCTGAAGAGGATGATAAGTGTCTTCTGGCGTTCATGCGTCGTTTTAGTTTTATTCTTTCTGTCAATTCATTTGGTGAAGTTTCAGCCTCTATATTTGATGTGTCTTGCGCAGTGACAAATTTTTTAAGTCCATTTTCATAAGTATCTTTATTAAAAACAAAAAAATATAATATATAAAATACACACATATACAAATAATAATAAAAAATATTATTTATTTACCTGCTACACCAAAAAACCTGATCACAGGTAATTCTTCCCAATCCGATTCATTATTTGGTATTTCTTGTCTTATTATTGCAGAATTAATACGCAGTTTGGTTTTGTAATGACGGGGCCAAATACATGATTTATTGTCTGCATTATACCATACTGATGGTATTAATTGTAGCCCATCAGTGAACTCCACAATGACATATCCACAATTATTTATTCTTCTAGTGTCAAAAAAAAACATTGCATTTGTGTATATAAAGAATTTCGATAAAAATGGTTTGAAATGAATTATTTCTACAGAAGTATTAACAGAATTTGAAAACTCTCTGTCTTGTATGGAAGAACCTGCAATATCTATCGCAGTTTCATTTGCAACAAATCGCCTAGCATGACGTTTGGAAATATGCATAGTTTTAAGAAAATAAATTTATATTACACAAATGAATGTAACGCTGAAAAAAAAATTGGTAATTATACTAATGTGTGGTAACTGGTAACAAATAATAAGGTGATTATCGGATTTTCGAGAAATTTTTACATTACTGACCTAACCTATACGTATGACAGAGTTTGTTTAGTATTAATTACACAGAAAAGTTAAGAGCCGATGTTTGTGTGAAATATTGTTGCTTTACTATTGCAGTGATAAATAGTGCCGAGAACGATGAATAATATATTCATGCATATACAAATTTCTCCAACAATTTGCGATCAAAATCATTTCGGTCATGTCATAAGTATAGGTTATACAACAACGTGGAAATGCACTTTTATCAAAAATTTGACGCATATTTCGCTAACTAAAACTACGTCAGCTAAATCCGATTATCACTACAATTAATTAAGATGAGAAAAAGTAAATTTACCCAAAAATGTTGTAAAATATCACTCGAAACAAATGAAAATGACAATTATTGACATTACATTGACCATCGCCATTGTGCTGCCAACGGTTAAACAAACTTCCTACCAGATTCGACTTCCAAAACCACATAAAAAATAGTCTGCTCTAAAAAATTAATGCTTATTTATTATTTAAATTAACATTTATTTAAAATATAAAAACCACTAAACACAATTTTCCTTCGCTAAACCGGGACTGGAAGTCCAAACCGCCAGATTTAGTGAAAAATCCATTAAGGTGGCAATACTGTGGCTAGCGCGATAAAATCCAGTGCGGGGTTTATCCCCCTCACCCACCGACCGATTTGTATGTATACGCGAAACGTATATGCAATATTACAGGAACATCTTAGTGAAATATTACAATTGATATGTCTCTTAAATGTTCCTGCAATGTTACATTGAAACATGAAATATTGTAACGTTTCCGAAATGTTTCTGGAAGCTTTGGTGCTGTATGGGATAACAACACTTCTTAAGTATCTGATGTACCGTATGGTATATTATATTCTCTTGTGATGTACATTTTTTTAGCTCTTTACTCGTTTTCGAGTAATTCGGCATGTACATTATCGTACACTGTGGTACAACAATATATTATATACCTATATGTTTATTGTTTTTTAATAGGTTATCAATATAATAATAATATGATTCATTATTTTGCTCTATGGTATATTATGCCCGATTGGTATAATTATCCGTAAGGTATTATATTCTCTTTGGGTATAATAACCGTACAGTAATATGATAATTAATTATTACTGAATAATAATATGTAGGAAAAGAGAGACGTGTAATTCTCCAATATTTAAGCATTTTTGGTATTTGAACGACAAAACTCTAAATCTTCCTGGTTTTATTGTCGAAACTTATCAAACTTTAATAACTTCGTAACTTTAAATTAAATTGTTTTTTGACCTCGGTTGTAAAGAAAATTTAAACCTTACTGTTCCACCCTGAAGTATGTAACTAATGTTTTATGTTCAACTGTCAGTTTGCGCATTGTAAATTTGGCGAGGTGGTCTAGCAGTTATTTAAATGTGTTTTATTATGAAATTTGGAATAATTCTTTGATATATTAGTGAGAGATAATTTTAATGTGATTAGTGTTACAATCAAAGTATTATTGTGTTCGAAATGGACGGGATGACTGTGAATTTAGAGTCTGGTACCAGTGTTAACATCAGACGCACAGATGGTAAGAGTTACTGAATTCCTTTTAGAGAATAGGAATTATTAACTCTGAAACATACTTCACTTTTCATAGTTGCATTATGAAACAGAAATGAACCTAAAATATAGATTTAGTTGGTTTTGTGTGGTGTTCAAATACTAATTACATCAGCATCCATATATGGTTTTTTCGATCATTATTATGTTCATGATTCATCGGCACACAAGTTTTGTGTGAAGATCCCGCGATTTTGTCAATAGCGATTGTTTATAGCGTATAAGACGTTTCATTGTTCTCAATTTTATTACGATTTGGGCATTCAGAACTAAAATAAAAAATAAAGAATTAATTTTGACAATTTCGCATGTTCCACATGAGAAAACACAAGTGTGTTGGATGATTTGTTTCTAGGATAGAATGGATAATGTTATATTATATAAAGTGTAGCACAATCATCAGCACACCTTAGATATTTGCCCAACTAATATTTTTTTAGATAACCATCCAAACAATAATTATTTTGAATAAATTATTTATCCAACCCTGTCATGAAATAAATAATATTTCATTGCTTTTGATTTGTTTACCCAAAAACAAAAATATAGTAGGTAATCATATTTTCATTGTTGTATTCTGCATATATTATAATACACTTCTAATTTCCATTTGAAAATATTTATATGTAGATCACTATAAACAGTGTTTATATTTATATCCAGTACCTAATTATAATATATTTAACATTTTCTGTCAGAACAATAGTATTTTATAAAAAATTGTTTTTTTAAACTCCATATTTGTACCCATACCATTCGAACTTCACGTTGATATGTTAGTTGAAATTCATAGACAATACCATCATAAGAGGTTTGCTACTTTTTGAAAATAGAATGAAATCTAATTTGAAGTAGATATATTGTCAAAATTAAGCCAAGCTCTGTACCATGTATATCTTTTGAGTCTCCTCCAAACTGGATAACAGTTCATACTATGCAATATCTTTATGAGTGAGTGGCCTAAAGAATACCAAAATACTGTTTATTAGTCAATAATGTTTTCATGAGAATACCTACTTATGGGGAAACAACCTTTCAAAAAAAACATATTTGGTATTTAAAGACTATAAAGGAAGGGATACTAACCCTTTCCCACTCGTGTTATTTTAGCCCTAGTGTATCGTAAGAGAATGTGCTGAGGCTCACCCCATGTGCCTGATGAATGAGAATTCGTGCTTCAAACACAAAGCAAAAACATTCTTCTCTGTTCAAATTAGATAAAACGGAGATATTCACACAATGTTCTGTCTGTGTAATAGGTATATAGTAATTTCCTCAAGTAGAATATATTATCGCTTTTCTGTGCAAAGGAGTCAGTGTAAACTAGTGGAACTTTCTTCCTTAGGCAATTTAATTAATCTAATCTGGTCAGGGTGTCTCCCGGGAAAAAACTACCCCACTGGGAATTAACCTAGATCAAGGTCAGTAGCCTAATAATATACGTATTGGTGCAAAGCATAGGTATATTAATGACATGATTGAAAGAACACCTAAATAGTTTATTAAAATCCAATTTTCTCTTACTGTTATGCTGAGCGCCGTATCATTTTTTTTTTATGTAAAGAAGGTCAAGGGACCATAATATGGCATATTATGCCCTTTGCGTCACTGCGACCAAATTAGATCTATTGTGACATCCTTCAATGAATTCATGGAGCGCTACCTCTTATTGTGCCACGTCTCCAGAGGCCTCTTGCAGAGTGACAGTGCCTCTTCTCGGCTCCTGCCCTCCGCAAAAGGTCTCCTTAATCTTCTTTTTGAAAGATAGGTCCTCACAGAATTCCCATCTCTCGGTTGCAATAAATGCTTTTGATTATGTGACCTTATGTCCACTTTGACTACTGATGTGGAAGTACCTGTTATATCCACCACACCAGGTCGGCTCTACAAAGGTGCCATGTACATCCTCCATAGCCAGAACTAGGGAAATAAAAGTCCGCCCCTACAGATCCCTGCATGTAGGGGTTAGGCAAAAATTCACCCTGAGGTTGCCTGGTATCAGGAAACCTCCGTTCGTTACTAACCTACCCGTTAGTCACGCATCCCTCGGCACGGGTCGAATGACACCTTGGATTGGGGAATTTTGGGCAGAAAGGTACTCTCCGGAATGATAGGACTAGGTGAATATGTATGGGAGGGCTCATAGAAGGCAGGAGGATTGGATTCAGGTGTAGGAAATGCCCTGCATGTTGGACAACCATGCAAGGCACCTCATACTCTCTTCTGCTTGTTGACCCTAGCATTCACAGGGACGGAATTTAACCTCCGTTTCATCCTGGTAACAGGGTCCACCGCTTGTAGGTAGAGAGTCGAGTTGAAATGCAGTGGCTAAGAGGCATTAAATGCTCTTATATTGCGTATAACATTTCCTTGGACCCCGTATCATTGTATCATAACAATAAAATAATTTACATTCCCAGTGGCTAGCGTTCTTGCATAACAGCTAGGGATGAAGGTTCTAATCTTGCTGGGGCATGGGATTTTTCAACATGTGGAATATGTCGAACACTCCTAAGTATGACCCAACACCACCTATATAAGAAGGCCTTAGCGCTACGTCACAGCGGGAGGCCCAGCATTCACTCTTCTATATCTGTGTTGAGTATGACCTAAATGGCGCACATTGTTAATGTTAAGTGGTCAACAACAAATCCAGCCTTAAAAGACAGTCGCAAGCCTATAGTGGTTCAAATTTTTTTATTGCCTTTTCTTTGAAAAAATTTATCATTTAAAAATTAACCATCTTATCAATTCAATGATAGCATTTGAATAGTTTGTTCTTATGTTAACTCTCATTTTGTTGGTCATCCTGTACACTTGATTTTATAGCTTAACAACAGCAAGGGCGGATCCAGGGGGGTCACGGGGTCATGACCCCCCTCCAGGTTAGGGCGAACCACTAATTAAAAGTGTTAAAACATACTGTTTTTATATTTTTGTCTATTTTTAAGTCCAGTAGGTACTTAATACCTACTTTTTACTTGTATCTATTATTACCAAAATTAAGTTATAACTTCTTGTGGCTTGAACACGACTATGTGACCCCCCCTGGCGCCAAAGCTGGATCCGCCCTTGAACAAACAGCTGTCATTGTGCCATATTGATATTCAGAATCAATAGTGATTTTTATTGATGAGTTTTATGCCGATAGCATTTTTATAACCTGATACCAATTAAAAAAAAAACAATAATACTTATCAACAGCTATACTAAAAAAATAAATCTCACTTTTAACATTTGTGGTACTGTGCTTTATATATTAAGTATGGGAAGATTGGGAAGTCTCTCTGATATGATTCATATATTTTTGGACAAGATACATTCCTTGTTTGAAATTGTAGCAATTGTTTTGTTGTACTTATCTCTGAGGCTGAGGTATCAAATAAATGGTAGTTATTTGAGCATGACCCTACCAAGATACCAGCTTACCTTACCACCTCCCTTTCCCAATCCTCTCCTCTCATTCACAAAGCGCAATTGATTTCAAAACTGCAGCCCTATTCACGAAAAAGTTTGAATCGAACTTCGAACTAAACTTAGACTTAAACTTTTCTGAAAACTTTTCTAAATATCTATAGTTCATTTTTTTTAAAGATACAGTACTAGAAAATTCGGCATATTTCCATTTCATTCTTTACATACATAAGAAAGAGACAAAATACTTCTATAAGATTTATGACTTCGCCGAGAGGCGGTACAGAACCTATTGTTACGCAGGTAGTTGTTTTTATGGGTTGCTATACACACTGCACGAGTTTTATGAAATGCAGTCAGTTTATCGTATTTAACTTCTCATTTTTATCGAAACTGGGTGGCTATTCTCGTAATCAATCAGTATCAGTTTAAGTTTAAAAACTGCAGTCACGGACCTAAATGCGTTCGAATTTCAAAAAAATAAACTAATTTAAGAACGCGGTCTAGTCCAATCCGTCATTTTAAGAACAAATTTCAGTCAAGTTCGAATTAAGAACGCTAATCGAGAATACCCCAGCTGATTTATGTTGCATTTTTTATCCTGGTGTAGGTATATTTTATATCATTTTTGTTTCTTCAACAGGTTATATTATTAAAAATACATACGTTTATATATTTCATATAGTATAAATTGTTATATAATATTATACAGATTAAAAAATGCGCTATGAATACATAAAAAAGTGCAATAGGCTCAAAATAAAAAAAACATACAGATAAAAAGCATTAGGTAAAATAATTATACACTTTAATTAATACTTTAATATGCAAATATGAAAAAATGCAATAGCAGAATTTAATAAACTTTTCTCTGATTTATCGAGATGTTAGCGAAGACAACCGCACTTCTCGAGTTCAAAATATTTATGAGTGTGCTACCTGGTTAAGGGTGGCTACTGTTACCGCCTCTCAATAAAACAATAAATCTTATAGAAGTGTTGTGTCTCTTTCTAATGTATGAAAAGAATGAAATGGGAATATGCCGAAATTTTTCTAGCACTGTATATTTAAAAAAAATGAACTATAGTCATATAAGTAGTCTGTGATCTGTCAGATTTACTCCGACTTTTCCAACTTTATTCATATTAAAATAATATTATTACAAATAAACACGCATATGTGGCTTGTAAATACGGAATAAATCAATTATAAAGGCTGAAAAAGAAATTTAGATGGGCGAAATGTACATATCTAACAGACAGAATTTTTGACAGATCAATAAGTTGGAAAAGTCGCAGTAAATCTGACAGGTAGTAAATCTGACAGATCACAGACTACTTATATGACTAGATATTTAGAAAAGTTTAAGTCTAAGTTTAGTTCGAAGTTCGATTCAAACTTTTTCGTGAATAGGGCTGCTGGACTAACTGCTTAATATTAGTTAAGTAGTGAGATGCTGACACAAAAAATCTGAATCCCCACATAGGGGCATAGGGAGGCAATAAGAGCTCTCCACTGCGCTCAATCTCGCGCAGTTTCGATGGCCTCCTCCCAAACCCCATCCAGATCCCTCTAATTTTGAAATTTATACCCAGATTTGGCGACCTGCCTGCGATTAGATGCGATCGTTTGACTGGTAGAAACTGACCAGATGATCCTCTAATTGACACTGTTGCTCAGAGAAATATTATCCTAAAATTTTTGATATTAATCATGTTTATAAAACAACCGCTTTTGTTGATATTTTTACAACACGTTTAAAATCGATTGACTATTCCGCGCGGCGCGGCGTTGTGAATAATTAAAAATTCAAGAGGTATATTGAAATGTCATTAGACAGACTGCTATATTCTTTATCAATCAATCAATCAATCAATTCTCCCTTTTACACCCCACTCAGGGGCATAGGGAGGCAACAAGAGCTCTCCATTGCGCTCGATCTTGCGCAATGTTTATGACCTCCTCCCACACCATGTCCATGTCCCTCAGCTCTGCTTCGAAGGAGCGGAACACAGTGTGAGAGGGTCTTCCTCGTCTTCGGGACCCTGATGGGAGGAAGAGTTATAGAAGGAGAAAAATATTTGGGATTCTGAATTTACCATGGATTCAAAATTCAAAGCACCATTTAATTCACAAAGGGTGATTGATTTTTTTTTAACCATCATGCTGTGTCCGTTAAGGGTAGGTAAAGAAGACGGTCCTCCACACTTTTCTACCCAAGCACACTTCTTTCACCCTTTTCTTTCAGCTTTATAAATTATTTTTGTAATCCTATTTGCATCCATTCTTTCAATATGTCCATCTCAATTGATTTTGATTTCATTTAACGTTATTTAAATCGCGGGATACTTATTGATGTACAGGTTACCATTTCACTGGACGCAGATTCGAATTCCGCCGTGCGCATGAAATTTTTCACACTTTGCGCATGTTTAGCTGAAACGGTGGTAAAACAATATTTCTTTGTCGCACACAAATATTATTATACTAATGCGGAAAAATTAACGATTGCAATATTGCAAAAAGATTCTAATCCTGAACAATTTGTTGTATAATACTCAATTATTATGTTGAAATTGCACTTAAATCTAATTTTACTCTGAACTAACATTTCCAAATTAATCAAATTTTGTGTGCGATGCAAATTGTCGGAAGAATCACCCAATGTCAAAAAGTCAACGCTAAAATCATCTTTCTAAATATCTGTAGAAGACGATCTTATGCCCGAAATGTCTCCGGATCATAGTTGATTGAATTGCCTAATTATAAAATCTATTGATTAGTCTTTAACCAAATTTATTTTCAAAAATGTAAAAAAAATTCAAAGGGAGGTTGTTAGAATAGTTTAGTAGTCTAGAAACAACGTACAGTACGAGTCTTGGCGGCACGTAGATGGTTCTTGGCGGCACTGGGCACAGCACATGAAGATGTGGTGCGTGGGAGGTCGATAGACGGGTCTGCGTAAGGCGTTATTCCTTATAAGGCTGAGCGCGCGACTCGCCTGCCCGAGGATTATGACAAGGTCGTGTTCGTGTCTCTGTGCTCGGCTGTACGGCGCTCTGAGGAAAAGAGGTATCGCCTCTGCTCTGAGGCATTGATCTTTCCGCTTCTCTGTCTTACGACTGACCCGCCACTTCGTATGCATTCGTACCAGTTTCCTTTTAATTGGCCCAACAGTATGTAGTACCTCACCACTCCGAGTAGACTTGCAGACAGCCTATTTTTTCATGTACCTACCTACTTTCAAGTATATTCAAATAAATTTAGTTTTCGGTTACGTGGTTCGCGAACTCTCGACAACTCCGACTTGGGGGACTATCCTATTAACAATACGATCTTGTGTATTTTAATCACTGTCTATTGCTGCACTCGATAGGTCAGCGGCTCTCAAACCGCGCATTTTCAGACCCACCCTTTTATAGCCCCAAAATTTCAAGAACGGTTTCTTGAAAGAAGTTTAAGTCTAAAGTTGTAATAAACTTCATTATAATATGACGATTTGACAATAAAAGTGTAAAAATGTAAAGTTCGCTTCATACCCCTGGTGCATTACTATCTTGCTCTTTCTCTTTCACCTGTTTCATCTTGCTCCTCACGTACAAGATTTTATTATCATCTTGCTTCTTCTCGATTCTACACAGTGGCGGCTCGTTCAGTGACAAGTGTACCTAAATTTAATGTTTTATTTTCTAATTGGTATTATGTATATATGCAAATCAAACATCTCACTCCAAGAACTTTATCTCGTAGGTACAAGTTTGTATAATGGGCCGTTTCTACTTTGCTAAGTGTCAAGTGCATGTGTTAAGTGATAGTAATAATCACGCGTTCACAGCACCTGTGAGTGTCAAGCAGTCAAGTGCAGATGTTAACGTACCCGTAATAGATGTTGATTCTATTTTTGCCTCTACCTGCGCTCCTTCCTCACAAGTGAAGGAGCACAGGCACATTATTGCCCCCGGTGGCGAAAAAAGAAAACAAACTATGTACCAATAATTGCAATTTAACAGAAGTGGACACATACTAGCTTTATACATTTATCACTTCATTATATTACATGACCTAGTGGTTCTATTGTCGTCTTTTATAACGCGTGTCGAATGCCGTAGATTCGAGCCCCAGTGTCGAACTCTAAAAACTTTTCTTAATGTGTAGGACAGGATGTCATACAGGATGTATGTATTTGTGTTCATTTTGAGTAAGCTCAGATTCGTTATAAATAATACCTATTTTAGTATAAAATGGTTCTACAGTTTCAGAGTGCCCTTTCTAGGATTTAAATAAACGATGTGTTGTGATCGCGCCATCCACGGTTAATTGTACTAATTTCAGGTCGAGTCCACTCTGCCATGGTGTCCGGGGTGAACTTGGAAAATAGAATCGTAACCGTCGAATGGTTCGAGCGGGGAGAAACAAAAGGCAAAGAAGTTGAACTGGATCTGATTCTCCAGCTGAACCCCGAGTTGTCTCGTCTCACCTCGCATCCAACGCACGGGTCATCGCTGCATCAGTCACCCGCTCCGCCTGCACACGTGCCTAACCAGCTCGCCAGGGTAAGTCACTACATCTACCCTGATTATTATACATATTATGCTACAAAGTGGTTTGTTTGAAAAACGATTTTTACAAAGGCTTTAGGCTATTTAGCAACTATGGTACAATTATTAACTCACAGTGGGATTTATGTATAAAAATAAATGTGCTGCAAAGTATGGCTTGCACTATCTTAACGACAAATACCAATTAATTGTTAAACTGAATGCGTCATTTGCAATGGCGGTTTAGTAGGAAATAAGTCACATATGAAATACGTTACGTTATTGTATAATATCTTGTTGAAAGAATATGCCGCATTAAAACCAATTTTTTCCCAATTATTATGTTAAAATTATGACAAAAATGTAAGTAGGTACTTCTTCTGTGGGAGCAACGCCTCGGGTACCAGCTAGTTTTTTTTGTATTTTGATTGAGTTTATGTCCTCGTGGGAGAATGGCCTATGGCTTTTAGCAGCATACTGAGTGAGTGGTTTGTGGAATAACCGAACTGTCGAGTCAAAAGTTTTAGAAGCGCTCGCCACCCTCCGTCACTGACAGTACCAGCGCGTTGCGTCCCTTATTGTGAAGGCGATTTTGATTAATCATTGACGCTTTAGAAATCGGTAGACAATATTAAAAACCGAACCGTATCAATAGTCGAACATTTCTATCATCGTATAGTCAAAGTCTAGCAAATTTTCCTTGTCAAATGTAATCTCTGGGGTTTCCGAACACCGTAAACCGCGTGTTTGCAATGTGCTTAGATGCGATTGAGCATACAGTAATAATAATTACTATCGGTTATCTCGATCTATTTTTGTTTGTGTTGGTGCTATGCTGTAGCAGTGTAGCAAACTTGTTATATTCAGGAATCGATTCAGTTTCCGCAATTAATCGTCGTTTTTCCGATGTTATCGCTCATTTTTTAGTTTATCGTAACACCTCGCGGTCCTTGGTGGTTGTACATGCATCTTTTTAATACAGCGATGTTTCAATCAGTGAAATAATCCAGAACACATCTTACGTCATGTTTCCGTTCGTATACAAAATCAAGGTGGGTTTTTGAAACTGAAAATTTAATATGCCTAATCTAGTCTCGTTAAATGACCCTTTAAATTTTGTTAGAAAGAAATATTTTTTCACCCGCACATTTCGAATCACGGCAGCATTTGACGACTTTTAATAATTACAAGTTCGTCGCTAAAGCTGCAACTACTTGGCTACATCCCTCACTGCAAATGTACCTATGCGAGTACTACTAAAGCTACGGCTACACTATGGCCCATGCTGGTCCAGGATGGCCAAATAGTGGCTCTGATGGCTAAGCATTGGCAAGTAGCAACATTTGGCAAATATACTTGTACACCTGGCTACACTATTGGCCCAACTCTAATAGTTTGCACGAGGCTAGACTGCTACACAATGTTTCTATCACTGATTTATTGATTAATTCTTGCTTTTATTCATCATTTTACATTCTAATCTCCAATTATTCACTGTATACTCCTATCTGAGTGGGGAATTTCAACAGAGTTATCTCCTTGATGGGCAGAAAGGATATTTTAATATAATTTCCAATTCACATATATACACAATAAAAACATTTATAATTTTATTAAACCTAACCTTCATTTTTATTGGTGTTTATTGTTTTGCAATAGGTTATATATACCTAGCTCTTACAGGTTGATTTGGACTATAACATAAATGAAAATAAAAGATATTGATAAAAAAAAAAACAAGAATCATGGGTACATTACATACATACTCGAGTGGTTTAAGAAAACATCCACCACCGTCTTTGCCGTTTG
This sequence comes from Mystacides longicornis, assembly GCA_963576905.1. Classification (NCBI taxonomy): domain Eukaryota; kingdom Metazoa; phylum Arthropoda; class Insecta; order Trichoptera; family Leptoceridae; genus Mystacides; species Mystacides longicornis. The sequence continues at coordinate 19,513,849 of OY756426.1, read as the reverse complement.
CGTTTTTCATTATTTTTAATAACAGAAAAGCAGATGCCGCATGTATCACTGTATAGGATGCTGCAATTAATGACATAATATGATATTATCATTGTCAACTTCCATTATTTTATCTGAATTATAAAAAAAATGTACAAAACACTATGAAAATAACAACATGGAAGACATGACAGCTGTCAACATTTGTCAAATATTGGTGAATACCTGCGTACTCGATCGACAAGTAAACAAGTAATGGCCTATGTCAAATATTTGGCGATATTGGTCATTGGTGAAGCGGGCACACTACTTGCCCATGCTGGCCCAGAGCCTCTATTTGGCCAGCATGGCCCATAGTCTAGCCGTGGCTTTACACGAATACAACCCTTTTGGCCAAACTTTGCATTTTTTTATAATTTTAATAACACCTACAACACAAAATGCAATTCGACTTTTTTTATTAGGTAAACATATTTTTTAATACAATTTTAATTCTGCGCGAGAACCGACTTTTTATATGCGACGGAACCATACTGGTAAACGACTCATTTTAATTCTATTAATGGCTATTCTGACACAGATTTGGAAGATAAATAATGTACATGGTAACCAGTAATCTATATAAATAACAAGCTTTCCCGACAGACGTTGTCCTGTAGTCCTTACCAGAGGCGGCCCGTTCATATGTGCACTGCGCCCCCAGAAACAAAAATACATAATTAATCCGATTAAGTTATTAATAAAATAAAATGTTAAAATATTTCTAAAACTTCCATATTTCATTCGTATTCAAAGCTCAGGCGGGAACAACGTGAGAATATATGCACGCGCGCGCACTCATTCTACCTCCTACATATTATGAAGTACCTACCGAAACGAATGTGCCTGATAATTTTGTTGACTTTGTATGAAAATTTTCTAATACGCTCGAAACTGTGCGGTGGAATAAGTGGGATTGGGCAATCACGTATCCGAGAATGAGAGGGAACTACCCGCGATTACGTCGGCGCGTCGCAGGTGATCCGTTCCATACAAACTTAAACATTCTATTTTATATCATTTCTTACCCATTTTTTCAACTTTTTATTAGTTATTCTGTTATCCGGAGCGGAGAAGAATCCAATAAATCAAACATTGAAAGAATCTGTTAAGCCGATCTCGAGTTATAAGTGTTGTTGCGCACTAACCCGACTTTCATTTATATTAGAGAAACTATTCAAAAACTATTTTATTTCGCAATTACCCAAAAACCAAGTATTCAACGTTTTCATTTCAATTTGTATGTAGGTATATAATATGCCTGTTGTCCCTTATAAGGAACACCGATTTTCTTTTTACCATTTATGTATACCTATCAAATAAAATAAAGTTATTGTGTTAGTTTATTTTATATGACACATTTAAAATGCAGGTTTGGACGAACAAAAATAAAAACTAGGAGGATAACGTGTATTTTTTTACCTTTGAGTTATAACTAGTAGATGAAATGTCATAGCAAAAATAATGAGTAATTTTGAAACACCGTGAACATAAACGCACAACTCATAATTATTTTTTTTTTTTTTTATAAGGATTAAACCATTTTAACAGCTATTCTGAACATAATTTTTCTGTTGCCTATGTTTTTAAATATCTGACAACACGGATTTTGTAACAAAACTGGAGGTCTATGACAGTGTTCCTTATAATATGACCCAATAGGCATATCCGGGTTAAAAATATTCGAAATAGGATCATTTTGAAATGTAAAGCATTATTAGTTTGACAGAACAGGAAAAAAGAAGAAAATTTTCTCAAAAGAAAAGACAGGTTGAAAATATCCTCAAAAGCAACAAATATTTGCGATGTTTTTTTATATAATAATCTATTTTTATGCCTATTACCTTCAGTGTTTCCTTATTATTATCATCATCTTCTTATTGCTTTTAAAAGCGCGATTTTAACCGCCGTGTGTGAGCAGCCATTTTATTGTAATGTAATGCATGGTGGTTGTCGCTACAAAACTGTCGCGCCATCCTTCCTTCTGAATTGATCTTTACTGTTGTTGGATCGCAATTAATTATTATTTATTACGATTTCTATTGAAATATTTTACAGTACCTAGATATTTTATTGTAATGTAATGCATGGTGGTTGTCGCTACAAAACTGTCGCGCCATCCTTCCTTCTGAATTGATCTTTACTGTTGTTGGATCGCAATTAATTATTATTTATTACGATTTTTATTGAAATATTTTACAGTACCTAGATATTTTATTGTAATGTAATGCATGGTGGTTGTCGCTACAAAACTGTCGCGCCATCCTTCCTTCTGAATTGATCTTTACTGTTGTTGGATCGCAATTAATTATTATTTATTACGATTTTTATTGAAATATTTTACAGTACCTAGATATTTTATTGTAATGTAATGCATGGTGGTTGTCGCTACAAAACTGTCGCGCCATCCTTCCTTCTGAATTGATCTTTACTGTTGTTGGATCGCAATTAATTATTATTTATTACGATTTTTATTGAAATATTTTACAGTACCTAGATATTTTATTGTAATGTAATGCATGGTGGTTGTCGCTACAAAACTGTCGCGCCATCCTTCCTTCTGAATTGATCTTTACTGTTGTTGGATCGCAATTAATTATTATTTATTACGATTTTTATTGAAATATTTTACAGTACCTAGATATTTTATTGTAATGTAATGCATGGTGGTTGTCGCTACAAAACTGTCGCGCCATCCTTCCTTCTGAATTGATCTTTACTGTTGTTGGATCGCAATTAATTATTATTTATTACGATTTTTATTGAAATATTTTACAGTACCTAGATATTTTATTGTAATGTAATGCATGGTGGTTGTCGCTACAAAACTGTCGCGCCATCCTTCCTTCTGAATTGATCTTTACTGTTGTTGGATCGCAATTAATTATTATTTATTACGATTTTTATTGAAATATTTTACAGTACCTAGATATTTTATTGTAATGTAATGCATGGTGGTTGTCGCTACAAAACTGTCGCGCCATCCTTCCTTCTGAATTGATCTTTACTGTTGTTGGATCGCAATTAATTATTATTTATTACGATTTTTATTGAAATATTTTACAGTACCTAGATATTTTATTGTAATGTAATGCATGGTGGTTGTCGCTACAAAACTGTCGCGCCATCCTTCCTTCTGAATTGATCTTTACTGTTGTTGGATCGCAATTAATTATTATTTATTACGATTTTTATTGAAATATTTTACAGTACCTAGATATTTTATTGTAATGTAATGCATGGTGGTTGTCGCTACAAAACTGTCGCGCCATCCTTCCTTCTGAATTGATCTTTACTGTTGTTGGATCGCAATTAATTATTATTTATTACGATTTTTATTGAAATATTTTACAGTACCTAGATATTTTATTGTAATGTAATGCATGGTGGTTGTCGCTACAAAACTGTCGCGCCATCCTTCCTTCTGAATTGATCTTTACTGTTGTTGGATCGCAATTAATTATTATTTATTACGATTTTTATTGAAATATTTTACAGTACCTAGATATTTTATTGTAATGTAATGCATGGTGGTTGTCGCTACAAAACTGTCGCGCCATCCTTCCTTCTGAATTGATCTTTACTGTTGTTGGATCGCAATTAATTATTATTTATTACGATTTTTATTGAAATATTTTACAGTACCTAGATATTTTATTGTAATGTAATGCATGGTGGTTGTCGCTACAAAACTGTCGCGCCATCCTTCCTTCTGAATTGATCTTTACTGTTGTTGGATCGCAATTAATTATTATTTATTACGATTTTTATTGAAATATTTTACAGTACCTAGATATTTTATTGTAATGTAATGCATGGTGGTTGTCGCTACAAAACTGTCGCGCCATCCTTCCTTCTGAATTGATCTTTACTGTTGTTGGATCGCAATTAATTATTATTTATTACGATTTTTATTGAAATATTTTACAGTACCTAGATATTTTATTGTAATGTAATGCATGGTGGTTGTCGCTACAAAACTGTCGCGCCATCCTTCCTTCTGAATTGATCTTTACTGTTGTTGGATCGCAATTAATTATTATTTATTACGATTTTTATTGAAATATTTTACAGTACCTAGATATTTTATTGTAATGTAATGCATGGTGGTTGTCGCTACAAAACTGTCGCGCCATCCTTCCTTCTGAATTGATCTTTACTGTTGTTGGATCGCAATTAATTATTATTTATTACGATTTTTATTGAAATATTTTACAGTACCTAGATATTTTATTGTAATGTAATGCATGGTGGTTGTCGCTACAAAACTGTCGCGCCATCCTTCCTTCTGAATTGATCTTTACTGTTGTTGGATCGCAATTAATTATTATTTATTACGATTTTTATTGAAATATTTTACAGTACCTAGATATTTTATTGTAATGTAATGCATGGTGGTTGTCGCTACAAAACTGTCGCGCCATCCTTCCTTCTGAATTGATCTTTACTGTTGTTGGATCGCAATTAATTATTATTTATTACGATTTTTATTGAAATATTTTACAGTACCTAGATATTTTATTGTAATGTAATGCATGGTGGTTGTCGCTACAAAACTGTCGCGCCATCCTTCCTTCTGAATTGATCTTTACTGTTGTTGGATCGCAATTAATTATTATTTATTACGATTTTTATTGAAATATTTTACAGTACCTAGATATTTTATTGTAATGTAATGCATGGTGGTTGTCGCTACAAAACTGTCGCGCCATCCTTCCTTCTGAATTGATCTTTACTGTTGTTGGATCGCAATTAATTATTATTTATTACGATTTTTATTGAAATATTTTACAGTACCTAGATATTTTATTGTAATGTAATGCATGGTGGTTGTCGCTACAAAACTGTCGCGCCATCCTTCCTTCTGAATTGATCTTTACTGTTGTTGGATCGCAATTAATTATTATTTATTACGATTTTTATTGAAATATTTTACAGTACCTAGATATTTTATTGTAATGTAATGCATGGTGGTTGTCGCTACAAAACTGTCGCGCCATCCTTCCTTCTGAATTGATCTTTACTGTTGTTGGATCGCAATTAATTATTATTTATTACGATTTTTATTGAAATATTTTACAGTACCTAGATATTTTATTGTAATGTAATGCATGGTGGTTGTCGCTACAAAACTGTCGCGCCATCCTTCCTTCTGAATTGATCTTTACTGTTGTTGGATCGCAATTAATTATTATTTATTACGATTTTTATTGAAATATTTTACAGTACCTAGATATTTTATTGTAATGTAATGCATGGTGGTTGTCGCTACAAAACTGTCGCGCCATCCTTCCTTCTGAATTGATCTTTACTGTTGTTGGATCGCAATTAATTATTATTTATTACGATTTTTATTGAAATATTTTACAGTACCTAGATATTTTATTGTAATGTAATGCATGGTGGTTGTCGCTACAAAACTGTCGCGCCATCCTTCCTTCTGAATTGATCTTTACTGTTGTTGGATCGCAATTAATTATTATTTATTACGATTTTTATTGAAATATTTTACAGTACCTAGATATTTTATTGTAATGTAATGCATGGTGGTTGTCGCTACAAAACTGTCGCGCCATCCTTCCTTCTGAATTGATCTTTACTGTTGTTGGATCGCAATTAATTATTATTTATTACGATTTTTATTGAAATATTTTACAGTACCTAGATATTTTATTGTAATGTAATGCATGGTGGTTGTCGCTACAAAACTGTCGCGCCATCCTTCCTTCTGAATTGATCTTTACTGTTGTTGGATCGCAATTAATTATTATTTATTACGATTTTTATTGAAATATTTTACAGTACCTAGATATTTTATTGTAATGTAATGCATGGTGGTTGTCGCTACAAAACTGTCGCGCCATCCTTCCTTCTGAATTGATCTTTACTGTTGTTGGATCGCAATTAATTATTATTTATTACGATTTTTATTGAAATATTTTACAGTACCTAGATATTTTCACAAATTAAGTAGGTACCTACGTAGGTATAAGCGAAAAAACTATAATTAGCTTTATTCGTTATTATAATAATGATGAAACGTGTAGTGTCTACTGGAAAAATATATACAGGGTGTCACATACGTAGCGGACCGATCTGTTTTGTAGAGATGGTTTTTTATAGAGAAATCTCAACTTTTTTTATAAATCTGTGCTCACTGAAAGAGAACACAAATTCACTCTTTGAATTTTTCACAGTAAACTACTTTGAGCTAGTTTCGTGGAAGAGGAAGATGGTCGTAATCGCCAAACACTTCTTTCAACTTATTTTATATTTATTAGCCCCCAATCGTTATTGCTGCAGAGCTAGTAGTTTAAAAGAAATATGATTTTGTTGTTGAAAAAACCACTAGGTGCCAATTAAAAAAAATCTTTCATAACTCAATAAGGTCGAAAAATCAGATCGGGACCGTGAGGTTGACCACCTCACGTCCTTAAGCCTCAACCGGTCAAAAAAGGCACCATAAGCCTCGGATGCCTTCGAGCCCAATGGAGGGCTCTTGGTGCCTCCCTATACCCCTAAGTGGGGTTTAGGCACCCTGAATTGCGGGTTGGTTTGGGGGGGGGGGGGGGGATCTGCGGCGGCTTCAACTCAATAAGGTAAACTGGATAAAATTCAATGAAGGTAGCTATAAATTTAGAATTAGGCATCTCATCTTCAGGTGCCCGTGGCTGAAAAACCCCTTCTGTACTGCTTTAAAATACTATCACATCTTGTTGGTCTACTATGTACGAAACAACCAATATTATACATGGTGTAACATAGGTAGTGTATACAACCGGAAGCAGGAAGGTAGAGGACCTCAACACCTATCGATTTAACCCCCCAAGTATGTTCAGCGATATTGGTTGGTTAAAAAGTTATACTGTATATGATTTTGTGAATTTTGAATTAAATCCGGATTCACAAAAACGTATATAACTTTTGAACCAACCAATATCGCTGAACATACATGGGGGTTAAATCAATTGGTATTGAGGTCGTGAGGGAGATTTTTTAAAACAATAATAATAAACATAAGTAAATTTTAAGTAAATAGCCTTACTTAACCTTTCTGAAAATGTGAAGATGTAAAATACATTGATTCATTCTACTACCGTATTCTGTCTTCTGTTCATTATCATTGAACAAGATTGAACATAAAGAATATAAAGGGATAGTAGAATATTCTACGATTTATTTTTGTACCCATCTTACCAACTTTTATCAACTATAGTTTCTTTTATAATATTTGAAACAATGGCCAAGTAGGTATGTAGTAAGTAAGTTGCGTTGATATTCCGTCCAGAGAGGTGAACATGAATAGAGTGTAGTGGTTGAAGTTGCAGTGCTACTGTGTGGTGTTGTGTTTCCACCTAGTCTCTGGTGTTTATTGTCTTGGTTACCACTTCTAGTATAGATCTAACAATGGCCATAGGCTGAGAGGGGGCCAGTAGGTGTGACTAACCTATCTATCTACCACTTCTATCCTATCTGCTAGGTAAATAATCATATCATGCATACTGCTGCTGAACCAACTATGCCTTGATACAATTTTGGAATGATGACATGTTGACTTTTTTTTACTTAAATGTACTGTTTTATCATTCATAGGTCAAATCCCACTACAACAAAATTCGAAAAAAGGAGTTTATCATTTTTAAAACTGTGACATTTTATCAAAAAATTTACCTTTATTTAATTCAACGTGTTCAAATATGACCGTTCTTTTACTAAGTTTATTATCCCTTTGTAGATTTTGTACAGTGGTCCCGCGGCATTCCGACAAACTTTTGCAAGACGGTGTCGGATTGTAGATTACCGCAGAGGACACCCTATAGTCCTAATTTTTTCCACGATGGGTCCAATAATTTTCAAGATCAAGCAAAAACCAATTTCTTAGTCACCTGTGACTATGCAGAACCTGTGCCTGCGAAACTAGTCAGGGTATTAAATAATTTGTGGAATAACAAATCAATTGTTTCATTTAAATTTATCAAAAACTAATTCTTAGGTTCTTTGAATGATTTTTCTATAAGTTGGTCTTTTGATATGGTTCTCTGAACCTGAAGACTTGCCAAAAATTTTACATAAGATACATAGAATTTTGTTGCTTCGATAGCTATAATGTAATTTGAATTTGACCTGTAGTATAGTCATCCAGACAGATACATAGATTTATGAACACATTCCCATGGGTCTTGCTGTTTTTCAGCAGGAGACGGCAGACTAGAAATTATATCTCCAGTTAGTAACCACCTTCATTCAAAACTAAATTGTGAATTTTTAGAAATGACAATGACATGTTGGCTGAATTAATGTATTTTATTGTTTAGATTTGTAATCATGATTCATTTTTTTTTTTCGTTTTTTCTTCTTTACATTTGCTTTATATTTAGACATAAACATATTATATTATACCCAGTAAATATACATGTAGCAATAAAAATCATATACATCTAGGAAAGTTCAAGTTCATCGGAAGACGATGGAGGTTTTCTGGAGGCCGGAGTCATGGATGTACCTCCAGGCGGCACTTTACCTACATCCAATGGTCGACACCAAAAAACGGTCAGGACATGAGTCATTTGCACTTTATTGTACATACACTACTTGTCACCCGCTAAATTGTGTATTTTGGTTGCAAATGTAGATTCATTTCTATTTTATCTGTCAATGTATTTATATGTTGTTATCCGTCTTTGTAGTTGGTTATATGATGTGTTTCTTTATGATTTTATCTAAAGCCTTATTATTTTTATGATTTTGTAAATAATTTTAGTGTCATAAAGTAATTTTTTGATCTGATTTCCTCACTGTGTTCCGTGTGAACATGTAGCCACAGTTAGATTTTGGTCCAAAAACTTCAGCCTATCTAAAAGGATTTGAAAATAACTAGTAACATTTAATTTGGAATATTTACAACTGTGTAGTCGTCTTTTAGCTAGATCACTACACCAATAATAACTATTAAATTAAGACTAAATGTATTGGATCAATAGTTTAAAAAAAATAGAGAAAATGTTCAGGGTGTTGTATGGGAATATCTTTAAATATTTCACACTCCTAGATATAAAGAATGCACAAATTTCTCCCAAAAATATTATTCAGAAAAGGCGCCATAAACTAACGTCTTAATCAAATCATGTTGATATTTCTGATCACTCTGTAAAATATTGAATTCATATTTCTTTTTCATCAACTGTATCAGTTCACCGCCCTCTGATGTCTTCCCCCATATAAAACTCTATTAGATAATGTTATTTTAAAAAATAATTTGGAGTTCTATGTTTTAAGTGAGAAAAAGTGTTTCGCTTTCGACACCCGTCCACTTCTTGCGTTCAATGAATTTAATTTAAACGATCAACTGAAATTAAGACATAAATTGGAACCTCTTATAACGAGCACCTCATGAGCACAAAAAATGTGAAAAATGTACTCTCCCTTAACAAGCGAAATTTCGCATAACGAATTCGAAAACCGCAAATCTGCGCCAGTACATTGTGTTTAGTGCTTGTTACGCTCACTCATTTTTCCAAATTATTATTCAGACATTAGTTACTCAAATTGATTTTTGTGCAGAATACACCTAATTACCCTTGAAAAAATGTCCCCGAAGAAAAAACCTCAAGAAGACAGCAGACAGCCATATTGAATGTAAAATCATTGAATAGCTTCACCACAATACGGAGGTGGCCAATTTATTCAATGATAATATGCTGTGACACATTTTCGCCAAATTTGGACGAATCCAGGCTGGTCATCCTATAAAGAAAGCTTATTTGTCACTTGAAACTTATTTGTCATAAATTTATGTTTTTATTCCATAAAGTTGTTACCAGTCACTCGAAAAAATGTTTGGCAAAACAAGTAAGACTCGGGAACGAATTATGCTCGTTATAAGAGGTCCCAATGTAATTATTATCGTTGAGTACAATGGACAAAGTCTTTCAAATTATTATATATTTTTTAAGATGTTTAGACATATTTTGCTTTCAATATTATTTTCAGCAAATTCCTAAACAAGTTTGCATAGAACCTTTTCATGCTGTTTTTGTTATTATCCAATTTTCTTATTGAAATATTTCAGTTTCTGTAGCACTTACCGTGTCGGTTTATTTTAAAAAATGAAGATGAAGAGCGAAGATCAAAGAGAGACTAAGTAGTGCGACTTATTAAAAATTTCAGTAGATACAAATTTTAATAACAACTAAAATGTAGAAATTTTTCTTTTACAAATGTCGCCTGTATTTTTTAAGGGAAATATGTTTTTATTCCTAGATATTTGTCGATTAGTCCTTCTTTGATACAAAACTCCTCATATAATATTTTACCATTGTAAATTATTATATATTTGTTCTCGTTTTAGTTTGGAATTCATTTTCTTGTCCGTTGGTTGTTGGATAATTTATTTGAAAAGCAACAACAATTATTTTTCTCTTGTCTCACTGTAGCATAAAATTCATATGCCCAAAGAACAAAAACTAGGCAAGTACTCTGTCCGATCAACTATTGGTTATTTCATACTTAAGATGGCAAAGAAAGTTTTTTTGTCATTCCTTGAAATTAAAAACCATTCACATTTCTTCATTGATGCGAAAAAGGAATTGTTGATATATTTTTCTAATAGGTATTTAAATAGTTTTCTTTTCACGCCACAAGTTTGTTAAAATTCTACCGAATCGTTATTTGATGGGATGGGAATGATTAAATGTATGTAGGTAGATGATTTATGTGTGGTTACTTACTTTTAAAAAGTTTTATTTATTATTTTTCATTTGTAGGCTTTTTCAATTTTATTTATTGTTCATTATTATTCAAAATTTAATATAACAGGAACCTTGCTTATAATAATCTTTTTTTGATAGACTCTCTGTTTATAGGTACCTATCATACTTATTATTTGATTTATCTTAACTCTTTTGACTATTGTTAGACATAAAGAATATTCTGTGTACTATTTTTTAATACTAAGTTTATATTTTCGTTAAGTTTAATTGATACTTTTTGTAGATATTGAATCTGTCTGTGATATAAATTTGTAATATTCCACTGCTATCTATTGATGATGTAAATGCATTCTTTTGAATGTTAATCTCATGTAGTTCAGTGATGTAATGATGTGTTTATTAATTTCAGGACATGACGCGACAATCAATACCCGTTTTCAGTAAAGGTAAATTTTCTTTGATACTTATTTTCATGTTTCTCATAAAACCATTTCTTACTACATAGACAATAGTAAAATTCTACTTTTTATATTACATAGCAAGTAAATATATTTTATTTAAAAAAAAAAGTGAATCTGCGCTCATTCAAAGTGAACACTCTTTGACTCTTTCAAAGCTACTTTAAGCTTGTGCCGTGAAATGTAATATTTATTGATAATGGTGATTGTTTGAGCCTTAAGGTATTAATACTTGCTGAATATTTATGGCTCAATACAATTAGCCCCCATATGGTTGCTATCTCAAAGGAGGACCAAGTCAGGAGTAAATAAATAGAAGACAATGTATGCGGGGAAAATTACGCTGTTGAATGAAGCGAAAGAAGTTTATTTGGATAGGATTGAATAGAAGTCTGTCCGCCCTGCCTACACCTATGGGATACTGCATGATGGAAAAAAAAACAAGGAAAATTTATTACATTACAATTTTTTTCCTTCGCATCAAAAAAATGTAACACTTACAGTAAAGGACTGAAACTTTATTGAGGTGATTTTGCTATTGCAGGCCAAGGAAGGACCACAAGGAATAACATGATGAGACCACTCAACAATGGTATGACGAATGGTCACGGAGGGGACACCACTGGTCGGAAAGGGACTGAGAACATTCCACCCGTTCAATCTACATCCAATGCTAGGCTCACACAGCAGGTATTACCACTGTCTAGTGCAGCGATGCACACACTAACTTGAAAATATTTGTCAAAAATGGTTACTTAATGGTTCAAATATTTGTTTAGTTCCAGCCTTTGCAAGCATCTTCGTCATCTAATTTGAGGGCAGGTACATCGTCAGTGGCTTCCTCAGCAATTACAAGCAATGCCACCACGGCGGTCTCGAGAAGGTCAAATGTTGTGAAGGAAGTAGAAAAATTGAAAGAAAACAGAGAAAAGAGAAGACAACATCAAGCAGAGAAGAAGCAGGAGAAGGAAGCTTTAATGAACGCAGATCCTGGGAACCCCAATTGGGAATTTTTGGCCATGATACGTGAATACCAAAATTCCATTGAATTTAGGCCCTTACGTGGTTCCGAGATTGTAGAGGACCATCAAATAACTGTGTGTGTAAGAAAAAGGCCGTTGAATAAAAAAGAAGTGAATAAGAAAGAAGTGGATGTGATAAGTGTACCAAGCAAAGATCAAATGATTGTCCACGAACCTAAGAACAAAGTAGACCTTACCAAATATTTAGACAATCAACACTTTCGGTTTGATTATGCGTTCGATGAATCTTGCAGTAATGATGTTGTTTACAAGTTAGTGTTCGTTTATTATTTCTTATTTCCTTTGATTTAAATTCAGTTGTCCATTCATATTCTAATGTTTGTCACTTGAGGTAGAATTAAGTAAAGATGAAAATGAATGGATTGCAGATACACAGCTAAGCCTTTAGTCCAGACAATATTCGAAGGTGGCATGGCCACATGCTTTGCATATGGTCAGACGGGATCGGGAAAAACGCACACGATGGGTGGTGATTTTCATGGCAAAACTCAAGATTGTAAAAAAGGAATATATGCCATGGCTGCCAGAGACGTGTTTATGTTTTTGGGGAGCCAAAAATATAGGTCCATGAATCTCATTGTGTCGGCATCATTTTTTGAAATCTATTCAGGAAAGGTAATGACAAGTTTCAAATATACACTTAACACATTTCAACAAAAGAATACAGTTAAGTTTATTCATAGGCTTAGGAGAAATCTATCTTTTTTTTCTGGCTTTTCAAGTTAGTCTTGTTTTTGCTGTTCTAAATGAAGATTTCTTGATTTCAATCTTTTCCTTCCTTGAGGGCATGTACACATTGACAGGTGGCTGTTAACTAGCCAACCACCTAACAAGAAGCTTGCTAAAACGTCACTAGGCTCTAGGGGCCAAGCGAGCCGCCCGTCAGTGCAAACGTGGCTTTTTGGTAACGGTCATATTCATTGTCAGACAGATGTGAACACTCAGCAAATAGATCTCTCTGAAGCGGCTCTTTTCAGAATCAATTCATTAAGGGGTTGCGCCCTCCCATACCATAAAATTTGCACATCACCAATTTTTTTAATAATTTCATGCATTGCATTTGAATAACTTTATTCTTTTAGGTATTTGATCTGCTAGCCGATAAAGCTAAATTGCGAGTGTTAGAAGATGGAAAACAGCAGGTTCAAATAGTTGGATTAACGGAAAAAGTAGTAGATAATGTAGAGGAAGTATTAAAATTAATTCAGCACGGAAACAATGCCAGAACTTCGGGACAGGTATTATACTATTCTAGCCCTTGTAAAGTGTACTAAGACATAAAGAATATTTAAAAAAAAATTATCCCCACACAAAGTAATTGTTTGTACTGTAATAGTAATTCAATTCCACAGACATCTGCCAATTCTAACTCTTCAAGATCCCACGCCGTTTTTCAAATTTTATTACGGACTCCAGGCATGCATAAAGTTCACGGGAAATTTTCACTCATTGATTTGGCTGGCAATGAAAGAGGCGCCGATACGTCCTCAGCAAATAGGCAAACGAGTAAGTAATTGATGAATTGAAAGTCTATAAGTTTTATAAACTCTGAATGCAAAAATTATGCACTTGGATTTTTAATACATAATACTTAAATAGTCCACAATCTTAAGTTATTTGTAAACTTGTACTGCTCTTTAATAATTATTTTAGTTTAATTACCACATGAAGGGTACAGGATATAAAGGTTGAATGTCAAAAATGTATGTTTTGAGATATTACGCTTTAAAGTTTTCAAACCTCTTGAACAACGAATCAACAAATAAATTGTATAAAGCTTGCTCGATATAATGTTCTCCATATTATATCCTATCATTACAAATAGATTTCATTATCCTTACATTGTATTTATGAAAATTATAATTATTTTTTTAAATCAAGTCCCCAATATACAGAACATAAAGGATGAATGTCAATACCAAACAGGATGGATGTCAATCTTTGATATCCAATAAATTTTACATAGATAGTTTTGTTAAAGTGTAAATAAAAACATATAAAGTTGAATGTACTTTAATAAGAAATACTATAAAAATTATTATGAAAAAGTGGAAAAATGGCAAATCATACTGTTTTAAATGAAAGGCTACTGTAATAATTGCACAATTGCAATATTATTAGAGGTGATTTTTATATATTCTATGAACTGGACTAGACTATAGTATCCTCGAAATGATAGTATAGTCTAGTCAAGTTCATCTGGCAGTCGGGGTAATATAACCAATACAAAAGGCATTATCGACTGATATACACCCTGTATACATGCAGCTCCATCTTTGAAGTGAGTCGTGGCCCCGCCTACTGTTCCTATATGTGTGTGTGTATGAAGAATGCGTGTGGAGCGAACGTCGCGTGGTATGAGTTTTGATGACAAAATAATATTGTTGTTTCACTAATGGTCAGTGTTTTATATATTTTTATTTTTGTACCAAATAATGTATTTAAATATGGATTGTAAAAGCAACATTGTTGCGTAGAATTATAATGAAAAAGTAATAATAAATAATAAAAAATAATAATAAATATTATTCACATCCATTTAAAAGGGATTAGGATCCCTTAATTTTATGCCCCGGCTGCCAGTTCATCCCGAGGATACTATAGAGTATTCTGATATCAACAGTCAAAAGTTTTGAAAAACATTCGCTAGGTGGCTATTATAAGTGACATTCATCCTTTATGTCAAGATTGTCAAGTATTAAACTGACATCCATCCTTCATCCCCCGTATGCGTCTTTTTCTTTTTCAATTATCTTACGAAATACAGCCTCTATGTCAAGTTGTATTAGACAAACATGTAGGTCATGTAAACTTTCACGAGATTTCTCATTTATGTGTTATTTGATATTATTTTAAACTATTATTTGTATAATCTTGTTGTTTGTATGTTTCAATTGTCTGCGAAGTTTTTTATGCGAGAAATAAAGAAAGATTTTATTTTATTTATTTATTTATTTATGGCGTTATCAGTCTCAAAACTATAAAAACTGACATCCATCCTTTATATCCTGTACCCTTCACATTGTCTGCACAGAATTCATTTTCTACTCGTATCAATTATATTTCATTTTTTAGCTTACATTTTTAATTTTGTATGGTAGTAATAATATTTTTGAGATGAAGCTATTTTCTCTGCTTCTGATGTTCCTAATCTCAAATGAATTTGCTAAAAAAGTGCGTTTGTGTTTAGCTTGATATCATTCAATTTTAACAGGCTGAAAAATTGATTTCATTCTTAAAATTTGTTTAAGGAATGGAGGGAGCTGAAATTAATAAATCATTGCTAGCTCTCAAGGAATGCATAAGAGCTTTAGGAATGAAAGGTGCCCATTTACCATTTAGAGCATCCAAATTAACACAAGTTCTTCGAGATTCCTTCATTGGAGACAAAAGTAGAACTTGTATGATTGCCATGATATCCCCTGGCCTGTCGTCCTGTGAACATTCACTGAACACCCTGCGATACGCCGACAGGTATACACTTTTCATTCATTTCTTTTTTTATATGAGAGTTTTAAGGAAGTTTTAAAATTCAATTGAATGTTATTTGCAGGGTGAAAGAGTTGGCAGCTAATGACCCTTCAGAGCGACGAGACATGGACACATTGAATGATGTGGATATGGAGGTGAATCACAGGCAGGAGTCAGACTTGGCTCAACTCAGGAGTCTCAATGTTAGTACTGTTTGCATTACCTACTACAAGGGAAGATCCAAAGTTACCAGATTTTTGCTTCTTCTTGTAGTGTCATGTCAGGTCCCCCTAACGTTGATTACCACCTGAGAGTAGGCCCGTTTATCTTTGGCAGTTCTTAAAAGCTCCTCCACAATTGCCTGTCGTCTTTCAATGCCTTTTTGCTATAACTTTTTATTCATTTTATTTTCAACAAGAAGGAAAAAAATCAGGTACCCCTAGTGTAAGTTTTCGATGATCGAGTATCGAAACAATCATAGAAAGAATTTCTATACAAAACGATTGAACAATTTGATTCGATTACTTCATGTTAAAAAACTATTTGCCTGCTAATAAGCTCTTATTAATCTCGTAAACTAGCCCCACTGTTTCTTCAGCCCACTCCGACGTATATAATTATTAGTCAATATGCCAAAGGTGTATTGTGTATAAGCTGCTGATGTAGTTTGTAAGATTTGGACTTTTTTTTACACATTATCAACTTTTTCTGCATAGTTTTAATATTTTAAAGAGGGTAAAACAATCTCGATTCATTCATATTGTAATTTTACATGATTTCTAAACTTGGTAATAAATTTCAGGAGGGCGACATGTCTGCCGACCTGTACACTTTCCACGAAGCTGTGTCTGCATTGCAAATGGCTGAAGAGGAGGTGTTGGATAATCATAAAGCCCTGTCGGATTACATGGCGCAAGGACAAGAGCGATCCCTACAGTTACTTAGCATGACGTACGATGTGGACTACGATCAAGATGGTAAATATTGCCTACAATTAGCATTATTAATGTCAATATGTGCATTGAGATTCCACTCACTTAATTCTCAAATATAATATTTGTCTTAAAACAGCGGAATTAGCTAGTTAGTGAGAATGAAATACATATGTCGTAATCTTTTGCAATAGTGCATGTTATACAAAATAAAGTGTCTTCCAGATTACTCAAGAAAGAGAAGCAGACGAGAGAGGAGAGGAAGAAAGAAATGCAAAATGTCCAACTATCACTATCATACTATGATAGGTAGTTGCAAACAATAATTACATACTATAACCAATTGACTTACTCATAGGAAGCTATTTCTTCCTTCATACTAAAAATAATACTGCTCTAATGCATTAGTGTCTTTATGTTGCATAGCAACTCGTCTATGTGAATCCTCATTCAGGGTCTGAATTTCTACAGATGAGACTGCGATGCCTAAACAATGTTATGCCATGTATTGTGAGGATTCTAACTTGCACATTGCTTCTGTAACATCCAAGGTGGTGAAGGATTTAGATAAGTTGGCCTGTCTCTCAAGCTTTACTGATGAGCTTATATTTTTGTTTCAGCGTACGCTGCGCAGTGGGAAGCCTTGCTATCGGAACAAATTGCTGTCCTTTCACAATCTCGTGACTTAGTGGCTGTGTTCAGATCCAAACTAGCCAATGAAGAACATTTGTCTAAAAATATTCAACCAAATGCCCGCTAATTAAATAAAACAATAAAATTACATAAACATTAGTTTCCACATGTATGATAGATTTGTTACTTTTAATGCGAGCCTCTTTACTACTACTAAATTAATTACACGTAACATTTATATTATCGCATTTTAAAATTTAATAAACAAATAAATTTTAACATTAACATTTAAGTTAATTTATGTGGCTTCAATAATAACAGGTGTATTGTACAATAGATAGATAGGAAGAAATTAACGTGAAAGAGGCAAGATCTCCGAGTGTTGTGACTGTGTATGCGTGTGACACCTAAAATAGATGAGTGAATTCTTTTTACTTTGTTTTTTTATTTTAACTTAATAATAATGTCTTCATATTCACAACATCACTCATTGATATCTCAAATGGAACAAAAATCATGTAATGAGTTAGCTTAATGAGGTTCCGGATGGCAAAATTGTTTGATTTTTTAGTCACGGTTCCTAATTTGTTGTTATTTGATGTGTCTACATTAATCAAATAAAAATGTTGGTGGTGTGCGTTTGTATTGGCCAGATACACCTACATTTGTATATACCTGGATATTTGTGTACAGTCACTCTGCATCAGAGTGATGTTGGCCAAGCAGCACAGGGTGTGGACCCTGCCAGGCACTCGCACACAAACGTGATCAAAGTAATCTCGTAGTCCATGAAACAGGATAAAGATGTACTATGGGGGTAGACCAGTGTTGTTTTGTACTACGTTATATTATAGTATTATGTACATGAAATCAATTAATATAGAGAGTGGAATATAGTATTCTGCTCTGATTTGCCTTAATATTTATTTTTTTATACATAACTTTTATTGATCTTTCTTTGTTATGAAGCATCTATTATGTAATATATAACTCAAATAAATTGCTTTTTAATAACATCACAAAATAAAATTGAAAATGAATAATTTTAATTTGTTTTTCTCTTCATCTACCTGTAATCAATGAGAAGTCCTCCTAATTGTTTGGAGCAGGGGTCTTCAACCTTTCCAGCTAATGAATAATCATTATTCCAAGGACCAAAAGTTTCTGTTTCCTGCCAGTCATTAGATGGCCTACAGTAAATATCATGTAATCATGATAAAACATTTGAGTGAGATGTCATATTATAGTATATATCAAGCAAAGAAAAATGGTTTCTCAGACAATATGTAATGGAGAACAAAGAGCATGACTGTTCGCCCAAATTCTATCAATGGTACAGTAGAGGTCCATTAGTCCGGCATCCAACAGTCCGGAATGCCCGATACTCCGGCATCGCTCCGGAAAATTAAAAAAGTTTGATTTTCTCCAAAAGCGTGTCTTTAAAGCAAATAAAAACGCTCGAGAGCTATTCGGAAGTTTTTGGAAGAGTTCGGGATCGTCCGGAAGCGCTCGTTATTGATCAGAAACAATTAGCGGTCGGCTAGTCTCAGCTGTCACAACAAATTCAGGTACAGTGCAGCTCCGTTAATCATTCACGAATTTAAAATAAATATGTTATATGTATTTGCACACTGTATTTGTAGTTTAATTATTAACCTAATTGTTCTTATAATTACCGCCCGATAGACCGGAATTTTCGATAGTCCGGCACCGAGCCGGTCCCGAACGTGCCGGATTATCGGACTTCTACTGTACATTTTTTTTATTTTTAAAAAATGAATCTGTGCTCACTCGAAGTGAACACAAATACACTTTTGACATCTTTCACACTAAGCAAAGGCTTGTGTTGTGAAAGCGGAAATGGTCGGCACGGCTGGGATTCGAACCTACGACCTCCAATACGCTGTATGTACGAAAGCCGCCGATTGATACCACTGGCCTCAAAACCTTGAATTTTCTAATAAAGATTTACTTTATCCTCATACGTATATTATTAAACTGTTAAAAGAAACCACAGATTCAATCCTAGTTGCTTATGCGCCATTTTCCAACCATGAAGAATTCAATTCCAGATTCTGCCAAGTGTTTTTTTTTTTTTCACTTTATATTTCCACTTTGGGTTAGAATCCTGTCTAGGATTGCAAGGGACTGGCTGGCTGCTGGAGAATGCTTTAAGCATCATGTTCTGCCGACAATACTAGTGGACTACTGGTATTTTCACTTTATATTTCCACTTTGGGTTAGAATACTGTCTTGGATTGCAAGGGACTGGCTGGCTGCTGGAGAATGCTTTAAGCATCAAGTTCTGCCGACAATACTAGTGGAATACTGGTATTTTGAAATTTTTCCTAACAGTTTTCTCAGAAAAAAGTTCATTATTTAACAGTGTAGATAATGACTTCAATAAAATCCTCCAATATTAAGAATTTTTATTGTTCACAAGCATATCCACCTTCAAAGAATTCATGATTAACATTCCAAGAATTTCTTTAGAAAAAGGAATGAATTTCCTATAAGATGGTTGTTTTCATAGTAAATGTATCCTAGACCAGTGTTTTGCAAACTTTTTATGTTCAAGGTACGCCTACCAAATCAATAAATTTCAGAGGTACACCAATGAAAAATAGAGGTCATTCATTCAAATATTACATAATTTTTTTGGAGTTTAAACTCCCCCCACTCGCCTATTAAACGCGCCGTAACATATTTTGTCCCTCCCCCATGTTTAATGAGAAAAGTGTGACTTTTTTAACTGAGCATAGCAGGGGATCAAAATTTGGAGCAATCTTTGATAAGGTTGCTCTCCTATCTTCATTGATCGTCCTAAAGGTGGAATTCCTAACGACTGTTGCGCCTTGCATTTTTCTCTGCTCAATAAATGGGCTAATAGGTAGGTTCTTATATCCGGCAGATAAATAAGTTTTACTACTCATTCTTTTCTTTTGAACACAAAATCAGAACCATGAGCCTTTACTAACACTTGGGTCTCATTTTTTCGCGGCACACCAACCGATGGCCATGGTACACCAGTGTGCCGCGGCACGCACTTTGTGAAACACTGTCCTAGACCAACGATTTCACCTGTTAATTGGTAAAAGTCAACATTTCGAAAAAAGAGAGAGAGAGCAGTGTGCTTTCTATAAATTTTGTACAAATAATTTTTAAAAGGTTTGTTTAGGTAGGTATATATTATTTGTTTATCCTTAATAATACATTAAATTACATCAATAACACTAATTTATTTAAATAAAATGTCAAAATTGACTAGAATTGCACAATACACTTTTCTTAGAATAAAACAAATTATAAAATTTGTGATCAAAATAAAATAAAAAATATAAAACAATACAATATTGAAACAAATATTAAATTAACATAATTATTTTAAATTAACAAATGGTAAAGAAATTCAAATAAAATGTTTCAGATAAATTACAAAAATAGATCACTCTCTCAAAAGTGAATTGCCACATTCAAAAAAGAAATTACACAAAAAACTACATTGGTAAAATATACACACAAAGGTTTAGCAAATTCTGTTGTGCTACTTTTCATTAGCAAAGAAACTGAAAATTATATAGTTAGCTCCACAAATTTTATATTCTAGTGACGAAATATTTTTTGTAGAATTTCAGTTCTTTTGTATATTTTAAACCACACCAAAACTTTTAGTTGAGATCCAACAATTTTGAAATCATGGAAAATTAGAAAGATCAGAAGTATAATCATTAATTGATCAAATAGAATATGTTGAGATCATCCAAAACATTGGAAACATTGCAACTTCTATGAATTATTTCAATAACGGCAAGACTTGAAAATACTTGTGTGATGTAAAAAGATAAAGGCTTGAAAGATAATATACTGTAGCATTTCTGACATAGACAATCATATGATACAGCTAGCCAGAATTTCCTCTACATTGTTTAGATTTTAGTAACCAGAATAAGATAAAACAGAATCGTGTGCATCAAAAAAAAAAGAATTCTGATAACTTACATAATTTTTTTGCATATTCAAAGTTATATTGTAGATAAAATTCATACAACATCTATGCTAATTAAAGTTATTACTCGCAAATTACTTATAGCAACAAGAATACAAATATTTACATAAATACATTACACAATCATTTTGTTTGTTACAAATCTACTTTGAAGATTATTAATTTGTAACTGACAATAACAAACTATTCCCATCAAAATACTTGGACATTGTATTTAATTATATATAAATTGACTATGTTTTGATTTATTGTTTTTCTTTTATTGCTATTATTATTTCAATTGTTTGTCTTAATTTGGGTTGAATGTTTTATTTGTGACTGCTTATTGCTGTAAATTGTTGTGTGTTTTATTGATTTGAAAACTGTATCTATTTTTCTGTATTCTATTGTTGTGAAAAGTGTTTTGTTGTTTAAATATTAATGGCGATTTCGCCGTATATGCTTTATAAATAAATAAATAAATAAAAAAGGGCTGATAAAAATTATGTTTAAAAAAATAAAATGTGTCTTTTATGTTTAGAATGGGACAAAAATGTCAATGGCATAGAAAATATCATTTTCAGATATTCTACCTAGAGTTACATAATACAGTAACCACTGTAGAGGAGACTGGGGTAGGTTGTCACAGCGGCTGTTACAGAAAACTCAACAACCAAATTAGTTTGTTGAGTGATATTCGAGTATTGCAACAGCAAAGTCTTTTATTTTTGGAATTGCATCCATATGGATTATTTATGCCATCAAAAAATTAAAATTAATAATTCACCATTATCAATCAATTTTGTAATTAATACGTAGTTGTGTCGGGTACATATACCTATTTCCAAACTCGATAGGTACTCCACACTCAGTGGGTACTCTACATTTGCGATTCTGTGGTATGATTCAAATCTGTCTCTCAAGGACGTAACTCAGCGTTTCCTCATCGAAACCACACTCTCAGAGAGGAGAATCAACCAATCCCAATTTATATAAGTGGGAGTCCAACCTGTGATGGCCAAATCTCATTCTGAAAATTGTGGAGATAACAATCTGCTCATATTTTTGTAACATTATTGAAAATGTTTTTGTTCTTGTAATGGAACCTTAATTTACTTTGCGACTACCTACACCAGACAACCCACACAGAGACAACCATCCCTGGCACAAGCCACACTTCAGTTTTCGCTGTTTCATTATTTGCAATTGACCATGTTAGAGAAACAGTTGTTACTTCAATTATAATGGAATATAATCACTATTCATTATTGTATAAATCGTCTTGCAAAGCCTCGAATATGTGATTGAATCTCGCCAATGAAAAAAAAAATGTGACAACCTACCCCGATCTCCCCTACTTTAGTAAGGTTGGGTTAAATTAAGGTTAAATATGTTTATGCCACTATCTTAAATATGCCATCACATGAAATATATTAAGAGCAGATAATTTCATTAATAAAGAACAAACCAATGGTATGGAGTTTTTGAAAAATGCCTCAACACTGACTTGTATAAAAATTACTTCTCTCATTTAGAAAATATATTATTCTAAAAGTATTTATTTACATATTTAGCATATATAAGAACAATACTCAAAATCAGGCCTTAGCACATATACCTAGTTTTAATCAATACAACACGAATCCTTTTGCTATCGGAGAATTGATAGATAAATGCATCATTGACAGAGATACTAAAAATTTACTGAAATTTAATAATTTTTTGCAGTTGAACAGGACTATATCTTATATTAACATATCAAAGATAATTGATGTTAAGTACACATAAAAAAGTTGGTAATAAATACATCAGTATTACCTGCTTCCTTAAGGTATTTTAGACCCGTATGTTGTAAAGTATGCAGATTCATTGTTTCTGTTAGTACACACATATTTTAAATTAAAACACATAACCAGATTTTCACCCATCTTAATATTATTTATATACAAAAAAGAAATAATTTACTAACATCAAATTAATTTGATTATAGATCAGGAATGACTAGAATCTTTTTTTAACTTATGTGTAAATTTTGTTAAAAACATTTTTGTATTTATTTTTTTAACTATACCATACAATTTAATAAATAATGTTTTCCGAGATAAAATTTGTCCAAATGCCATAAGTAGACTACTGACTAATGACCTACGAACTCTCCCTTATATCAACATAAGTGAAACAGGCGTCACACTTCCAAACCTGAAAACATCTTAACTAAGCTTAATCATACTGCATTGAAAAATGTTTGTACTTAATGGGTAAATATAACCCACATTTTTTACTATTTTATTACTATCAATTATGGCAGAGAATTTTTAGATGGATTTTGTCCCATTGACTTATTTACAAGATTCACTGGTAAACAATGTTCATTATTAAGTAACAATTAAAGAAAAACAAGTGCCTTTGGACCCAAATCACTCGACGAGTGCAAAGGGGTAAAAAAGTGCCCTTGGTAAACTAAAGTGGAAAAATACGGGCCGCAATGGGGCTGCAGTTGAAATGTCTATTTTTTCATTTTCAACTCAAAGCCTATTGATAGAATTTTACTTCTGTTAATTCCATGTTATCCTTTAACCCCAATCATACTCTTGAAATAAGCTTTAATTCATAATATTTTCATATTCTTGTATCTGAAGAAATCGCAAAGATCATGAAAAGAACCATTCTTTTTATAATTTGTCTGACTAGGTTGACAATATTCTAAGGGTAACAAAAACAGTATAAGCACATTCCAGTTGGTAATTAAATCTCTAACTTTTAAAAAAATACTTGAATTTAGTAACCTTTTTGTATGGGACATTATCGATACAGAAAATTGTGAGTAAACAATATACTTCTTCACATAAAATCATAGAAAATATTTTATTTAGTTTGGTGTCCTTATCAAAATAATCAACACATCTCCTGAAAGAATTAATATTATTGACCCAACTTAATTACTCTGTATCAGATACCATAAATTAAAAAGCAATATGTACAATGAATTAAGAGATGAAATAAATAATGTATAAGTCTTATTGATCACTCAAAATCGTCTCTCCTTGCTCAGCTTTAACATCACTGCCAATGGCGGCCATTGCTTTGGTGAGTACTGTGGCGTCTTTAAGACTGAGAACTTGTAAGACTTGTGGCTCAGTTCCTGCGGGTCCTTGAATCATCATTTGGGTCATTCCCGGACCCATGGATATAGTTTCCATTGGTTCACCATTCGAATCAACCTGAATTGAAATAGTTTAAAAACAAATAAGCACACTCACAAAATTTTTTAAGTCTGGGAAAAATCCAAATTGTTGGTGGAAGTGTATAATTGTGCAAAATAAATAAAAAAACAGAACATAAAATAATGATAATTTATTAAAATTAAATAATACTCGATTGTACAATAACAAAACATACATGTTCTAATTTTACATAAAATACCTTCATAAAGAAAAACTAGGCAATAAATTACTTTGGTTTCAATAAATGAAATAAAATAAAACTGTACACATACATAACACACAACAAATAAAAGCATACATTTATACACATTATGTACATAACTACATACTGAAGGGACAACTCATAAGCTGGACTCATGGATGACCTTTCAAGGAGTTCTCAAAGAATTAGATTTCTGGAGAACTTACATTTTATAGAACCACTGGGTTTTGTTTTAAAGTGCAATTCGATTAACCCCTTGGGATCATCACACCCAATATACTGTATTTGTTTCATTTTCAAATACTTGTTGGATTTGGAAAGAGCTCAGGCATGAACTTCTAGCATAGAAATGACTACCGAAGACACAGTCTTTCCCTTAAAATAACTCAAGTCATCTCATATGTTATTACTAGATGAAATATGACAGCAGCAGCAAGGGTCTCTAATTGTTCAAATACTTGTTGGATTTGGAAAAAGCTCAGGCATGAACTTCTAGCATAGAAATGACTACCGAAGATACAGTCTTTCCCTTAAAATAACTCAAGTCATCTCATACGTTATTACTAGATGAAATATGACAGCAGCAGCAAGGGTCTCTAAATTGTTCAAATACTTGTTGGATTTGGAAAGAGCTCAGGCATGAACTTCTAGCATAGAAATGACTACCGAAGATACAGTCTTTCCCTTAAAATAACTCAAGTCATCTCATACGTTATTACTAGATGAAATATGACAGCAGCAGCAAGGGTCTCTAAATTGTTCAAATACTTGTTGGATTTGGAAAGAGCTCAGGCATGAACTTCTAGCATAGAAATGACTACCGAAGATACAGTCTTTCCCTTAAAATAACTCAAGTCATCTCATACGTTATTACTAGATGAAATATGAGGGTCTCTAAATTGTTCAAATAATTTCCTGATTCAACATTCAATTAAATTATTTTATGAAGCTTATCTGACTCAGTCCGTATTCTGTTCTTTCAAAGCAGTGCTGAGGGATTTGGACATGGTGTGGGAGCACATTGAAGCCGTGCAGGATCGAGTGCAGTGGAAGGCCCTTGTTGCCTCCCTATGTCCCTTTGGTCACAAAGGGAGTATGTTTGTATATATCTGACGATACAGAATATAAAAGGTACAAAATCATAACAAAAAGAAATCAACCGAATAAAACCACAAAAGAAGAAGACCACTGTGGTTGCTGGGGAATGGTGCACTGAATGAGTCAAGGTCTAGAATTTATGGGGGAACAATAAAAAAGAAGAGTCTAAATTTTAAAGGAAATGTTTTTCTGAACGATTCAACGACCTAATAATATACTGATCTAGGTCCATACTTTATACTGTACATCCACCATAGAAAAAATAATCACTAGAATCAAAAACACATACTACATAATAAATGAGATCAGGGTTGTACAAACTGAAATGATTGAACTTTCAACAAAATTTCAATTTAATCAATCAAATAGGTTTATAGAACATGGCTCGTTGGAAGAAATAGATCGGTGCTTTTCTCTCACAGATTTATATCTCAAAATATGTGCGAGCCGGCTGTATTAAACAGACTGTAAATCACCTCCTGTATGAGATAATTAATTTAAATAAAAATCTAGAAGAAAAAATGTTTTGTGATTAAGTATTTCAAAGCATATGGAATATTCTGTATTATATTAAAAAAATCGACTGGTTGAAGTATACTAATAAATTTTGAGATGCAATCCTCCCTTTGGAACCAGCTTTTGTGTCAGACATAACGCGACATTTTCTAGGAACCTATCTACCGTGCTATGTGAGGGATGCCATATCAAAAAATATTTAAACCTTTTTAATTATGTCAGGAAATAACTCAAAGCTGTATTAATTTTAATCCTTCAACAAAAGGCAGATTACTTTGTTGCACACACACACGGCAAACCTTGCATATACGACGACCATAGAACACTGAAATGTTATGACTTCTCATTGAATTTGGAGTTAAATATAGTTTGTAACCTGTTTTCCTTTTGTGTAGGTAAATAAATATCTCACTAGTAAAAATTGATCCTCGTACCAGCCCTTTATCATACGTGCCAGTGAAACCTAACCTAACCTAACTTAGCCTAACTAGCAATGGTCAAATCTCATGATAACAAACACTACGTTATAAATTTTTTATCAATAAAACTAATCTTTTTAAACATAATGTGTTTTCTCTTTCATTTAAACAAAATTAACGCCGGAAATACTATTTGAACAAAAAGTGGGATATAATCTACCAGCCAATTTTTTCCTTCATTATGTTTATTCCTTATTAAAAAATAATTGTATTTCATTTTGTAAGAATTTCATTATTATATACAAAAATTTAGAAAATAACAATAACTATAATTCCAATAGTATTATATTCAATATAAAAATATATTATTGTGTAAAAACGTTTTTTTTTGCACCCCATTACCCTAAGATTTGACCTCTAGATAAAACCTAAAAATATCAAATAATTATTAATGACTTGGTAACTAACATAGCCGATTATAAAATATTGCGTTAATATAGAAACCTGATTTTTATTAGTCCGATTTGAAAGTTTCAGCAATCAAATAACAATATTATTTAAATAGTTTCTCAAGAAATTCGAGGTATTTGTTTATAATTCATAACAACAATGATGGCATTATGAAATTGCAATACGAACCTAACTACATTGTTAGGTTGACAATACAGGTATAATAAACTCGATGATCATCTCTTTCATTTAAACATAAGCCTATAATAAATATTATAAAATGGTAACTTAAATAAAGTTTCAATAAATCAACATTTATAACTCAAAACTCAAGTAATGATAACTGTTAACACACGATTTAAATGAAAACTGATTTTCCTAAGGGAAAGTTATCTCAGGATGCAATGAGTCGGTCAGTTAGTTAAATGAGACTTAAGACTGTTAACTAAAAAGTATGTGTGCAATTTTAATTGCCTCTCTCTACATAGTATATTATAATCTGTGTATTGCCTTTTACCGCTTTCCGTATAAAAGGATTAGTAAAAGCACAGTACTCATCGCAAAAAGACTATTTTTCATCAGCCTGTATATGAATTCAAGTGACAAACATCGAATTGAAGATTATTAAAATAGGCTGTTGGAAAAATAAATTTTGGCCAGTCTCCCATCTACTTTAAAGACTGCTGGTTTGATGAAATAAGTATATTATGGTTCTTTCAAACTAAATTTGGATTAGAAATTTATTTATATGTGGCGTTGCCAATAAAAATAAAGTGCACTAAAAAATCTACAATTTAAAATAGGTTATTGGTAAGTAATCAAAAACTAAACAAAACAATCAATCAACATAATTTATGTTTTGAAACTGAAAAAAAAAAACATAAAATTAAAACTTGAAATCAAAACAACTATAGGGGGCAACAGAAAAATGTAAAAGCATAAAAATATTTACATGGTTTTATACAAACATTTGACAGTTTTCTGTAATAATACAAAGTCCGGGCACATTCCAGTATAACAATAACTGAAAATGGACTAAATGAAACAATCTATAGATGTCTTACAAGTGGAAAATATTATTTCAATAAAGCATGCCAGCTAGAGAATTTCATTTTAACATAAAATCTCAATAATAAATAGAAAAAAGATTGCACTTTTTTTGGTTCGTAACAAACCAACACAAGCACTTTCCCAATACTCTCATGTTTATAATTTACTCGACAAATAATAATTAATTGTCTTTGAGATTCTGAAGAAATGTAATTCGTAAGAAATGTGTTGAGGCGAAAAAAAATAAAAGGTGTTTTAAGCGACATTAAAAAAGGCATGCAGAGAAATCAAATGCGTGCAAATATGAATTACCACAGTGACTGGATTGCAAATATTTTTTTAAACTCGTATTGGGAATTTTTATCCCAACTATGGGACAAACTATTCAACAATATGCCATGAGCCCATTCCCTACCATCATACACAAGTGTGTACATAAGTGTGCCAAAATGATTTTAAGTGAAAATGTTACAGTGGGCGATAATGAGTTAAGATAACTCGCAGTTACGGAAAAGCTTAATCACACACATCAATGCCTATCCATAACAGATATTTGGAAAAAGTATTACAAAGTTAAATATTGGGAAGTAGTTTTAATGAATTGATCACTGTAGTAATTGATATATAACAATAACTGGTTGCAACTGAAGGGACATAAGATATTTAGGTGAGGTGGCTAGGTGGGAAACTACGAGACACACATGTACGTATAGAACTTAGAGCTAGCTTATCGGAGTAGGGTCAGAATCAATTTCCATTTTGATTTGTTTGCTACTTCCACTCACATCTATGATTATATTTCCATCACTATATCCAATACAAGATTGTCGAGAAGAATGAGGTGATACCTGGACTATTGGAGTTACACAGACAGTTCCGTCACCTCCGTGTAACTGTTGTATGTTTGCAACCATTGTTTGGTACATGCTAGCTGATACTGGCACTGATATTACATTGCTAACCGACACAGGGTATCCTGAATAAACAAACAACACAACACATTATTAATATAGGCACATAAGTCAATTCATTACATTTTTTTTTACATAAATGAATCTGAGTGCACTCAGAGTGAACACAAATACACTTGTCATTTTTCATATTAAGCAAAAAGCTTGGGTCGTAAAAGAGGGAGGTGTTTGACATCAGGGATCCAATCCACGACCTTCAGTATGAAATGACTTAACAACCAAATGCAAAAAAGTAATACAATTAGTTACATCTTAGAAAATGTTACACATTAGTATAGATTTCTCCTTTTTTGAAATCTAGTAACAAGTTACCTATGTTGATAACAGAGCATCACTCTTTTAAATTTAATTATGATAAAATTATAGATAAATCACTACAACTGTGGATAGTTTAACACAACTGATATAAGATTTTTTTATCATTTGTGGTTATTATCAAACTTTACCCATTACGCCGTATTCCTTAAGGGATAGGCAGAGAGAACAGACCTCCAATCTTTTCTATCCAAGCACACTTCTTTTTCTTCTTCTATCAACATACCATTTCTCATACAATATCTCTTATTCTTTTGCTTTCAACCTGGTCTTCCTAGAAGATGGTGACTTATTCTTTCAACCTTATAAATTCTCCTTGTTTTTCTAATTAGTATTTATTTTTTCAACATGCTCAAACTTTTTAACTTTCATCTTAGTAACAACACTAACATACCACATTCCTTACCAATATTCTCATTCATTTCCATGTCCGATAAAGAGTCTTTCCACTGATTCTTCCTAGAGTTCTCATCAGATTGAATTGTTTGTACAAGAGTATTTAGAAAAGCCATTAAAAATAGATTACCATGACCATCTTCCCCAGTAATGATGATCTGTCCATCCTGAGCTAGAGCCTCAGTGACGGTGTTTATGTCAACTGGCATGCCATCGCTTCCTTCTAATGTCTGCACAGTGTGAACCCCATCACCACCCGTATGAATCTGTAACGGAAACATCTTATTTCAATACAAGGAAATCTTTTGAAGTTCTGTTTCCATCCATCATCGATAAAAGATAAGATTTGTCGCCACTTGTTCAAAACCATCTGATGTTGATAAAAAGTCATTGTATGTATAGCTGCGGAGAGACTCTAAGTGACAAACACCTCTTCGTTAGCCAAGATATACATGTGAGGTGTGATATAGAAGATATATACTTGAGTAATGACAACGCTTTTGCAGCTGCTGAATATTGGAGCAGAGTAGCCTAGTGGTTAAGTGCTCAGACACTTTATTAAGTGTGTAAATTTTAGGGATAGAAAAAAAACATCCTCATTTCCTGTATTTGGTTACACAATGCTATTCAGATTTTACTGGGACAAAGGGTTGAAATGTTTTTTTTTTTTTAATAACCATATCCTTTATTCATTTTTCCAGTTTGCAACCTGTTTATGAAGGTGCAACAATTGGTGCCAAAAGGCAATCAGTAACAGATGGTATTAAAATGCAAAAAGTGACAGCTGGTGTCCAAAGACAATAAACAACAGCTGGTGCTTATCATAGGTCTGAAAGTGAAAATATAAAGCAATAATACTTTTCAACAGATATAAAATATTTAAGACTGCTATGGCTTGACTTTATGATAAGGAACATAAATAATGTAAATGGACTTACCTGTATAATTGATACTGTCCCATCTGGGTTCGTAATGGTCTGCAGTACAGCTGGAGCATACTGTGACATCTGTAATCAAAATCATTTTTCAGTTCAGATAAGATTACATTAAATCTCATATTATTTTATACTTTTGCTGTTTCCAAAGAGACTAAGGTATTTATTGTTGGTGTGAGCATCAATTCCAAATTATGTGCAAGAGCCGAGATGTCAATTTTTCAATAAGCCTCCATTATTTACAAACAGACTATCTTTAGTTCTTTGTTTAAACTAATGCATAAATAATTATATCCTTGATCAGGCGTGGCTGGCACTTGACAAAAAACTGATATCTCTGCCTTTAAAATAGCGTAAAATTTTAAATGTGAACTAAATTAACAATAAGACTAACAACAAACAATATTTTACTGATTGTTTAACAATAATCACAGTAACATTCCATTGGATCTATTTTTAAATATAGGCGTGACAACTCAAAAATATTTTTTTTCATCCTATATGAAAATATATAAATACAAGCACATAAATAAAATCTTATTTAACTCAATTAAACAGAAAACTATTCAACAATTACTATCAATTTATAAAACTAATATTTTACAGAAAGGCTGTGTCTAATACAAAAAAAAAACATAGTAAATGTAATAATGAATTTTAAAATGAACACCATTACGTAATGAATAATTATTTGAGTTGAAGCACTTTTGTAAGCTGATGAAAGCATCCAGTTCAAATAAATATTGCGAGAGGCCGACTATTTGTTTTAAAATTCATAAATATGAACATTCACTAAATAAACATAACAACACTTAAAATCTTGATGTAAACATAAATAGTATGAAATCTGCAATAAACTATTCAACTATTTTGTGGTACCTACCTTACTTATGACAATGACTACATGGAAATTGTTACGCTTTGGTAATGAATAGCAATTAGCAGACAAGAACAAGGCAACACACTACATACATAGGTACTCAACAAGTCAAATACAAGATGGTGTGCAGAGTAAATACAACAGAAGTGGTAATAAGACAATAGGTTAGTATTAGATAGTTTACACACATCAACGTCGGCCAGAGTCAAGGGGTCTATGCAAACTTGCTGCTGGACTCCCTGTGTTATGGTCTGCGTGGTGGCCCCCGAGTTCCCACCACTCTGCAGTTTCACCACACCCACTTGCTCACAAACCTAGTCACAAGATCACACATGGACACTCTTTTAATTGAGGGTGCACACTATTAACACATAGGACAGACATTCAACGGTTCAAGATGAACCTTCACATGTGAATACAGGAACACTTCAATTAACAAACATTCATGTTAATTAAGATGCTGTTAAATTAAACTTCAGATATGTTCAGAGTGAATTAGTCAAAAGGCGGGACATATTTTGCTGCAATATATTCTCCCTCCAAAGATGAAACAAAAATGAAATATTATTTTAAGTTTAGTTTTAAGACCTCCACCTGAGTTTGAGTGATTTTGGTAAATTAAATACTTTGATGAATTAAAACAAACACAGTTGCACTTTCACGATATTTTATTGAGGCTCGAGCGCTTGATAATGTCTACATGAGATAGACGAAAGCGCTCGAGCCTCAATAAAATATCGTGAAAGTGCAACTGTGTTTGTTTTAATTCATTATAATGAACTTTCACTACGTAAATACACAAACCTTACAAAATTTAAATACTTTGTTTTTTTTTGTTTATCAGTGTCAACTGGTGATTGATAAATATTCTTTTTTATAAACACAACTTGTTTTTTTTTTTTCAAAATACAGAACTTTAAAATAAATATAAAGATAGTTTAATTGGTCCATTTTATCTTGATACTTTCCACAAGTATGTCTGGTGCCAGTGCAGTGACACTACACACATTTGAAATATTTCATATTTATAAAATTCCGCATAGGTTATCATCCGAGGATTAATGGCAAGAGATACACATTGCAAATGAATCATACTCTATCAGTTAGAAAGAGAAAAGACAGTAGTTAATGGGGTTAAAAGTGAAAATAAAATGAGCCATCATATGAAACTTACAGAGGATGTGGAGGAGGTGGTAGCATTGGCTTTGTCATCTTCTTCAGTGAATGCAGGTAAAAGATCTTCCCTTCCGTGATATTTGTAACAGTTGATCACTATTTGCCGAAGTGCGTGAGTCCATGAGATCTGCATTTCACAAAGTAATTACTTATAATGTTTCATAAAAATACATTTTATACAAAAGTAGCTAAAAGTACATGAAAATATGACAGGAAAAGTGACAATAATCCCCTAATATCATTCATAATCCACTAAATTGAGAAGATTGCACAATACGAAAACAAAACTGTGAATGTAGGGTAAATTATTTACCATTTGTGCAAAAATAAGCTATAGAACTCCATGTTTCAGATTCAGGAAAAGCGGTAGAAAAAATATGAATTTATAATCATACCTTTTGTTTATCATCTTCAGATCGAGCGTCCATTCTGACATTAGCCCATGGCAACTCTTTGGGCCACCAAGGAGGTCTCATAGAATCTCTGCCCCATCCAGGTTTACCACGACCTTGAACAATAAAACCATTACTAACAATCACCCCATCCTCTTGATAAAGATATACAACAGAGGATAGGAGGCTTACCAGTAGAATATTTGAGCATTAAGGGTATGAACGCCCTCAACTGAGCCTGCGTCATCTTCTCCACGGGTGTTGGTATACCGTCAATAATAAGAGGAGGAAGTTCGTACAAGGAAGGATCGTCTTGTACGGGTGGTGGCGCTTGTTGTGCCAAGGCGTGTTCCAGTTCATCCATGATCATTGACCTCAAGTTCTTCACCACATCCTCCAATGGCTTGGCACCAAAGACTCTATACGAAGTGTTTGGTTTTCCAGGTGTCGCTACTAGGACTACGGCTTGCTGTCCAACTCTAGTGGCAAACTCATCTATTGTTTGCTAAAATAAAACCAACATTTATTTAACATTTTACCAGTTTATAATCTACATTCAGTATCTCTGAACAATTTTTGGTGCTGTGGGATTTTTTGCACCAATACAATACCTACATAAGCTCACGAATCTTTCATTCAACATGTAAAAAATGTTATGTCCAAGGCAGGATTCAAACCAGCAAGTTGGTTTGTAGTTTATTCTTGACACAAGATGATTAAGAGCTACTGTTGATTCTTACCCTTAACTTTCTGAGTAGTCTGTTTTGTTGACGCTTTCTTATGGAAGGATTTGTTTCAAAGGAATGAGGACGTTTTCGTTTCTTCGAAGATGCTATTGCTGCTGCTGCAGCCATACCAACTGGCCCTAAATGGAAACATGAAACATGAGTGCATTTTAATTTTGCAAGATTCCTTAAGATTATACATAGTTTGTGATGATAACGCACCTGCAGCAGCAAGTTGGGCAGTGACCTCATCACTCATAGCAACAGTGATCAGGTCATTCCCATCCTCGTACCCTGATCCTGGTGAGGATGGGCAGCAATCTTCTTCATCCTCCGATGCCCCACTCATCCCCCCTTCCACCTCCTCCCCCATGTCTAGAGATTCATTACTCACAGAATTCATTTTGACTTGATAGTCAAAAGAAACAACCAGGTTAAATCAGTTTATGGTTTTGTGTTCAGTTTCTGTAAGAAATAATAACTTTTAACAAAAAGTGCATAATAATAAACATATAAGAATGTGGTTTTAGCATGAGATTTGAATTAATTAAGAATGTATTTGTCGATTAAAACAAATTCCTACAAAATAATAATCTGTAATGTGTAGCATAGTTGATAGTACTCCTACTCTGAAAGTGTATTTGTATACATTTTAGTTTATACCAACAACAAAAAATGTTTACAAGTCACCCGTACACAGTACACCCAAATCACTCGACGACGAGTACAAAAGTGACATGCAACTGTGGAAGATATTTTCACATTTTACCTTTTTCTTCATTCCAAGTTCTACAACAAATCAATCAACCAAAAATAGTTACAATATAGCTATGACAGGATGTAAATGTCCCTCGCTCGGGTCACAATCGGTTTGCAGCTACAATGTTCAACCATCTTCTCTATTCAGCCCTATCCAAAGCAGTCATTTTAAGTTTCTCGTAAAAGGAACAGCACATGTCTACATATAAGTCTTATAGAAACTCTTGTAAATGTACTTTTAAATAAACTCTACTTATATTCTCTTCCATACACTGAATTTAGAAATTGATGTTTCTTGTTGCCTTTCTATGCCTATAGTGGAAAATTTAGTTAGATAAAATATTTTGTCTATAAATAAATCTGAATCTTGCAATGTTCCAATTTTAAAATTAGATGTTCCTTGTAGATAACTTAATTTTCATCTATCTGTGCTATCCTGATAATATGGGTATCCAGGCTAACAAGGGCAGGTAAGAATGTCACTAAATATCCTCCTGAATGCATTGATGAGCTTGTGAATAAATATTTAGTTTATTTACTCAAAATGATTTTCTTCCCATAGAAGTCATTTAATTAAACATATTCTTAGTAGAAAACCATAAGATTCATTTCAATGTTTACAATTTCTATTGGATGTACCACATTTACAAGAATAAATTATTGAAGATTTAAATTGATTCATTAAACCATAGCTAAAAACACAATAGGTTGTGACATACATGGGAAAACACAGCTTAGCATCATAGTTTTAAAATTTTATAAGCATCTGTGTGAAAAAAATCAATAAAGTTAATATCAAGGGTAGGCAATATTACTCATTGTAGATTCGATAAATTGAGTGTTAAGGCTTCAAAAGTGATAATTCAAAGGGATAGCAGGGAATCTATAGGTAAACTCCAAATAATCTTAAAGTAACTCTTATAGCAAAGTAATAGCTGAAGCGTTATAAGGCATTGTTGGGATTGCTATTTTGTGATCAACATAGACGTTGATTGGTGTGGTATGAAAGAAGTGTCGAATTTAAAGCGCAAGTAGACATTTATATCATCTCTACTGCGACTGACAGGAATAAAATGAATGGACATTATTGAGAAAACTCGCGCCTTCGGGCAGGCTCAGTTAAATAACAAATACTACGGCTGCGTACGCACCTGCGTGCATTGTCATACATTTCAATGCGATAACGTGATTTTAACAACTTTCGGTGATGTAACATATTCAGATTATCATTCTACACTATTTTGCACTAATAACAATC
Source organism: Mystacides longicornis (assembly GCA_963576905.1). Lineage (NCBI taxonomy): Eukaryota > Metazoa > Arthropoda > Insecta > Trichoptera > Leptoceridae > Mystacides > Mystacides longicornis. The sequence continues at coordinate 19,477,834 of OY756426.1, read as the reverse complement.
ACTTTAAACCATTCCTGAATCACTTACGAGATACCATCATCATAGACACAACTATCGACAAATATCGATCGGCGATACTCGAACACCAATCGCATAAACTTCACATGCCGGAGCGCCATTTTAAGTGAGTCTGCGCGTTACAGTTTTCATCGAAGGGAAGGTAGGGTGTCTTTTGCGTGTGCTTATCGCAATTTATATCATTATTGTTATGAAAAGTGAGTAATTTTATGTTTTATGACTAAATTTACTTACAAATAAACTTGTGAATAATATTGCAATTGCTCCACTATAATTATTTCAACTCGTATGTCTAAAAATGCAATCGATTATTTCATAAACAGCGACGTATGCGCCTCCAAGTGGGATATTTTGGAACTAATAACAGCAAATAGCGGTAATTTGAAAAAGAAATTGATATACATCAATACGTTTTTTTAGGAAAATGCAGTTTTATTTCGAAAATAATTATAAAGAAAAAATAAAGGCGTGTTATTATTAAGTTTTCGGGCGAGTATTATAATATTATATACCTATTACTTTATTTAAAATTGTCGAGATATGCATCCAATGTTATTAAATGCATAGGTAGAATAATAATTATTAAGGACTTTCCTGATTAAAAGTAATACAAACTATAAAAATTATTATTTTTTTATAAAAACTTTATAATCAGTTTTGTTCACTATTAGAGATGATGGTATATGTCCTATCACTCTACCATCATTGAACAGTTTGTCCATATAATTTTACCCCACATCGGCTTTTTATTTATTTTGCCTACAGTCCATCCTTAGTATAAGTTAGTAGAGCTGTTCTAATTGTATTCCTTTATTTCAACTAAAACAAACATCCAATCTTATTTGCAATGAAATACAATATTGTGATTCTAACAGGAGTCTAACCCAGAGTGTTTTGTTCAGAAGTGCATTCATGCATCTAAGCCACCAAACTACTGGAGTTATAAATATTATCTCTTTTATTACATGCGTACCAAATATAATATTTTCTCAATATATTCTTGACGCATTTACTTAAGTATATTTACCAGGTAGTAATAAAGGTTTATAGTCTAAGGCGATATTTCTTTTTTTTTAAATATAAAAATGAATCTGTGCTCACTCGAAGTGAACACAAATACACTTTTGACATCTTTCACACTAAGCAAAAGTGTATGTTGTGAAAGTGGAAATGATCATCACCAGCGTTCGAACACACAACCTCCAATATGCTGTGTTAGGGCATTTCTATTCCATACCTACCCGTTTCCCGCACAGATGATGTTACTACGGCCGAATTATTGTCACCACCGCACTACTGAAGAAATGCACAGACGTAAGAAAGACTTCAACAACAGTGGCCGGCTATAGTGCGTATAACTTCGTGTTAGACTTCATGTTCTTGCTTCAAAGTGTTAAATGTGCTTAAGTGACTTCAAGAGCAAAAGGCGGTGAGTACACAATTTGTCATACATTTATTTGTGCATCCCTTCAAGTATATTGTACCCATAATTTCCTAGTTTTTTCCCTATCCATACAGTTCACTTGCTCTAACATCCCTTCGTTTTTGGTCCTTCGAGCCGGATTACTTCTTAGCTTGGGGTTAAAAACTAGTTAATAAAGTAGATAATTCATTCGGGTACAATATTTCAATAGTTTAAACTTCGATTGTATAATTTAATTGTGTTTTTTTCACCGGCCTTTTAACTACGAATATTTCAAAGTTGTCAATCTGTTCATTGTGTACAAATGTTCGTACAAGTACAAGCGAATTTCGACTGAACGTTCGCGAGGTTCCATACATTTTAGTAAAAAAGTTGCTTACACGATTTCTTTGTTTCAAGTTTCATATTTCATAAGACATTATATGTCGTTTTTCTTAATAGTAAAATTATTTCTGTCCTTTTCAATCTTATACATAAGATTTTTACTTGCGCGGGACAGAAGTAAATTATTGTTTAATTTGATATTTATTAATTTATCGTATACCTACGAGTTAAATATTATTTTGTATGAGTGAATCTTATATATTTTCACAAAACATTCGTAGAATAATTTGGTGTAAAAGCAGTATTATTTGTACTTACTTTTCGTATGGTCATTCAGTGAATTTGTATTTTATATAATACATTTCGATTGCACATTTATATTTTTGCGTGTCATAATTTAAAAGTAAAAACAATATAACAGTACGGATACGTTACAGTTCTTACAGTTACGTGAAATTATTCTACTTCTTTCTCTTTTCTTACCTGCTTTGCTTTCTGTTATATCGTTCTCATTGTGTTAAACCTGCATATTATTCATAATACCTATATAAAATGGAGACGGTAATTCGTAAAATCAATATGTTAAAGGCAAAACGGTCAAGAATTATTTCCAAAATTACAGTTACTTCAGAACTGATTCCGCATTTAGGGGATGAACCTAAACGTCAACTATTTATTGCGAGATTTGATAAACTCGAGGATATTTATAGTAATTTTCAAGACATTCAGGATAAAATACAGGAGTCTTTATGCGAGTATCGTGGGGATGAAAATCATGACGATTTGACCAGTGCAGAGTCGTGTTTCGATGAAATTTACTTTAACATCAAGGCTGTGGGCAAACGTTTGTATCAACAATCAGATCAAAAAGAAACCGACACCAAGCCAATATTACCGCATAAACCAATACTCAATGTTAGGCCACCTCCAATTTCGCTTCCAAAATTTGATGGAAAAATTGAGGATTGGTGTCAATTCCATTCGGTATACAAAAGCATGATTCACGAAAACGACGCGTATGTTAACATTGAGAAATATCATTACTTACTATCTTGTGTCAGCGGAACAGCGCTCAGTTTAATAAAATCATTTCCGATAGTGGAGGAAAATTATGTTATTGTTTGGAATACGCTGGTCAAGCATTATGAAAACTCGAGAGTTCTCTTCTGTCACTATTCTGAGCAATTGCTTAACATTAAACCAATTACATTTGAGTCTGTACAAGGATTGTCGAAATTTATAGCTTACTTTCAAGACAATTTTACCGCACTTCAATCTTTTAAAAAGCAAGATATCTTCGAGCTATTTATTGCTCATCTTATCATTAGAAATTTAGATCCACCTACGAAACGTCAATTTGAATTGCAATTGAAAATTGATGAAATACCTACCGCTACGAAAGTACTAGATTTCTTACATAATCATCTACGCGTTCTACAAATGTCGAGTACATTACCTCGTTCTACTTCTAATAAGAGTGCTTCTTCTTCTTCTTCGAATACAAGTGCGCATTATAAACGCGCATTTGTTACTACAAATGGTTATACTACAAATGGTTATACTACAAATGGTTATACTACAAATGGTTATACTACGAAAATTTGTAAATTTTGCGAAAGCGATAAACATCCTATAATGAAATGTTCTGAATTTCTTAAAAACACAGATGTCAAACGGATGGAAATCGTCAAATCATTGAAGCTGTGTTTCAATTGTCTTAAGTCTCACCAGGTGAGGAATTGTGCGTCTAAATTCACATGCAGTAGGTGTGGTGGTCGTCACCACACATTGCTGCATAGAGACGTGAAACCATCGCATTCTGCCAACTCAACGTCTGTAGATGAGACTTTAATGGCTGTACCTGCTTTTTCCAACATAGCACTGTTGGGCACAGCTTCGGCGGGGTGCAAGGACAGTGCCGGCACTTGTAGATGTATTAGAATGTTAATAGATACCGGATCACAGGTTTCCATAATGACTGAACGCTGCGCAAAACTTCTGGGCTTGCGGATCAATGTTTACAGTGGTGGCTTAAAGGGGGTTGGTCAGAACCCCGTAGATATAATAGGTGAGGTAAAATGTTGCCTCAAGCCAGCACGCAAGAGCGGTCCTCAGATAAAATCGAGGGCTCTTGTTATTTCAAATATTTCTGGTGAGATGCCTGCGTCAAGACCACATGTGGACTTGGCTTTAATGGGTATTTCGAGAGAGGAGTTGGCTGACGAGGGTTTCGATGTTCCCGGTGAAATCGACTTCCTACTCGGAGCTTCTCTACTTCCTTCAATTCTTGACGGTGGGCGGGCCACAAACTTCAAAAGTGTCAATAGTAATATTTCGATTTTGTCGGCAATATTTGGTCTGGTGCTAATAGGTGACATACCAAATACACCAAGTACTTCACTTCAGCTTTCCCTTGACGACTCGATTAAGCGATTTTGGGCCATTGAGGAACCACCGTCTAAACACATGCCAAATCCTGATGACGTTAAGTGTGAAGAGATTTTCGTAAATAAACATTACCGGCAGAGTGATGGTCGGTATGTAGTACCCCTTACGTTAATCACTGAGAAGTTGGATCTCCGTGATTCTTATAACATAGCCTTTCATCGATTACAAAACTTAGAACGTAAATTAGCGAAAAGTCCTGCGGTTTATAATGATTATACGCATTTCATGAACGAATATGAGAGTTTGGGACACATGGAGAGAGTCGATACGGAAAGTAACGCATCGTTATACTGTTTCATTCCACACCATTGTGTCTTAAAACCAAATAGTGTCTCCACTAAGTTGCGAGTTGTATTTGATGCTAGCGCCAAAAATGGTCAAGGAACTTCGTTGAATCAATTTTTGTTGCCTGGTCCTAAATTGCAGAACGACCTGGCGGCACTAATTATGAAATTTAGAATCTTTCCTTTTGTATTTACTGCGGATATCTGTAAAATGTATCGCCAGATTTTGGTGATACCTGAACATCGACGATATCAACATATTTTGTGGAGATCTTCCCCTGAGCAACCAGTTTGTGACTATGAACTTAAGACGGTTACTTACGGTCTCTCCTGTGCTCCTTTTCAAGCCATTAGAACCTTGCACCAATTGGCTAAGGACGAAGGTGCTACATATCCACGTGCGTCACAGGTTTTATTAGAAGACATATACGTTGATGATTTGTTGACGGGCTCCTATTCTAAAGACGATGCCATTGCCTTAAGAGTTGAGTTAGTAAATTTGCTAAGGGCTGGAAAATTTAGCCTAAGTAAGTGGGGAAGTAATGATCCTGATATAATTCCAGATATTCCAAATGAAACCGAAGAATTACTCTTTGAGAAAGATGAAATTAATGTTCTGGGTCTAAAGTGGAGCCCAAAAAGCGACACCTTTGCTTATGAAATTGGTAGCGTTCCTATTAGCAAGTTTACTAAAAGAGAAATTCTCTCCAGGATCGCTCAAGTCTTTGATCCACTTGGCTGGTTAACGCCAGTCATATTTCTGGCAAAATGTCTGATCCAAACCTTATGGCGGCAAAAGATTGATTGGGATAGTCCCATTCCAGCAACAGTTGCAGAAGAGTGGGCTAAAATTGCTGGTAACCTTGGACTTCTGTCAGGCCTTCATATTCCCCGATATTTGGGAACTACAGAAAACACTCCGTGTTCATTAGTAGGGTTTTCGGATGCGTCTGAGCGCGGTTACGCCGCCGTAGTCTACATTGTTGTACATAGTTCTATTCCTAAAGTTCATCTTCTAATGGCTAAATCTAAGGTTGCTCCCTTGAAAACCTTGACAATTCCACGTCTGGAATTGCAAGGAGCTCTTCTTTTGTCAAAATTGATACACTACGTTCATTCTTCAGTCAATGGTTCTGTGAATATAAACAATGTCTGTTTATTCACAGATTCTACCATAGTTTTGTCTTGGTTAAGGACTCCTCCCTATCTGCTTAAAATATTTGTAGCCAATCGGATAAATCAAATAAATGAAAATACCAACAACGCATCTTGGCGTCATGTGGTGTCACATGATAATCCTGCTGATTGTGCTTCTAGAGGTTTGCATCCTGAGCAACTTACTGGTCACCATCTTTGGTTTTCTGGACCAAAGTGGTTAACACTTCCTATGCCAGACTGGCCTTCTCACTCACCCGAATTGATTCAAATGGAACAACTTCCTGATACCAAAACTGCAGTTCACGTTAACATTGTATCTAAATGTGAACCTGCAATTAATATAACTAAATACTCTCGATGGACTCGACTACGAAGAGTAGTGGCATGGATGTTAAGATTTATCAATAACTGTAGATGCGATAGAACAGTGCGTAAGCGAGGCTGTCTTTTGGTTGGAGAAATAGAGAAAGCAACCAATGTTATTCTAAAGATAGATCAAAGTCAGCACTTTGATGATGATTTAAAGGCCATCCAGTTGGGTGCGAACTGTTCCCGTCAACTTCAAAAGTTATGCCCATTTATTGATGAATCGGGTGTATTGCGCGTCGGTGGGCGGTTGAAACAATCTAATCTTAAAGAAAGCCAGAAACATCCTGTGGTTTTATCCAAGAAAAGCCATCTTACCGATATTTTAATAGATTATTATCACAAGAGCTACCTTCATGCTGGACCAAGAGCTCTGCAATTTCTTATTCAGCAAAAGTTTTGGATCATTTCGGCTCGATGTAGGATAAAGTCACGTCTGTCTAAGTGTCTTGTGTGTGCCAGGCTAAGGGCATCTTCTGTAACACCTTTAATGGGAGACCTTCCTTCGAATAGAGTTAACCCAAGCCGTCCCTTTTCGTGTGTCGGCATTGACTTCGGGGGACCCTTTCTGCTCAAAGAGCATAAGCGCCGAGGAGCTAAAACTACTAAATCCTATATATGTCTTTATGTGTGTATGTCCACCAAGGCGGTCCATTTGGAGGTGGTATCCGACCTCTCGACGGAAGCCTTTTTGGCCTCCTTGGATCGATTTGTTTCTCGTCGTGGGCTCTGCACCCACATTTATACTGATTGTGGAACGAACTTTGTAGGAGCAAAGCGATATTTAACTGAACTTTACAAATTTCTGGAAACCTGCTCATCTGATGAAACTTTTATTCATAATATGAACGATAAAGGCATAATATGGCATTTCAACCCCCCTTCTGCCCCCAATTTCGGGGGGCTTTGGGAGGCGGGAATAAGATCAGTAAAGTATCACCTAAAGCGTGTTGCGGGAGATACGGCCCTCACGTTTGAAGAATTCTTTACTCTTTTAACTAAAATCGAGGCCCTACTTAACTCGCGTCCATTGTGCAGGTTATCTGACGATCCAAACGAAATTGATGCGTTGACACCGGGTCATTTTTTGATCGGTGACGCGCTCCTATCCCGTCCTGAATGGGATTTCTCTGACACAAAAGTATCCAAATTGAATAGATGGCAACACTTACAGCAAATGTCCCAACACTTTTGGCAGCGTTGGAGTTTGGAATATTTACAAACACTGCAACAGCGAGAAAAATGGTTCCAATCGCAGGAGAATAGTAATATCGGGGATCTGGTAGTTCTAAAAGATTCTAGACTTCCTCCTGCAAAATGGCAACTAGGTCGCATTATTTCTATAAATCCTGGAAAGGATGGGGTGGTTCGGGTGGTGTCTGTCAAAACGATTAGCGGAACCTACTTAAGACCAGTAACTAAAGTCGTCCCCCTTCCCAAAAATTTCAATTAATGCTGTTTCTACATGTAAAAGGTTCATGTTCTAGTTTTAAGTATACACTTATCAAAGTGTCTCTCAGTTGTTTACTTTGTTTGAAATGATATTTCAACTCTTTTTATTTTGTTATTTATTTTATTTTCATTACGTTTTTGTTGATTTACAAATATGATTTGCTAGATGTTATATGCTACTTTTTACCGAGAACCAGTGAATGCTCGGTTGTCTTTCGCTTGTGAAGCATTGAGAACAGATTTTATTTCTTTCGTTTTCTTATACATTTATTATTTTTTTTGTTTGTGTTTCGATCAGCGTTTTGTATGGCGCTCTTGTTATAGATTTTGATTGTTTCTTTCTTTGGGGTTTTTCAGTTTATTTTCTTTTTTTTTGTGTGGGAATTTTACTTCGTAAAATTGGTGGGCGGTTATGTTAGGGCATTTCTATTCCATACCTACCCGTTTCCCGCACAGATGATGTTACTACGGCCGAATTATTGTCACCACCGCACTACTGAAGAAATGCACAGACGTAAGAAAGACTTCAACAACAGTGGCCGGCTATAGTGCGTATAACTTCGTGTTAGACTTCATGTTCTTGCTTCAAAGTGTTAAATGTGCTTAAGTGACTTCAAGAGCAAAAGGCGGTGAGTACACAATTTGTCATACATTTATTTGTGCATCCCTTCAAGTATATTGTACCCATAATTTCCTAGTTTTTTCCCTATCCATACAGTTCACTTGCTCTAACATGCTGTATGTATGAATGCCGCCAACTGATATTGCTGGACAATCAACCACCTCATTTCACATCAAGTCTTCTGCCCAATCCTTAATTTTTATTGTTGATTTGTGTAAAATTGTATACTTTGATTCTCAACTCAAAACTCTCAGTTGCTTGAAAGAATTTGTTTTCATCAATAGGCCAGCGTTGATCAAATTAATTTTAATGCATTTTAACCTATCTTATGTGGTCAGCTCTTAGAAATTTTATGTGGTTAGATGGAGCTATTCTCGGGTTTCTACGTTTACTTTTGTTAAATTGCATGGAGATGTTTCACCAGTAGGTAGAGAAACCTATTTTTCATGATGACTTGATGATAAATACATGAGTCATGATGATAAATACATGAGTCATGAGTAAGTCCATCTTCTTACTTTACTTTAGGAGTCTGCTTTCAGACTTTGCCACTCTAGTACGCAGCAATGTATTTTTTTATTTATTTATTAATACTTTACTGTACATTGCTAGTATGAGTAACACATAAAACTTAACATAACACAGACATCACATAATCAGCATTGGGCGAGCTTACCACAACGAAGTTGCGGTCTCTAACAACTAACCCCAGTATATCACCTTGTCACTCACTATCTTAAGGTCTTCCACCTGACCTGGCTTAACATGACCGTGCGCTGTGTCTTACCCTTAGATATATTTTGAATCAGTTCAAACGCAAGTAAAATTTTGTTAAATTACCGATTTCTCTCGCCGCCAGGTGAAATCCCTTGAAACTAATCAGTCCTTGTTCAGTAATAGCGTGCCTACTTTGAGCAGAATTTTTTACTTAATTTGAAATCTTACCTGACACATTTCAGCTTAGATTTAGTCCCCTAGACTTCTTGTAAGATATGTATTCATCCATCTTAAGAGAGATTGAATTCTATTCTCTTCTATGAGAACTCGGTTAAAATAATAAAACAACAGTCATTTATTCAATATAGTTTTATTTAATATATTTACAAAAATAAAATGCATAGTGCACATAAAATCACATGTCATTTTTACTTTAAAAGTAACAACTTATTAAACTTAATTCTTTATAATGTAAATGCAGTACACTTGAAGTAGTTATTATCACTAATACTATCTTGTAGATTGTTTTGGTTCACTGGAGTATCTGGAATCGTGGTCTAAAAATAAAATACATAATGTCAATATGGCATTCCGCTGCGTATAAAACTTTCAATAGACAAAAAGAGAAATATTGAAGTAAAGCATCAACCTTTTAGAGCATTTTACCGCTTGAACAGATACCGATTCTCATGCATGATATTTACTTATAATTCAATGGTTTTATATAAAATATTATTGTTTGAAAATTTACCATACCCACTCTCAACTGTGGGACCGCGCTATATCAACCAAATGTATCCATTTCTGTTTTCATTTCAATGATTAGGCTAGGTTTATGGAAAGGGGAACAAATAATATAACATAGGTGATATTATAATTTGAAATATACAGTTTGTGACAAAATCACATGGATGTGTGGCCATATTTGTCCCACGCATAAATGAAATAGTCAACAAGTCTCTCAGCACACTTGGTTTCGTATTGCGAATGTGTAGCGAGTTCAGGCATATAGAAACTTTTATCACCTTGTTTATTGGTCTTGTTAGACCTTTGTTAGAATATAATTCTGTGCTCTGGTCACCCTTTTATCAGGTACACATAGCTCGGTTGGAGAGGGTCCAGAATAAATTTGGGGGCGTTCAAGTATTACGTAACGCAATTTGGGGGGGAGGGGGGGTCTTGCAAAACGTTACTGTGCGTTACGAGGGCGGGAGGGGGGGGGTTTGAACAACTCGTTACGTAACGGTATTTTTTTTCTTAAATAAAAAAAATTGGGAAATAAATCTTCCAAGTTGGGCAATCCTTTTCGTTTATGTTTTACGGGGAATCCCTCGATTGTACTGTACGTCATTTTTGTTTTTTTTTCTCCGAAGTTGGGCACCCTTTTCGTTTATGTTTTACGGGAAGTCCCTCGATTGTACCGTACGTCATTTTTATTTTGTTCTCCGATGTTAAAGCTTTTGGTGGAAACACGTAGAATGCCGAATCCGACCCGCGCCGACCGGCGCAAAGAATGTTTCTATGCAGTTGAATGGGGATACGCACAGCAAAAGCAGAAACCTGCTTTCCGGCATGCCCATTTAAATGCATTGAAACCATAGACAACATTCTTTGCGCCGGTCGGAATCGGCTTTCTACGTGTTTTCACCCTAAGCGTAAGAATTTTTCGCTCTGCGAAAAAAGGAACCTTTTTCGTTTAAGTCTTACGGAGAGTCCCTCGACTGCATTGTATGTAATTTTTATTTCGCCCTCCCAAGTTAGCAAATCTTTTATTTTTTACGGGGAATCCCTCGACTGTATTATACTTACGTCATTTTTATTTTATTTTCGTTGTCAGCATTCGTTAGTGGTCAAAAGGGAGGATTTACATCATCAACTGGACTTGCCAACGCAGCTATGCCAAAATTTGGAAAACAGCAAAAGAAAAAATAAAGATAAATTTATGGAACATATAAATAGTGTTTTTTTTTCTCCGAAGTTAGCAAATGAACCCTTTTAAACCCTTTTATTTTTTTATATTTTTTTTACGAGAGTTCAGTAAAAAAAATAGTCTCTTGGGTGTTACGTAACATTTAGGGGGGGGAGGGGGGGTACAGAAAAACGTTACGGCGCGTTACATGGGGGGGAGGGGGGGTCAAAAATCTTCAAAAATTGCGTTACGTAATACTTGAACGCCCCCTTTCTGAGATTCCTAAATTATAAACTCGGTATACCCTTGGTTGACATTAATTACGAAATGCTCCGTAAAAAGTATAACCTTCACTCCCTGGAACTAAGGAGAGGAACCGCTGACATGGTGTTTCTGTACAAGATTCTTCATGGACTAATTGATGCTCCTAACCTCTTAGAAAGGGTAAGTTTGCGTGTGCCGAGACGGAGCACCAGAAGTGCGGATACGTTCAATGTGATTAGTACAACCACTAACTACCACTATTACTCACCCTTACAAAGAATTTTAAGAAATGCAAACAAGCTGACGAACACAGACATATTTTCTGAAACTCTATATTCGTTTAAGAAAAAATGTATGATTGAAATGTCTCGGCAGACGGAACACCCTGTATGAACCATGAACTGTGTGAGTGTGGTTGTTGGTGTGTGTGTGGTGATGACATGCATCTGTGTGGTGTGGTGGAGTGTTGCGACTTTCGAATGGTTGCCTTGGGTGGCGGTGTCCTGCAGTATGACCTATAGGTACTACAGTACAGACATAATGGGGAATACTAATGTATACTTAATGTTTTTTTTTGTAAGTGCATAATATTATGTATGTATTTTATTAGTAAATGTTTTTATCTTTGTTGTAAAAGCGAAAATGTCGCATTGATCTATAATAAATAAATAAATATTGGAATATTATCTGGAGCACCAAGCATAAAAAGATATAGAAGTATACTAACTGTGATTACAATATCTGCCATGCCAGCCTTGGTCACACTGACACAAATTGTCGGGTCCGCACACTCCGTGTTTACATACATGACTACAAAGAGATCTCTGGGGCACCTTCCGGCCTATCTCACAATGATTGCCACCCAGCCCTGGTGGACATCTACATTTATTCACACCTTTGCATCTTCCTCCATTCAAACATGGAATGACGCATTTAGCTGCATAGAAATACAAGATCTTTAGACATTTGAATCATTATACTTAATATGAAAATTGTCTGAAGCGTGTATAAATTTATACTTTACAATATTCACAATGGAATCCAAAGTATCCTTTGGGACATTCACAAGTATCTTTCTGAACACATTTCCCTCCATTTAGACATTTTTCTGCACAAATACCTGCAAAAATTAGATATATATTATAACAATGAACGTAGTAGCAAAGAAATTTTGTTGATGCATAATATGTTAGTGTCATCATCCTCGTCGTTCCCTCACTGCTGAGGATCGTGACCATCACCACTCCCAACCAGCCGTCCCCAAAGTCCCCGGTCCAACGCCATTTGTAGGGCCTCCCATAGTGTCCCACCCGTTGCCTCTTTGACCTGGTCGCTCCAGGTATGTTAGTGTAAAAGAGACAAAATGTACCATAATTCTCTTAAGAAACCAGGATAGAAAACATTGACATACAATTTATTTCATAAATCTATTATCCCTTTGTGACCCTACTATGGACATAATGAGGCATAAAGAGCTCCCCACTGCACTTGATCTTGCGCAGTGTCAATGACTTCCTCCCACACCATGTCCAAATCCTTTATCTCTGCTTCAAAAAGCAGGTACAGTATGAGAGGGTTTCCTCATCTTTGAGCAGCTGATGGGAGGAAGAAAGAGAAATTAAGAATTGCAAAGTGCGGCCCTGAGAGTTGCACAGGTTGTGGCAGCCTAACATTTATTGATTTTTATTCTTAACTTAACCAGTATAATAACATTATTTCTTTACTAGGCCTGCTGCCTTCTAGGAGGTCGCCATCACTGTGCCATGTGTGATTGTTTTTTTTTGTGCAAAGCCTATTGATCTCGAAATAAATAAAATATAATGGTTGAAAATCCATTTGTTTCAGCTCATCTTTTAATAGTACAGATATAATGAAAGTATTGAAAAATTTTAAATACACCGCACAGTATGGAGGGTGCAGGAGTTTATCAAGTAGAGCCCCCAGACAGCCAATAAGAGAGGTAAACATTTCATGAAATAATCTTAGATACTTACCTAATCGAGTTGGTAATAAAAAGTAATGAAACGCTAATGACTTTGCATTGCCTTTAAGATTGACTCTATAATAAGAGTTGACCATGCGGGAGAGTTGGGCGCTGACAGAATATATGCTGGGCAAATGGCTGTACTTGGGAAAACTTCCAGTGGGCCCCTTATCAAACATATGTGGGAACAAGAGAAAGCTCACAAAGAAAAATTTGAAGAACTGATAAGAAAATATAGAGTGAGACCAACAATCATGACGCCCCTTTGGAATGTAGCGGGGTTTGCTCTTGGAGCAGGTACCTACTTCAAATATTTTATCATGACAACTTTAAAGAATTTGTATGTTGGCAACACTTTCAATTACATTTTTTATGATGAGTTATTATCGTTTATTAATTATTTCTTTTTTTGGATAGGCACTGCACTTCTTGGAGAAAAAGCTGCAATGGCTTGTACTGTAGCGGTAGAAACTGTCATAGTAGATCATTACAATGACCAGCTAAGAGAGTTGATGAACAAACCAGAAGTAAATAAGGAGCTCTTAGAGACCATAACCAAGTTCAGGAATGAAGAGCAGGAACATCACGATACAGGCATAGACCAGGGAGCTGAACAAGCACCTTTCTACAACGCACTGACTGAGGTTATTAAAATAGGTTGCAAGATAGCTATAGATATATCTAAAAAAATATGATTCCAATGGTAGGTACTGGGATCAAGTTCAACAAAGAGTGAAAGGAAACACAAAAGGGTTGCCCATGTGCAGTGTTAACTGGGAATGTTTTAAAATATTCTAAATAGGTATATAAATTGAAAACTATAGTAAAAATATATTTTTCATGTTGATTATTAGTTTGTTTATAATGCTTTACCTGTTGATAAAATTCATGGTAAGTAGGTATATTACTATTTTTATTGTTAGAACTAGAGATGGGCATTATAACGACAGCTGATAAAAATAATAGCTAAATAAAAATTACGCATATAACGTTATTAATATTTAACGATATTTATAAATAATAGTGAAAGAGGTGGTGAAAGAACGAGAGACACAGACTTCCTTGAGCAGTGACACCTCCAGAGTTTTAAGGGCGATCAATTGCATGCCAGTGCCACTATGCAATAAAGACGTAGCACAAAGACATTATACCTATTTAGGGATAAAATATTTCAACGATCTGCCCAGTGAAGTGCGCGTAATTCAAACATACGAAAATTTAAAAAAAGTGGTAGTGAAGCACATTCTGTCACCAATAGAGTAATCAAAATAAGCATGTACCAACTTTAAAAGAATATAATATATATAAAAAAAAAAAGAAAAAAAAAATAATATAATTTATTTTAAAAAACAAGTTTGTTTATTTTTAATATTGTGTGTATTAATTAACAATGTGTAATACTGACATTAATTCTAAAAAACATTCCTGCCTTGTGATCACAAAAAATAATATATTAAAATTTATAAAAAAAAAAAAAAAAAAACCAAATGTTTCATTTTTTTCTTTGTATGTGTATTGGATTTTATGAATGTAAATAATGACATTGATTCTTCAAGCGTTCCCCCTTTACACGAGACTTGTCTCTATAAGGGGGATACACATAATTATGTTTTGTTCAAATTCTCCTTGTTCATCATGTTTATCTGTGTAAATATTATATTTGTATTGAATAAATAAATAAAATAAAAATAAGTCAGGGAAATAATAGCCTACCCTTATTATGTATATAAATTTCTGGATACCAAATTTTGGATAGCTTTCAGCTTTTAATATTAACGTTATTTTCAATTAACGAAATGGCTATAACATTTTTGAATTTAAGCCGTTAGTCCCATCTCTAGTTAGAACTAATAACTATGTGAAAGGCCTCAATAAATTAAAAAAAAAACAAAAAAACTAATAACTATCTACTAAAAAAAACTTCAACTGGTTGAAAAAATTACATTAATGCTGAAATGACGCACATCATTTATAACTCTCAACCTTTTTTGGACCATTCACAAGAAGATAACGGAAAACTTTTTATAGAAATTGAAGATTTTCATCACTTATTGAAATTTTTCTATGCCAGATATTTTACGCTGTAAGTATATATTTTTTTATGGAAAAGTGAGCATCTATGAATATAGAATAAAATATTGTACATTTCAATTGCCATATAACAATGCACATAACAAAAGTATTTAGAGTTATGGGTAGCTCATACCTCCTTCGCAGTGTCTTCCCTGATATCCAGCAGGACAACTACAAATGCCAGGCGCAGTACAATTACCTCCATTCATACATTGCGGATAACATAAAGCGGTCTTACAATATTGGCCCATGTAACCCTCGGGGCACTGGCAAATTTTTTCATGGTTACACCATCCTTCGTTGGCACATTTTTTATCACATTCAGGATCAGGGCCTGCAATACAACATTCATGTAAAAATTATCTAACAAAATGATTTTTTTTTTACCCCTTTGCACTCGTCGCCGAGTGATTTGGGTTGTAACAAAATGATTAAGTATATATAAAAAGTATGACAGAATATAAATTTGTGGATTATTTTTGTCATTTTTTAGAATCATGACATACGCCCAAAAGAGTTTTATTGAGATGACTCAAACCAGAAATGAAAGCCATCACTGCCTCTAGCCAGCATTAATGCGTTAAATAATATTAGTTAATTACACTTATCGGCGTATGAAGTTGAAACTGTCAGTTTGCATTGATATGATGATCCTTCTCTAGCTTATTAAAATAGCAATAAACTACATAACAGAAAGCACTGAAAGCTATAGAGATGCAAAGCAAATATACTTACTGGGTCTTCCGTAGAACAGAACTTCATGTGGCACCAGAGCTCCTGATAACCAGAGTTAGAAAGTTTAAATACAGATATAAGCCACAATACATTGCAAAAGCATCATTAATCAATAAAATATTAAATAAATACATCAACAAAAAAGCTATAAATTGGGAATATTTGCAAAGCAGTATTTTAAATATTGAATTATCACAAAATAAGACATGAAATTTAGGTATTTTTTTTAGTTTTCTCTTTTTTATCAATAGGTTTTGCCAATGTTGCAAGCTTTTTCGGGATTTATATGTTCTTAGGTTACAGCTTTTGTTCTATAGAGGTATTCTTGAAGTGTGATTTTCATTTGTGTTATAAGTCGTTTCCACCGTGCGAAGTAGGCAGTGCATGAACAAAGTAACAAGTAGTAAATGTGTGTGGACAGCAATTGCGAGTAAAGTGCAGGTTTTAACTCAACAGTGGTAAAAGCAGGTTCTATTTTTTGCGAGTACCCTCGTCCCGAGCTCCTTTCTCACATGCACAGCATACTACAAATGAAGGTGAGCGCACCCTGTCTGTCATTGTTGCCCCTAGTGGGAAAAAAGGAAATAAACCACCCATTGAACTGAACTGAGCAACTTTGAACTCCTACTTAACAGAAGTCTTCTTCTTATGGTCGCTCACAATCTTACCTCTAGAGACCGAAGTCAAGTGAAAACTCACTTTATACTTGCTAACTCACAAAGTGGAAACGGCCCTTTAAGTGATGTAGTTTTACCATCACAGGCATTATGTAAAAAAGAGTGTGTAAAAGAGTTAGTTTTTCTTGAGGAAACTCACAATAGAAACAATGTTTATGCCACAATGCTCAAAGCCTTTGATAAAAGTACAAAAATAATAAACATTGTGGTTGTAGTGTTGAAAGATTCAACACACACAGAGCTGGGCGGTACTCGAGTACAAGTACTCGTAGATTGTACTCTGAGTACTTTTGGTGTACTCGGTACTCAGTCCACGAGTACATTTCTCAAACCTGTACTTGTATTCGACGCGTTTTTTGTGCTTAAAAAGTACACGAGTACATTTTAAGTCCTCGAGTACATCATTGGATTTAGTCAAGTACGTTAAACCTACTACGCTGCGTAGGTCATATGTATTTTTTAGGTGTCGTGGTAATATGTAATGGTAAAGAAGTGTGGATGTATGGTTCTCGTTTTTAATTCTAGAGTATTGGTGATGTAATTTTTTTAAAACCCATATATTATAATTGAATTGGTTATTTCAAAAACTAAATAAGTCATTAATTTTTCAAAAGGAGGTTTTTGATGGAATTGTCATTTTTATGGTGTGTAGTGTGAAATCTTACTCTGCTATTGTTTTTAACATAAAAACTGAAGTATCTTATGTACTTGAAAAAAACCCTTGTTTTCAAAGTCAATTAAATTGATACTCCCAAAATATTTGTTTTGTTAGTTCTAGTTCTATATTTTTTTTAAGGAATTCCAAACTACTTATGGAGGTCACCTTTGATGTCTCTTATGAGAAAAAAATGCGTCTAGTAATCAGGTAGATTGATTGAAAATAGTCAAATAACGTTACTTTTATTTTAAAACATGCACCTAGTGTTGGCACAAATGAGGTGAAAAAAGTGTGAAAAATATTTTGCCCCTCCTTAGAAGTTTTTCTACGGGTGCCCATGATATAATACCTTATACGATGCTTATAATAATATGTTTTGGCCCCATGACTGAATCACGATGCGCGTGATATTTTCATGTGGTGACCCCATGGTTGAAACATGCTTATACAAGATTTTGCGTTTCATTAATCACTAATGTAGTCGGTACTTTGTACTCGAGTACTTCTCACTGAGTACTTGTACTCAATACTCGAGTACATTTGTGCGTAGTACTTGAACTCAGTACTCGAGTATTTTTTGCCTGTACTCGGAACAGCTCTGAACACACATCATATTTGTTTAGAGATAACGGCTTATCAAGGAAATGTTATCAAAAATATCTTCTCTAAAATTAATTTAGCATGATTTTGTTCATGACCAAAGCCACAATGAAGTTTTGCTGCTTTCAAAATATTAAAATCAGCTGATAACAAAATGTTATTAAACCGATTCTTAATTTTTCATTCCGAAATATTAAGCTAAAAGCTGTTTAAAGATCTAATAATAATCTGCAAGCAATTATGTACCAAAAAATATTTTAAACATGAATAACATAATTAGATATGTTGACATTACCAACGAGGCCACAAACATATAACTAGGAAAAGGTATACACAAAGGAGACAAAACATCTCTTGAATATGAAATTTAAAAAAAAGCATGCAGCATATGGAGAAAGTTGCAAGAAAATACACACATATTTCAAAGTCTGAAAATCAAATGTGATCTGTATCTGATCCAATTAAGCTGTTAAAATTAAATTTAAATAGCAGTTTATGTACAAGATAAAATCTTCAAACAAATTAAAATATAAATAGGTATTAGAACCAAGAATATAACCTTAAAGGACAACAAGACGCAGCAATCTTGCTAAGAAGAAAAACACATGCCGAAGCCATACACAAAGTAAAGTAAGTAGGTACTTGTAAGAATGAACTACTACCAAGACCTATACCCAGCAAACAAATTTAACAAATAAATAGGCAAGTTGTTAATGGAAATCCAAAACATGTTTTGAATAATATGTTCATAAATAAATACAAATAAGGTCTAATGCAAGATCCTCATAAATGCCCAGGTATGATTCAACATAAATAAAGTGAACTCATACTACTGGGAATAACTCTACAAAAACTTGTGTAAGGACAACAAAGGTTCAAAAATATTTTAATAGAAGCTAATTTTAACAGGATACTTAGATGAACTATCAATAGATGGCAGTGCCTATCTGTAGCAGCAAAATTTCTTTACTTATGTTTCTTGTCTTTTGACGATGCCACCCCTCGGTGACTGATGCCAAACGATAATAATAATGGCACTAGCATAATAATTACAGAACAACACACCATGTCTCGTCAAAGTAAGATTATACTGCATTAAGCAAATTACGTTAAACAGATTCAAGCAATGGCTAGCCTTTCTGCTCAGAAAAAACACAGTGAATTGAAATTGAAAAAATTGGTAATTTAACATGACCACACTGCAAGATAGGGAGTAATCAAAGTGAAGAGTTAGAACACCGTATCCTATCTATGAATCAGCCTATAGATCACAGCCCACAATAGAGAAGGAAACAAAGAATATTAAACTGTGTACTAGGAAATTTCTTGCACTTTTTCCATGATGTGTTAAAAATGCGTTGGCGATACGATACCTGTTTTCGCTAAATACACACCTCTCTGGGCACACTCCTTCTTTAGACTTAACCGAAGAGGAGTACCTTTGAGCAAAGTTCCTCTTCCGGTTCGAATAACAAGACCAATTTCAAAAGTGGCCTTGCCACTACTGTTACCTGAGCAGGGGAGCCATACACTGAATTCTACAAAAAAGTAATCACATTTATTTCTTAGGTATATTTTAATTACAAATTAGTTATTGAACCTTAAAAAGAGAAGAAATGCATTCTCTACCTCTAGGTCTCCTAGGTATTCTTCCTTTAGTCTTTATAGATATCACGGGTGGTTTCAAAATCATCGGGTCTGAAGAATTTAAAGTGTCAAAATGGTAGTGATACTTTTTGTTCCCGGCTTTCCAAGTAAAATTCACATACCCAACTTCAGACGGTATGACAGGCAGAGTTTGAGAAAAATTAGGGTCAAGTATAAAAGGTAAAACATTCCCATTTATTATGGCGTATATTTCCATAGACATACCTAAAAAATAGAAACTCAAATAATTCCAAGCTTGAGCACCTATTAGTTCATTAAATCTATGATAAATTTGCATGGCTGTGAATTGTGATCCTGGTCAGACAGCACAATATGAGAATAAGATCAGGGTACTCTGTGAACTGAGATGGTCAGTTTCAGTATCGGTCAGCTAAATGCGACTGCTCAGTTAATTGTTTTGTCCATTCTTACCACAGGCCATCCAGTTAGTTCAAGACTCAGAAACTGAAATATGTATGTGGCTGATATTGTCTTAATAATAGTGAGCTTCATACAAACCGCTAAACATTTTGACTTGTCTCTCGTCAATCCACAAAGAAAGGTCTCCTCCATTTCTATCAGGGTTTCTAGAGTTATAATGTCGTTTCAATTCATTCTTAGTAGCAGCACCAATTACACTATTAAAAACAATGAACCCGATGCACAATAATTTATATTTTTGCATTTTTTCCAAATATTGGAATCATTAGGTAATCAACTCTTTTGATTCAGTTTGAAGCTTTAAATAAAATGACAATTTGTTAGTAAAATATAATAATATAAAGTATAGCATGCGTAATCTATAAAACATGAGAGAATAGTAACACTTTTTATGAAACTAGACATTGCTACCATAAATCAAAACCAGTGGATCCGTGTTTTAAATTAGTATTACCCAGCAAATCAATTTATTCCATATTAAACAATGACATAATTCCGTTACACGGGTCAAAATTCGTCAGAAATACTAAGATAGTAACAAACACAAAATTTATTTTAGATGCTGTCTTGACGCAATTTTGAATTTCTCACATTAATATTTTTTATTCCAACACTTATCAATTTTAAAAATATCTAACCGTTCAATAGTATATTAATCATTGGCATAATAATTAATTCAAACATAATTTTGTCGTAGGTAAAAAAAAGTTTTGAAACAAAATGACTTTGATTATAATAATAATAATAATGATTGTAATCGGCAACTTTTGTTCATAGATGTTTTCTCTGTGAAGAATTTTACTTCAAACCATAACTCTGGTATTGGTACTTGCCAACAAGAATATGCTGATGTTGGTACATCGTGATGCTAATGTTGGTATTGTATGGTATCGAAATTTGTATAACAGACGCAAAAAATAGAATTACCGATTATGAAATAATTCCGAAATATGAACTTTAGAGTGAATATTAAAAACATACATTTATTATTATGTTATCACGTGGTGTTTTGATTCGTGAATTAATATGTATTTCTTTATAAGACACCAGATTTCGAAAAATAATGTTGCAAAACTTTTTTATTTTTTGAAAGCTGGCTACACTGATCTTGTTGCCAAACAACATCCAAACAACTTCGGCCATTTTTATTTAGACGAGCGCTGACTGATTATTCCGTTTTTTTTCCTGTTTCCAACTCGGGAGATTGTGTTATTAATTTTGTGTGAAGTCGAATCGGTGTTTCGTATCGCTGTGAAAAATGGTCTCGTTGATATCAAGAAAGATACTGTTGTTTGTGAGAAATAGACTCTGTTTTGTTTTGACAAATGGACTCTTGTGTTGATTCGACAAATGGACTCCTGTTTTGTTTTGAGATTTTACCACTACGCTATTGTATGCACGTAAAAGATGTTAAAACAAAGACTCATAATAGTGTAATTAATATTTACAAGTGGTTGTGTGTCGGTTCTAGACATTGAATCTTTCGTTTACTTTATTATTTTGTTATTATGAGTTTCAAGTATCGGAAATGTTCCTTATTCTGTGGTGTCATAATAATAATCAATCACATACCATCAAAGACACATTGTATTCCTTTTTAAAAGATTTTGTAATAAGTCCTACGTACTCGTCATTTTTAACGGTAAAAAAAGGTTCCGCTGTGGTTACTTCTGTGATTTTAATAATAAGTAGAATCAGGATGTATTGTGTCGTTTGAACATATTTTTTCGAGTAACTAATTGTTATTGATAATATATTTTTGGCTTAGTATTATTTTATGTAGGTAATAGATACCAATAATACATACTATTTATATTGTTACATGTTTTATTATTTGCATAAAAATAAATGCCATATTTAACTACTGCTGCATTTTAATTCTTTGCCATAACCAATTTCAGCATAAATGATTCAACAGTTGTATTCTAGTATAAAGATGGGATATTTTCATATCCCATTTTTGTACTAGAATGCAACTGTTTTGGTCGCTAGTGCGCATTGTACCGACCCATATTTGAATTTCCCGGTTTTGTGTATGGGCATGAACGATGTGAGCGAGAGAGATAGATGCCATCTGTCAATTTCCGTGTTTGCATATTTTTTCTATGAAGTTGGCGTTCTTCTCTCGTTAGAGAGTATATGTGTTCTGTGCTTCAAACAAACGTCAAACGATGTGGGTGGGTGGATGGTTGAAATTATGACTCATAATATTACTGTGAAGTGCTGTGAAATTAAAATTTTTAAATAAATTTTATAATATTTAGTTGGAATGATTGTTGCCTCCCAATGCGTTAAGCGAGGTAGAGACAATGGTAGAGGAGGATAAATTATTATAGCTATGCTATTCCACAGAGCAGCAACCTATAGACAAGTAGTCTGTGCTATAGACGCTTTTCTCGCATAAAAGGTTTTCATTATTTCGGTTGTCAGGAAAAAAAGATTTTCATTTGTAGACTATCGACAATGTTTTTGTCTAAGTCGTGACATATTATTTTCCTTTGTCAGCCTGTATTTCTTCACATTCGTTCGAAATTCCTATAGATGATTATTACGAAAAGTTTTATATCTTTATCACACTTTACCTTTCCTTGTTGTTTAATAAAAATATCGTATTGCTATCTGGGCTCCGGGTAATGACACAAAATATGAGTTATCCCTAAAAGATAGTACCTTACTTATTGTTAACGCAAAAAGTAGACAATAGGTATTTTTGTCGATTGATTGTGGATGCTTGATTCGTATATTGTACTAGTATGTAGTAAGTTAAGAGATGAGATTGTGATATTATTACGATACTGATAAAGATTCTAAAGTAATTATTATGCTAAGATTAAATTAACCGCCATGCTTATTTTGTTTAAGAGGCACTGCTTTTTTTATTATTTTGTCTATGGAATTATGTTATTTTTGTAGCGATTGTTTTGTAGAAATGTAGAATTACATTTTATCTATGTGATACGCGATCGAACGAGACAGTGGTCGGTGGTGTCGAACAATTCCATGAAAGTAGGTGGTTAAGGTTTATTTTTCCGCCTAATTGTTCATCGTTGAATATATCAATTTCACTGTGAAATTTAAGGAAATGGTGTTTGAACAATATTAAATGTACGTTATGTTTTTATATAAATATACTTTTATCGAAATATTACAAATAGCATAATATCGATTGTTTACCCCTCCCTCTAATTGTAATTTTTGTATTCTCAAAAAATAATGAGTAATAAATAGTTTAAATGGATTTGTTATTTATGTTGTAATAAATTGAAGTAAAATGGTTAGGAAAATAGCTGTAAAACGTTAATTGGTGTTATATTGTTAATAGCGTGCTATAAGTAGTATATACTCTTGATCTATTTTTGTGGGTGTTGTCACCGCCTGCAAGTGTTGAGTCAAGTATTAACTTTACTGTTGACTAGTCGCGTCTTTTTCTAACGTTAGGGCGAAATATCAATAAAGGCGGTATTTTTGGAATGCTTGGATTGTGTTATTTTTAATTATATATTGCACGTTAATTTAAATAATTTAATAATTTGTGTCATGATTATCCTAGGTGAAGGTTTTTCATCAACAATAGTCCTATCAAAATGAAGTTAGTGATTATTTTAGTTTGTGTTTACTGGGTCATCCAGAGTGAATGCCTTGGTAAGTGCCTTGATTTAATATTTTTAACATGATTTAATATGTTTTAAGTGTGAAAATGGTTTAGTCATATTTATTTAAACTCATTTAATACTTTGTAAAGTTATTCCTGTTATTGTTGATTTTATTTAAATAAGAAGAATAAGTTGTAGAGTTCTAATGGTTTTGTTTTCAGTCCAATCCCCTCCAAGAATTGTAAAGCAACCACCCACCGAAGAATTACTATTTCAAGTAGCACAGCAAGCTAATGAAAATGACAAACCCTTTGTTATTGAGTGTGAGGCAGAAGGTGAACCAGCTCCTAGGTACCTTAATAATTCAACCTTTTTTAACTCGATGAATATCCAAATAGTTCCTGTGATTGTGAAATTTTTGTGGAAAACTATGTGAAGACGCAAACATTAAATACAAGTTAATTCAAATAGATACTGCATTAAAAGTATTTTTTTTTTTCTAAAAAGAAAGGGCGCAACAGAAACAGATTTATTGTTAAAACATTTTTCTAATTTTATTTGGTTGGATTTGAAGCTTAAAATAGACATTTTGTGTGTTATATTGTCTCTTGCAATTTTCCAATGATTGAGCATTTTTCCCACTTTCATTCATAATTTTTATTGAATTTTGTTATGATTTCAGATACAAATGGATAAAAAATGGCAAACATTTTGACTGGCAAGCTTATGATAATCGTATTTCTCAGCAACCTGGAAGAGGTACCCTGGTTATAACATCACCAAGAGATGAAGATTTAGGTCAATACCAATGTTTTGCCGAAAACGAATGGGGTACTGCCACCTCAAACTCTGTGTTTGTTCGTAAAGCCGAATTAAATTCATTCAAAGATCAAAGAAGGGAAACATTGGACGCTAATGAAGGCGAACCTTTTAAGCTGACTTGTCAGCCACCAGATGGATGGCCTAAACCTAATGTGTATTGGCTTCTACAAGATACACTGGGGGCTATCAAAAGTATAAACAATTCTCGCATGACTTTGGATCCTGAAGGCAACTTGTGGTTTTCTAATGTCACTCGTCAGGATGCTACCGAGGAATTTTTCTACACTTGCGCTGCAACTTCCGTCTTTAGAAATGAGTACAAACTAGGCAATAGGGTTCTTTTGAATGTCAAAGCGACGGGCATATCTGCATCTCAAAATAAACATGCACCCGTCCAGCAGTATGTTACAAGGAAAAACGAGGTTGCTCTTCGTGGTAAAAAAGTGGAGATGTACTGCATATTCGGTGGAACGTGAGTTGCCTGCTAACCGACTGCTAATATTAACTAATATGTTGTATAACTAACCCTCAATTGTATTTTTCAGTCCTTTACCTCAAATTGTGTGGTATAAAGATGGTAAGATTCTGCTCTCATCAGATAGGATAACACAAGGAAATTATGGAAAGAGTTTGATAATTAAACATGCAGATTTTTCCGATAAAGGCATGTACACATGTGAAGCAAGTAACGGTGTTGGATCTGCCAAATCTTATTCAACCAGTCTCAGCATCTTAGGTGTGTTTATTTTCAACTACATCATTCTTTATAATTTATGTGTACTACTAAATCATTAGTCATTTTATTGTTTCCTCTTAGTGAGAGACTTCAATTGAATCATTGCTTTTTTTTCTTATTTCAGCTATACCATACTTTCTGGAAGAGCCAGAAATACAGAATGTAGCTGAAGATGAAACAGTAGAGCTCCGTTGTTCGGCATCTGGTGTTCCAGAACCTGAAATCAAATGGATTCATAATGGCTTACCCATATCCGAGGCTCCACCTAATGACAGAAGAATAGTTGGCCCCAACAGTATCATCATTAAAAAGTTGGAGAAGCCAGACACAGGCAATTACGGGTGTAACGCCACCAATGCCTTGGGCTATGTTTATAAAGATGTTTACGTTAATGTGCTTGGTAAGTTCAAAAGCCTTTTCTTTTTTGATATCTCCAAATTTCCATGATCAATATGTCTGTGTATCGAAGTACAGGTAATTTCTATTTTGGAATAATATATTAATCCTGGCTGATGATTACTTACAGCTTTGGCTCCCGAAATACAAGAACCTCCACGTAATCTGGTAACTGTAGATGGACACAGCGAAGTGATGACATGCCGTGTGTTTGGTGCACCCAAGCCTCTGGTTAAGTGGTTAAGGAATGGCCTGGAACTAACTGGTGGTAGATACAGGGTTGATGAGAATGGTGACCTTCATATACAAGACGTGACCTTCAGTGATGCTGGAAGATATGTTTGCCACGCCTCCAATAAATTGGGTCCTACTTCAGCCAATGGAACTTTAGATGTTAAAGGTACATATATGAATATAGCAGATATTTCAACACATGTAGAGGAGCACACTCAATTAAGACAGCCACAGCCCTTCTCTGATTAGAATTCATTTAGATAAGCGCCATTGTTGTCACTATCAATTTGGGAAAATTATTTTCTAATATTTCTTTGGGTAATAATACATTTCAGAACATACTAGGATTACTGATGAACCGGAAGATTATGAGGTTGCTGCTGGAACTGCGGCAACATTCCGTTGTAACGCCGTCAAGGATGCTAGTTTGGAACTAGAAATTGAATGGTTGAATAATGGTCAGCTGATAGACTTTGAGGCCGAGCCTCGTTTTATCAAATCCAATGATCATTCTTTGACCATTTCTAAAACCACTGAACTGGACTCTGGAATATACACTTGTGTTGCTAGAACAGAAATTGATAATGCAACTGCTCAGGCCACTCTGACTGTACAAGGTAGTAAAATAATAGCTATTTACATGATTTGTTCCTTTTAAGTTGATTTGTTTTTCTCATTGAGTGTTGTGTGTTGTTTGCAGATGTTCCCAACCCTCCGGTCCTTGACAGTACCACATGCAACAGTCGTGATGTGACTATAAGGTGGCATCCTATGGGTGATAACCGTGCACCCATTCTCCGATATATCATTCAATATAACACAAGTTTTACTCCTGATACGTGGGAAGTTGCTTATGACTCAGTTCCTGCCACTGACATGTCATACAATATTTTTGTTAGTCCATGGGCTAACTACACATTTAGAGTTGTGGCTTTGAACAAAATTGGAGCTTCTCTTGCCTCCGGTCATTCTGATGTTTGCACCACTCTTCCAGATGTACCTTATAAGAATCCTGATAAAGTGGAAGGAAAGGGATCAGAACCTAATAACCTTGTTATATCCTGGACGGTATGGATGCCATATTTGTTTAATTTGATATATATTTTGTTGTGTTATTGATTTTATATAATTTGTGTTGATTGATGTCATTTTAGCCCATGCCAGAAATAGAACACAATGGTCCCAGATTCCAATACAGAGTGTACTGGAAACGTAACATATCTGGGGAGGATTGGAACACGGAGGATATTTTCAATTGGAGACAATCAGAAGTAGTGATAAGAGACCAGCCTACATTCCAACCATACAAAATAAAAGTGGTGGCAATCAATGAGAAGGGAGAGTCCAATGTGACTCCCGTAGAAGAGATAGGATATTCTGGTGAGGATAGTCCTTTAGAGGCTCCTAGCAACTTCACTTTGGTTCGTGTGACCTCCAGTACCAGTGCATTGTTAAGTTGGAACCCCGTGTCCCGGGAGTCTCTGAGAGGACATTTCAAAGGATACAAAATACAAACATGGACTGATAAACGAAGGGAAGATGATCTGAGAGAAACCCTTCTTCAGTCTGATGCTACCAGTGCTCTGGTTACGAAATTCGTTCCTCATTCTAAAAACCATGCACGAATACTCGCATACAATGGCCGTTTCAATGGTCCGGCCAGTAATATCTTGAGCTTTGAAACTCCTGAAGGCGTTCCTGGAACTGTTGGATCCCTAGAGGCATATCAGCTTGGCAGCTCTGCTCTTTACCTTATTTGGAAGAAACCAGAGCAGCCTAATGGAATTTTAACTGGGTATAAAATTTCCTACAGAGAAGTAAAAGGAACTGAATTAGAACCAATAAAGGAAAGAAGTCCACCAATCACAGACTCACACCAGTCCAGGGCTAAACTGGCTGGTCTCAAACCCAATACCAAGTACAGAATTATCATAAAAGCCACCACACGTGCTGGAGATGGTGAGGAGTACTTCATAGAGCAAAAGACTCAGTCTGGCTTGGCAGTCATGCCTGACGTACCAGATTTTAGGATCACAAACATCGCTGCAACCAATGGCTTGGCTAACACTAAAATCACGTGGGTGCCAAATCTCGATGGCAAACCCGGCTCGCACTTCTTTGTAAAGTACAGAGTGAAAGGAGAGCCTATATTCTTGTCAACAGACCCAGAAATGAACGACGATTCTATTGTGTTGCGAGGTCTCTCTCCAGGAGAGATATACGAAGTTAGAGTTGTGGCGGTAGATGGAGAATATGTAGCTGAGAGTGCATCCAAGGAAGTGGACACCTCTGGTGTTGGTTAGTATTTATTGTGTGTCTAAAAAAATTCTTCATAGTTTTTACTCCAAAATACATTACACTAACATTATTTAATGTTTCAGAGGGTCCAATAATCCAGCCTAAAGAAAATGTGGCAACTGCTGGATGGTTTATCGGAATGATGCTGGCCATAGTATTTTTGCTCCTAGTTTTAATAATTGTCTGCGTCATCAAACGTAACCGGGGTGGCAAATATGATGTACATGACAGAGAGCTTGCCAACGGCCGTCATGACTATCCCGAAGAGGGGGGATTCCATGAATATGCACAACCGTAAGATTAATTCATTTGGCATTATATATCTGTGGTGGCATGGTAAAAGGCATTAAGTCGCGTTTTTCAGCATTTTGAGTTATATGCGCTACATCATACATTATCACAAACAGAACAAAGTTCAAAAACAAAAGTTTAAAAAAATCCACTTATAAAGAATTTAAAAGCATTTTTTCATTCCGGCATAACTCAATATTGATTTTATTTGGCAAGGTAAAACGACTCGCGTCGAATTTTGTCTACCACAAAGTAAAACGGTGTTGTCTATGATAGACCTGCCGTGAGAAGCCGTTCTTTTAAAAGTGAACCTTTTTAAAATGTGTTTAAATAATGTATTTTGTGAACTTTGTGGCAGGTATCTTCCTTATCTGTCGACCAATCTGTTTACAACTTTCGTTGTTTTTATTGTTAAGCTATAGACAATAGATCGGTAATACTATCTGCATATTATTATTTTTTTTTAATATTTTTTCATTGCTATTTTAATACCATTATTAATATAATTAAAGAAAGTCGTGCTAGTGCGAACTATTATATCAACAACTGATGACTGATTATACAGTTCGATTTTAAAATAGTATGAACAAACCACTACGGGCTTACGACCATCTTCATGATCATTTTACGTTAACAACGTTCGCCATTAGGTCGTAATGTTCAAATTTCCGAATATTCATCTGGTTTGCAATGGTTTGATGTTGGAACCTCCACTGCGCATGATTTTGTGCAGCTTTTATGACCTCTTCCCAAACCGTGTATAAATTCCTCAGCTCTGTTTTGAAGGATCGGTACATTGTGAGAGAGGGTTATCTTAACAAAGGTAATAATACCTATAATTAACTAATTTCATTTTATTATTCAAAGAATATTCTTCATTTATTACTTAACAATATTACGTTCTGAGCAAAAAAATATACCTACTGATGTTCTGGGAATGCTATGCTAGAAAATAATAATAGGTAAGCTAAAAAATAACTAATATTTATGAAGAATAAAATGTAAGTGTTGAAAAATATTAAATTAGTATGTGAGAGAGAGTAACTGGGTATATTTCCTTGTAAAATTTGACCTAAGTACAAAATTTTTCAACCTATGAGCCAAAATTGTCAAGGTAAAAAGACAAGCATTATAAATAAAGCATATAAACAAAGAAATATTGAAGAAATAAATATGAGTTATTGTATAGTGAACCCTTTTTAACAAAGTAAATGCATCAAAGTTGATCTATTTTATTTCTATTAAATAATATTTGACAAAAATGAAACCTCTTAAAATACTGACAAGTAAATCCGCCATACTGAGAAATGTCATCCCACTGACTTAATGCCTTTTACCATGCCACCACAGATATATATATATATATATATATATATTCGTATGGTATTTGGCGCATAAGAAAAATAAATAAAATAAAATCCACAAAACTATAAAAAATATCAAAGATAACAATATATCACGTCAAAAAATAAAACTTTTATCCCTTAGCCAGTTTTTGGCTTCGGTCGTCACGGGATTAAAAAGCTCCTCCATTGTACCATCGAACTTGTGGAGTGGGCACTCATTGACATGATGAATGGTTTGAGTGGGCGCTCCGCAGTCGCATCGGGGGTCGGCGACGTAACCCCATCTGTGGCGTTCAGCCGCACTCCTGCTGCATCCCGTTCTCAGAAGGTTTAGGGTTGACCATTGTTTTCTGTCAAGCTTGGCATTAGAATTACATTAGAGACTATATTTGTTGAGGCTCATCTTTTGACATATTGTGATACTGGTTGGTAAATGCTTGTTGCCTCCCTATTCCCCTGATTGGGGTCACAGAGGGAGGAAAATAGATTGTTGGTGAATGAGCACCATTTTCCATGTTTATTCATGGATTAGTGTGTTAACTAGATGTTTGTGAGTTCTCCAGTCAGCTCAGGCTCTATAAGATGGTTTTCACAACGTTCTGAGTTTGTCTAGATTTTTGTGCATTTTATCAGGACTAGACCTTAAAAATATATCACCAATTGACACTGTCAGTTGTTGACATATCGTTTAGATCTAGTCCTGAAAAAATGGACACAAGAATCTAGATGAGACGACAAACAAAAATGGATATAGTCATATCCTGGCACCAGCTAAGTGTATGACAGCAGTAGCTGTATAAAAAGTTGGTTGCTCTAGTTGTTCTACAAAATTCCAACAGATGGCTCTATATCTCATTAACATCAGCTACTTGTTATATAATGAAGGAATAAGCATCGGGGCAGTTGGCCCAGTGGTTACCTTCTCGGCACGGTACGACGAGGGACGCAGGTTCGAATCCTGCCCGAGGTATGGGATTTTTCCACATGTTGAACATGTTGAAATTTCTCATAATATTCGGGAATTTGAACATTACCACCAAACATTGTTAACGTAAAGTGATCACACTAAGCCAGCCTTCGAAATTACATAGAAGACGGTCGTAAGCCCGTAGTGGTTTGTTCATACCATTTAAAAATGGAACAGTATTAATCAGTCATCAGTTTTCATTTAAAAAGCCAATGGCTGAAATGGCAAAAGAAGCCTAAAAAACCCAACTTGCTTACATATGCATGCTTGTAAACATACAAGAAGAGCAATTGCAGGTATGGTGGCATTTGGTGTGAGAACAAAAACATTTATGTACATACTGATAATTCTATGTACATAAATTAGATTAGGATAATTTACCAATGCACAATATTGAATGCGGTTTTCTTATCTAAATTTAAATTACGATTCTTATTTTCACTTGTTAATGACATCATTTTACTCTTAATATTATGACATCATGGTTTTCAATCTTATCTCAATTCGTTGTAAATGATTCAATTATTATGACATCATATTATTTTACCTCAATTTTGTTAAATCATTTATATACCAACCCATATCTATATACTTTAACTTAAGCTTATTGTTTTTTTTACATTAAAAAAAAAACAGGATTATAAACGGGTTAAAATTTGATGTTTTATTATACTGAAATGATATTTAAGGTTACTAACTAAATAACTGTCATATGAATCAATGAGATATTATACTGGAGATGCAATTCCATACAATTTTTAGTTTGAAAGTAGCATCACGAGTAAATTTGAAGTTGAACTTAAATAAAAATATGCAATCAAGCATTACTGACGAATATTTTTGTCTTTGTCACACATAATACGCCAAACGGCTAAGTGCTGTCACCTTCTACCGGTACACATTAATAGAAATTTCTTTTTGTGCGTGAGATTTGAATGTATTTGTCAGAATTGTCTAAGAACCTTTTGAAAAAGATCTCTCGTCTTTATTAATGCGAGGCAGACAACGAACAGTTTAAAAGCACATTCATAAATTTTTTTTTCGAAAATGGAAAAAATGATTTATTTATTCGAATCAAAAATGACCCTTTTTATAAAAACACTAGTTATAGTGTACTTGCTTCTAAATTTCGTCCGGCTAGGTAAGGGCACATACACACAGCTTAAATGGAAACCGTCAGAAATACGGCACTGTGGGAAAAACCGCTGGCGATTTCTCAGTTGTATGATGGATTTCGTAAAAAATTTCATTGAAAGTGGAAAACCTCTGTTTGCAGAACATCCTTAAATTCCATATATAATTTTAATTAGGGAGCACTCTGTTTAAATATAAGTTGTATTCTTTTTTCTAAATAAATTGATAAAAAAAAACCTTGATAGAATAAAATAAAAATTCTAGAAATATATACCTATGCACTGTTGCATACGCCACGTACGGGTGTATCTTTTTAAATGAATTTAGGCTAATTAAAAGTGAACACAAATACATTTGGAAACTTGCACACACTATGGAAGAGTTGTGTTGTGAAAGTGGAAATAGTCGGCACAGGGATTCGAGCCCATGACGTATGCTGTAGTAAGAAAGCCGTCGACTGAACTGCTGGTTTACAAATTCAAATAAAAATGTATCTACGCGTTTCATACAGACGCGGATTTTTTAACCCCCCTCGGTATGCACCCGTAGTGTGATGTGGGCCTTACTAATAAAACAAAAATAATTGTCAAATATATTTTTATATTTTAAACATTTTATCACAATAATATGCACTTAAAATATATAAAATACGTCCTTTTTGATAAAAGCATTTTCCTATATTGATTTCTGTTGAGGAACGACTTTTTTTCACCACAAAATCCACCATTTTCAAGAACACCGTATTACCGCGGACACAACTGTCAAGCTCGAGCTGTTGTCAACGACTAAAACACGAGCGTGGCACATTTTCGGTGGTGGCACACTTTTTTACATGCCATTTTTTAGACTCGATTGCATCTCTAGTATAAATCTCATTGATATGAATAGACAAAACACATTCTGACTTAAGAACATAGAGTTATTCTTGTAAATTTTACTGCATGAAAAATTAGACTCATGTGCATATATTAACAAATTGAGTGTGATACATTTAAGCCTAAATTTGAAAGATAATTATAATTTAAATCTCATATTTAATTAATATCCTGAAGAAATAATAATGTATTTTGTTAAGGTTGGATAACAAATCCAGACATTCAATGAGCAGTGGTAACAAACCAGGAGCAGAAAGCGACACTGACTCAATGGCGGAATATGGCGATGGTGGCGAAACAGGTGACAAGTTTATCTTTATTGGCTTATTATGTTGTACCTGTGCCTGTGGTAGTTGCATAAAACTGTATAAGCTTTGCCGTACAAAACCATATTTTATCAATCTTCAAAAGCATCCAAATATATGTACTACCTAATAGAAGATGCGTTCGGAACGAAAATCTCAAAAATTGATGTCTACAAACTTAGAGAAGACATTCATATTTTATAAATTGAAATGATTTGAAAAGAATACCAAACAAACACACCCAAGTTAGATGAACTCATGCTCACACAAATAGCGCTACAAACACTTAGACCCTGCATGTCTAGTGATTATTTTAAGTCTGCATTTCTGCATTCTCCTTTTCAATTGATTTTTTTTTATGTTCTCTGTGTTGTATTTAAAAATGTTATGTTTTATCATTTTTGTTCATCCAGTGTTTAATTATATATTTACACTGCCAATGCTTTGTTGTAAGCACAATTTTTGCAATATGGTATGGGAATGTTTAGTTTTGCAATTTCAACTGAATTGTGACTTTCCCATCACACCCCATCCCTTAAGGATAAGGCAGAGAGAACGGACCTCCACTCTTTTCTACCCAAGCACACTTAATTCACTGACTTACCATTTCTCATACAACCTCTCCTATTTCTTTTGCTTCTAACCTGGCCTTCCTTGAGGGCGGAATCAATGTGTTCGATCCACGATCTTTGTCGATTACGCCTTATTAATTTTTTTTTCAACTTTGTAAATTCTGTTGATCCATTTTTTCAAAATGCCTAAACCGTCTCAATATTAGTAATAAAATTATCTTCCATACCACATTCCTTCCTAATATTCTCATTCCTTTCCAATTTCTACTTATTCTATTTCCCACATATTCTTTGTAACTAATCATGTATACCAGAGAAAAGGTATGGCATCTAAGAACCAAGTGCTGTCATCTGTGCATGATAGAAGAGAAATTGAGATTCAAACCATTTTTTGACACCGAGTCACTTGAGTTTTGTATCGAGTGCGCTTTAATGTCGAATGGAAAATATCACTAATATAAGTTTATTTATCTTCAGTTAATTTTAGTTATCCTATTTGTGTGCATGCTTTCATTGTTTGCATGTAACATTGCTTTTTATAATTTTTGTTGTCAGCTGGAATGAATGAGGATGGTTCCTTCATTGGTCAGTATGGCAGGAAGCGTCGTCCACAGGCTTCAGGAAGTCAACAAGATTCAACATCAGGAGCTTTTGCCACACTCGTTTAACTTTACCATTAGTCTTTTCCCTTGTGTATCACATTAAGGTAAAGTTCTCTTTTAAGTTTGCTTCTATATTTTTGCATGATCAATATTGAGTAGAGCATTGTTGTGTATCTGTTTGTCACCAGTTGAATTTTTCTTGAAACTATAAAGAATTAGAAGAGAAACATAATATTAAACTCCTTTTTTTGTTACTTGATGTGCAAGATTGAAAAGTTTAATACACACGATTAACAAACGTGTGTTTCGCAGGCACATGACTAAGTCACCTGTGCCTGCGAAACTAGTCAGGTTATTAAATGTGTGGAATAACAAATAAATTGTTTTATTTAAAAAAAAAAAAGGTTTAAGTTCTGAATTAATGGCATAAAATTTGGGGATATTTTAATGATGATACAATTTATTTAAAGCTATAACTTTGTGGACTATTCCAACCATGAATAATATGTCAATGTTTTTTAATATATAAAATTATAAAATCTTCAGTAGATTTAACAATGGCGGGCTGCACACAAATGATTGGCGGGCCGCACTTTGCCCAGGCCTGTCGTAAATGGTTCCACACTTGCAAACGTTTATAAGATATTTTGCAAAGAGTTCCATAAATAGAGCGGCTTACTTGCCTTGTATTTTATGTTCTCAATATGAGGCAGTTAACCGCTGCATATTTTTTATGAATTCAGTCTGTCACAGACGTTGCTAGGTGACGCATCGTGTTGCTTACATAATAATTGCCCTCATGTGTAATGAGATACTGCACCAATAATGCAATAAGATAATAAAAGTGACAATATTGTATCTTTTAATCCTTAAAAACAATTTATTATATGTTTTTTTCATTTAATAATTAATAATATTTTCTACAATATATTTCAATATTATTTGACACATCGATACCTCAATATGCAAATTGGGTAACTCTAAAAAATTAACTTTTTTGGATGAAAAAAAAACGACAATTTTGATACATAACGATTCTATAATTTGAAAAAAAAAACCCCGCAAAGTGGAACCTGGAACGGGGCCCAGGTCTCGTAACCCTTAGGTTAGCAATCACAAGTGAAAGTAACAGAAAAAAATTCTTTCCTTCATATACATCTTCCTTCAAACTTATTAGATATGGAAAAACTCTTCAAGTCATAATTTAATGAAATCATTGTTGAGTATACAGTTTCATCTTGAATTTATCCAAGACAATTCTCAATCTCAATCAATCAATCTCGGTCTGCATAGAGAATAGAGTTGCGCATTTTAAACGTTGTAATACTAACAAACTTTTCCCTATTTTTCTTAAGGTGTTATTAAGACATTTTATTATTATGTTGGATTTGCCGAAATCACCAAGAATGTGTATTTGAATACAGAATTTTTATACCATCATTAGGTAAATCGTTTTGTCAAAAATGCAGTTATCCATGTTGTATATCAATGTATCGACACCATAGCAACATAATAATAACATTGTTGCTTAGTAAACAGTTTGTTACTATAGTAAACAAATATCTACTGAAATATAAACAATGCACTAAGTAAAAAGGTTGAATTCCATTACATTCGCAGTATAAGTCATTTATATCGAAAATTAAAATTTTCTAAGTCATCGTTATGAATGTTTTCGGCGCATTATTTAAACACAATTGGAACATCACCCGCACACCTCCCGTCCCTCCCACCAAACTGGACACAAATTTAAAGTGAATTTTCTTCCTATTAGCCCCTCTATTTATGGAACTCTTTGATATTTTGTTAATAAATTCAATACAGTTTATTGTTTCTTTCTCTGAAAAGAGAATAAATATTTATTGATATAATTAATTGTTCTACTAATATAATGTTTACAAATAATAAAATAACAAAACAAACTTGAAAAGAAACGACATTAAAAGTAATGAATTTAATAAATTGGAATAAAATAACTATTGATTGATTAATAAACAACAATTGTACGAATATGACAGCCGATGTCATATTTGTCATTTGTTTGTAAAATTTTGAATATGTTCCAAATCAATGAAAATTATAATTTTCTTTACACGTTTTTGATATTTTTCCCATAGTAAAAGTTGTATGTAGGGACTCTGCAGCCCGATTCACGGAAAAGTTTAAGTTTAGTTCGAAGTTCGAACGAAGTTCGATTCAAACCCTCCGTGAATAGGTACATAGACTGTAGATAGTCGCCGCCTACAATAATTATTATTACCAGCAGCCCTATTCACAAAAGTTTGAATCGAACTTCGTTCGAACTTCGAACTAAACTTAGACTTTTCCGTGAATCGGGCTGCAGATCTAGTATCAAAAATTTCTTTGATATAATATTTTCCGCCAACACCTACAATATTGTTATTGGTTGTCATGGTTATGAATATCAACTTACAGATGAATATTATACTTAAGTATGAAAAATATTTCTCGTTGGTTTGGTCATTTGTATGAAAAAAAAATATGTGGGGTTAAAGTGTTTTAACGAAAATACCAACGGCTTTCTCCCTTATTGGAACTTAACTATAAAGTTTCAATCATTTTAGGAATTAATTAAAAACTTGAAATATATTTGAGAAAATGGTTTAATTTGTATCTAACATTATCACAATTACAGCTGCAAGATTCAGCAATGATTAAAGTCGAATGAATAGTCTGTAATTTTTGGTGATACGATGAGAATACATACATAACTGAAGTAGTAATTATAATAAAAACATTGATGTATTTTGCAGGGCGTTTCACAGAAGATGGATCGTTTATTGGTCAATATGTACCTGGGGCAATGAAACCAATGGTGGGAGGTTTGGGGCCCGTCTCCAGTGCCCCCCTCTCCCCCAACACTTCGCATCACTCACCAACAGATAACAAGCAGCCTACCTACGTTTAAGTGCCACCTGCTAAAATTATTTCCTACATTTTCTATCTAGAATTAATATAAAACTGTTGTCATAGATACCTACGCAAGTATATAAATAAATAAGATTATTTCTATAAACATTCCAATGCTTGTATGTTGAGTATATTTCAAATGTTATATTGGAGGACTGTGTTGTATTTGACACTATAAATGTTTTATCTATTATATCTTCTACTTATATTTTTATTTATATTTGAATTGTCTAAGCTAATTCATTTTGTTGTTTTGTCACGTTGCCTGTATTGCTGTCGATCGGGTACTTTGATTTGAGTCTCAAAAACTGTGGAAGGTTCTGAATATCAATAAGAGTAAGGATACATATAGGTATATTTTATTATTGATATAATAAACAAATATTTTTGACATGACAGGTAGGATAAGGGTGTGACATGTAATTCTTAGGAAGAGCTTTGTGGCAGGGGATACAAAGAAAGGAAATATGTACATACATACAATAGATAGACGAAATGTTGCATCTGAAATGATCATTAATAGATATATATATCTGCGACATTGTTGGTGCTCTAGGGATTGTAAGGTGAATGTGATGTCTGCTTTCTGTGCATTATCATTTTTGAAAAGCTTTGGCTGTTGCTGATTGACGTAAGGAATCTCGGACAACTATTTAAATTGTGTATTTTAGTCAATTATATGGGCAATGTGTTTCAATTTTGGTAGGTATCTATTATATTATTATTATACATAATATTGCTTTTTGTATTGTTAATTTTGTGTGTGTGCACTCTTTTTATTTGATTAAAATAACACTGTTATAAAAATAATTAAGTTTCTATTGAACACTATTATTACAAATATACTGTGTTAGTCTTAGGCTTCGTTCAAGTTAAGAAAATATTGTACTAAGTTAAGTATATATAAGGATCTATATAATATATACATGCATATTACTTCTTGCTTTTGTGCGCATCTCCCTATATGCATGAAGGATGTTTCCTAGGAACAGAACTGCCACTGGCCTGAATGGCGTACTATGCGTATTTATTGTACTAATTGAAATCTCATATTGTAATACGCAGTCAGCTGATTATAGTTTCTTATAAGTTAGGTGGCATTCTCTATTGTTTGATTGTTTACCGTGACAGGGTTTTTGAATAATTTAATAGGTGTGTATAATCTGAGTGTGTTGTATGTTTCTCAGAGTTCTCTCTTCTGAATCTTGACATTTTATCTACTTATTAATACTACTTGTTTGT
Organism: Mystacides longicornis; assembly: GCA_963576905.1. Lineage (NCBI taxonomy): Eukaryota > Metazoa > Arthropoda > Insecta > Trichoptera > Leptoceridae > Mystacides > Mystacides longicornis. The sequence goes on along the minus strand of OY756426.1, from coordinate 19,439,690 downwards.
TTTCTATTATATTTGTATGGAATATTTGTGTTTACACTGTAAAAAATTTATTGTTGTTGTACGCTTAATTATCTTTGTGTGTTTAATATAATATTGATAATTGTAACTTTGGAAAATAATGTTTCTATGATTTTACTCAATGTATGAAGTGTTTAATTTAAACAAATATCTAGGTGGTGTGTGTGCATGTATGTTGTGCCATTATAGAAATATGACATGTGGTCATATAAATAAAACCTAGTTAAAACATTTCTCCGGTAACCAATTGAATAACACGAGTTTGAGACTAGAATGTTCATTATGTGTCTAACAGGGTCATCTATTCTGTTAGATATAATGATTTTCTGACTACTTCATAATAACTCCATACCTTTACCATTCTCATCTATTGGATCCTTAATTCATAAAAAGACTTCCCATCAAGTTGTAGGTATCAAATGAAATACTCGTAGAGTAACATAAACTATAAAACCAGATCATACATCTATTGGAAAGATAAGGGGTCACTCAATTACATTTTACTTAGAAGTAGTTGGAAAATAATTTACATTAAAACTGGGGACCAATACACGCACAGTGCACATCATTCATATCATGACGTTTAAAAATTACTTTAGTGTTGTTATTTTAAGCATGAATCTCTTTACTTTGTGAAATTGAATCTCTTTAACTCGTATATGGATTTACCTATTTACGCTTTGTATTGATCTGTTTTTTTTTTCTTTAAAAATTTAAAATAAGTATCTGATTTGAAATCATGAGTAACGCAAGCTCAAGTGCCTTAGGGCTCTAAAGAGATATGCAAGCACAACCACGGCATTTATACTATTATAGTTGGCATGTATATATTATATGATGTATATGTTTGAAAGAAATCACTTTTGTACAAAATGTTGCCGATTCAACATAATTGATATCATATTTTAATAATAAAAAATTTATATAATATTATACCTATTTGGGTACATAATAACTAAAATGCATTTATTTTTATCCCACAGTTTTAAATTCTATTTATGTAATGTGTATGTAGTTCTGTGTTTTAAACATTTTTGGAAAAAGACTGCTCATGTAGATGGTTGTTCATAACTCGGTTCATCTCCATAAATATTTTCTTTTTCACGGAACATAAGAAACTGTAGAATTTCAAATAGTCTTCATAATGGATGAAAATTTCCTTTTTTTTTGCTTTAAATCTTTCATTTTGTATAAAAGTATACTTATACAAAAAAGTATAAAATAAGCCTTTTATATTTTTGACAGCTTAATTTTATTTATAGAATACTTATAATAATTATCAAATTTGTTAACAGTATTGAATAGTGTTGTGTTTTTTTATATATATATTCATACAAATGTTGTTTTTAATTTTATGATTTTTTTTTATTAACTTACGTGAAGAATTAAAAAAAAATAAGCTTTTTATATTTAATTATTATCATGTTGTTTCACAAGAAATTAAGATGTAAGTCTTAAAATGACGGATCTGAAAATTGTCTTATCATATACACAGATGATTGTGTATATAATTATTCTACAATAGACACTTATCACCGTACTTAGTCTTAAAAAACAAACTGATTGACATCTATTTGTTTTGGTGGGATGAGTGCCGAATAAGTTTAAAACTATTTTCCCGAATATTACGACACTCGTCCATTCTCTTGGCCTATTTAGAAATAAAATTATGTCTTTCTACAATCATATTAACACTTTAATTTACAAAATGTGTGTTCATTTAATAATAGGATCTGTTTGATATTTCTAAATGTACAATAGTTTGTAAATATAAGAAGAATTATTCTTTCTTTTCCCTCCATATTTTATTTCAATGCAGCTCAAAATTTTTTTTTTAATTGTATAAAATATTTATCCATTGCACATTTTGTGTAGAAGATGCCGAGGAGTATATTTTGTTGTGTTCACTGGTACATTTGATCAACTGATAATAGATTTGAAGAGTTGTTAAAACAGATAATATCAAAACAAAGCTTGTATCACAATAATTTATAATTACAGACCAAAGTATTTTACTATTACCAATATTCTTTTGTGCTTCTTTTTTTCTTGTCAATTAGGCCAACAAATTAGTATAAAAATTCCTTGAAAATTTGACGTATTATGTGTTTGTAGCAGTGAATGTATTGCTTTTATAGTGTTGACATCAATCGGCATTTGGCAGCATATTTTAGCTTGGACTCTGAATAAAGTACTTTTGTTAGCAATATTTTCCTTGCGACTGATTTATGAAAAATATTATATAGATACATACACGTATGTATGTTTACATGGGATCTTACAACGTTATGTCAATAATATATTTTGTACTTTTATGTGAAATATTTTTTATGTTGCCTAGAACTAATAAATATATTCGAACACTAAAGCTTACCATGTTATTTGTATTTCACGCATGCCTTTATCCAAACTAGTTGTGTGATTTTCACATCGCAAATTGTTAAGATATGTATATGAGGTACACTGTCTTACCATTTTTGGTCTATGAGACTTCCTTTTTTATTGGTGAACTGACGATTATGTCAATAAAGGAGAAGTTTGCTTCTCACACGCATGATTATGAGCTAATATGGTGCTGATCTATTTTTCCTGCACAGCACGAGCTTGCTTAGCGTGAAAGACCTAGAAAAAGAAACTGTGCCTGTATTAGAAAAGAGCAACAACTAGAAATTTTTTCTTCCAATCCGGCAAAATGAAAGAATCATTTTTTTAAGCCCTGCACTTGTTTTCGAGTGATTCGGCAGTGAAAGGATAATAGACATAAAGGAATGATATTTCCACAGCTATGACTTGGCCAAATTTTGTGCCTTCTCTTTGCTAATTTCATTGAAAGTTTTGCATTAAAAAATACACAAGTTGAAGTGCACAAGATTAAACTTATTTTGGGGGATACATTGCTACAACTGATTGAAAAGAAGAAAAAAATTTACTAGCCACCTAATTACTTCATATAGCAAAATTTATTTTTACAATTACAGAGATATTATGATTTATTTTGAGTATAGTCCATAGTAAAGTTAAAAACGGCAAAACAGTTTGTGTAAATGTCCAGAGAAGTTTTTGCAATAAACTGTTTTCGAACTTTACTGCCAATCTTTTCATGGTTGAATATATGATCCATCGCTGACGCTTCAGTCAACTGATTCAATTCTGAGGGTTTTAAAGGGATCTGTCCCATGTCATTCCCGTTTATCTGCAAAAAATACAATGAAAGATACTAAAGTTTTTTTTTTGTCAAATTACAACATTACACCTCTCCCAAATTTCACATGAATCATCCACATTCTGTGGACGAAATCCTTCAAGCCAAACTATCTAATGGTGATTGTTGCATAAACATAAAGTAATCACACTAATAGAATGATTTAGTATAACATGAATTATTTACTACAGAGGAACCTCTCTAAACAAGCAAAAATAAATGTAAAAAAGTTGCTCCCTTAATGAGTGAAATTTTGCATAACAAGTATGAGATTCGAGTTTCACAGAAAGAGACATCCTGTTTTCACATTTACTGGTGAGCCGTGATGTAGATCTTATACATACCCTACATGTGAGATGTAAGAGATAATCTGGATCTACTATGGGCCAAGTCTGTTGAAAAACACCTTCTTTCCAGGAAAACCATGAGTCAGTTTGATCAATACGTCCAGGGGCATTCACAAAGCCACTCCATAGCTCAGATGCAAAGTGGGGTGCCATTGGAGCAATCATCAAAATCAGACATCCAAGGCATCTTTCATATTCTGTACTATGTCGGATAAGAGGATTTGCATTCTGTAAATAACAAAATAATGTACAGTAGGTGGTGGTTATTGTGATCACTGTTTAATAGAATCAGCCGCTTTATAGAATCAAAAGTCCAAGTCCCGATTTAAAATGAAGAATTTCATACAATTTCTATAATAGAATCACATTTTCGGTTAATAGAATCAAATGTTCAAATAATTTACAACACTTTCTTATATTTTTGCCACTGACGTGCACGCTTTTTGTATTATTTTAATCTCTACTTGATAGCCAAATTGCACATTAGAAAAGATTTATATCTAATAGTCAAGGTCAGTTTTGAACTGTTTCCATCTGTGGATGCACATGGTGTAAAAAAATTTGAACCCTGGGACAGGCAAAAATATAAGACCAAATAACGGTGGGCACTTTTAAAATGCGCTATGATGCCTGATCACATTTTAGTTTTTGTAAAGAGCATATCTCCCAGATGTTTTAAAGGCGTGAAACACTTGCGAGTGATGTAGGTAAATTTTTTACACAAATGCTTGAATGAAGTCACAGATTCTAGAAAACCATCCGAGACAATGGGACATACTCTTTTTTTCTCGATTTTTTTTTGTCATTAAAACCTTTCTGATATAATGCGTAGGTACCTATGTTTGTGCGAAATATATGTAGGTATTCTATATGGCCACCGGTTATTACAATCGCCGGTTAATAGAATCAAAACACACTGGGACAAACGTGATCACAATATCCGGCGCCTAGTACTTTGCAATTTTTATACACTAAACTGAGGCATAAAAATAATAATACAAAACATTATTATTCTTACCTTTAAAGATTTTGTAAGAGCTTGCAATCTTGAAATAACAACATTTAAATTATGGGTGTGAGCGTAATTATAAGTAACCTGAATAATATTTCGATTTCGTATATTCCAGAACTCTTTATCAAATTCTGCAACTTTTGGGGAATTACACTCATCGGTGGAAATATTTCGAAATTTGAGAAAATCACTAACTGTAGTCCATACTCTGCTTTGCCAATTTAAAATTCCGTTAAAAGCTGTTGAAAAATGATAACATTTTATTATTGATGACAAAAACTGGAAATGTACAATCTTTGATGTGCTTCATAACACCAAAAAAAAAAAAAACCAATAAGGCATTTTTGGAGGCATTGTGTCCAAGGATGGACCTTTAAAGGGATCATCAAAGAGATGGAGAGCTGCACTTCGTAATCCCAGGACCAGTGATAAATTAAAATAATCAGAAAAGAGGAAAAAGTATTTACTTCTCATTGAGGAAACAAACATGCCCATTTCCAGTTGAAAATTTTGTACAAAGAAAAAGAAAATGTTCATAAGCATTAGTTTTCAGATATCCTATTTGCAGTGGTTCAACCTTCTCTTATAGGTGACAAGTTATAGCAAAATAAAGGACTTACATCTGTTAGACCAATTTTTGGAAGATCTAGGAGAGACGTCACTCAGAACAAACAGCCTTGTTGTATCACATCCATATTGATCAAATAATGTAGTTGGATCAACACCGTTATATTTTGATTTACTCATTTTTTCCCAAACCATTTTGACTTTCTTATTATCGTCAATCGTTACTGCTAATTTTTTATCTTCATCAAGAATCTTAACATTAGTTTCTGGTATATATTTCCCTGTCTCTTGAATTTTGTATGTTCTTCCCATGACCATTCCTTGAACTAGAAGTCTTGTAAATGGCTCTTTGACCTTAACTTTTCCCATGGAGTGAAGAAAATGTGTCAGAAAGCGAGCATAATACAAATGTAAAACTGCATGTTCTTTACCTCCAATGTATAAGTCAACAGGGAACAACTTGGAAACTATATCAGGATCAAAAGGATGATCATTGTTTTTGGGATCCAAATACCTTAGAAAATACCAAGAAGAATCTACAAATGTATCCATTGTATCTGTATCTCTTGTAGCTTTGTTTTTACATTTTGGACATGGAGTTTCAAGCCAACGCATTCTTTCAAGTTCTTTTATTGTTTCTATCTTCCCTTGAACTGATATTTCTGGAAAAGTAACAGGGAGATCTTGGAAAGGTACAGGCACAGTGCCACAATTGTTACAATATATCATTGGTATGGGTGTACCCCAATATCTTTGACGAGATATGAGCCAATCTTTTAACTTTGAGCTAACTGGGTAGCCCCCCAAGTTCTGTTTTTGTAAAGAATTGGAAACAAATTTCCTGAGTTTAAGCTTATCTTCATCAGAGATAGTTTTTAATTTAGCATCAATTTCTTCAGCAGACCCAATCTGAGACATAAATTGTTGGTCTTCTTCGCACATACTGGGAGATCCTAAATAAGAGTCTGTGCCCTCTCCATACACAATATCATCACTGATGTAAATTTTTAGAAGTTCCTTGTTGATTGGATTGACAGCATACATGGAAAGTTCTTTACAATTTGGATGAACAATTCCATGTAGTTCAGTTTTATTCAACATGTGATTAGATGGTAAAGAGATAAATTTAGCGCATATTAATGTTTCTGGTTTATTGGTCCAGACATTAAGTTTTGGAAATTTTATATTTTGGTTGCATTTGTGAATTACACAAAATTCAATAATAATTCCACTGCATTCACCAATCCAATGTTTTTGAATTTCTATGATATCATCCCAATCTTCTAGTTGTTTGGAGTCTAAATTATCATAAAGTTCTCTAGCGAATTTTGTTGTTTTTAAAAACCACTGATTTAATATTTTCTTTTCAACTTTTGCTCCGGATCTCCAAGAATACCCTTTACTGTCTACCTGTTCGTCGGCTAAAACAGTTTGGTCTACAGGATCCCAATTAACAAGAGCCTGAATAAAAAAAACAAATATTTATATGATGAGGAGTTCTAGCCTTGTTGAATTTGTATGATTTGTTTCTATCTTCTCCTATTATTAATGGTGATAATTAGAATTAGCCGTTAAATTTTGTGTTTCAAAATTCATAAATTCACTTTTTTAAATTTGTATAAATTAAGAGTATAGAATTATAACATAAAGAAATATATTATTACCTCAGACTTATATGCTAAGCCAGCTTTATATAATTCTAAAAATAAAACTTGAGTCCATTTATAATAGGACGGATCTGATGTGTTAATTTCTCTTTCCCAATCAAAACAACATCCTAAATTGTTTAACTGCATTTTCATATTCTCAATGTTATCTTTGGTCCATTTACCAGGAGGTATATTGCGTTCAATTGAAGCATTCTCGGCAGGCAAGCCAAAAGCGTCCCAACCCATTGGATGTATAACATCATATCCTGACATTCTATAGAAATGCGCTATAGTGTCTGAAATAGTGTAGACCCTGACATGTCCCATATGTAAGTTCCCTGAAGGATATGGGAACATTGACAAAACATAGTATGGCTTTCCCCGTCCTTTCAACTTGTTTATACTATTTCTTACATTTGACTTCCATCCATTTTCTAGTTCGATTTTTATTTCTGTATTTAATTGAGTTCCCTAAAAATATATGCATTTAAGGATTGTAGATGTAATCATTTATATTAGATACAGCTCAACTGAAAAGAATAACTTAAATTAAGGTACCTAGATATAAATTCAGGCAAATTCATATGCAACTTTCAAACGCTTAACAAAGGGATGGCTGTCATTTTTAATAGTCATAGTCGTAAAAAGTATATATATCATTTTGAAACAATTTGGGGCCACAAAATTAACCATATTTAATGGTCGAAAGCGACGACTAACTAATATAAGGCAGGAAGAGGAGCTTTTCTGGGCTGCCCCTGGTCGAGACGCCAAAGCGAGGATAATTCTAATACATTGAGCAGCGATTGTGAATGCAGATGATTGCAAAGAAAAGACCTGTAATTGTCAAGCTCACGGGCTGATTGGATGGTTATTAACACAATAAAGCCAATTCAGTTCATCTGGGAAAGATTAAAATGTAAAATTTGTGGTGATAATAAATACGGCAAAAGGTTGGGAAATTAGCAGAGACTTGCTTACCCACTTATTACAACTCAATCTACAGTATCGTCTGAAATAATGAGTCCACATTTTCAATTCAAATCAATGTGAGCAAATAAATTAATTATGTAAGTAGAAATACACCGCATCGTCTAATACTTCGATAATAATTAGGTCGAAGAATTTTCCTTTAAAGTGTAAGTAATTTACACGGTCCGAAACAATTTTATGTTATGACAATCATCAACTTTACTATTATCCACAAAAGTCCATAAATATTTTAGGTTATATGCAGTCAAAGAGAATATAATACATGATGCAGTATTTCAAACATAATTTACAATATTTACATATAATCAGCTGTCATTCAAAAGAAACCATAGATAAGCATAGATAGAACTGTAACTGTACAGAAAAACCAGAGATAATAATATTACAGTAACAAGCCAGCAGGTAAAACATGTATAAAGCCGATTCCGATCCGCGCCGACCGGCGTAAAGAGTGTTGTCAATGGGCATGCCGGAAAGCGGGTTCATAGAGTATAATAATACTTACTTAAAAGTGGAAAGAGCGGGTTCCTGCTTTTGCTGTGCGTATCCCATTCAAATGCATAGAAACATTACACAATAACCTAGAATCCCTAATCGCGTTCAAAAGTGAAGCCGAAATATTGCAACTTTTGACAGTTTGGTTCCCAAAAGAATGTGGTGCAGCGTATATTTATTCAGACATTTTCTCGTGTTTTTTACAATAAAACATATTTTTACTTTGAAATTAGATCATTTTTAAGTTTCTTTATAAATGTTAACATCATTTTTTATGTTCCGTTTTGACTACCGTACTGTCAAAATAGCCGGCCAAATCGGCTTCACTTTTTTAATATGAAGAGATATAGGAGTACTCCATCTAGGTAGTTATACACGGTGTTACATAAGTTGGTAGTGGATAAACCGAAGCAGGGAGGTAGAGGACCTCAATACCTATCGATTTGATTCCCATGTATGTTCAGCGATATTGGGTGGTTCAAAAGTTATTTACCTTTTTGTGAAATGTGAATAAAAATCGGATTTCTGACTAAACTACGTAACTGTGGCTAAACTATTTAGATTACGATCATGATTTTTTTTTCTGGAAATAGTCCGATAGTGACCCTTACGCAAGGTATTATTGCTATGAGTCAGCATCCAATAACTTTTGTTCAAAAAAATTTTATTCAAGAATTTATTTCCATGCAAAAATTTTCTAAAATCTTTCAAAGGCTCTAGACAAAAAAATTCACGGAACAATTTTTTCCATAAGTTATCCTAAAAACTTCCACTATTCATAGAAAATCATCCCTGTAAATTTCATTTGGCTGGTATAAGGGAATCATGCTAAAATGCTCTCATAACTTGTGCAAGTATCAATATTCAAAATTTTTTCATTAAAACACAGCTTTGTTATATGGGTGGTCAAAGGCAGTTTTTTTTTTAATTATTTGTGGTACCTAAATACATAATTTGATGTGATATTTAAATGAAATAAATTATTTATTGAAATAAAGATAAAAAATATTGTTATAAATAAATAAATAAATAAATAAATCTTTATTATACACTCTTAAAACTATAATTAAAATTGTAGTACTTTAGAATAACCAGATAGTTCCTTTAAAAAAAAATAGAAATAATAAAAATAAAATAGCTTTTAATAAGAACTCCCAAAGGCAAAAGTCCATCGGGTTATAGCTGGAGACCTTAAGGGCCAGCTTTTGGACCCCCATGACCACTCCATTGGCATGGGTAAATTATGTCGAAAAATGTTCTCACTTAATGGTGCTCAATGTAGTCCCTTTGAATCATTAGGGGACTCTAAAATCATTAAGGGGGTCCATAGAAAATCATTAAGGGGGTCCATAGAAAATCATAATCGTTTTTGGGGTTCCTGAACAACGTTAGAGGGTCCAAACAGAGGGCCAACAAATTATCATGTGCATGTTTTTTCTACCACTAGGAATGAACTTCTGCTTGGACCCCCGAGTTGCATAGGTACATATAGTAATATGTACCTATACAACTCGCAGTTCTGTCCACAAATCCTTATGAACACTTGCACTCGCAATACACTTGCTACTTAACAATGTGTAAATAACCCTTATCAGTTTTTTTTTTCTACACTAATTGTGACGTATATGATTAAAGTTTGGAGCGTGGTTGGACAAAACGTGGCTTCAAGCAGTATTTAGTTTTTCCATTTGTTACACATATAAAAAATATTAAACTTTGATTGTTAGTTGATTATTGCGTAAGTCTGTTCGCCTAATATAAAAATAAAGTCGTCAAAACAGGTAAGTATTATACAGACTACATACTGTGATTCTAACCTTCTTGATTGACACTGACAACATATCGCTATAATGACGGAGGATAGGCCTCCTGACCCCTGGCCTCCAGATGGTTCCGAGACGGACGGTTCTTTGGTGTCGGTCCCGGATTGCGACGTGCCAACCTCTCCGTCACAATATATTACAATCCAACCAAAACACAAGAGAATTAAAAGAAAACTGGGTTCCCGATCATCCAGTGATGACGATCTAAAGAAAATCGTAAATCCCGCGGGTGCTACTCCCTGCACGGATGGTGTTGCATCATCCCGGGGTAGCCCCCCCGTGGAGAATCTACCACAGACAACGTAGAGGTTCTATATTCTGAGCACTCCATAGGTCCATTCATTGTGTTTGTGTTTAATGTTGATAATGTACCTCTACATCCAATCAGCTTTGGTAGGAAATTGATAAACCACAAAATTAAGAATCTTGCTGACGGCGGGGTCATGAGGTTGGGCAGGAACCGGATCCAGCTCACCTTCAGATCTGGGGCTGACGCGAACGCATTTGTACGTAGTGAATTCGTATCCACCAATCACTTAAAGGCCTACATCCCAACCTTTAAAACCATTAAAATGCGACTCGCTAGAGGCATAGACACGGACATAACAGAGGAAGATATGATCAAATATATACAGGTCCCAGAGAGGGCTTTGGAAAAATATTGAATGCGAGAAGACTTAATAGAAAGATGGTGGCTCAGTGAACCACAACCTGGGTGCCATCCAGTGGCGTAACTAAGGGGGGGCGGGGGGTGGGGCGGTCCGCCCCGGGCGGCACTTTTCAGGGGGCGGCAAAATGAGCCGACAAATAAAAAAAAACTTGGTAAAAAACACAAAACTTAAATAGGTACGAGAATTTGTGAAGGGAAAGTAAATGAGAAAAAAAATCGGGTCCCCGAGTTTGTGAAGGGAAAATAACTGAGAAAAAAATCGGGGTCCCGAGTTTGTGAAGGGAAAATAAATGTACGGCACCAGTTGACTCAAAGGTGCGCCGGTACAGAAAAACTGTGTCTCCAAGGTGGTGAGGAGTCAGATGTAGGTGCTGGTCTTCCGCAGGTCTGCTAGAGCGATGAGTGTAGGTCTTGAAAAGGACCGTCGAAAGCTTGTGCGCAAAACGTTTCACTAGAATCGAAAGCAGTGGAGCGAAACGTTACAGTATAGCGAGAAACGTTCTTAACAGGGGGCTCAGACAAGAGCCGGTACAGAGCGCCTTCTGATGAGCACTAGCAAGGTCCAGGTGAAATCCGTGGTCGTGGGTGTCCAATGTAGTAGTCCAGTCCAGTCCAGTGAAGCAAGCAGTAGTCCAATATTTCCAAGTAGAGATCCAGAGAGTCGAGCAGGTGTTGAGGATAAGTAAACGAAGTCAGAACAGTTGAATATACTTTATTAGGAAAATGCACTCTAATATAAATTAAACGATGCGCGCTCGCGGCATCGGAGAGGGCTGTGTTAGCGGTGTGTGTACATGCGCACTGCATCCCTCGTTTAAGACGGCGACACGATTTACAAGGTCACAATAAGTAGCCAGGCTGGGGCGCACCGCACACAGGCCGGCCGCCCAGCGTAATACAAAATATAACTATAAGTACATACATATGTAGGTAGATATAATCACTATGCATAATATTATTATTTTAGTAAGTATTTTAAATCAAATAGGTAAACTCTACGTACACACACCCGGTCAGACGATATACATTATTTTCCGTATTTCCTTTATTTACCGACCGAGGTGTGCACTTACAATACTAGGGCACCAAAAAAAATAAATAACACACTGTGTAGATAGATGAGAGAAACTTCAAAGGCCGTGGTGCGATACACTCCCCCCGTGAGGTATTCCTCACTGAAGGGCCCGCACCGACGGCTCCACGAACAGTTTGGCAATCTTCGTCGCTGGGCGGTGGTACTCCCCTGTCGCAGTCTTGATGTTCACGGACCGCACCTGGCCGTCTGCTCCGGTGTTGACTGATACTACCCGTCCTCTGGGCCAGCTGTTGCGGGGAAGTGCTGCGTCAGTGATGACCACCAGGTCGTCCACTTGTAGGGGTTCAGCCTTCTCTCGCCACTTCTGCCGATTTGCCAGCGTGGGAAGATACTCCCGAAGCCATCTCCGCCAGAACAGGTCCCCCAATTGTTGTGCGAGGCGCCACTGCTTCCTCACACATACCTCCTCCATCTCCTTTGGGAAGTTCGCGAGTAGCGGTCTGCCACTCGCTTGGCCAATCAAAAAATGATTGGGGGTGAGCGGCTCCTCATCTTCAGGAGCCACTCCAACATGAGTCAGTGGTCTGCTGTTGACTACATGTTCTGCTTCCGCCAAAGCGGTAAGCAGAGTTTCCTCTTTGAGGGCTCGGTTCTTTAAGGTAGAACCTAGAGCCCTCTTGACTGAGCGCACTAGGCGCTCCCACGCTCCCCCCATGTAAGGGGAAGCTGGAGGAAGGAACCTCCACTCGACTCTCCAAGAGGAAAGCTTCTCTTGGCACTCTGGGTCGCTCTTCATCTTCTTCACTGCCTCACTCATCTCTCTGTTGGCACCATGGAAGTTGGTACCGTTGTCACTGTACATAATACTGGGGTACCCTCTTCTTGCTGACATTCTTCTTAGCGCCAGGATGAAGGAGTCTGCACTTAATTGATGAGCAAGCTCTAAATGGACTGCCCTGGTTGTTAGACAAGTGAAGAGGGCCCCGTAGCGCTTTTCTCTTCGTCTTCCAATCACTACTTCCATAGGACCAAAAAAATCTACCCCACAGTGCGTAAAGGGCCTTTGGTGGTGAGCTAGACGTCCTTCAGGTAGCGCTCCCATCATGGGCGGCTTGGCTTTGCTGCTGGCGAGTCGGCATGGCTGGCATCTGTGGATTATCGATCTGACAGCTGACCTCAATCCGATTGCTGCGAAGTCTCGGCGCACCTCAGCAATAGTCTTCTCTACACCCTGGTGACCTGTAGTGATGTGGATGTGACGAATAATCAATTCACCGTACTGCCCCTTGCTGTCCAGTATGGGTGGTCTAACATGGTACCCCGGAACATCGGATAAGTTTGTCAGTCGGGTAACTGACACTAGTGTCCCGTTTGATAACAATGTTGGTGACCACTCTGCCAAGCGACTATTTTTGTTCAGGCTTTTATTATGTCGGAGATCGTTGATTTCAGCCGAAAAGGCTAACTTCTGCGACCGCTGTAGCCATACCTCCTCGGCTCTCCGCAGTTCGTCCACAGTCAGTGTGGCCCTGCCTGGGGCCCTCTTACAGCTCACTTCTATAAAGCGTCGTACCCACGCTGTCGTTCTTATTAGCCGCTCCCATGACGAGAAGCGGCTGATGTCTGGTAGGGCGTCGTCGTGGTCCTCCCTCAGAGCAATCACTGTCTTGGCTTCGGGCCCCATCTTTGGAATTGGGGCCTTGTGTGTCGGCCACTCAGCTGGTGGTCGTCTCAGGAATGCTGGACCTCCAAACCAAAGTCCTTCTGGCGATAGGTCCGGAGGTTCGAAGTCTCGGGTGCCCACATCCGCGGGGTTCTGCTTTGTTGGCACCCATCTCCAATCTTTTGCCTGGGTGAGTTCGTCAATCTCACCCAAACGATTAGCCACAAATGTCGAATACGAGCGTGGATCTGACTGGATCCAGCTCAGTACTGTCGTTGAATCAGTCCAAAAAGTCGTTTGGCCTAGAGTACTCTTCATATTTTTTCTAATTTCAGCGTTGAACCTGGCCGCCATCAGTGCGGCCTGGAGCTCTAATCTTGGTATAGACAGCGGTTTCAGTGGTGCTACCTTGCACTTGCTTCCCAGGAAGGTCAAATTTATATGCCCGTCAGGGCCCCCCTCCCTCAGGTACGCCACAACACAGCAGGCCGTTTCAGACGCGTCGCCAAACAAGTGTAGTTCCGCGACAGAATCTCGACTCCAGCGACATTTGCGTGGAACCTCACATCTTACTCCTGCCGCTAACTCCAACCATTTCTTCCATCTCAGAGCGTGTTCCGGGGTCAGCTTCTCATCCCACGTAATATTCGACCTCCAGACGTCTTGGAGAAGAGCTTTGGCGCGTATGGTGACACATGCAATGAAACCCAACGGGTCAAAAACTTTCATTGCTATACTGAGTAAGGCCCTCTTAGTAGGCCAAGGATCACCCAGTTCTGCTGCAGTCTGGAGCGCGTAAACGAAAGTGTCTTTCTCGGAGTCCCAGTGGACCCCTAGTATCCTTTCCTCTTCACCGGCCCCTATCTTCACTACCGCCCGTCCCCCTCCCTCAGCCCCTCTCACTTTTTTAATGACTGAAGGCACATTTGAAGCCCAATTAGTCAGCTGGAAGCCACCCGCGGCCAATATTTGTTGCACTTGTAGCGCTACCCTAGCGGCTTCCTCGCGGCTGTCCACCGCGTTCAAATAATCGTCCATATAGAACTGCGACTTTATCGCGGCGGCCGCCACCGGATATTTGTCGATGTACTCGCTAGCCGCCGCGTTGCGCACATACTGTGCACTAGCTGGGGAACATTTCGCGCCAAACACCATTGACGTCATGCGGTACGTCTTTACTTCTTCTGAGGGCTTGCTCCGCCACAAGAACCTTTGAGACTCTCGATCTTCTGTTTTAATTTTGATGCGGAGGAACATTTCTCGTATGTCCGCTGCGATTGCTACTCGGCCCTCTCTGAATCGCATTATGTTGCCCAGTAAGGAGGACAACATGTCTGGCCCTGTCAGTAGCCGCTCGTTCAGTGAAATCCCCTTGAAGGGACAAGCCGCATCGAACACTATCCTTAGTTTTCCCGGCTTATTAGGATTAATCACAGCAAAATGTGGCAGGTACCATTGCCTTGGATGCGGGCGGACGTCCCTCACTTCTTCTGCATACCCCTTGGACAGAAGCTCTGCCATCTTGGCGGTATAAGCACTCGCCAGTTTGGGGTCTCTGGACAATTTTCTCTCCAATGAGTTCAACCGCCCCAGTGCTCCCGCCCTGTTATCAGGCAGGGTGCAGTCTGCATCCTTCCATAGGAGTCCTGTCTCCCATTGACCGCTCGGTAGCAACCGAGTAGTCGCCTTCATGATGCCTTCTGCTTGAATTATGTCCACCGGGACTCTCAGAGTAGCGGTTACCCCAAGGGACTCTACTGCAAAATGGTGACGCACTAACTTTTCCAAAGTGTCATCTCGACACGTCTGTAGTGTGAATACACTCACTGGTGGGTGGGAGGGCCCGTGGGCTGTCCACCCTAGAGCTGTGCGAGACAGTATAACTGCATCCCCGACCTCTTCCTTAACCTCTCGGCTGACTACTAGGTGGCCGTTGTCCTGTCCAATGAGCACCTTTGGGCTCACCAGGGCTCTGGCCTCGAGGGCACAAGCCTCATCACGGGTGCGGGCCATTTGTTGCGCGGGTAGCTTAATATTTGACACTGTATGGGCCATGATGGGGTACATGAGTCCATCCTCCCCCGCAACACTTATTTTCACAAGACGCGAACTGTCATCTACCGCTCGCATCTCTTGCACCCCTTGAATGTTGAGTCCACTAACACGACCCCGCGCTCCCACTTTCTCCGCAATGTTCGCGTCGACCAATGTAACCGTTGAAGCCTCATCTAGCAAGGCGTGGGTTCTCACTTGCCCGGCAGGGCCACTTATCACAACAGGGAGGACCTTCAACAGCACTGGCCCTCCCGAGTTCATATGTGCGACTAAGACTGGTTCAGTGGAGGTATGAAGGCTGCTATGATGCCTCCTTGCACAGTTCTCAACGCCGCACTTCACTTTGAGTTTACATTTAGTGGAGGAATGTCCTCTCCCCAAACACAAAAAACATAGGCGATTTGCCTTCACTAAAGCCCACCTCTCACGGACGGGCATGTCCTGGTAGACTTTACATTGCAATAGTTTATGTATGTTCCCACATTTGATACACGTGCCACTACGGGGAGTGAGGCCCTCACTGTGGAGGCCGCCGTCACTTTCACTTTTCGTTGTGTGGAACTTCGGCGGCGGGGATGTTTCAATTTCGACCGCGAACACTTGATGTCCTTTTTTTTGTCGTATCCCGCCCGTCGTTAACCCGTCGCAAACACTTTTATAAAATGCCACGAATTGTTTGAAATTAAATCGAACACTCGCTTTTCTGTATTCCCGCACTTCAATCCACCACTGCGCAAGCTGCCACTCTGGAAGTTTGTCGACTGCTTCAGCTAACAGATCCGCGTTGTCTAGCAGGCCCGGCGATACGTCACTAAATGTTACTACCATGTTTTGTAGGAGCGCCGAAAACTTGCGAAACATATCTGTAGCCTTCTTCTCCATTGGTGGGAACTTCCTCAGCTTGCCCATCAGGGCATTGGCCACCTTCTCGGGTTCCCCAAAAGTGTCTGCTAGTAGCTCCATCACTTGCATTGTAGAATCACTGGCAGTGTGTCGCAGCAGCGCAGCAACAGCTTCTAAGGCGGGCCCCTTCAACGCCCGTTGAAGGCGGAGCCTGTTCTCACACGGTGTCATCCCGAAGAGCCTGGTGGATTCTTCATATTGTCCTCTGAACGTTTCCCAGTCCAGGGGGTTTCCATCGAAGCTAGGTAACTCCTTCGAGCAGCCCTGCCTCGCTAGCAACAGCTCCAAACGCCGATCCTCTGCCATCGGTGGAGAAATGTTGCCCTGGTGGTTCAGCCAATCAACGGTGTACTGCGACGGCTGCGCAGATCCAACACACGGGTAGGCAGGAATCACAGGTGATGCTGACGGCATCGTCGTCCCGACGGCTGCGGGCAATGGTGGGGTATTCACAGGAACTGCCGCTGCGGCTGCAATGGCTGGTGTTGGGACTTCTGTGGCTGGAACGGGCACCGCCGTCTCCGAAACTTGAAATCGCCGCAACACCTCATCCAACTTCATCCTCAGCTCGCGGTTCTCTTTCAGGAACTCTCTATTTTCTTGCGTGATCTGGTTCAGCATGTCCTCCGTCTGCGTACGTGATGATCCTGCGTCAGAGGCTCCATCCTGTGCAGCGCTGGTTCCAGATCGTAGACTCATCGGCATCTTGTAGTCCTGCAGAATATCCGGTTCGTCGAAGGACCAAACTGTACGGCACCAGTTGACTCAAAGGTGCGCCGGTACAGAAAAACTGTGTCTCCAAGGTGGTGAGGAGTCAGATGTAGGTGCTGGTCTTCCGCAGGTCTGCTAGAGCGATGAGTGTAGGTCTTGAAAAGGACCGTCGAAAGCTTGTGCGCAAAACGTTTCACTAGAATCGAAAGCAGTGGAGCGAAACGTTACAGTATAGCGAGAAACGTTCTTAACAGGGGGCTCAGACAAGAGCCGGTACAGAGCGCCTTCTGATGAGCACTAGCAAGGTCCAGGTGAAATCCGTGGTCGTGGGTGTCCAATGTAGTAGTCCAGTCCAGTCCAGTGAAGCAAGCAGTAGTCCAATATTTCCAAGTAGAGATCCAGAGAGTCGAGCAGGTGTTGAGGATAAGTAAACGAAGTCAGAACAGTTGAATATACTTTATTAGGAAAATGCACTCTAATATAAATTAAACGATGCGCGCTCGCGGCATCGGAGAGGGCTGTGTTAGCGGTGTGTGTACATGCGCACTGCATCCCTCGTTTAAGACGGCGACACGATTTACAAGGTCACAATAAGTAGCCAGGCTGGGGCGCACCGCACACAGGCCGGCCGCCCAGCGTAATACAAAATATAACTATAAGTACATACATATGTAGGTAGATATAATCACTATGCATAATATTATTATTTTAGTAAGTATTTTAAATCAAATAGGTAAACTCTACGTACACACACCCGGTCAGACGATATACATTATTTTCCGTATTTCCTTTATTTACCGACCGAGGTGTGCACTTACAATACTAGGGCACCAAAAAAAATAAATAACACACTGTGTAGATAGATGAGAGAAACTTCAAAGGCCGTGGTGCGATACACTCCCCCCGTGAGGTATTCCTCACTGAAGGGCCCGCACCGACGGCTCCACGAACAGTTTGGCAATCTTCGTCGCTGGGCGGTGGTACTCCCCTGTCGCAGTCTTGATGTTCACGGACCGCACCTGGCCGTCTGCTCCGGTGTTGACTGATACTACCCGTCCTCTGGGCCAGCTGTTGCGGGGAAGTGCTGCGTCAGTGATGACCACCAGGTCGTCCACTTGTAGGGGTTCAGCCTTCTCTCGCCACTTCTGCCGATTTGCCAGCGTGGGAAGATACTCCCGAAGCCATCTCCGCCAGAACAGGTCCCCCAATTGTTGTGCGAGGCGCCACTGCTTCCTCACACATACCTCCTCCATCTCCTTTGGGAAGTTCGCGAGTAGCGGTCTGCCACTCGCTTGGCCAATCAAAAAATGATTGGGGGTGAGCGGCTCCTCATCTTCAGGAGCCACTCCAACATGAGTCAGTGGTCTGCTGTTGACTACATGTTCTGCTTCCGCCAAAGCGGTAAGCAGAGTTTCCTCTTTGAGGGCTCGGTTCTTTAAGGTAGAACCTAGAGCCCTCTTGACTGAGCGCACTAGGCGCTCCCACGCTCCCCCCATGTAAGGGGAAGCTGGAGGAAGGAACCTCCACTCGACTCTCCAAGAGGAAAGCTTCTCTTGGCACTCTGGGTCGCTCTTCATCTTCTTCACTGCCTCACTCATCTCTCTGTTGGCACCATGGAAGTTGGTACCGTTGTCACTGTACATAATACTGGGGTACCCTCTTCTTGCTGACATTCTTCTTAGCGCCAGGATGAAGGAGTCTGCACTTAATTGATGAGCAAGCTCTAAATGGACTGCCCTGGTTGTTAGACAAGTGAAGAGGGCCCCGTAGCGCTTTTCTCTTCGTCTTCCAATCACTACTTCCATAGGACCAAAAAAATCTACCCCACAGTGCGTAAAGGGCCTTTGGTGGTGAGCTAGACGTCCTTCAGGTAGCGCTCCCATCATGGGCGGCTTGGCTTTGCTGCTGGCGAGTCGGCATGGCTGGCATCTGTGGATTATCGATCTGACAGCTGACCTCAATCCGATTGCTGCGAAGTCTCGGCGCACCTCAGCAATAGTCTTCTCTACACCCTGGTGACCTGTAGTGATGTGGATGTGACGAATAATCAATTCACCGTACTGCCCCTTGCTGTCCAGTATGGGTGGTCTAACATGGTACCCCGGAACATCGGATAAGTTTGTCAGTCGGGTAACTGACACTAGTGTCCCGTTTGATAACAATGTTGGTGACCACTCTGCCAAGCGACTATTTTTGTTCAGGCTTTTATTATGTCGGAGATCGTTGATTTCAGCCGAAAAGGCTAACTTCTGCGACCGCTGTAGCCATACCTCCTCGGCTCTCCGCAGTTCGTCCACAGTCAGTGTGGCCCTGCCTGGGGCCCTCTTACAGCTCACTTCTATAAAGCGTCGTACCCACGCTGTCGTTCTTATTAGCCGCTCCCATGACGAGAAGCGGCTGATGTCTGGTAGGGCGTCGTCGTGGTCCTCCCTCAGAGCAATCACTGTCTTGGCTTCGGGCCCCATCTTTGGAATTGGGGCCTTGTGTGTCGGCCACTCAGCTGGTGGTCGTCTCAGGAATGCTGGACCTCCAAACCAAAGTCCTTCTGGCGATAGGTCCGGAGGTTCGAAGTCTCGGGTGCCCACATCCGCGGGGTTCTGCTTTGTTGGCACCCATCTCCAATCTTTTGCCTGGGTGAGTTCGTCAATCTCACCCAAACGATTAGCCACAAATGTCGAATACGAGCGTGGATCTGACTGGATCCAGCTCAGTACTGTCGTTGAATCAGTCCAAAAAGTCGTTTGGCCTAGAGTACTCTTCATATTTTTTCTAATTTCAGCGTTGAACCTGGCCGCCATCAGTGCGGCCTGGAGCTCTAATCTTGGTATAGACAGCGGTTTCAGTGGTGCTACCTTGCACTTGCTTCCCAGGAAGGTCAAATTTATATGCCCGTCAGGGCCCCCCTCCCTCAGGTACGCCACAACACAGCAGGCCGTTTCAGACGCGTCGCCAAACAAGTGTAGTTCCGCGACAGAATCTCGACTCCAGCGACATTTGCGTGGAACCTCACATCTTACTCCTGCCGCTAACTCCAACCATTTCTTCCATCTCAGAGCGTGTTCCGGGGTCAGCTTCTCATCCCACGTAATATTCGACCTCCAGACGTCTTGGAGAAGAGCTTTGGCGCGTATGGTGACACATGCAATGAAACCCAACGGGTCAAAAACTTTCATTGCTATACTGAGTAAGGCCCTCTTAGTAGGCCAAGGATCACCCAGTTCTGCTGCAGTCTGGAGCGCGTAAACGAAAGTGTCTTTCTCGGAGTCCCAGTGGACCCCTAGTATCCTTTCCTCTTCACCGGCCCCTATCTTCACTACCGCCCGTCCCCCTCCCTCAGCCCCTCTCACTTTTTTAATGACTGAAGGCACATTTGAAGCCCAATTAGTCAGCTGGAAGCCACCCGCGGCCAATATTTGTTGCACTTGTAGCGCTACCCTAGCGGCTTCCTCGCGGCTGTCCACCGCGTTCAAATAATCGTCCATATAGAACTGCGACTTTATCGCGGCGGCCGCCACCGGATATTTGTCGATGTACTCGCTAGCCGCCGCGTTGCGCACATACTGTGCACTAGCTGGGGAACATTTCGCGCCAAACACCATTGACGTCATGCGGTACGTCTTTACTTCTTCTGAGGGCTTGCTCCGCCACAAGAACCTTTGAGACTCTCGATCTTCTGTTTTAATTTTGATGCGGAGGAACATTTCTCGTATGTCCGCTGCGATTGCTACTCGGCCCTCTCTGAATCGCATTATGTTGCCCAGTAAGGAGGACAACATGTCTGGCCCTGTCAGTAGCCGCTCGTTCAGTGAAATCCCCTTGAAGGGACAAGCCGCATCGAACACTATCCTTAGTTTTCCCGGCTTATTAGGATTAATCACAGCAAAATGTGGCAGGTACCATTGCCTTGGATGCGGGCGGACGTCCCTCACTTCTTCTGCATACCCCTTGGACAGAAGCTCTGCCATCTTGGCGGTATAAGCACTCGCCAGTTTGGGGTCTCTGGACAATTTTCTCTCCAATGAGTTCAACCGCCCCAGTGCTCCCGCCCTGTTATCAGGCAGGGTGCAGTCTGCATCCTTCCATAGGAGTCCTGTCTCCCATTGACCGCTCGGTAGCAACCGAGTAGTCGCCTTCATGATGCCTTCTGCTTGAATTATGTCCACCGGGACTCTCAGAGTAGCGGTTACCCCAAGGGACTCTACTGCAAAATGGTGACGCACTAACTTTTCCAAAGTGTCATCTCGACACGTCTGTAGTGTGAATACACTCACTGGTGGGTGGGAGGGCCCGTGGGCTGTCCACCCTAGAGCTGTGCGAGACAGTATAACTGCATCCCCGACCTCTTCCTTAACCTCTCGGCTGACTACTAGGTGGCCGTTGTCCTGTCCAATGAGCACCTTTGGGCTCACCAGGGCTCTGGCCTCGAGGGCACAAGCCTCATCACGGGTGCGGGCCATTTGTTGCGCGGGTAGCTTAATATTTGACACTGTATGGGCCATGATGGGGTACATGAGTCCATCCTCCCCCGCAACACTTATTTTCACAAGACGCGAACTGTCATCTACCGCTCGCATCTCTTGCACCCCTTGAATGTTGAGTCCACTAACACGACCCCGCGCTCCCACTTTCTCCGCAATGTTCGCGTCGACCAATGTAACCGTTGAAGCCTCATCTAGCAAGGCGTGGGTTCTCACTTGCCCGGCAGGGCCACTTATCACAACAGGGAGGACCTTCAACAGCACTGGCCCTCCCGAGTTCATATGTGCGACTAAGACTGGTTCAGTGGAGGTATGAAGGCTGCTATGATGCCTCCTTGCACAGTTCTCAACGCCGCACTTCACTTTGAGTTTACATTTAGTGGAGGAATGTCCTCTCCCCAAACACAAAAAACATAGGCGATTTGCCTTCACTAAAGCCCACCTCTCACGGACGGGCATGTCCTGGTAGACTTTACATTGCAATAGTTTATGTATGTTCCCACATTTGATACACGTGCCACTACGGGGAGTGAGGCCCTCACTGTGGAGGCCGCCGTCACTTTCACTTTTCGTTGTGTGGAACTTCGGCGGCGGGGATGTTTCAATTTCGACCGCGAACACTTGATGTCCTTTTTTTTGTCGTATCCCGCCCGTCGTTAACCCGTCGCAAACACTTTTATAAAATGCCACGAATTGTTTGAAATTAAATCGAACACTCGCTTTTCTGTATTCCCGCACTTCAATCCACCACTGCGCAAGCTGCCACTCTGGAAGTTTGTCGACTGCTTCAGCTAACAGATCCGCGTTGTCTAGCAGGCCCGGCGATACGTCACTAAATGTTACTACCATGTTTTGTAGGAGCGCCGAAAACTTGCGAAACATATCTGTAGCCTTCTTCTCCATTGGTGGGAACTTCCTCAGCTTGCCCATCAGGGCATTGGCCACCTTCTCGGGTTCCCCAAAAGTGTCTGCTAGTAGCTCCATCACTTGCATTGTAGAATCACTGGCAGTGTGTCGCAGCAGCGCAGCAACAGCTTCTAAGGCGGGCCCCTTCAACGCCCGTTGAAGGCGGAGCCTGTTCTCACACGGTGTCATCCCGAAGAGCCTGGTGGATTCTTCATATTGTCCTCTGAACGTTTCCCAGTCCAGGGGGTTTCCATCGAAGCTAGGTAACTCCTTCGAGCAGCCCTGCCTCGCTAGCAACAGCTCCAAACGCCGATCCTCTGCCATCGGTGGAGAAATGTTGCCCTGGTGGTTCAGCCAATCAACGGTGTACTGCGACGGCTGCGCAGATCCAACACACGGGTAGGCAGGAATCACAGGTGATGCTGACGGCATCGTCGTCCCGACGGCTGCGGGCAATGGTGGGGTATTCACAGGAACTGCCGCTGCGGCTGCAATGGCTGGTGTTGGGACTTCTGTGGCTGGAACGGGCACCGCCGTCTCCGAAACTTGAAATCGCCGCAACACCTCATCCAACTTCATCCTCAGCTCGCGGTTCTCTTTCAGGAACTCTCTATTTTCTTGCGTGATCTGGTTCAGCATGTCCTCCGTCTGCGTACGTGATGATCCTGCGTCAGAGGCTCCATCCTGTGCAGCGCTGGTTCCAGATCGTAGACTCATCGGCATCTTGTAGTCCTGCAGAATATCCGGTTCGTCGAAGGACCAAACTGTACGGCACCAGTTGACTCAAAGGTGCGCCGGTACAGAAAAACTGTGTCTCCAAGGTGGTGAGGAGTCAGATGTAGGTGCTGGTCTTCCGCAGGTCTGCTAGAGCGATGAGTGTAGGTCTTGAAAAGGACCGTCGAAAGCTTGTGCGCAAAACGTTTCACTAGAATCGAAAGCAGTGGAGCGAAACGTTACAGTATAGCGAGAAACGTTCTTAACAGGGGGCTCAGACAAGAGCCGGTACAGAGCGCCTTCTGATGAGCACTAGCAAGGTCCAGGTGAAATCCGTGGTCGTGGGTGTCCAATGTAGTAGTCCAGTCCAGTCCAGTGAAGCAAGCAGTAGTCCAATATTTCCAAGTAGAGATCCAGAGAGTCGAGCAGGTGTTGAGGATAAGTAAACGAAGTCAGAACAGTTGAATATACTTTATTAGGAAAATGCACTCTAATATAAATTAAACGATGCGCGCTCGCGGCATCGGAGAGGGCTGTGTTAGCGGTGTGTGTACATGCGCACTGCATCCCTCGTTTAAGACGGCGACACGATTTACAAGGTCACAATAAGTAGCCAGGCTGGGGCGCACCGCACACAGGCCGGCCGCCCAGCGTAATACAAAATATAACTATAAGTACATACATATGTAGGTAGATATAATCACTATGCATAATATTATTATTTTAGTAAGTATTTTAAATCAAATAGGTAAACTCTACGTACACACACCCGGTCAGACGATATACATTATTTTCCGTATTTCCTTTATTTACCGACCGAGGTGTGCACTTACAATACTAGGGCACCAAAAAAAATAAATAACACACTGTGTAGATAGATGAGAGAAACTTCAAAGGCCGTGGTGCGATACAATAAATGAGAAAAAAAATCACTAAAATTCTTAAAATTGATAAAATAAAGGTTTTTTTCCTTTTAACCTGTCTCAGCGTAAGCTAGCTAGTAGTTTTTTCCATTTATATACGGGGGTGGGGCGCCAAACTTTATTAGATTAGGGGGGGGGGGGGGGCGCCAAACTTTATTAGATAGGGGGGGGGCGCCAAATGTTAATCCCGCCCCGGGCGGCGAAAACCCACGTTACGCCACTGGTGCCATCCCAAACGGTTGTCCTCTCATTCGAGGGACAAATGCTCCCCAAGTACATTTACCTATTTCACAACTCGTTAACAATTGAATTATACACGTATCCCACCACCCAATGTTATAAATGTTGCAGGTTTGGTCATGTTATGAAGACCTGTCGCTCAACGCCCAGGTGTTTTAAGTGTGGAGGGGAACACATGGGGTCTGAGTGTGGAACGGACGGCATGTCCAGTTGCATCAACTGCTCTGCTCCTCACTTGGCTACAAGCTCTTCCTGTCCCTTTTTTATTCGTGAAAAACAAGTCAAACTGACAATGGCTAAAGATAACGTGTCATACTTCGAGGCTGACAAAATGACGCCGCGAGTGACTAACAAATCATTTGCGGAGGTACTAAATTCCTCACCTATGAGGCCTATCCCCACCCAATCTTTCAGAATGTCACGTCCTATTATCAAAAAGCCCCATAAAAAATTGACCAGCTGTTGTCCTACTCTAATGGCCAGGCTTCTGCATTTCGGGATGGCTGCGCTCTAAATAGGGGCGCAGACTCATCTGAGGTGCTTCCCCCAGCTATCAATAGCTCAGCAGAAACAATTGTATGAAATATATCTGCCCTGTTAGTTTCTCTCTTTTCGATTCTACCAAACCTACCGCCCAACGTCGCCTCCGCTATTTCTCGTCTAAATGAATCATTGCACAATGAACCGCTTACGCTCTATGGTCCAGTGAAATTGCCGTAGCGTATTGCCCAAAAAAATCGGATGTTTTACACTTAATTAATAAATTTCAACCATGCGCTTTGTCTCTCTCGGAGACATGGTTAGTTCCTGAATTTCGCTTTGAAATCAGTGGATTTGATTGTTTTCGGGAGGACAGGACGGATGCCAGGAGGGGGTGTGGCCGTATTGATCAACTCGTCCCTGTCAGCCGTTCCTCTGTCGCTGGGAGCATTTGAGGAAATAAACGTTATTGGAGTGAAGGTTGGCAGACTTTCACTTCTTTCTGTATACATCCCACCCAGTAACAGAATTAGTTATCATATTCTCAGATCCTTGTTTTCGTCTCTAACACCTCCATTTTTAGTCTTAGGGGACTTTAATGCCCACCATGCTCTTTGGGGAGCACATGTCACCGACCGTCGAGGTCGAGATATCGTTGATGTCTGTGAAGAATTCAATGTATGCCTTCTTAACGATGGCTCTTTCACCAGAATTGACTCCCCGCTTCGCAGACAAAGCTCTGTTGACCTAAGTTTTGCCTCAGCTGATATAGCCGCCCTATTCGACTGGAGAGTGACAGATTGCCCTTGCGGCAGTGATCACTTCCTCATTTATTTATCAACATCGCTGGGGTCCGATTATCTCCTCTCGACTCGTAGAATCGGTGGACAGCCCCGACGGACCCGGTTTAGGACATCACTTGCAGACTGGAATCGCTTCTCTGAGGAAATGGACGATATAATGGGATCGCTCCCCATCCCTTCACAGGAAAACCTCGCACAGTGTTATTCGACATTCGCTTACTCTCTAATAGACATAGGAAGGCAATGTATCCCTGATCTAAAAAATCAATCTACAAAAAAAAAACGCCTATGCCTCCATGGTGGGATATTGATTGCCAAAAGGTTGTCAATGAACGTAGAAAGCCTGCAAGTTATATAAGAGAAACATGTCAAATGAAAATTATTTTAATTATTTGAATGCGGTTGCGGTGGCGAAGAGATTACTGAAAAATAAAAAAAGGGCAGGATGGAAAAAGTTCTGTTCCTCCCTCTCCCCGGACGTGCCACTCTCGTCAATGTGGGCAACAATTAAATTATTTTTTAACCCAAAATATATCCGCCGTCAGCGGCTCTCGCCAGGGGAATGGTTACAGGAATTTGTGAATTTATTGGCCCCGGCCCCAACCGCCCCTGAAGAAAACGAGTTACCTTTTGTGTACTCCTTTGGTGAGCGTAACTGGTTAGATGCCCCCTTTAACATGAGTGAGTTAGAATGGGTCTTAGCCTCGGTTCAGTACAGAGCTCCAGGGTTGGACAGTATTCCCTATAGTTTTATGAAAAAATGTAAAAAGAAGTAGAGGGAGTATTTACTGTCATTGATAAATTGTGCTCTGCAGTGTGGCGCCATTCCTTCGGAATGGAAATCACAAGAGATCGTTCCTATTCTTAAAAAGAACTGTGACGGGAACTTGATGGGCTCTTCCTACAGACCCATTGCGCTATCATCGTCTGTATTAAAGGTGGTCGAACATCTAATCAAAAGAAGATTGGATTGGTTTTATGAAAACAATGATATTTGACTCTCAGTTCGGCTTTCGAAGAAGGAAGGGAACGTTGTATGTTTTGTCTGTCCTGGTAACGGACATTAACATAGCGTTTTCTAAGAATCTCCCCCTCGTTGCGGTGTTTTTAGATGTGAAAGCAGCTTACGACAGTGTTAAGATAAATATCCTTCAAAGAAAGCTATTAGAGACAGGGGTTCCCCCGCGTTTGTATGGCTTCATAGTTAATCTTTTAATGAGCAGAAACATTAGGATCGAATCCGAGTCACGCCAGGTCTATAAGGGTCTCCCCCAGGGATCGGTTATAAGCCCACTCTTATATAACGTGTTTACGTACGATCTAGGGTTCGCTATTAGAGCCATGCAAAATCCTGCAGTATGCTGATGATTTTTTCATATACGTCGGGGGTTATGATGTCTGTTCGGTTGAGAGAGTAATTAATGCAAATTTAGAGCGTTTAGCGTCATGGTTTAGCTCCAACGGACTCGAAATATCCATTAGAAAGTGCGAAGCCGTGTTGTTTTCTAGAAAGAGGTCCACACCTGATCTGAATATAGTTTATTGCGGGCAGCCTATTCCCATTAAGCCTTCGGTTACCGTTCTGGGAGTTACACTCGACTCGAATCTATCGTGGAAAATGTATGTCGACTACCTCTGCAGTAAAAGCCTAGCTGGATTAAATGCCATGAGAGCAGTATCCCGAGTCTGGTGGGGATGTCACCCATTCGTTCAGAGGATTTTTTTTAACGCTTATGTTCGTAGCCAACTGGATCAGGCTGGCTTCCTTATAGAGCCCACAACCATAGCTAACAAAAACAAGCTAGATCGTATACAGTCTCAGGGGTTGAGAATTATATTAGGGGCTATGAGGTCGTCCCCCATAAATGCCATGCAATTGGAAGCGGGCTTACCGCCCTTTTCCCTTCGTAGGCAGCTTCTTGCTGATGGATTCTTCTTGGGTCGCTGGAGATTTCGTCGTCATCCTCTGATTAATCGTTTGCAGGAATTGGATGGACTGTGTGGTTCCACTGGGTATTGGAGAAACAAACCTCTACCACTACTTGTTAACAGCCTTCGTAGCTTCCAAGCGGTCGTTCTAAAAACTCCTGATTGTAACAGACTACCAATCTACTCGATTGACCATCGGGTTCTATCCTATCGGCCACACATACTTACATATGTCGCTTGGTGTCGATAAGAGTCCAACAGCAGCGACGGAATTCTATTCGATAATCCGAACTGAATGGATAGGTTATCATTTGATTTACACAGATGGTTCAAAATCACCAGATTCCCTTATCGTTGGAGCAGCATTCTACTCACATATAGATAGTGTATTTAAGTTATATCAGTTGCCCGGTGAAGTCTCGGTGTTTACCGCCGAGTGTACAGCCCTTTTGGAGGCGCTTGTTTTTATTATGGAAGCAGCTAACGGATCCAAATTTCTAGTTCTTAGTGATAGTCTGAGTGACCTTCAAAAACTTGATTCATCCCCATATTCTCACCCAGAGGATTCAATATGTCTTTCCATAAGAGAAAAATTGTTCTATTGACAAGAGAAGGGTGTGAAGGTCACATTGGGTTGGATTCCGAGTCATACTGGCATTCCGGGGAACGAACTGGCAGATACATTTGCTAAAATGGCGCAGAGTACGGGCAGCAGAGCTCATTGCACGGTTCCCGTGGATGATTTGTTGCCAATGGCTCAGCAGCCCGATTCACGGAAAAGTTTAAGTCTACGTTTAGTTCGAAGTTCGAACGAAGTTCGATTCAAACCCTCCGTGAATAGGTACATAGACTGTAGATAGTCGCCGCCTACAATAATTATTATTACCAGTAGCCCTATTCACAAAAGTTTGAATCGAACTTCGTTCGAACTTCGAACTAAACTTTTCCGTGAATCGGGCTGCAGGACGGGATGTTTCGGGGTTGGCAGCGGCACTGGGAGTTCACCTCTGAATCAAGAGGGGGATTCCTGGCGTCGATCCAACCTCAAATAATGAGAAAGCCGTGGTTCGCTGAGATTAAGCTGAATAAATTCGAAACATCATCGATTAGCAGAATGCGCATCGGGCATGTCTGTCTGAGAGCGCATTTATTTAAGATTAATATTGTTGAAAGCCCCTTATGCGAGTGCGAACTGGCGGATGAAGATCTCGATCATGTTTTTTTTTCAGTGTCCATTAAACGATAGATTTCCTGAATTCTACACAAATCTGTTGAGGCTGGGGGTCCAAACCCCAGTTAACATCCAGTCCCTTCTGTCCCGTAATTGTAAACAAATGTTTAAGCTACTTGGAAACTTTTTACTAGTAAATGGAATTAATTTATAGATTCCATATCCCTCTAACTGTTTTTTTGTACGTGATAATAATATTTGTGACTTGAATCGATATTTCCTCTCAATCTTTGTTATGCTATATTTTTGTCTGCTGTTTATCAATGTTGCAGGATCTTGGGCGAATGTCTAAAGATTTAACGGTTTTAATGAGGTTTTTTGAGTTTTAGGTGGAAGAAAATATTTTGTTTTAGGCAACCTGGCGGAAACACTCTTGATGGGTGAAAAGCCAACCTCAGGAAGAAGAAGAATTATTGTGACGTATAAAAGGCATAGATAAAAGGCATCTAGATAAGTTATCTGTGCATAAAAATGACACTAACCATAGACTATAATAATACTACTTAAAATAGAGTGGCAACTCGAGCGTTTTTTTGTAGACTGGGTATACAACGCCATATTTTGTTCATCGTACTAAAATTACGCGCATGCGCGTTTTCAAATCTTATACCCCTCAATATATTCAATTTTATCCTTAACCATAGAGTATAATAATACTACTTAAAATAGAGTGGCAACTCGAGGGTTTTTTTGTAGACTGGGAATACTTACGATTACAACGCCATATTTTGTTCGTCGTACTAAGATTACGCGCATGCGCGCTTTCAAATGTTATACCCCACAATATTCAATTTTGTCCTTAACTTACGAATATAAATAATTTCATAAATGACCTACTCTATTTCATCAGCAAATATATTTTTATTTTAACGTAATATTTTATACTTGTTTTTACACATTCAAGATTAAAATGTTAAATTAAAACAAAAATATATCCATTTTAGAAATAGGATAAGTCACATTAAGAAACTATAAATATTCATAAGTTTTGGACAAAATTGAATATTATGTCAGTGTCTTGATGAATATTTTACACTATATATTTATGAAATGGAATTAAAATTTGAGATGTTATTATGCATTAATAAAAAAATCCAATAAAATACATATATCTACATTTATTCGTTTTTTATAATGATTTTTTGACATAGTATTAATTTTTTAAATAAAATTTATATGACGAGTGAGGACTACTTAAGAAAAAATATATCACAAATCCTCCTATTTCTTGAGATTTGTTCATCACTTAGACCTTCCAATATTGAACCACATTTTTGGCATTAAATTACGAGACATATCGTTCAAACATCGCTGCACTGATGAAAACAAAGCAAAGCGACCGTATATCGCAACACCAATGAAAACAGGGAATAAAGCGTCCAAATATCAGTAATATCACACAACGATACAAAAAATATATATTTATGTAAAATGAAATCACGAAACTTAATATCAAGCTTCGAAATATAAGGAAACTGACACATGGTGAAAAAAATATAAACTCGCGCAACAAAATCAACAACTTCTTAGCAACACAATCAACAACTTCTTAGCAACTCAATCAACAATCTCTTAGCAACTCAATCAACAACTTCTTAGCAACAATCAACAACTTCATAGCAACTCAACACTTGAAGTTGGCGGCATACGCATTGCGGCTGCGCGGCTGTCGTTCCAATAATTTCCGCAAAAAAAGTTATGGCTCAAGGACCATGAGGTGTCAAACTTATCTGTCAAATATATTGTCTATGGTTTGTATGGAAGTTTCACTACCGTGTCCTTAACTTATGAATATAAATAGTTTCAAAAATGACCTACTCTATTTCATCAGCAAATATATTTTTTATTTTAACGTAACATTTTAAACTTTTTTTACACATTCAAGATTAAAATGTTAATTAAAACAAATATACATCCGTTTTAGAAATAAAATAAGTCACTTTAAGAAACTATATTCATAAGTTATGGACAAAATTGAATATTATGTCAGTGTGTTGATGAATATTTTACACTATATATTTTATGAAAAGTAATTAAAATTTGAGATGTTATAATGCATTAATAAAACAATCCAATAAAATAAATTATATTTATTTGTTTTTTATACTTAATGCTTTGACATAATATTTTTTTAAAAATAAAATTTATATCACGAGTGAAGACTTAAAGAAAATTATCACAAAACCTCCTATTTCTTGAGATTTGTTCATCACTCAGACCTTCCAATATTTAACCACAGATTTTGCATTAAATTACGAGACCAGATCGTTCAAACATCGCTGCACTGATGAAAACAAAACAAAGCGACCTATATCGCAACACATGAATGAAAACAGGGAATAAAGCGTCCAAATATCATACAACGACACAAAAATAATATATTTACGAAAAATGAAATCACAAAACTTATCATATCAAGCTTCAAAATATAAAGAAACTGACACATGGTGAAAAAAATATAAACTCGCGGAACTAAATCAAAAACTTCTTAACAACTCAATCAGCAACTTCTTAGTAACCCAATCAACAGTTTCTTAGCAACAATCAACAACTTCTTAGCAACTCAATAACAGTTGTCTTGCGGCTGCGCGGCTGTAGTTCCAATAATTTCCGAAAAAAAAGTTCTGGCTCAAGGACTATGAGGTGTCAAACTTATCTGTCAAATATATTGTCTATGGTTTCTATGGAAGTTTCACTACCGTGACACCATAGAAGAAGTACGTGACACTCTGAATCAGTGGGTCGAAACTGTCATACAAAGCACTTTTTGTATGGCGAGCAGTGTTTTTAACGTACCAACATAGAGAAACGAAAATGGAATCATTGCCGCCAATAGTGAAAACGTGAAAAGTTGACGATATATCATAGATTTTTGTATGGAATAACTTTCTACCTATGGAATAACTTTCTACCTATGGAATTCGGGTCTATAATTTTCTATTTCTATGACGAATTAACAAAAAACGTTGCTTGTGCGTGTTTTGTTGTGTTTTTAAAATTCCGATATTTACATTTTTGTATTACTTATTTCGTAGTCTTTATTGTCTGAAAGTATTATAATATATATACAAATTATCGTATCCGGTCTTACGCAAATCTGTTATCTAGCATATACTTTGAGATTTTTTGTAATGCATTAACAAACGTGACAGGTTAGTAGTTTAATGAATGCTTATGCAAGTTATTATGTCATGTCTTTCTATATTTCCAAGCTGATACTGTAATAATATTTTTTTCTGTTCTGGTAAAAATCTCCTACATCAAGAATCCCATTATTTCGTTCAAAAGATATCTCTAAGTCCAGTTGACAATTTTATAGATACGAACTTTTATATAATATATCATAATTTTAATCTTCATTTATATGGTTTATTGTTTTAGATGACATATTATGGATGTGCAGTATTCTTCAAGATTTGAATAAATATATCTGTGTCAGCCAATCAAATAATCAAGCTTTCCATAAGGGGACAGAACTGACTTCTAAATGAGGTACAGGAGTTGTTTTGCTGAATCTTCTGCTGTTGCAACTACTGTTTGTTTCTGTGGGAGCTATATTAATGTGTAACAATTATAATATGCACAGTGTACATTTTATCTGACTGCAATAAATCTATTATAAACAGTTGCATCTTTATTCCTAACCTATAAAAACAACATGTTCGCATCTGTCAAATCCCACTCACCCAAACTTTCAAATAACAGGAAGACAACATCACCATAATAAATATTACAGAATTATTTTGTTTCAATGTTGGCAAAACGTTACACCTATTCGGTACATTTTCCATTATTTTTTTTGATCTATGGAGTTGCGTCTCTTATCCGTAAGGTATTATATTCTCTTTGCTCTGAATCATCTCTCGTTAGTAGAGAGTATATGTGTTCTGTGAACATAAAATCATAATAAAATGTCAAATCAATACTGAGGGTTGGGTGTGTTTTGAGACTTTGTTTATAGGTACCTAGCTAATAGTTGTTGCCTTTTGTTTTATCGCGTTTCTATTTTGTACACAGTTATAATTATTGTTTAACTTTCTGCAAAGATTCATAAGGGAAATTAACATGTTATTTAAGTTTTTCGAATGTATTTACTATTATATAAGGTTTGTCTCATCTATCCTGAAAGTATTTCCATTTAACACCATCTGTTAAATTACAGGCCCAAAAATCAAAATGATGACAGCAACTATTCAAGAGATTGAGGGGATAGATGATTATTGGGGGCCAGCTTTCAGATCTGTGTATGAGAGCGATGGGCATGCAGTTTTCATGGAACAGTTAGAGTCTCGCATTAAACAACATGATAAAGAAATTGAGCGAATGTGCAACTTTTACTACCAAGGGTTTATAGAATCTATCAGAGATTTATTGAAAGTAAGATCACATGCACAAGCTTTATATTCAGAAGTCAAAGAACTTAATTCCAATTTACATGAAGTAGCTAATGCATTGTATTATCATGGCAATGAACTTGTGCAAGCTCGACAGGTTGAGAAAAATATGGCTGGTGCCATTGAAAAGATGTCATTGTGTCTCCCAGTAATGACAGTTTACGCAAAACTATTATCGCAAGTACATTTAAAACGATATTACCCAGCATTAAAAACTCTAGAACAATTAGAACATGTATTGTTGCCTCGAGTTAGTACTTTTGGGTTCTGCAAAATAATTTCATCCAGTGTTCCGGAATTGAGAGAAGCTATTAGAGATGCATCAAAGGCTGAGTTAACAGACTTTTTGGAAAACATTAGAAAATATACACCTGACATTGGATATAAAGCGTTGTGTCACACAGAAGAAATGATGGGGAGAGATTTGGCAACCATCGTTAAAAATAAACAATTAAATTTGAAAGTAGAAGAAAAAGAGTACAATGAAGAATCTGTAGATTTCAGTCCGCTGTACAGATGTTTGCATATACATTCTGTTTTGGGAGCAAAGAGTGAGTTCATTGACTACTACAGAGACCAGAGAAAGCAGCAGGCTCAACTTGTTTTAGACCCCGACTCTACGATGCATGAATCCTTGCAGAGCTACTCTCTCTATTTAAACAGCATCTTAGGATTCTTCATTGTAGAAAACCATCTATTAAACGTAGGCGGGGAGTTTGTTTCTAAAGAATGGTTAGACGACTTGTGGAGTATTGCAGTCATTAAAATAGCGTCGTCCTTGAGGAGAAGCACATCACTTATAACAGATCCACAACTTATTCTTAACATCAAGCAGCAAGTGGTTTTATTCAATACCACTTTGAAGTATTATGGGTTGTCGGAAGGCCCCTTAGTTGGATTGATGCAAGAAATGGCGGAACATTACACGGAAGTGTTGATGCAGCATTGGGTTACCTTATTTCATGATATCTTGAGAGAGGAATCCTTTTTTCCAATTGAAGTTCAAAATATGAATGAGTATGATAATATTTTGTTGTCATTTCCTTTTAACGACGATGGCTTAGACAAGTTGCAGTTTCCTGTTAAGTTTCCATTTTCTTCTATGGTTCCAGCAGTGTATCGCCAGGTCAAAGAATTCATCTATGCATGTCTAAAGTTTTCTACTGGACTGGGCTTGTCACCTTTACAAAGGGCTACTCATGTCAGACAGAGTGCTTCGCTACTCCTCACCCGATCTTTCACCGGTTGCCTTTCAACTCTGTTTAGGCGGCCATCTCTTGCGTTACTGCAAGTAGTTCAAATAATAATTGATACTCAATATTTAGAAGGTGCTACCACATATTTGTATGAATTTATAAGCAACATAACTGGTTCAGATATAACCTTGGATCAACTGCAAGGCACAATGTTCCAAGTGGCTCGAGATGATGCTGAACAACAAATTTGCGACAAACTGAAAAAAAAATTAGATGAATTTTTAGAGCTGGAAAACTACAACTGGCTCTTGGTCGAATCTACCGGTCAAGCTTCAAGTTTTATAACTGACATGATCAGCTTTCTGAGAAATATGTTTGACTCTTTGACTACATTACCTAGCCAAGTGGCTGGCCAAGCGTGTAGAGCCGCATGCCAACATATTGCTCAATGCATGCACAATTTGGTAATAAGTCCATCCAACAAACAAATATCCATGGGAGCTCTGCACCAAGTGAACTTAGATGTGATCCAGTGTGAACAGTTTGCGGCCAGCGAGCCTGTGCCTGGAGTGAAGGACAGTGATCTGTTGCAGTATTTTGCTCCTTTGAGACAACTGTTAGACCTTGTGATGGGCTGGGACTGGGCCAGCTATTTGCACGATGTTGGATTGGACGAGAGCCGTTATCCTCTCGTTACGCCTCTGGAGGCCGCTTATTTGTTAGAGAAAATCAAGGAAGCAGATCATAAGTCCTCAGTGTTTTCTGTTCTCAAAAAAACCGAAAGGGATAGAAAAAAGCTCTTAGAAACCGTGTTAAGACAATTACGACAACTGTCTCAGACCAAAGAATCTTAATTGTTTGTGATGTAAGGAAAAATCTGTAACTAATTTGATAAAATTAAGGAGTATTTTTATATTTGAGTATTTTAATTAATTATTTATGAGCTTAAGTTAATTTTATTGCATATTATATTGAATAAAATATGTTTATTTTAATAAGCAGTTTTCCATTTTGATAACAGGTACAAGTTATGCAGCATTATTTTTATACTTGTATTAGTTTTCATATAGTCTGCTTATTCTATAAAGCATTCACTGTCTTGTGTATTTGTGTTCACTTTGCGTGAATCCAGATTCATTTTTATTAAAAAAAAACCTTTTGATGCTGAGCCTCTCATGCAAAAGTTGTAGGGCTTTTTCTATGAGTGTGGTGATCACAGAACACAATATACTCTCTAACGAGAGGTGGTGATGAAGAAGATAGAAGAACAACATTCTAAAAATATTCTCATCATTAAGGTGGAAGAGACCACAGCAAAAGCATTACATTAGAAGTGATCTTCGGAGCAATGAAAATTTTCAACTGAGGTAGAGAATGAACTTGGGTCACTGCATATCCTGTGTATTGCTCAAAGGTATACATTAGTATAACCATTTAATAGGTTACTGTATTCAAAATATGTGGACAGTCCGAAATTTTTTCATGGAACCGACCTCAGTAGTCGGATTACGAGGTCCCGGGTTTGATTCCCGGTCGGGTCAGTTTTTTCAGTTGAAATTCTACCAGGGGTTGGCCTGTCTCAGATTGGACTATACCGGTTGACTGAAAAAAACTGACTCAACTTTGTATATAAGTGTTTTGGGGGTTGATAATTTTTTCTGATGTTCTTACAAACCTTCCTGACAAATGCTTCTAAGTATGTAAACATTTATTTATTTATTTAATTCTTTATGCACATATTAAAAAATAGTGGCAATGACAGGATTATAGCCGAAGCAATCTCTAACATCCAACCACTCAAAATTTGGTTATAAAATTCTTTTTTTATATACTTACCTATTTATGATATTTTTCCAGTTGTATCAACCCCTTAAGTTGTAAATATGTAGCATTAAATTATAGAATAGAATCAGAGGCGTCCCCTCAAATTTCAAAAAAATATTCCGATAGTTTAATAAGCATACACCCATTGAATCTCTGTGACACTATGTTGCACCGGCACCAGTCACAAAAGTTCCATTATGGGACGCAGTGACGGCGGCTTCCCTGGAGGCGGCAGGCTTAGTAAATGAATAAAAATGTAGCACCGGCTTAAAATAACATGCACAGAGCCGCACTCACAAGTGTCTTCTTCTCTGTAACCCCACTTTTTGAGGTTACTATAGCAACGGGTGGCACCTGTTCTTAGCCTGTTGAGTGCTCTCCAAGATGTGAAGGGCAAGTTGTGTCCCACAGATATCTCCTCAGCTGGAGGAAAATACGTGGGGTCGCTGGTCTCTCACCACAGTGTCAGCCGTCGGGCGGTTCATTCACAGGGGGTGTCGTCTCTACAGGAAACTCCTCCTCAATTTCAGTCTACACTGACGCGCTTGAGCGCCATACATACTTTACTCCACTTCAGCTGCTGCGCGACGTCTCACTTCGGGAGGGGCAATGCTTATTATGGGGTATATTTCTTTAATAGGTGTTAGCGTCAGGCAACCAGATACAATTCTAGCAGTTTCATTCATTGCCACGTCTACCCTCTTTGCATGCGTTGGTTGTACCACGCTGGTGCAGCATATTCAGCGGCAGAAACACAGTGCCAAGGACATGAAGCTGGTCGCCCCACTTCATGATGGTCAGTTTCCATGTTCAATATATTGAATATATATGTTCAATATAGACAGCTGGCATGCCAGGTATTGCGGGTCAGACATTCAATAGTATCCGAACAATAAAAGCAAGTAAAATAAAGAATAAGACTAGATATTTTGTACTAGTAAAATTTTATTTGTCAATATCGAATGTGATAACACAATTGAATTTGAAAATGTTCAATGGCTATAAATTGAGTAGTAGGGGTATATTCTACTCATCTCCGACAAACCAATTCTTAAATCATATAAGAAAGTAATGACTTGAATGCTTAAACATCTGCTGTATCAATTTTGTGCCAATGTAATGTTTATAGATATCATATATCTTTAACCATGCATAGGAAAAACAAATTTCCTGAAACTATTGTGACACAGCTCAAGCTGTAAATAAATCAAATTTGATTCATTTTAACAAAACATCATGATAATGAAAATTAAAATCATTAAAAATAAGATGAAAAATAGCAACACCATTTTAACAATCTGTTAATTCTTATACTAAACAGTTTTTGTTATTTATGTTGATAAAATTTATTCTAGGTATTTTACAAATTTGTAAATGGTAGGGTGGTTTGTGTTGATAGATCTATTATAGAAATCATTGATTTACAGAATCTATCAAGTACGGACATAACGTCCTTAATTATGCAAGAGAGTGTCAATCTAGTGAAAAAATTTGTTGTCATCCAGCTCTACTGGTTCTAACACTACTTCATTAAATTGGCAAAGGAATAAACTAACCCCTAATTCCTGTACTATATTTTTGTTAGTGATTGAAATTTAGCCAGCATTTAACAACCTCAGAACAAGCAGGTTCTCGCCGACAATTTGTGTCCTTATTAAGCATTTTAAAGGATTAATATTTTTGGTGTTTACCGTGTAGTAATTCATAATATGAATGAAAAAACACTTGTCTTATACTACACAAATTATTTATTGCAGAGACGCGTTTCGTCCTGTTAGAACATTTTCGAGATCGAAAATGTTCTAACAGGACGAAACGCGTCTCTGCAATAAATAATTTGTGTAGTATAAGACAAGTGTTTTTTCATTCACATTTTAAAGGAGTCATCAAAGTACATAGCCAATTATTGTGCCAAAAAAATACAGTTTGATCTCTATGGTTCTGAGGTCACAATTTATTGAACACATTGTCAACCCCAACTGCACACTACAATAAATATTCAAATTAGCGTTCAAGTTTGCATAAAAAAACTAAAAGCAATGGTCAGTTTATTCATTATACAGTATCAGGTTATGCCAAATGACAAAATAATTATAACATACACTATAACTATAATTAACATGTACTAGAACAAAACACTCAATTTCAAATTTTTGTCACAATGTTTACGAGGTATGGAAGTTCATTGGTGTGAGCATAAATTTTGAATCAGCATATTCTTTACATTGGATGCAAATGTTGTCCCACCTCCTCGCGGTGCATCCTGGGCAGTGTCTGGTGCTGGGTCGCTCATGTGGGGGTGGTTACTTCTACAGGAGGGATCGGGCTATGCCGGAACTGGCTAAGAGGACAACACCAATCTAAGGTGTTAAGCGTACCGTGCCGATGGATGAATGGGTGGGGGTTTACCCACTCTAAACGGTGCATCTCCGATACCTGGGCGCCTCGGAGATAAACCTCAGCCCATCAGCCGACATGCGGGGCTCTGTCGGGTGTGACTTCTTTTCCCTTGCTAAGCCTGGGACGGTCGTGAACGTCAATACAATCACTAATAAAGTGAACCCTTCCTCACTGGATGGTCACCCGGCCAGTGAGGAACTGACTCCCTCGGGAGTTACACCATCCACTAGTGTGGGTAACATGGACATCAAAAAATCTATGCACCATCACGAAGTCCCTAACGGGGCACTGCAGGCTGAACGAGCATGCACATGTGCACCATAGGGCTATTGGACTGTGGCATGTGCAGGGCGTATGGGGTATCACTTGAGACCCCAATGCACCTCCTGTGTGAGTGCCTACCAATGATGCGCAATAGACACAAAAATCTGGGCACTTTCTAGATGTTCCCAGTTAAAATTGAGGAGTTCAACGCCAACAAAGTCCTCCGATTCTTCCAGGAGGCTGGACTAAGCGACGAATTCTAGATACAGGGCCAGTCACAATAGTTCCATTTTGGGATGCAGTGACGGCGACCTCCTTGGAGGCAGCAGGCCTAGTAAATAATAATACATTTCTATCCTGTCACCATTGAAACTAAAAATGGAAATAGTTAAGTAGGCATATAGAGAGAACACATAGCAGATAACAAGACTATGAAAAACCAAAAGAATTTTGATAATAAAATGATCTCTTTGCAACACAAAACTTGATTAAATTACTTAGGTTTAGAGATAAGGAGACTAGTAAACAAATGTGAATGAAAGCCGCAGACTTAACCACTAAAATGTATGTAGATACTATCAAGATAAGATAGTATTTAGTTACAGTATAAAATTATTTCATATATAAGTAGTTCAAAATAATAAATCTATAATCAAATAACTAGATATTGCTTAAATCTGACTACTTTATGGGTAGTATTTCTCAACACTTGCTCCCCCAATTTTACCCGCCTTTAGGACATTAACCGAGATAGTATATTACAAGAAAAGCAAAGATTACTGGAAATTTGGTTTTTGATAAGCCACAATTTTACCTTAAAGATAATAAAGGATAGAAATTAGTTAAGTAAAGGTACCTACTATAATTATTTTGGACATTTTTTTATATGATGCTGGAAAAATGTTGTGCTTGTATGTACCAAAATATTGTTAATGAAAGATATATTATACTGTCAAAAAGCTAGCCCACAGAAATCATTAATGTGCACATTGTGTGGTCTTTAAACTACCAATGTATTGAGAAAAGTCTTATTAGCTTCGGCATCCTGAATTTTCCTATTTA
Source organism: Mystacides longicornis (assembly GCA_963576905.1). Classification (NCBI taxonomy): domain Eukaryota; kingdom Metazoa; phylum Arthropoda; class Insecta; order Trichoptera; family Leptoceridae; genus Mystacides; species Mystacides longicornis. The sequence goes on along the minus strand of OY756426.1, from coordinate 19,399,702 downwards.
CTCATTGTGAGAAAACTATGCAAATATTAAAATAATTAATCTGGCTAAACGATCACCATCGATCCACGCATGTAGGTGAAATAGCATTATTTAAAAATACTAATTATGTATAAAAAAACAATAGTTTTTGTTCAATCTTTAATTTTTTTGTTATTGCACTCAAGTTGAGTGTTGCTGTCATATTGTTCAAATATGTAATTCTCAAAACAATACATAAATTAGTTTTGAGGCATCTCATGCTTTAAATAAAGCAATTAAAAGAGAGAAACAGAACAGACAGACTTATATTTCTAAGGGTGAAAACACATAGAACGCTGATTTCGACCAGTGCAAATAATGTTTCTATGCATTTGAATGGGGATACGCACAGCAAAAGCAGGAACCCACTTTCCAGCATGTCCATTTAAACGCTTTGAAACCATAGACAACGTTTTTGGTCGGAAGATAGTATGTTTAAGCTTTTTCCATAAAATGTCAAGATCTATCTGTGCCTGAATAGAGTTAATGTTTAAGGGGAAGGTTCACTAACTGGTCCCTAATTCTTCTAAAAATTGTGGACACAATAAACCATTTATAACAATATTTCTCTCTCCAGAATCACTTGTAAAAAATGTAAAGTTAATAGGTAATTAATTAAAAAACGATGGTTCATACAAGTAACAGGGATGACTATATTATTATTCTGTAAAGTACCATATTACTTGTAGAATTAATTTACAGAAACAATAACTCACTTGATTAAAAGCGAAGATGATTTGTAGTAATTCTGAATGTGTAATATTTCAATATTTCATGTGAATAAAGATGTACAGAATTGAATAAGTAATTATTGCAAAACAAGTCCTATTTTAGCAGGATCCATACTAGGGCACCTCCAATTATATAAATAATATTGCAAATCTCCATCACCTATACCAAATTTCAATGCGCTCAAGAACTCTTTGTTATCCATTAAATCTAAGGCGTTAAAAACATCAAAGCCGGAATTCTTGGCAGAAATCAAAGCATCTGTCATCAAATCAACCCAAGGAGTTTTGGTAGACACATTGTAAAAGGAATACGCTGCTCTCAATGTCTTGTGTTGGGGATGGTTCATCACAGTAGATGGTAATGAATAATAACTTATGAAATCTGTGATGACATTTTCATCATTGGCGATTACGTAACTATCTATAATGCCAGACTGCGGTGTAAACCAGTGCTGGAACTCCTCTTCGGAAAATATCGGAGTCAGATCAAACTTCAGCAAGTATTCATTTAATAACTTAACAACTTGTCCACAATCAGATGGTCGGGCTTTTCTAAACCCGGGAGTCCTAGGTTCATCCGGTAATTTATACAACTTGATTGTTCTTTGCAAAGTCCTGTTCTTTGGTAAAGTAGAAAATTCAATTTGAATTAACTTTTTTGGATTGAGGGAGCGATGCCAGTACCGACAGGAAGCAATGGGTTTTGGGAGAACAATACCAGCAGTATAAACTCCTTGGAATATTCCAGTTAAATTGACCCTTCTGGTGATTTCTCTGATGAGGACTGGAGCAACCCTCTTGGATCTCAACTTCTTATGAACACATAGAAAATTGATCTCAACAACCTTTTGGGTGCGCTCATAAATTCTTAAAGTGGCTGGTATTGCGGAAATGAAGCCTACTAATCTGCCAGATTTAGTAACTCTCACTCCGCAATGCCAATCTTTTCTCCATCCGGGTGGTTGTAAGGCCCATTTAATGAAGTTGGGTTGGTAATCAAATCTAAACATAGAATCGTCATCTTCTACATAGTTTTCATTAAGCAACGTATAAAGTTCTGCTAGAATTGCAGTGTTATTTAAATCCAAAGTGTCCCAATTGAAGCCATCAGGTAGAGAATATGGCTCAGCTCTTATATCAGTAATGCTTTTATCATGTTCAATTGGTTCATTTACAACAATCTTTTCATCCATTCTAGGGACGGGTTGTGTAGACCAAAACCTGTACTCTTTATGCGCCATATCTTTTCCAAACTTACCGGCTTTTTGCTGTATATTTAACACTTCCATAGCCATTTTCAAATCCTTGATTGAAATATTCTGCAACTCCATATTTCCACTCAAAGGTTCCACGTTTTCTCTCAAAGGCACATCTTCTCCGCTGCCATCGGTGATATCCTTTTTTTTATTTCTATTGCGTTTTTTAGATATATTTGAATGTTGTGCGTCGGCACTTACAGTTTCTTTCTCAACTTCTTCGCGAGAATGATCATTTTTATCTTCCATAACTAGTTACTATATATTACAATGGTAAATTCCAAAAAACGCGAACAACCGAGAAACTGATTCAAAAACAAAGTTAAAACTTATATTGTCCGGCTAGCTAAATATTGCTCGATAATAACCACCCTCTCTCCACGACAAAAATGATATGAGCGCAAAATGACAGTAGTGTTGCTCGATATGTATCGATATTCAGAAAAATATCGATACTTGCTCTCGATATATCGAATCAATACGATATAATCGAATCATTCGATATCGATATAAATATCGATATGTTTTTTTTCGATATATAAAATATCGTGTAAGTGAAGCAAAGATTCCTATTTGACCGAAATGTATCCGTAAATATGGAAATAATCTTATTTTTAAAGGATTTAAGCTAAAAGTTTTGTGTGCACGTTCACGCTGGCTGTGCGTGGTGGCTATTAGGTCATGTTTCAAATAATTATTGAGCATGTACGAACTTGTATACAATAACCTAACATGAAAAGAGGCATGTACCTATTTGTTTTTTAACAGCCACGTTGGCAGTGCATGCTGAACACCTTCAGTCTTTATTTTGAATTTTTCATGTTAAAAAAATAACAATGGAATGTGACATGTAAGTTTATTTGGTACATGGATGGAAGCTGCGAGTGTTGTTCACGTGTTAGCGTGCCAGGTTTAAACAAACTTAGACCAAAATTTATATGAAATAAGGATCATAAATGCAACGTAAATTAAAATTTTCACGATCACGTTGACTGATTGTAAAACTGTCATTTTTGAAAATAATAGGTATTCCTTGTTCTAACAGAGCATGACAAAGCGATATGACCGGTCACAAAGCTGTGCACGTGTACCTAGTATTTTTCTTATTGTATTTATATCAAAAATTGTATAAAACGGAACATTGTAAGAGTAAATGAATGTGAATTTCCATTTAAAATTTAGGGTTGAGTAATTAAATACAAATTTAATACGATATATCGAAAATATCGATATTTTTATACGATATATCGCAAAATATCGATACAACATTTCGATTAATTATATCGGAAAAAATATCGATATATTTTTTACATGAACATCACTAAATGACAGTGATAAATAATTATTAATAATAACAAGTTAAGACAAAATCACTGACAATGAATTGACGAAAAGGAAGAAAATGTATACCATAGATAAACTCGGGCATGCTCTTAGAGTAAGAGAATACTATGGAGGGAGCACAATTGCGAAAAAATGAAGCCTAAAAATGGCGGACAGGGCCATAAAAAGTGATAAAGTGAAGTTGGCTCCATATGGATGCCAATGCTACAGATGTCATCGATGATCAAAGTATGACAAAAATACATCGAATTTCATAGCCCATTAAAAACCATCGTATGAGAACGCTTATATCATAAATTGTTTTTGAAATAAAGTGCATAAGTAATTTTTTTTTGTTTTCACGTAGGTTATGATATGATGTTAATTTTGTTAAGAATTACTTCACAGCGTGTGTGTGTGTGTGTTATCAAAAATCTCACGATGCTTTGACAAGCTCAAGTGAAAGCAGGCTTCACACCAAGGCAGTAATGAAGATGATGAGTGCTTGTCGAAACGTGGCGGAATTTTTCATCATACACATATTATGTACTTAGTTTAGAAAACTGAAATGCGTAATGGTTGTCATTAATTATAAGGTTATGAAAAATAAAAAAAAGATGTCATTTTATGGAAATGTTTATATTCCTTTGATAATTAATGTTACAAGAAAAATCATTTTATTGTTACAATGCCAATTTTTGTACAATATATCCACTAGGACTAGGGTGGATATTTGATGGATGGAAGTGTACGGACCCGACGATATACATGAAGTATGTTTAGGTGTCCATGTTCCCTTTTTACTGCTGCAATCCATTGCCTTTGCCCATCATCTTTGGAAAATCTTAAAACATACAAACAGTTAGAAAATAAGACAAGTGTATCATTTAAATTCACATTCAATATTGTTTTCTGTCATGATATACTAAAATGTTTACACAGAATCAAGCTAACAAATAGCTCATTATGTCGTACGAAATTACTATTTTTTCACAGAAAGATAAATATAATATACATATTTTATTTTAAATATACAAATGTAATTCAATATCGATAAGTACCTAAAGCTTTACAGGTCAAAAAATTATCAAAAATAATTATTCGATTATAACATCGATGAGCCGTTTTGGCGTCACTACACATAAAATGTCATACACACAACAAATCATTATCTTAAGTAAAATACTATTTTTAATTCAATTTTTCAATACTAAATGACGTATAACAATAAAAGAATACATCTTTATATATCAGGTTTATGAAATATTAGAGAAAAGTTGTTATTTATGATAATATATTACAAATAAACTTCGATACTCACCCTTGCATGGAAATACCCATTTTTTTATCTTTATCGCCGTTTGTTCACCCAAAAACACTACATTTCCACATGATGTTTAATGTTGAATATTAATTCACAAAATAATGCAAACAAATTTATGTTTTGGAGAAAAAAAACAGCTTTTATCATGAACAAGTCACTTTGACACAACGCACTATTCAAATTGATTCAAATATCGCTCCACAGACTGCCATAAAAAGTACAAGAGTGAAGTTCGTGCAGGTCTAAAAATCGGCTTCATGCGAGAACAATAGGAAATATACCTATCGCTCCCTCCATAGTATTCTCTTACTCTAAGGGCATGCTATTTTTTAGGGATGGGCAAACGAAAAACATGCATAGGTAATAATAATATTATCGTATCGATGTATGCGGACTAAAAAATATCGATATTTTTGTACAACAAATTTAATTAACAATTTTTAAAAATAAAAATACAAGATCTCAAAAAATATCGAATCTGATAATATGAATTTGATATTCAGAAATAAATACCTATTGATAATTCCATGATAAAAAATATCGACGATATTTATCGATTCGATTATTTTTTTAAAACATCGATATTTTAATATTTTTCGCCCATCTCTAATATTTTTAATGAGGAATAATAACCACATTATACATTGATTATATAAAAATATTATCACATGCTATTTTAAGAACTTTACATTTAAAATGCTTATCATATATTGGTTTACGGGAACCAAATTTATTGAAAAATATTTTTCTTTCAATACAGTATGTATATTATCTATACCAGTGGTTCCCAAACTTTTAATTTCGCGTACCACACACGAAATTATAAATCAGTAGCGTACCAGAACTCTAACCGTTAAAAAAAAACTTCAAAATGGTAAAGTAATAAAAACTGTAACAACATTTTACTAATTATAGGAAAAAAATACAATAGGGTATTTGACTAATTTCCAGAAACCGTTTTAAATTATTCTACGATACATTATAAGCACATTCTCTTTATATTTTCTGAAGATATGCCATATTTTATATGAAAATCATGTTTAAAGTTTAAATATCCAAAAATGCGCGTAAAACGCTGTCTTGTATAATGGCGCTGGTCACGTGGTGCATTTTACGTCACACTTCTGTATTGGTATGAGGTTGATGACTATCATTTACCATGGGGTGACGTCACCTTGACGTCACGGGGACTACAACTAATCACAAGGCGTTTTCATCGGTGACTAGTTCCATAGAAATATTTGGATTTTTATTACGTGTTTTTATAAAAAGTAAGCCTATTTAAGTGTAAAATAAAAGAAATAAGCTTTCTTGGGCCATTTTCAAACAGGATGACCACAATCTGTATCTTATTTTTCATAGTGTCAAATACCCTATAGTCTTAGTGCGAAAAATGGTGCTGCATGTTCAAGACAAGATAGGAAATATCTGGCTCAGTTGCACTTGATTTAAGCGCAAATTGCGGTGTCTACTTTAAGCTTATTACATCCGATATTTGTTTTTTATTATTAACATAGCAGAAAATCCGCTCTCACAGAGATACATGATTGTAAATGGAATCAGAAACAGTAATGCTTTTCTGGACAGCAATGGATATTCATTTTTAACTTTTAGCCAAAATTCACACAGTTGAATTTCGCTTGCAAATCTCCATCGCAAGGGGCCGTCCATTAACTTTTCAACCCCCCCCTCCCCTGGTGATATTTGGTGATGTTTCCGAACCCCCCCCCTCCCCCTAAAATCACGTGTACTTTTTTAAGTTGTTTTTTTATGTATTTTTTAAATTTTGAAAGGGCAACTGTTTTTTTAATTCATTATTAAAAAATAAATACACGTGATTGTCTCACTAGACCCCCCCCTCCCTCCTGGTCATGTTTCGTGATTTTTTTCTAGACCCCCCCTCTCCCTTTTGAGCTCACGTGATTAATGGACGCCCCCCAAGATAGTTCTATCAGAGATTACTTTTCACTCGCACTTAATTTTCCACCAGATCCGAGATGAATGGGTTGCTTATCCAATTGAATTCAGAATAATCTTTTTTTAAATAATATTCTTGCGTACCACCTTAATAATTGTCGTGTACCACTGGTGGTACGCGTACCATAGTTAGGGAATCACTGATCTATACCGTTCGAATTTTGGACATAATATCATAACCACGATAAGATAAATGAACTGAAAAAAAAAAAAAAATAATGACGATACTCATTGGCTAACAATAATTCATTGATTACTTTCTAAAGTCATTTTCAGCACATAATGAATTTAGAAATGCGATGAATCGTATTCCAAATGGAGTTTACCAGCTGACTCTACAATCTACAATCTATTTACATCATACAAAGGTGGTTGGTAGTCCACAAGGGCGGATCCAAGGGGGGGGGGTCAGGGGGGTCATGACCCAAGCCCATTGCTTGAAGCACAGTAGTTACATTTATAATTAAAATACCTACTTTTCTATTATAATTATAAGTTATTATTTTTTTTTAGGAAAAGGGTAGTTTTCAGATAGCAAATTTTGGAGATGACCTTTTTTTAGGAAAAGTTTAGTTTCTAGATACCAAATTTTGGAAATGATTTTTTTTACTATGTCGTGACCCCTCCCTGGCGCCAATGCTGGATCTGCCCTTGGTAGTCCAGTGGTATCAATCGGCGGCTTTCGTACGTACGTACGAGAGAGAAGGTCGTGGGTTCGATTAACAACCATTGAGTTTTAAAACATTAATACGCAAATTTTTGATAGAATTTCTTTCAAGCTTTCAGAAATATTTTTTAACATTCAAACATAATATTTTAAACGTATTTTATTTTTGTATAAATTACAAATTCGAAATCAATATTCATAGTAAGAATCACAGGACAACGTCTGTCGGGAAAACTAGTAAATAAAAAAAAAAAATCATAGTCCATGGTAGGATCACATTTCCATAGAGTTTAACGCAAAGAAAAAGAATATTATGACGTGAAGTCTTCTTCTTTTTCTTTTCGTTGTTTTGGGTTACAGCGAGGCGGTTAGTTATTGCGATATTATTTTAATCTAACAGTATTTGACCGATCATTGTTTGTATTTTTAGTTGATTGTTATTAGGTCATTCTTACAGGTTTACAATTTAATATTTTTCTTGTCTTTTTTAGTAAAGTTATTTACTATTTTGACGTTTGATTGTTTTAGGTTCAAGATGGGTAAGGGGAATAATATGATACCTAATGGCCATTTCCATAAGGATTGGCAACGATTTGTTAAAACCTGGTTCAACCAACCAGCCAGAAAACACAGACGAAAACAAAACAGGATCAGGAAGGCTCGAGCCATCTTCCCTCGTCCTGCTGCCGGGCCATTGAGACCAATAGTAAGATGTCCCACGATCAAGTATCACAAAAAGATACGTGCCGGTCGTGGCTTCACTTTGGATGAAATCAAGGTTAATATCACAGTATTTATTCTGTTAAATATTATTCCTTGGAAAACAAACAGTTTTCATGATTGGACCAGTTCCCTTTTAAATGTTGATTCAGCACAGTGATTATAATATTGCTAAAACTATGAACTTTGACAGGGATGTGTATTGTATTTTTAATCTGTACACTGATTGACTGGGTAGCAAATGAATTGTTATTTTGATACACATTATTTATATCCATAAGTTTAATAAAAAGTATTTTGCCAATTTCATGAATGGAAGGTGAAGTGGAACCAACTGTGCCAAATCCCGATTCATTTTGATTTGTAAGATTGTGTAAAATTAAATCTTTGTATGTGTTATGTTTATGAAACATAACACATACAAATAATAAATTTGTAACATTATTACCTTTAATATGGCCAACATAAAAGATGTCTGTTTTCAATCTGCTGTTGGATGTAGTCCTATTCCATTTATTTGTGTCCACTTTCTTGTTGCCTCTTCACTCACACATCTAAATAATGCTGTTGGTCTATCTTTAGATGATCTCCAAGGATAAGCGATCCTATCACACATGATCTTGACACTCTTATACACTATTGCATGTATTTGATCCCTAAATTATAGTGCTTCCAGCGAGTAAGTGTGTGCCACCCCCCTCTAAACCCCTTCTTCCATTCTGTCCATTGTCCCTAGACCATCTGTTGTGATTGGCGCATCAGTGGTTGTTAACAAAAAATAGAATGGTCCCTTACTATCATGAGAGAGAAAGAGAGCATCATACCTGACGCCACTGGAAGCACTATAATCCCAATAGATAAGTGTATACCTATTTTAGGATGTCCTGCACTTTTGATTCTTGCTTGGAAATATAAACCGATATATGTTAGTGTCTAGCTGTCACTTCATTTGTTGATTGTTGCTTTCTCTTTCTAAGCTAAGAGATACTTGTTCCCAAATACTATTATTATTAAGAGAAAAATTGCTACCTCATTTATGATTCTTAATTTCACAAAGATGCGTTTAGTTCTTGGTTGTATTTTAGCAGTTTAGTCCTCATTTCCGAGGGTACATTAATTGGATGTCAGATATTGTGAAATAAGCGTTATGTTGTGTCTAAAATTAGATTTTGGCTCTCAATTTGGTTGAGTCTAAAGAGTGAACATATTGATTCTTAGTTTGATTATTGACTTCTATTTTATAATAATTTTTTAGGCTGCGAGTATGTGTCCAAAGTTTGCCAGAGCTATTGGTGTTTCTGTGGATCCGAGGAGGCGTAATAAGTCTGTAGAATCACGCCAATTGAATGTTCAAAGATTGAAAGAATATAGAGGAAGACTAATCTTGTTCCCTCGCGGAGTGAAGAAAGTACGCAGAGGTGAAGCCACGAAGGAAGAGCGCAAGTTGGCCACACAGCTCAAGGGTGATGTGATGCCAATCAGACAGCCTCAACCCAGCCAGAAAGCCAGGCCAATCACAGAGAAGGAAAAGGCTTTCCAAGCATACGCCTTTATTAAGAAAGTAAGTATCATATTGCTTCAAAACCCCAAAAAAGCTTGAGATTAAGATGTTATTCTTAATATTGTGTGGTCAAGTGATATTAAAAAGATAATGATCATACTAATTTAATTGTGAAATTCATTTTGGTATCTTAACCCTGTATAGCTAACCTTCTTGAGTACCCTGTTTAAGCTAACCATCCGCCTAAATGACGGGCATTAGAGAAACACTTTTTTTGTAATAAGTTGCAATCTTAGGGTATTTATTCCTTTATATTACAATTGTTTAATAGGTTTCCTAATTTGAGAACAAAAAAAAAAATTTTTTATTTATTTTTCAAATTATAACTGTTTTTCCTAGACCTCTAAAGAAAAATACACATTTATTCATCAAAATGTTTTTAATGCTCAAGTTCCAAAAAAAAAAAAAAAAAAACAGTTTTCTGGCGTTGCATGGCACATGGAAACATAAAACTTTATTTTTTAATACAAAATGAACTTTTTAAATTAGCACATGTGACACAAAAAATAACTTAATGTTCACCACGTATTGCTACCTTAGAGGTACTTACTGTTATCAGCTTTTTCTTCCCAAAAGTCTTTTTTTTTACATTTTTCTCTTATTAATGACTCTTGTTAATTTTCTCATACTTGGTGAGAACCTTGACCCGAAGGCTGCTGCTCTTGACTGGTGGAGAGCTGCCCTAAAAGATCGCTCTCAATCTTTTCTTTGACTTGCGTTGGCCTAATTGTTTTAGCCAGTCTTACCATAGAATATGTTACTGCTTTGTGAGGTTTCTGAAGGAGCAGCATCCGAGGCCAAACTGTTTGCAAGCGTGGCCTTGTATTGCCAACTATCCTACGCATATATCAAGTTCAATTGAGCTGTTTAGCGCAACGAACGCCTAACCCACAATTTAACACATATTCATTTTGTTTGATTTTTGGACGATAAAAATGCCATATTTTATCACGCAACAAACGAATATCCAATTGGTAGAATGTAAAAATGATAAATACGAAATATCTTGAACCATTTTAAATTATTTAAATATTTTGAATACATAAAAAACCTAAAGTGGGTTAGGCGTTTGTTGCGCTAAACAGCTCAATTCAGAAATGGCCGGACAAAATATATGAGGGAGGCCATGAGGCTGAAGGCTGAAAAGAAGAAGAAGACAACATACTTTCACCGTCTAAATGTATGAGTTAGTGGACTCAAATGTCTTTCTTTAGAGATTGATGGTTCATAATTTTCGTCTAAAGAGATGCCCAAAGGGACATCATCTTCCGCCAAAATGTCTTCGGTTTCACTTTCAGAATCGACATTCAGATCATTGTCACTGTACTGGCTTATCACAATAGTTATCGTATCTTCACTTAATAAAAACATCGTAAAAATAAAAAAAGAAACAGTTAACAATTAAAATATGCACACGTAGTCAAACTAAAATACTAACGTTAAAGCTAACCATCCGTCGAATCGACGGGCAACAGCTACATATATCTCAAAAAAGTAAAAAAGCATGATACCTACCTTATCGGCGAGTATGCTATTAGGACAACCTCATCACCGACTGAGTTGACTAGCGGAACCAAGATGATCGGATGCATCGTTAAAAAGAGACAGCGATATTACTATTCGATGCCCGTCGATTCGACGGAGGTTAGCTATCCAGGGTTAACTAACTTACTAGTTTATTTTATCAAAAGTGACTTTAAAAAGTAATAAGCGTTTTTTATTTATTTTTAGGCCCGCATTGATGCTCGGTTGGTTGGAATCCGTGCAAAGAAATTAAAGGAAGCAGCTGAGAATGCTGATGATTTATCTAAAGCTCCAAAAGTACCTAAAGTTAAAGGCAAGAAGTAATTTACAATAACATTAATGTAATAAAAATATGAAAATGATTCTAGCTTTTCATTTGTAAGAGCGATCCCATACCTACATCCACAGAATACTTTCCATTTGACATGACACTTCTAATTTCCTATCCTTCTATTATTTAGGTTATGAATTTACAATAATACATTCCATCTGTATTCCCACTTATACTCTTTGCTAATTGCTTGTCTTTTCAAATTATCTACGAAGAGCTACACAACTTCACAGTTCTTCCTACATCATTAGGCTAGATGTATGAAGTACACAGTTTCCTATTATTTCAAAGTAACAAGTCCATTCTAGCCAACTTGGTTATTATCTCTAGTCTATATTTCTGGAGAGAATCAACAAAAAATATAAGAAATTGAAAATTTTTGGCGCAATTAAAGGTTTGGTATTGCACTTTTGTCAAATAAAAATGCTTGGCAATGGTGGGTGTCTTAAAAGTGGATGTGAACCACCTTTATTTGCTTGCATAAGTTTCAAAATCTTATACTTTTTGGTCTTTCTCTCCAGATAGAATATACTTTCAATGTATTTTTTATGTTTTAACCTTGTCATATCAGCACTCTTGGTCAGGCCAGAGCAAAGCTTCCCAACCTTTTAGACTAGCACCCTAAAGTGAACTATACATACCCATTTTATATTTATTTATTCAATTAACGGCTTTCGCCTTTTACAGTTTAAGATAACATTTACATACAAAAACAAACTTTACATATTATATTAAAATTAAAAAGGTGAGACAAAATAAATACAAGATCAGCTGTGTTCACAAAGTAAATAAAAGAATATAAACGATTAAAATATAGATTATACAGATCTTACAATGAGTAAACATAGGCACCCGCACTTATGTATGCAAGCACTCATTCTATTGGGAACGTATTGCGCCGTTGTTTATTACAAAGTTGTTGAAAGATTTTTACTCTTTCAATGTTATTATAAAACTCAGTGGCGGATTTGCCCTAAGGCCCGGGCGGCCAATCGTAATCAAAAACTCTTACTTGTATACTTTATGTGCAATTAGCCCTGAAACTGCTTTTTTATAGTTTACTAAACTAAATTTATGAATTATTGATTTCGAAGACAGTTGGCAGTAAAGTGTAATTTCATTATGTAGTCTAATGAAGAGTGCAGAAAAATTGGCAGCTACGTATGGCCTAGGGCGGCCAAGACTGCAAATCCGCCACTGATAAAACTCCCTAAAGAAGGAAGGCAATTTGTGTGGCCAACCCATCATAGATAAATTTTAAAATCTTAGAACTCTATTCCAAACCAAAGATGACTGTTTTATACAACACCACCTATATAAGGCCTTAGCGCTACGTCACAGCGTGAGGCCCAGCATTCACGCTTATATATCTGTATGTACTTACCTGTACGCTATGATATCTGTCTACACGCAGGTGGTCGTGACGCGAGAGGCCAAAAATGGCCGCCAGCACTAAGGCCTTCTTATATAGGTGGTGTTGGTTTTATAGAGCTTCTATTCTAAATTTAATTTCCAAAGAGAAGCTTTTGTATCTTACCATGGTATGCGAGCACACAATTAGCCAAAAGTTACAGATGTGTATATTGCAACTCTTTTCGTCTTCATTAGGATTATAGTCACACTTTCGTGGAGTATATTATTATCCAAATCGAGCAATATTTGCCCGTAGTTGGCATTAGACCACCTGGCTTGGTGTAAGGAGGATGGACACTGAATGGACTGCGGATACCTTTGCTGTTATCAACCCCAAGCACCAAATAGTGGTAGCCTACACCCTCTCATAGTTAGTTGGTTCCCTCTTATTTTCACCACATCCAGTTCTGATAGTATGTTGCGAGTCCTCCAAGGCCAAGTACGCACTGACATGAGGCTTGCTTAGCCCCATTTTTGCACTAGAGAAGACGCGGAGCGCTCATGTGACGGGATGCAAACATTTGTTTAAGTAAGATACTCGCTAGACTAGGCACTAAAGCAAGCTGTCAGCCAGTGTGTATGTGCCCTAGAAAGATGCTGCTTCTGTATTCTGACTTAGCACTGTTATGTACAAGTTGAATATGCATTTTTGTGCTCCACACTGAAAAAGTGAGGTATGGGATGAAATAAAAGAATAGAGTATTAAAATGATGTAAGATTTATTTAACCCTGGTTATCATCTATACATATTGAGGTGACAAAAATGTAAAAGTTTCGTTGATGAAATGGATAAACAAATCAATAATTTGAGCAACTATAATAATAAATGAATGCAAATACAAAAAAAGAAAAGCAAATAAAATTGGACATCACGACCACAGTAATAAAGATAAATAATTAAACATCACTCCACCATGTTCCATGTAATGTCACAAGACCAACAGTAATAGATTGGACGTGTGCAAGAAAAATAATGTGTCCACAATCAGGGTAAATATAAGGACACTAGTTATGTCTCAGACAGGCTCCATAAGATACATAAGGCATTACTATAGTGACGTGTATCACCATGGTGCCCCTAACTTTTTATTTTTTTAATTAATAATATTTTGCCATTTTTTTAGTAATATTTTTTTTTTAATAAGTGCAAAAACAAGTGGATAACAAAAATCCATCAGGAATTATTCCTTCTTAGTTGCTTGCTGCTTGGCCTGGTGGGCTTGCAAGACAGCAACAGCCTCTTCTACCTTTGCTTTCAGAGACTCGGCATGTTCCAACATATGGAGCAACTCAGAGTTATCAATCTCCAGCAACATGCCAGTGATTTTGCCAGCAAGCTCGGGATGCATGCGTTGGATGAGTGGGAAAAGTCTCTCACCCAGCATTTGCTTTTGCTCTTGTAAGGGAGCAGCTGCCAACATGGAAGCTGTGAGTGGTTCCTGTCCGTGGATGTGCACAGCCTGTGTCTGGGATGTGGGGGCGGGGGCCGGCCCTGGTCCGCCCGGTGGGTTGCGCATGTTAGCCGTGTACTTGTATGTGGGAGGTCTTGCCACACCCACAGGAGCTCGTATGCCAGCAACAGCGCCTTGTTGGCCTGTGATAGGACGCGCTGCCAACGAGGAGCGTATAGCGGGCTGTGTGGGAACACGAGCAGCAGCACGGAAGCTGCTACCCATGCTAGGATAAGCAGAGGCAGATGGTTGGGCTCCCGCTCTAACTGGTGGCTGAGCTTGCCAGCGCGGGGAGGCGCGCATGGGTGCCATTTGGGCAGGTCCATAAAACCTTTGAGCCGGTGGTATAGTTGGAACAAAGTATCCTCCACCGCCACCTGCCTGGTAGATCTGGCCCATCTGCTGCATTCTCATGTTGGTCATACGTTGCATGTACTGAGATGCCAAATGCGCCTTCCTTTCTTCCTTGCGCTGAGCGAGGGCAACATACAGAGGCTTGCTTCCCATGATCCTGCAGTTCATATCAGTCACCGCTTTGGTGGCCTCCTCGGGAGCTGAGAAACATACGAATCCAAATCCTTTGCTGCGACCATCCTCCATCATCACCTGATAATAAAACAACATGTATTACTAAAACAAACCCCTCATTTTTATTTTATTTAAAAGACCTCCACCGGACTCTAGTGACTTTGGGACATACCCCTTACATTGGGAAGTAGTATATATTTAGACTTAGGCAGTTGGGTCAAACTAGGACAATTTTCTCTTGAATTTCTGTTGGGGTTTGGCATCATAAGAAAATAATAATAAAACATGAAAAACTGTTGCTTCTATGATGACAATATGTTTGATTTGCGTTGGAATAAAGATTTCCATAATTTGTAAATAAGGGAATTTGCTGCTCTCAAGAAATTTTAGCAAAATTGGCTTGTCTGATGTATTTAGTTTACCTTCAAAATAACTCTGAAGTATTGCCAAAACCAAACTACAGGTTAAATTTAATAAAAACGAAAGCTTCTTACCTTTGCAGAAGTTATGGTTCCAAAAGCCATGAATTCTTTCCTGAGGCGTTCATCATCAATAGTATCATCCAAATTCTTCACATACAGATTCACACCCTGGAATCTGCTGAGACGCTCTATCTTCAACTGCTCAAACTTACGTTTCAATTCATTCTGACGGTCAGCTTTCTTTTGTGCTCTACCAACATACATCGGTTTACCTTCCACCAACTCTTTGCCATTGAGTTCTATCACTGCTCTTTCAGCAGCTTCGGGATCTTGGAAGGCGACAAATCCAAATCCAAGAGAAGTGTCTCCATTACACATTACCTTGTGGCTTAATATTTTGCCATACTTCTCAAACATCTCGCATAGTTTTTCATCTGTCATATCTTCACCAAAGTTTTTAACGTAAACATTTGTGAATAGTTTAGCGCGCTCTCCCAATTCCTTTTCGCGTTCTTTGCGTGGAATGAATCTGCCTACATATACTTTTTTACCATTGAGCAACATTCCGTTTACTTTTTCTATAGATTTGTTTGCTGCCTCTTCAGTCTCAAAATGAACAAATCCATATCCCTTAGAAACCCCCTTTTCGTCTTGGGCTACTTTGCAACTTAAAATGTTTCCAAATGCGGAGAATGTATCATACATGGCCTTGTTGTCAATATTTTTGTCCAGATTTTTTATGAAGACATTACCAACCCCGGACTTTCTGAGAGATGGGTCCCTCTGAGACCACATAATTCTTATGGGACGACCTTTCAACAAATCAAAGTTCATGGAGTCTAGCGCTCTTTCGGCTGTAAGAGAAAGGTGTCGTTAAGTCGAGGCTTTGCATTTAGTAACATATGGAAGAAAGAAAAGTATAACTGATGGGTAAAAACTTACCGTCCGCTGGCTGTTGGAAGTTCACATAGGCATAACCTAGTGAAACACGTGTGATCACATCTCTGCATACCCGAATTGATAAAACTGGGCCCGCGCTGGAGAATTTCTCAAACAGCATGGCCTCATTGACATCTGGGTGTAAATCTCCAACGTACAAAGACGCCATTGGATAATTTGGCGGTCCGGGATTCATTTTTTGATATTTATTTTAGTTCAATACACACAGTTCATATAATAACGACGATTTAAAAATATCAGTCTACTTTCAAAATGGCTATACCACGTTGTACACGCACGCAAAATATTCAATAAAGTTACACTTGTTTTCGATAAGTTTTCACTACTTTTACGATTTTTTTGTTTATTTTTTAATTATAAATTTTTTTTGTTATTTTTTAACTAATTTTTCACGAAACTAGGAGGATTGTGTGACCTATTTTGAAGGCGACACACAAAACCTCACGTGAACGATCTCACTTCAACGAGAAAGAACAGTGAAAGGAAGTGACACACGCATACAAACATACACCTCGTTTCAAACGGAAATAAGCCGTTTTAACTACGTAAGTCATATTATTATAATAACATTGTCTATGCACTGCATCAGTCAATATAGCTTTTTTATTAGTTGTTATTTAAATTTAAAAAAACTTCTTTTCAAAAATAATCAATAGGTAATTATTGTCGGTACGTAACAATTTACGTTAAACTCTAAAATACATAAAATAACCATTGGAAAGTAAATATCTTTTTATTATCAAAGTGAAGGGGATAGAATAAGAACACGTAGAAAGCCGATTCCGACTCGCGCCGACCGGCTCATAGATTGTTGTCTATGGTTTCAATGCATTTAAATGTGGATGCCGGAAAGCGGGTTCCAGCTCTTGCTGTGCGCACTCCCATTCAAATGCATTTTTTTTTTTTTTTTTTTATAAAATGAATCTGTGCTCACTTAAAGTGAACACAAATACACTCCTTGACTCTTTCACAGTAAGCTACTTAAAGCTTGTGTCGTGAAAGAGGAAGATGGTCGGCACCTGGGATCGAACCACGACGTCCGCAGTACGAAAGCCGGCGTTGTAACCGCTGGGTCACCAACCACTTCAAACATTGTATTGTAACATTCTTTGCGCTGGTCGGCGCGGATCGGAATCGGCTTTCTATGTGTTCTACCAACACCACCTATATAAGAAGGCCTTAGCGCTACGTCACAGCGGGAGGCCCAGCATTCACTCTTCTATATCTGTATGTACTTACCTGTACGCTATGATATCTGTCTACACGCGGGCAGTGGTGACGCGAGAGGCCAAAAATGGCCGCCAGCACTAAGGCCTTCTTATATAGGTGGTGTTGGTTCTACTCTTATGTTGATGAAGGCTACCACAAATTTCGGGTGGCAATATATTTTTTAATAATGATGATGATGTGAGTATTTTTTATGAAGGCAAGGTCTAAGCAACCGTGACATTTGTGAATTTTTAAGCCACATTAAGAGCAGCGATCATTATCATTACAGATCACAATTTATTTTATTTTTCTGAACTTTGTGTAATACAATCTTAATAATAACAAAGTTTGTATAAGACAATCTTAACATATTTTATGCTACTCAAATTTTACATGGCTGCTTCCCTTTTTCAGGAATTTGAGAGTGCACTGCGACTACACTACAATGCGACTTGCGTTAGGTTTTTATTAAGTACTATTTTTTTAGGTAATTTATGCACTTATGTTGTACACTATTTGAAAAAGGATATTATTTAAAGGGAAGTTTTTACGAGATTTGAAGAACTCAATTTTTTTCAGAGTATTTTTAAAACTGAATGGGATGTTTTTCTTCCTTTCTGTGCCGCTAGAGTTTGGCTAGAGGCGCCCTAGCTAATCCGGTCTATTGTCAAATTCAGTGTTGCCAAAGGGGGCGATTTACTGCCGTTTGGGCTATTTGGAACTTACTTGCTTATTTACTTACCCTTTTAGCGAGTTTTCACCTTTCCGGATACTAAATGACCTTTTTTAGTGAACTCCCAGCTCTCTTCGGATACTAAAATTTTCGGAATGACCGCATATCAAATTTTCAGTTGGGCTTCTTTGCGTTTGAAAAACAGCGTTGGCAACACTGGTTAAATTAACGTTTATAACCTCAACGGTCCGTTTTGTCTTTCGTAAATAATAAATACATAGTTTAATTTTTTTATTTATACTTTTGTGTTACAGTGAAAATGAAAAAAAAAAAACAATTTATCATTCTAGTTGATTTCAAATTAAACAACTTAGATATGTATTATTATAATAAGACAACAATACGTGTAGAATAATCATTGTACATTTCTTTTTACATACTATTACAAATAAAATTGTTTATCTTATTTAATTTTTTATATATCTACCTAAATACAACCTAACATACTGTAACAGAATACAAGAATATATACACAGAACAGCAGCACTGAGATTTTTTTCTCAAAGAACGCGACTGAAAATTCACCCTTGAAGACAAATATCTACATACCTAGTGATTTTGTTTGTATGTAGTGTAAAAGGACATACTATGGTTTACCTCCTAGAAAAAGCCACTTTTGCAATCATCAATAATTAAAACGTTAAATTGTTGAATTGAGAAAACAAAAAAGAGAGGAAATATATTAGTATAATATTTATCAGTCAATGCTAGACGCTAGATGCTATGTTTGACAGCTGTCATAATTTGACAATAGACCTGATAAGAAATTCTGTCACCTAGTGTGTATTGTCGGAAGCTCCCCAGAAAACTTCCCATTAGAAATTAACTTACCTTTTTAACGGAAATTTCTGAAATATAACTTATTTTTGCTTAATATACGTATATTAGAGATAATAACGTACATTTTTAATGTTTAAATTTTATTATTGAAATAGGGTTTTTGACTAATTTCCAGAAACCGTTTTAAATTATTCTACGATACATTATAAGCACATTCTCTTTATATTTTCTGAAGATATGCCATATTTTATATGAAAATCATGTTTAAAGTTTAAATATCCAAAAACGCGCGTAAAACGCTGTCTTGTATAATGGCGCTGGTCACGTGGTGCATTTTACGTCACACTTCTGTATTGGTATGAGGTTGATGACTATCATTTACCATGGGGTGACGTCACCTTGACGTCACGGGGACCACAACTAATCACAAGGCGTTTTCATCGGTGACTAGTTCCACAGAAATATTTGGATTTTTATTACGTGTTTTTATAAAAAATAAGCCTATTTAAGTTGTAAAATAAAAGAAATAAGCTTTCTTGGGCCATTTTCAAACAGGATGACCACAATCTGTATCTTATTTTTCATAGTGTCAAATACCCTATGACAACAGCTTTTATGCATATTTCAAATCCGGTGATCGTTATTGCATCTATGATTTTATTCTTGTTTCGCAGAAAATTTCCCAGTGTATTTTTTTTCTGCGTCAAAATATTGTCTCAAAAACATACCCAACATATCCAAAAATACTGTTTTGTGAGGTGGTTCTTGGTGACTAGAAATTATTGTATTATTCCTTACTTGGCCCATGATTACAACACTTTCGTTCATTGAGTTTCTTTCTGAGATCCTGTTTTTTTTGTAATATGGTTGTATATAACTCAAACCTTGACGTTTAAAGTTGATTTTAAGTTACATATTTGTCTGATATTTTCAGGTTAGTTTTGTGAAAGTGGCACAATTCATAAACATTCGTCTATGCATTTATATCCGCATTTATGCTTTTTTAATTAGAATTCTCGTATTTTTTTTCATTTCATCTTTCTAATATAAGATGTTCATGTTTACATTTAGTTGCATTTAATATTTTTTATTTGCTTCTATTTCAATTTCAATATTCTGTTTTTACACATTTGATGTATGTATAATATGCATCCTTATAATTAAAATTTATTTTGTATACATTAAGGGTTAACAGGATGGCCGATTTAAACAGTGTAATTTCTGTCTTGAATGCTACAATATTATCCACCAAATCCTCGGTTACACTGGAACAATGTAACAGTAAGTGCCCGGGAAATTGTAATTTATTTGATTAATATGTAATAAGAAGTTACAATAATAGATATTAAGTTTGATTTTTCGTATTTGCAGGAGATTACAAAGAGTTGGAAGGCAGATGGATACCTTTTAAAGAATTGGGCTATAAGAGTCTAATAGATTTTTTCGACAACCTCCCTGGTTTTCGTTTGGTTAGGTTAGCTAATGGAAACCATGTTGTTGAGGCCAAAAAATCTAGTGAGGTAAAACATATAACTGATATGGTAGCTCGACAAAAAGCTACTAAACCGAAACATGCAAAGTATCACTTGCAACGACCGGTAAGTTAACTTTAGCATAATATGTTTATTTTGTATATCTAAAAGCTCATACACATTTAACTTAATTTAATATCTATCACATGCAACTTATCATAGTTACATTATAATGTCTCAATGTATGACCTATTTCCCTATAATGAGGGTAAAGCTTCAGTTTAGTCACTCCTATAAATTAAAAATGGCGGCGATTTTGACATACGCTGGAGTATTACCATGTTATCACTCGGGGATGTATCCAGAAAGGTATGGGGGGGTTCCAGTCCCCAAACCCCCCTTTTTACTACGTTCCAACCTTAACCTAACCTATTCAAATCGTATATAAAATAACCTGGAAATCATTAGGAGTGACTAAACTGAAGTTTTACTGCAATGAGATTTATACTGGAGATGCAATTAATTCCATAACGGAATGACATTGAATATATTTGTCTGAATTGTGTAAGAACCTTTTGATAAAAATCCTATTCTAGTATAACCCTACCTGTGTGATGGTATTTACGAAGTTTAAAAACAAATTTATAAAAATGTTTTTTTTCCACAAATGGAAAACAAAATATATTAATGATAATTTAAAATGTCCCTTTGATAAAAACCCGTGTTATTATACCAACCTCGGTAGCCTAGTTGTACTGGCGTTCAAATCACGAGGTCCCGGGTTCGATTCCCGGTCGGGTAAGTGTTTTTTCACTTGAAATTTCTACCCGGGGTTGGCCTGTCTCAGATTGGATGGGACCGTTAGACTGGAAAAAATTGCCTCAGGCAATAAGTTCCGCCGGCTATAATGACACCTTTGTATAGAAAAGTGTTATATTTATTTATTTATTATATACATACTTCTAAATTATTCAATCTAAGTTAGGCAGCGTTCACACGGCTGAAATGAATGAATATTTTATTGAAATTATATGCACTAATGATAAATTATTATTAATACATCTTTTTTTGATAAAACAATTTTCCCTTCATGAGTTCTGTTGAGGAATGACTATTGTTCACAACACAAGTCACCATTTTAGAAAGCATCATATTACCGCAGGCACAACTGTCACGCTCGAGCTGTTGTCAACGACAAAACACTATACGTGGCCCATTCTGCATGGTGGCTTCTTTTTTACATGCCATTTTTTAGACCCGATTACATGTCTAGTATAAATCTCATTGGTTGAATGTGACATCTATTTTCATTCTAAATTTCAATTTGTTATATTTAAATTTCAATGCTTAATAATTTTTGACAGAAAACTGTGTGCTTATGGCAAATAATATTCCACATATCTATCTTGTTTTTTTTAATTATACACTTCTTTTTTATAAACAAATAAGGACAACAGACATTTGATCCCCTCTTCATGTTTTTACTTTATTCTTACATTACACGGCGCTCAGCTAAAAGGTATTTACTGTTATGCTGAGCGACATATCATTGTACCATAAATAAATTTGTATATACCTATGTTCTTTCTACGCCGAATCACTCGAAAGCGAGCGCAGTGCTTATAAAAAAAAATGTTCTTTCTAAATTCATATTTTATTGTTTTAGCCAAGAAATATTAGATTTGGTACATCGGGGAGGCCTCCATCATATGATTATAGTAAATCCCAGAGAGCTCCAGTAAGTATGCTACAATACACCTATGCAACTTCCCTTTCAGTCTTCAAAGTGGTGATTCTTCCAGAAGAATATTCCAAGCTCCCTCTGAGCTCCGAAGACCAGAGTAAACTGGGGGATTTAATTATAGGAGAAATAGTGCCTGCCTCTAAAAATCTGGGGCTTACCTCAGTTCAGAGGCATAAACTTCTGCCCAAATATGTTAGTCATTGAATGCGCCACTAAGCAGACTGCTGAATGGCTCACTTCTTTGGCTCTTAATCTGGGAGGGTGGGAGGGGGTGAGGCTTAAGTGTGCTCGGAGGACGACATTCCCAGAGTGTGCACCATCACCGCATACTTCCCTAGAAGCAGTTCTATGAGGGAAGTAGACATTCTCAAACTTCTTGAGGCCCAAAACGAGGGGATTTACATCACCCTGTGGAGGTTTCTCAATGTGAAGGAGAAGGGCTCAGGTAAGCAGATTACCTTGACTATCAACGAGTTTTCTTGCGAAGCCATAGAGAGAAGAGGATATAGACTTCTACAGATATGGGGAAATACCAATTCATGCTCTCTGGAAGAAGACCAAACTAAAGGGAGAGGAGAGCCAAACCTAGCCATCCGGGTTCTTCTAGGATTGCTTAGAAACCACAGACTTTTGAAATCAATTAAAAATCTTGCCTGAAGAGAGTTACCATAGCGAAATGACCATGTGACTGGATTAAGAACCTCTGAGTATAAACTTTGTTCTGAATATTCAGTTTTTGAAGGAATAATTTTAATAACAATATCTGTAATAGTATTTTGCCTATACTAGGACAGAATGTACTATCTTTTTATAAACATTGTAACTGGTGTCCCTTACTAGTTTTGGATGGTTAAATTAGCCAGAAAGACAATATATAACATTTGCTAGACATAGGCTTGCCACCCATTCTTACAGAGTGTTTCTGAATGAGGGAAGTCAATACCGCCTGCCTTTCATAATTTTTACACTTTTTGATGTTTCATTCACTTTTTAATAAATTGTAACTGCTTTGGTTGATGTTTATTGTATTTCTGATTAATAAAAATTTTAATATTTTAGGTTCCTAATAAGCCATTTTTCAAATATCCTAAACCTAGAATAAACAACAGAGAGCCAATGGCAGCTCCTCAGCATGTTCAGAAGACTCCCTTAGTTCCCACGCCTGCACAAGTTCAAAAGACTCCTTTACTTCACACACCTATACTCCCTACTCCTAAACCAGCACCGCCAAAACCACAAAATACACCAAATGATAAACCAACATTGCTGAAGGATTCGACTGTTAAAAGTGAAGCAAAACCCACATCTAAACTTAGCGGAATCAAACCTGGAGATATTCTGGCAAGATCTCAATCCAGTCCACATGTATGAATCATATTTCTTATATTATAACTATACTGATCATTTTAAGTAAAATATTTGGAGCTAGAAAGCATTTCTAGAGAGTCTAGATCCCAAAAAGCTGACAAAAATAGTGGCAGATTCAATATCACCAGGCAGACCATCCTAGAGGTGGGGAGAATAGTTAGACATCCGCATCCCAGGAACAGGAAGATCTCAGCAAAGACTATATTTATACCTAAAAGAAGATTTTGAAATTACTCAATACATTTTTTGTTAAATATTTTGGAAAAACTGGAGTTTTTGTAACCCGAAACTTCTCTTTTAGAAGTCTGGCATAAAGATCGTTTTGTCATTAATGTTAGCTGGCAGATAGTTTGCCATATATATTCATAATTCATTAATGTTTGTTTTATGTTTTAGAGTGGATCTAGCAATGGCAAGGATGTGAAAAGTGAACCTTTAAATAAATATTCAGCCCCTCATAACAATAAACCTGGAGATATTCTGGCAAGATCTCAATCCAGTCCACATGTATGAATCATATTTCTTATATTATAACTATACTGATCATTTTAAGTAAAATATTTGGAGCTAGAAAGCATTTCTAGAGAGTCTAGATCCCAAAAAGCTGACAAAAATAGTGGCAGATTCAATATCACCAGGCAGACCATCCTAGAGGTGGGGAGAATAGTTAGACATCCGCATCCCAGGAACAGGAAGATCTCAGCAAAGACTATATTTATACCTAAAAGAAGATTTTGAAATTACTCAATACATTTTTTGTTAAATATTTTGGAAAAACTGGAGTTTTTGTAACCCGAAACTTCTCTTTTAGAAGTCTGGCATAAAGATCGTTTTGTCATTAATGTTAGCTGGCAGATAGTTTGCCATATATATTCATAATTCATTAATGTTTGTTTTATGTTTTAGAGTGGATCTAGCAATGGCAAGGATGTGAAAAGTGAACCTTTAAATAAATATTCAGCCCCTCATAACAATAAACCTGGAGATATTCTGGCAAGATCTCAATCCAGTCCACATGTATGAATCATATTTCTTATATTATAACTATACTGATCATTTTAAGTAAAATATTTGGAGCTAGAAAGCATTTCTAGAGAGTCTAGATCCCAAAAAGCTGACAAAAATAGTGGCAGATTCAATATCACCAGGCAGACCATCCTAGAGGTGGGGAGAATAGTTAGACATCCGCATCCCAGGAACAGGAAGATCTCAGCAAAGACTATATTTATACCTAAAAGAAGATTTTGAAATTACTCAATACATTTTTTGTTAAATATTTTGGAAAAACTGGAGTTTTTGTAACCCGAAACTTCTCTTTTAGAAGTCTGGCATAAAGATCGTTTTGTCATTAATGTTAGCTGGCAGATAGTTTGCCATATATATTCATAATTCATTAATGTTTGTTTTATGTTTTAGAGTGGATCTAGCAATGGCAAGGATGTGAAAAGTGAACCTTTAAATAAATATTCAGCCCCTCATAACAATAAATCTAATGCGGCCAACAGATTATCTACTCTGCAAAATAACCTTCAGACCACAGACTTCAAAGTAATTATTTTTATGAAAAGATAAAATGTGTTCTATTTTGTACGTAATACTATTTGATTATCATATTTCTATGTTTCCAGTTTAATTATCCTCCCCCTGAGGAGAAAAAGGAGAAAATTGAAGTGGCAACCCCAGTTGAGGCTAAACATAAACCAATGATGAGACAAGAGAGTTTGGATTTGCAGTTGAAAGATTTGCCTAATAATAAAGCGCGCTTTTTAAAATGTTGCGAGTTTTTGGGCTTATCTGAACCTGTTTTTAAAATAGCATCTCTCAAAGAAAAAAGAGGAATTTTGTATGATTGCACTGTTAAGGTATGAGATTGATAAGTTACCAATTTATTGATGCTAACCTTACACTAATAATGTTAGAATTTTGACTACTAAGGGCCTTAGTGTGATCACTTTTATATTGTTTTGCCCTTCTAGGCTTATCATCCACAAGAGCCACACTTTTACTTTGATAACGTTCGCTGTTTCTGTTTAAATTTCAAATCCCCAATCCATCATGAGTGAGACCCGGTATGGTTCCATGTCACTAGTAGGATTTGGACCTACAACTTTATCCAGGAATTAGTGAAGTGATGAACATCTATTAGACTTTGTAAGAAGCTTTTAAACAACCAAAGTGTGGTTTAGTAACTACAATACTATGTAGATGGCGCCAGGATATTGCCATACCCATTGTTCCTGGTCTCTATTAAATATCTGTGTGGCTTGATAGGACACAACATTCCAAATATTAATAGATTCTTGTGTGAATCAGTATTCTGGAATAATTATTATTATTTAGCGTATGGCCATTTCATCACAATTTATATATAATTCAATTAATAAGTATATTTTTGTTTTTCTTGTTAAATAGTCAATTCGAAAATTCCATTATCTTGACTTGTATCGCTTTGTACTTAGATGTTGTGATGAATATATCTGCCAGGAGATCAATGATTGTCTGGCGGCAATAATATGTCTAGTTATCCAACGGTTGTCTTGGTATTTGCAGATTGGGAATACTTATTCTTTTACAACCTATCCCAACTCATTACCAATGGAAGAGCAGGCAGTAGAAACCGTGTCTTTATTGGGGATTAACCAGTTAAAAAAAGTGATTGCCGAAGAGCTCTATCCAGTTTCCTCTGACTCTGTAGCTATTTCCAGAATAGTGCAGATTGTATCTAGCCATCCTAATGGCTTGTGGGCCAACACTCTACCCGATCTTTACAAGTATGTTGTTTCATTTTTTTAATATTTAGTTCTCTTCAATAAGGTTTGTCGAGTGGGACAATTTAAACTGATGAACAATCTAAGTATTATAAATAAATAGACATTTCAATTGATTAGTTTTGTTTAATTTTCAGGGGTGAATACAAGGAATATTTACCAGGAAATTGGTTGAAATTGATTGACCAATGTTCAAGTATCACAAAAGAATTAGGAATGAAAGACATGATCATGTTATTACCTGTTAGTAAATTATATTTCAATCTATCTTCACCTAGATTAGGTCCAATGTTTATGCTTAATTTGCCAATAATCAAACTCAAAGTGTAGTGTACTAAAACATCAATTATTGTTTCCTGTTTTTATGAAATTGTTGAGATTACATTTTTTGTGATCTTCATTACCTTATTGGTCACATCTGTATCTTGGTAGAATTAACTTTTTGTCTTGCAATGTTTCTTACTACTACTTATTTGCCAATCAAGTGTTTTTTTCTGTATGTTAAGAATAGGCATAGATAATGGACTCTCGTCAGCTTCTTTTGTTTCTTTTTCTCAACGCATTTGCATGACATTATTCTTACCTCTACAAATCATCTTAATTTTATATTTTATAACTTTTTGAGTAGAAAAAACCCGAGAACTAGTACTAGTAGACTTATATTAGAGGCATGCAATGCAGTAAAAACATCTGCACATGTATAGGAGGCAGCTCACCACATCTGCCATGCATCTGGTATGCTATAAAAGTTGCCTGTTATGAAGACAATTAGTGTACAACTCTTTTCATTATTTAATGGTTTCTTTATAGTTCATGTATAATTAGTGCTGGATTGATTTTATTTTGAATAAACACTATATAGTTAAGCTCAGAAACATTGTGCGGGATCAGGCGCAATGGAGAGCTCTTGTTGCCTCCCTACGCCCCCGAGTTAGAGAGCCTAGTAAGAGAGATTTGATTTGATTGATTTGAAATAAAAGTACACTTCGCTTAACTCAAATTTGAAAATGTCAATGTGACTTTTCAGATAATGAAATCGTCGGTAGCTTCAGTACCACCACTAGAGACAGTTGATGTTTGTAAAGAACACATAGGGCCACCAGCGTTACAATTTCCAGAAGACAATCTATGGAATGTGTATGTGATGTCAGCTTATTCCACTGTGGAAGTTTGGTTGCGAATCATTGGAGAAGAGTACAGTGTATGTTATCTTATCATTCATTATTGTTGACAATTAGCACTCCACTTTGTGTATTGTTTTTGCTAAAACTTATCTAATCTTTTAAGAGCATTGCTATAATCTTTAAAGGGCACTTTACTCAATACTTAACTTATAAAAGACTAGCTGACCCGCTCGTCGACCTTCCACCTAACCCAGAATAAAATATAATTTTGAGTTATTACATGAATAAAATGCAATTTACGACATAAAAACTTAATTAAATTTAGTTAATAATTTATTACATTATGTAATATTTATCGTTGATTCGGATGCGGGATGAAGTTCGATGGGTCATAAGTTTGAAATCAAAATAATTCCTCTATAATTGCTTTACTTTTTAAAAAATCCAAGAGATGGCGGTGTAGTAGAAAATTAATCACATGTGAAGCCTGTTAACTTATTGTATATGTTGGTGAAAGAATAGACGCCAATAAAACCAAATTTTGCTGAATTATTATGGTAAGATATTTTTGATTACAGGAAGCTTTTGAGAACTTAATTACCGATATGGAAATGTATTTCTTAGAAAACGCACAACCTAGTAAAGAAGTTGAAGAAGGTGGATGGTACGCACTGAACTCTGACGACTCATGGATGAGGATTAGAATACTGGAGATTAATCCCATAGATAATACAGCTTTGTGTTTCTTAGTTGATAGTGGTGACGAAGAAATTTTTCCGTTTGAAGTTTTCTATGACTTGCCTCCACAATTCCTAGCTCTTCCTCCTCAGGTCAGTGTGTTTAAATAAAATACTATACAGTCTGGCTAAAAAGAGTAGAAAATAATTGAGGGCGCTGCAGTCGTTTGTATGGCAACATTTAATAAGTACTCTACATTTATAAAGTAAAGTATTGTAACCGCCAAAATATTAAAAAAAAATACTATTCAATGTGGTATCATATGAAATGCTTTGTAGAGGTTATTTAAAAGAATTTAATAACGAACTGTACCAGCCATGGCATTAAAAACAAGATGGAAAAAAAATCTACGCAAAACGAGTCAAAAAACAAGAGGTAATAAGATAATAACGGGTGCTGTAATCCACAAAATGGTGCTTACAACTTCTTACTATTCTATGGCCGAATTTCAATAATACAAATGTCAAAATGTTTAAACATAACCTATAATTTATTTGTAAGTGAATATTATAGGAATATACAAAAAAAATATGTTGGAAAAATATCCAAATTAGTAAAAGGTGGTTCATATTTTTTTAAATGAATTGGATGTTGTATTTACAAGTTAGAATTGCTGTCCATTCGTAAACATTTGTAATGTCAGACAATAATCTATGTTCAATGTTGCCAGAGTGATAACATTTTAGTTCATCAATAATTAATTTCTACTCTTTTTAGCCAGACTGTACAATATTTATTTTCATTAGATATGTGTAACATGTAGAATAATGGTTTTCAAGAAATATTATATAAGCTAAGGTTTGATTGAAGAATTGGGCCTTTGATCTGTGTTATTTTCTCATTTATTTTCTCATTTACCTGTTGACAAGTCATTTAAATGACTTAACGGGTTCCGCTCATTTGTTGCACTGTTTCTGTGTAATTTATATAAAAAAAAAAAAAAAAAAAAAAGTCAGTTAGTCAGTCAGTGAGTCAGTGTTCAAGGCAAATTTTATATAGAATAATCGCTGATAAACACATAAATATGGCACTTGCTTCATTATTTTAAAGTGATTTTAGTTATAGGTACTTTATTTCAATGATCAGCCAATAGGAAACTCCTTCCAAATAAAGACTACTAACTATAAAAAAAAAAAAAAATAGCTATTTTTTCAAATCAAGAATTTGCATTTTACAACTTGCCAAGTCTCTCCAACTGTTCACACATAAGAGTTGAACTATGACTCTTTAAACATAGGCAATTTTTGAATTTGAGGTTGAATGATTGTTTGTTTTTGTACTTGGACATTATGTAAATGGCTAATAGAGCTGTAGATACATAAATAAATCTATTGTTTGTCCTCATGTAATCTGAAAAATAAAATATTATGTATGGTCTGCCCTTATCCAGAATATATTGTGAGAGAGAGACTTCAAACTTCTAGTCTAAGTGTCATACTTTCGCCCCATTTTCATCTACCTTTGTACCAATAATATGGGAATCCCCTTTTGTTACTTCAACTGTCACAAGGCAGTAAAGCGCTATGCAATGTTTTGTCAATTAACATCGATTTGCCTCAACTGTCGTGCATTTAAAAGGGTTCGTATTGAAAAAAATACTTGAAAAAGACGTAGTTTGTTACTCTTTTAGCAAAAAAGTCATTTTTACTGTCATTAAAGTGCGCAGAAGTTTATAAAATAAGTGTTGCATATTATATTTTACAAATATTACGTAAAATATATTGTTACATGCTTGTGCGTAACTGCAGAAAGATGCTTTGCTCTAGTGCTTTTGTTTGAATTGTGAAAAAGTGCCTTGGTTTTGTGTTAATTGCTAAAAGGACGCTTTTATTTTGGATTTGGACTTAGATATCCGCTTTCTACTCCACATTCTGTGTTTGTGTTGTGAAAGTGCATTTTTCTTTTGTGTTTCCATCAAAGATGGCAGATGTGAACAAAGCGTCCCAGAAAAGGAAAGCATGCAGGAGGCCTTCTAGCTCTTCCTCCTCATCAGTAAGCAAAAAGTCCTCGAGAAGAATGATTAAAAGCTGGCGAAGCAGATGAAGCAGCTTCAAAATTATGTTTATGCCAGAGATGCGCACAGCATCTCTGATGCCGTATCAGTAAGAACTGGCGGGCAGACCCCAGATCATACTGATAATGTGACAGAAGATTGCATGTCACCACTGACTGGCGGGCAGACCCCGGAAGTTTCAGTGCGAGAAGGATATATAAATCTTAAATAATGGGTGCACGCAGACGAGGCCGACCTCGAATGACATGGTCCGATCATATCGGTGCCGTCTTAGAGGAGGGCCAAGTCAGGAGCAAAAGGAATAGAAGAGCATGTATGCGGAATGTTATGCCTTTGGAAGAAGCGAAAGAGGTTTGTTTGGATAGGAAAGAATGCAAGTCCGTACTCTCTGCCTACCCCCTTGGGAAACGGCGTGATGGGTAAAAAAAAAAAAATCCACTGCATTTGCAATCCTAGAGCCAGCTATCAACCTCAAAGACCCTCCAACTCCGGCTTCTAAAACAGTTGTTGAAATTTATGGAAAGACTCCATAATTTTAATACCCACCATTGGAGCGGTGTTAGATATAATACTGTTTTAAAGGAGTATGTGGCAGATCCGGGTTTCAAGGAGCTGGAGGTCAATTCAGATCTCCAAAGCACAGAGGTGTCACAGCTCTTTCCCTCTATAGAAAAGGCATTTGTAGCCCTATCGCATGCTGTTCTATTTCAGAGGGAAGCATTACAAAATTCTCTAAGAGAAGTTATTGAGTGGAGTGCACAAAGTAATGTAAATCCCCATAGCCTACAAGTGAAGTTACAAGAAA
This sequence comes from Mystacides longicornis, assembly GCA_963576905.1. Lineage (NCBI taxonomy): Eukaryota > Metazoa > Arthropoda > Insecta > Trichoptera > Leptoceridae > Mystacides > Mystacides longicornis. The sequence goes on along the minus strand of OY756426.1, from coordinate 19,368,741 downwards.
AATTTTGTACAGGGGCGTACAACAAAGTATCTGATGACATGCTTCAGATGTGTTGTGGAAAAAGGGCAGAGCTGATCCAACACAGAAGAGAAAAGCTCCTGTCCAATTGTTCAGCTACCAACAAACTTGTGCTGAAAAAGATTCCGCCCTCAAAGACCCATCTCTTCAACGAAGAAATGTTTTCTTCTCGATCGCAGAAGTTGGGGCGCTCTAATAAAGTCTTTACAAGATATGTAGCTACGAAAACCAATATAAGTAGTTTTAAAACAAAGCCATTTCGTTATCGATAGACAGACTTCGATGACGTCCCAAAAGCCTCTACTAGCTGGCAGTCCACTCCTTACAGGCAAAGCAAGCAAAAGAAGGCTCCAGCAGGAAGGAAGGGCTAATACAACACCTCACAGCATAGACAAAAGTGTCGCTAACAAAGGCTTTCGAGGAGGACAGTTAAAATTGAACCAACTGTTATTATCAAGCTGGAGAGCGAAGCAGAATTGCTCATGAAGGGTGCTTCACATTTCTTGATGACAGATGCAGCCGACCAGGGTTGGGGGGTCCAAGTAAACAATGTGTTGATAAGGGGACAATGGCACCTCAACAATATTACTGGCACAGCAACCAGAAAGAAATGTTTGCCATTTCGGGAGCCATCAAGTCTCAGAAAAGGATTTGAGGAATTCTTCATGTCTCATACAGTCATACAATCAAACTGTACTAGCTTACCTCAGGAACGAAGGAGGCACGAAGTCCATGAATCTGCTTCACATGACATACAAGATCCTCAAACTGGTGGACTCTTTCAATATTCAGCTGGAAAAACATTATCTGCTGGGGAGGTACAACGAACTAGCAGACAGTTTGTCCAGGACAACCGTCTACTTCCAGAGTGGCATCTCTTAAGCCCGGTGTTGGAAAAGATATTTCACACTTGGGGCATACCAGAAATAGATTTATTCGCATCGGAAACAGCACATGTAGTAAGCCAATATGTATAGATAGATCCCAGGGACAAGAGACCTGTGTTCCACAATCAGCAGACTATGGAATTTTCCCCTGGTTTGGGTGTTTCCGCTACCATGCTTAATACCACGAGTCCTTACCCATCTAAACAGGGCTGTAGAGATCTACCTTATGGTAGTCCCCAGATGGAACAAGGTGTTCTGGTTGCCAGACCTGAAAAGTTGGCTGGCTCCACCAGAACACAACCTGATAGACACAAGAACAGGACTTCACCCACCACATATTCAGAAATTACAACTGGAAATGTGGAAAATTGGGGGTGGTAGAAAATAACATAGGACTGGACAGACCAAGAGAAAGGTCTGTTGAATGCAAGTTGGCGACCATCTATGATGGCGATTTACAGGCAAGTTTGGAAAAAATGGTGTTCGAATAATAACTCGGATTCTCGTCAACCGTCAGCGCTGATTTTAGGAAAATATCTGGCTTATCTGAGCAGTACTGAAAAATTATCCCTTAGTACTATTATGCTGCATAAATCTGTAGTGGCAACGTGTCTGACCCCAATCAGGAATCAAGTGTCAGTTGTCACCCTCTGGCAGGGGCGGTACCTCCATATAAGCCCAAAAGCCTGGCATGCGTAGCGAAATCAATGATAAGTACATATAATTTATTTTCTATTAACAGTTAAAACGAGAAACTGATTAGAAAGATAAATTATTAACCCACACAAAATTCAAATTTCGCGCCGCGTGTATTTCGTACTAAAGTACAATTAAAGTATTTACATACATAGGTATGCCGTACGTATGCAAAAATCGACTATAATAACGAACTATAATGAATTGCATAAGTACCGCAACAGTGTCCTACTCGCACCTATTTGGCTTTTACCGGGCTTTATGTTGCGCACTCTTTCCAACTCAAAACTCTGGATATTTCCGCGAGAAACTTGCGAGACAACATACACACGTCCCTATGGTTATGCCTCAATAATTATTTTTTATATGAAAAAATTGGAAGTCCATAGAGGCCGGGCTTTAAAAGATTAATTGGAAAGATTCATTGGTTGATTTCTCACTTAGGGCAAACTTCACGCAGGTGCTTTATTTATTACTAGCTTATACCCGTTTTGCTTTACGTTTTTTATTCAAAATGTCAGGCTTGATCGGTAGGTAATTAAACAGGTTCTAGTCTAGCTTCCCATTGCTTTGCAGACCTCTATAACTGACATAAGCACAGAAAAAGAAGAATGAAACTTTCACAATTCATAAAAAGAGAGAAGAATGACACTTTTAATGTTTATTAAAATTTTGTATGAAGATCCTAAAAAATAGAGTTTTTTAAATAGCTCTAAATATATTAAAGTTAATGCAGCAAATTGTATTAAAGAACCTTCTCCAGCATTTTGCACGGCTCTGTGCAGATTCATATCTGACGTAGCATTTGTATTTTGAGCGTGATGCTATGACATACGGTAAAAAGCAAATAAAAAAACATTTCTGAATTATTATATAGATAGAGAAGGAGGGGCTAATGCGAGTTTTATTTAATTTCCCAATTTACCACGCAATTTTCTTAATTTTTTCTTTCATAAGAACCTTCTCCTGATAAAAGCCAACACGACAAAAAAAGAATTAGTGAAATCGGTTCAGCGGCTTAGGCGTGATGCGATGACATACAGTAAAAAGCAAATAAAAAAACATTTCTGAATTATTATGTAGATTTTCCACGCAACTTTCTTAATTTTTTCTCTCATAAGAACCTTCTACTGATAAAAGCCAACACGACAAAAAAAGAATTAGTGAAATCGGTTCAGCCGTTTAGGCGTGATGCTATGACATATGGTAAAAAGCAAATAAAAAAACATGTCTGAATTATTTTGTAGATAAAATGCAATTTACGATGTAAAAACTTAATTAATTTTAGCTAATAATTTATTGAATTATGTTATAGTTATCGTTGATTCGGGTGAAGGATGACGTTCGATGGGACATAAGCTTGAAATCAAAACAATTCCTCTATAATTGCTTTACTTTTTAAAAAATTCAATAGATGGCGGTGTAGTAGGAAGTACATAACATGTGATGTATGTTTGCCTATTGTATAGATACATCGAAAGAATTGACCAATTTAAACCATTTTTTCTGAATTATTATGTTATTAAGATTATTATGTTAAGATTAAACCATTTTTTCTGAATTATTATGCTAAGATTAGATGTAATATTTTGACAGTATCAATGTCACAGCAATGTTTTCTTTTTGAGGTTAGCTCATTAAGTCTTTGTTTACATTTTTTTGTGGAGTTGTTAAAAATAATAAGAAATTAAAATTTCCTAATATTGTGCATGATATACTTAAACTGCTTTGTGGTTTCATAGATTGTGTTTGTTTCAATGCTTTCTTTTTTATATAATTATAGTTTTCTGTGAACCTTTAGTGAAAATTATGCATCAGGAGATCGCTGACATTGGACATCATTTAAAACAGGCCATTTTTTATTTATTTATTCTACTGATTTCTTAACCATATTGTTTATTTTTTCATTTTTAGAGTTATATAACCGCTTTTTTTTTTAATTACCTGAAGTTCATTTTTTAAACATTGAATGTTAAAAACTTAAAAATCAATTGATATCTCTGTATACCTACATCTCCAGAACTAAAATCATTTAATGTTTTCCAACTGTTAGATTTCATCAACGAAAATGGTCTGGATGTTGCTTTTTCGGAACTGATTAAATTATGCCAATTAAGCGTTACCATACCAGCAGCAAGCGCTTCATGCAGAACGTGCGTTTTGAGCATTAAAACGAATTCATACTTATATGAGAAACACAAGATTGTATGTCAGAGCTATTAATGATTGCGATAGAGAAAAAAGTATACCTAGTTTATTCAAAAAGATCAAATTTATGGAAAAACTCTGACCCGACCGGGAATCGAATCTGGGACCTCGTGATTTGAAGTCCACGCCAGTACAACTGGGCTACCGAGGTCGGTTAATAAAGTGATAATAGAGAGATTAACTTAACTTTCGGAGTCTCTTCATATAGGTGTAGGTACTATTCTTTTATAGACCTCTCGAAAATAATTTGCATGCGTGCCCAGATAACCCTAGGCACGCCCCTGCCCTCTGGTACGAAGGGTTTTAAAAGGAATAAGCAATTCTGCTGATAGAAAAGTGAAACTACCAATTGGGACCCAAGAAATGTTTGCAATTGGCTGAAGTCTAATCCACCAAAGTCGCTGACATTATTTGAGGTATCTAGACACTGTGCTACAATATTACTTTTAGCTTCGGGAAGAAGAGTTCATGACCTCACTTTACTAGAACTATCTTCTTCTGGCTTTGTAGATAACGGGGACCATATTATATTATGGCCTAAATTTGGATCCAAAACAGATTCAGATAAATTCCGCCAGACGGGTTGGAAATTATACACCTGATCAGAGGGAGGCTGGGATCCTGTATATTGACTTCGAAAATTATGTAGTTTGTCAGAAGCAAGAAGACGAGACAACATAGACATAACTAATTTATTTATCTCAACTGTTGGCCAAGTGAAAGCAGTGTCGAGAACCATTATCGGAGGTTGGGTTAAATCTGTACTCAAGAGAGCCCGGGATAGACGCATTAGCAGGGAGTACATGAGCAGCAGTAGCTTTTCTTGGTTGGCTAGAAAACCAACCAATCGAAGAGATACTAAAAAGAAGAAACTGGAGAAGCTAGAAAACTTATAAAAAACATTAGAGAAAAGAAGTAATTGTATCGGAAGAGTGTTCCATACTAAAAGACTTTGAACCAATCAATACCAATCAACTAACATAGATAACAATTGACATCAACCTCATTCACCATGTCACAAAAGCGATAACAAACACTTCTCACAATATATTCTGGATAAGGACAGACCATACATAATATGGGAGTTTTACCTACCAATAAAACTCTTATTATGTTGTCTTCCTTATCCAGAATATACCTAATGCCTGCTTTGTGAGAAATCAATTGACAAAACATCGCATAGCGCCCTACTACCTTGTGATAGTTGAAGTAACAAAGGGGGATTACAAATTACTGGTACAAAGGAAGATGAAAATGGCGCGAAAGTATGACACTTAGACTAGAAGTTTGAAGTCTCTCTCTCACAATATATTCTGGATAAGGACAGACCATACATAATAAGAGTTTTATTGGCCCATATTAATAAGTGATTGTAAATTTTAGGCTGTGTTGTGTCGTCTTGCTGGACTGGAAGAGTTTGCTATGGTTGGTGAAATTGGCGGAGACAGGTCATTTTTATCTGATCTGTTATCCGAAAAAATACTTGTAGCTGAAGTTCTTCAAACACCAAACGAAAAACAAGATGATCCCAGTATTACTGTTGTCCTCTTTGATACGTCCACTGATAATGATATCAATATTAACAAGGAGCTGCTGAGGAAGTTCAGTGAGAAGGCAACCACTCCACAACTGCCATCGGTATGCCTCTCTCTTTAAAATATTCATCTTAAAACTACCTAATGAAGTATCTATCAAGTATTTATGTATATTACATCGTTTCATTATTACAGATGCATAATCTTAAAAACAGTCGGTACTTTCTTGTTGAAAACTGGTAGTTTTTCAAACCCATATCTTGCAATTCAAAAAACATGTAAAATATTGTTTGATAATGTAAAATATTTTGAAAGAGCTTCATTGTTAGCAAAACTGAACCTTACAATTATTGTACAAACTTTGGAAGATACTCAAAAGTGTAATAGTACAAGACTTTTCAGATAATGGAAGTGGTGGACATCTTTTATTGGAATTACCAATACACATGTTTCAATATTGGTTGAATGAATGTTGTTTGTTAAGTAATGTACCTTTATTATTTTTATGTATGTTGCAGGGAATAACGGAGGTTTATGTGATGGACGTTACAACCTCTGGTAAAGTGTCTGTGCAGATACATAACGATAGTTGGAAACTATTGCAAAATATGTTACATCAAATATCCTCGGGACCATTTCCACTGGAGTCTCTTCAAGCATCCTACGGAGAGATTGTTCCATCACCCAGCATTCATTATTTGGTCAAATCATTGTCTGGGGACTGGTAATACATTTATTAACAATACTTCATAGTTAAAATCCTCCCAATTTGACATGTTTTGTAATTTTTTATGTACCTAATTATTTTAGGAGACGCGGTATATTAAGGAGTGGCGTCAACGAAGATAGTTCAGGTGTGAAGTGTGTGTCAGTGAGATACATAGATTGTGGTAGAACAGAAAGTGTTCCTGTCAAAGATCTAATTATGCTGGAGCGAGTGTCGGATGCTCTCAATAACTTCCCACCTCAGGTATTTTTTAAGTAATATAATAGTGTAAATAAGTCCTGTTAATAATAATGTGTAATAAAATGATTCAAACATTTTTAATACTGACAACAAGAATAAAGAGATATGTGAAGAAGTCCTTAAAGCTGCGAAAAGTCTAGCAAGTGGTGCAGTTAATAAAAAATCCGAAAAACTCTCACACGACACATTGCGCCTGATTGAAAAGCGTAGAAAAATTAGAAGAACACCCGAAACAAAGGTCCAACTAAATACTTTAAATAGAAAAATAAAGAAAGAAATTCGAAAAGACCTCCGAAAGTACAACCAAGAGACAATTGAAAGTGTAATACAACAAAACAGAGGACCCAAGGTGTTCAATAAGAAAATCACTAACGGTAAAGGACAAATAATAAAGCTTAGAAAGGAGGACGGGACAATAATTACTGACAGAGAACAAATACTAAAAACGGTGGAGCAATTCTATGCCGAGCTATACTCATCCACAGTCAAACCACCAAACTCTTACAACGACGAAGGTGCACAACTTAACGGACACGATACGGACGAACTACCACCCATAGACTGCAACGAGATTAAGACTGCGCTAAAACAAATGAAGAAAGGCAAAAGTCCCGGAGAAGACGAAATTACAATTGAACTTTTGGAATTGGGAGGGGAAGTAATACTTCACCAACTGAGGAATCTCTTTAATAAGATTCTGGAGCTTGGACAGACACCGAATAAATGGAAAAATGCCACAGTAGTGTTACTCCACAAGAAGGGCGACAAACACAAACTCAGTAACTATCGACCGATTAGTCTTTTGTCACACATGTATAAACTTTTTGCTAAGGTTATTTGCAACAGGATATCACAGAAACTCGATAACTATCAACCAGTAGAGCAAGCCGGCTTTAGGGAGGGCTTTAGCACGTCAGACCACATCCATACTGTCAGACAACTCTTGGAAAAATTTCAAGAATTTAATAAAGAACTATTCATGGCCTTTATTGACTACGAAAAGGCATTCTACAGTGTGGAGTCCTGGGCAGTAATGCAGGCTATGCGGAGTTGTCAAATTGACAAGAGATATATAAATATCATATCAGAAATATACACATCTGCAACACTGCAAGTAAAGCTGCACGCTCTTACTGACAAGGTGCCTCTGCACAGAGGAGTCAGACAGGGAGATACATTGTCGCCAAAGCTCTTCACCAATGTTCTGGAAGATGTGTTTAAAAGCCTCAACTGGAACAATAGAGGTCTTCATATAGATGGGCAGTCGCTCACACATTTGCGGTTTGCAGACGATATTGTCCTATTCTCCGAAACACGAGACCAGCTCGCCTCAATGATTCAAGACTTATACGAGGCATCGCTGAAAATAGGTTTAAAAATGAACATGAGCAAGACAAAAATACTAAGCAACCAACATGTAAACCCACCAATAACCCTAAATAACATCAATATAGAGGAAGTGGAAGAATATGTGTACCTGGGTCAAATGGTATCATTTGGAAGACTAGGCCAGCAGAAGGAGACCGAAAGACGCATACAGTTAGGCTGGGCGGCTTTCGGCCGGCTAAGCAATGTGTTCAAATCAGCGATGCCTCAAAACATGAAAACCAAAGTCTTTGAGCAATGCGTTCTCCCCACATTGACGTATGGATGCGAAACATGGAATCTTACAAAGAATACCATGCATAAGATGAGAGTCGCACAGCGCGCTATGGAAAGATCAATGTTGGGTATCTCAATACGCGATCGCATCAGGAATACTGAAATTCGAAGGCGCACTCGAGTCACAGATGTGGGAGATAAAATTGCAAGGCTCAAATGGAGGTGGGCTGGTCATGTGTCCCGCAGGGACGACGGAAGGTGGAGTAGAAGAGTGACGAACTGGAGACCAGAGACTGGCCGAAGGAGTGTGGGAAGACAGCCGATGAGGTGGAGCGACGACATCGTGCGTGCCGTTGGGACAGAGTGGATGGGGATGACCAGGGACAGAGAGGAGTGGCGTGAGCGTGAGGGGGCCTATGTCCTGCAGTGGATAATTACGGGCTAATATGAATAATAATGTATTGTGTAGTGGGAGGTCCCATTTTCTTACTATTCATTTCTGTGTCAGTCTCTGATGCGTGGTTGGTGTCTAGTGTGAACACAACTTCCGAATAAAACTTTCTATGAATAAACACTAAAAATAATTTTGTTTAGTTTACTGTTTGTTACTAAATCCAAAATAATTTAAATATTAGATAGATACATAATTTATTTGAATTATTTCTACTTCCGTTGTAGGTGTTATATTTGACTCTGTATAGTGTTGGCACACTGAATGCAGAACAGATGGATAAAATAAATAGTTTAGTGCCAAAAAATGCTCCGGTGCTATGTAAACAAATTGTACCAGGAAGTACAATTGTAGAATTGTTTGTGCGAACTCAGCCACATAATGTGCTGTGTAGTGTCAACAATGCCCTGATACTGGAGAAAGAATTTTCTGCCAAGTTAGTATTTCTGTGGTAATTAATATTTTTCCTTTTATTTATTTACACAAATAGACTAAGACCAAATAAAATTTGACATCCATTGACAGCGTTCTAATAATGAAATCATTTGTAATTTCAATTTGCATGAATGAATTTCTCATTTCTTAATATTTCTAAAACAAATGATAGTGAATTATCCTATCAATAGGCATGATATTAATAAACATGTTGAATGTGTCAAAGATTCCCATAATGGGATTTTCTGATAATTGGCCCAACTGAATGGCAAACATTGTTAATTTATAGTGTTCAAACAAGACCTGTCTTCAAAAATACAGTAGAAGAGGGTCAAAATATGATTATTGTTGTCTGCCCTGCCTGTAGCAGTTCAAATCATTTTTTTTCACTAGACATCTTTCTCACCAAGTCATAATTAAAAAATTGAGCATAATATTCGCATGTAATCTGCATAATATTGTTACTAATAAATATTCTTTTCAGACTGTTGAAAGACGATAGGAGAGTTATAGATCCCAAAGCTGCTCTTTTAAAGAAAAAAGAACGCTATATAGCTCCTAAAAACTCATCAAACTCTCTCAATAGCAGCTCAAAAAAACTCGATAAACCATTCAAGTTAATTCCAGAGAAAGGTACATATTTTGATGTGATGGTGTGCATGGCTTCCAATCCTCGTAATTTTGTGGTATGTTCCATAGTTTTAGTTCTAATGCTTGTTTCTATTTTGTCAAAGTCTCTCTGATTACTCGACATGATGTAACTGTTGCAAATGTCTGCCCTTGCAGGTACAACCTCTTCAGCATCTTCAGGAATTAACTGAACTGATGATGAATATGCAAGATGTTTGTGAAAAATTACCATGCGTTACCAGTCCCTTATCTAAAAACAAATTGTATGCAGTACTTTATCAAAAAGATAAACAGTGGTACAGGTATGTTGTTCATATTAGCACACACACATTTTAGGTGGGAAACAATAATTTCATATAAGCTAGCAGTTCAGTGGGAGCAACAGCGATCATAGTTTTTTATATAGACAAGTTTTTTCAAATAGTGTGGTAGGAAGTCCCTGAGATTGCAAGATCGAGTGCAGTGGAGGTGCCTTGTTGCCTCCCTATATCACTAAGTGGGGTCATAAAGGAGGAAATAGTGTATTTGACTGATTTTGGGATAAATTTTAAACTATTCTTTGAAAAATTATAAACACGTTTATCAACAAATACATTGTAAAAGCCTGCAGCTAAAACCGTTCTCTTGTGACCACATGGTGCATTTTACATCATAAGCATGGTACTTTTCTAAACAGGGTACAAAACGCAAACACCAATCAGTTTGTTTACATGCATGTGACCTCATCGGAGGCACAAGGCCACACAAGGTGATAAATTCCATAGAAATATTTCAAATTTCATTTTTCATTAGGATTACTAATATTTGTAGTTTATTTTTAATTCACATACTCTATTGATTATGTTAGTTATTGTGAAATAAGTAGAATATAATTTCTAAACTATGGTATTGGATCATTAATAAACTTAGTACAGTGTGGAGTTAACTAAGCAAATGTTGTTTGTTGACAGAGCTAGCTTCTTAGGAATGGCATCTCAGCACACACCTTCCTTGCATTTTATTGATTATGGAGATTATTATTCATCAACATTAGACAATATAAGGGAATTGCCAAACGAGTTTGCTGTCTTACCACCGATGGCGATAAGAGCTAAACTTTATGGTTTGTAAATGTTTCATTTTATACTCGTCTTACTCATCTTATATTCTTTCTATAAGTAGGCTCATTACAATGAAGGAAATTTACAGGTGTTAGACCAAAAGACCAAGATTGGACTGTGGAGGATTGTATTAGATTTATAGAGTTGGTGAATGAGCAGTCTTTTGCCTCTGTTGTCAAAGATATTGAAGAGAGCTCAATTGATGTTCCAGAACCTATTCTAGTATTGGATCTTATTGATACGTCCACACAAGAAGACCTTTACGTGAATGCTTTGTTAGTAAAAGAAAGAAGAGCAATTCCTTTATAATAACAACAATTTAGATTTTGTATCAACATTGTATTGAGCTGCATATTTAATACAGAGTGAGCTATGTAGCGTTGCTTAATCTTTTGATCCCAGATTAATATCAAATTATAAAAATAGAGGGACTTTTTCTTTTAGGTTTAGTACGTTCCACATTGAAATATATTACCTACAATCAATTTTTGTGAGCAGTTAATTTAATGTTGTTTAAAGATTATAAGACTGACATTTCATTCTTCTGATGATAATAATCTAAACTCTTAACAGAAATACTAATCAGTAGTTTTTAGAAATATTGTTTAATTTTATCTTTGGATACAATCATTATTGACAATGACATGCTCTAATAGTATGGGAAAAAATTAACTGCTGGCAAAAATAATGGAGATAGTTTCGAAACGGAATTCCATCCATATAGCTTATGCATACCCATTAATTTAAGTTAGTAGTACCTAGTAATAAAGTGTTGATTTACACTTTCACTGCTTTTACATCACAATTTTTGTACCCTATATTTTTAATTTTTCAAGATTTAATACTTGAATATATTATTTGAACAAATCAATCATAAACCTTGGAAGTCTAGTAAGCAGATCACTCTTGTATACATTAGCATAAGAATAACTGTATAAAATTAAATGCAATACTAATCTGCCTGTTTGTTTATAACTACAAATCCACTAACAAGAATTAAAACCGCACTTTCGTTTTTTTGTCAGCTATGACTGTGACATTTTGTGGTAACAGCGTTACCAGTGTAAAAATATTCAGTAAAAATTACAAAAAACTTTATGTTCTGTCGAGAGTCGTCTGTATATCTATGATTTTGTTCCATTTATTTTAACCATTTCATATCAGCCAGTGATAAATATTTAATTAAGTGGTTTAATATGTATACCTATTTAATATGCATAGTGAGTTAGATTTATCCTTAAAAAAACACTTTCTATATAATAGACATTCAGTAAGATATAGTGTTTAATGCCAAAAAAAATACTCTATGTATGTAGTAGTTAATCACTTTAATTTCTAAACCTTCAACTTTTGGAACACGGCTACTGTCAACTTTATGTTCCATTGAAATATCTTATCGAAGTGCATGATAATTGCTTTGTCTATAGAAGTGGTAAAAGGTGTTTTTATAAACGGCACCCATATTGGATAATAAAAATTCCACAAGACAACCATGGTTGATCTATGGTTGCTAAATTATCTGGCATGTTATATTATCTACTTTAAGCTAAAAGTACCATTTTTTATGTTAATATTCTAATGTTTAATTTTGTTGTCCGTATCTTGAAATACGAGTTCAGTTATTGTTGTTCATAGTTCACATTGACTTACTTATGTTCTAAGTTTTCTTTTGTTATTTTTTCAAGTTTCAACCTATTTAGTATTATATTTATGCGCATATCTCTATTTTTTTTAAATAAAGTTTTTATAAATTATCTCTCTTTTGAATAATTCTGAAAGATTATAATAATTATCCTGGTTTTTAAACTTTGTCTCTATAATAAAAGTTTGAATTAATCGAATAAGACCATATTTAAAATACATATGTATAGTGGAAATAAAATACGCACTAAACGCCAAAAATGAAAAAAAATGAGTTGAGTATGAGGAAATGTTCTATAAACCATTGTCAATAGCCTAAATATTGCACTAAGTCCATATCGATGATCTAAAGGCGTAAAAAAACAGATCCAAAAATCATCATAGTACTATGTCTGTATGGGGGAAAAATCAGTTTTATTAGATTGTCTCAAAATGGAGTTTTTGACCTTTAGTGCGTATTTTATTTCCACTATACATATTATGTGGGCCTATTCTTAGTAGCTTTACACCAAAGTCATTTATCTTATACTAGTTTAGCTCTTGCAAATATCTGTGAAATGGCTTGGTAATCCGTACTAAGGGCTCCATTACACTTCTTAGATTACTAAATGTAGTAAAACTTATGAGAAAAAATACATTTAAGGAGATTAATTAAAAAACTAAAGCTGGGTACAAATTTGAAGTGAAAGAACACCTTTAAAAGTTCAAACCGGTTATATTTCCTAGCGATGTTGGAAATTAAAAAAGTAAGACTGTCTTTTTAGTATATGCTGTTGGTGCACCCTTAAGGTCTTTGCACAATCTATCTATACACATTATAGGAAGGATAAAAGTAGTAGAAAACTATCCACTTGCAGAGATTTTTTCTGGATAATTTCACTTTCACAGTTTTTGAACAGACAAATCCTGATCTGACTCCCAATACTTATCTTAGCAGCATGGTTTTGAGACAACAATAATATTGATATTTTTGATAGCACAAAACTTTACACTAGAATACACTATAATTATACTAAGGTGACAAAAGTAAAAACTATAGGTACATATTTAAGTTTATTTTATTAATAAAATCGACAACAGTAACACAAATTTAAACGGTAATTTTGATTTGTTACAGTTTTTCCCATTTTATGTAAAACAATGAGTGGGTACAATAGGAATGTGTTTTATAAATACATTGCTTTCTCCAGAGAGAATCCTGTTTAATCCCCTGAAATAACGATTGCTTATTATGTACATAACTATAAATTATTTGCATTGGACAACACACAAAAGAAACATATTATATTGACATGTTTCTTTGTTTGGATCTTGATTTTTTTACAATTTGTTGCTCATTATAATATTTTTCCAAGATCTCCCTACGTGTGTGCTGTCCACGTGATGTCAGAAGGTGCCGAAGTCTCTGGATAATCTGCGTTCCTTTGATAACCTCTTAAGTAAAACCAGACATATCACTAGAAGCACCGCTAGAGCCAACACGAGTCCAAGTAATGTGTACATGGCGTGTTTGATTGTTTCATTTGAATCTGGAAAAAATCATAGAACGTTGATTGATACTACTACTTCAGGGGTTTGTCTGTTTATTCAAGTGATTAAAAACCTCCTGTTTTCTAATAGTGTGTCTATGCTGTTTTACCACATTCTTTTTGGTAAGTTATTTAAAAATGGAATTTAATTCAGCTAATAAGTTAACATCACAATTATTAGTTCTGAGTCGTGTCGAAGTTCGACAGTTCAGCTAGTACTAATAAACCTGAAACCATTTTATGTTTAAACCTTTCATCTGAGAAGCTATCCATCGGATAAAAAAAATCTTGTTACATTTTAATATCCAATTTCTTGGAGAAGACTATTTAAAATCACGTTGCGACTAGGACATTATTTGTGAATTCATTACGAATAAAAACTGCATGACACACAATATATTTGTAATTGACGTTTATGATGGGCCAGTTTCAAGGCATACGCATCTTAAATGTTGCCATGGGTTGAATTATGATTCACGGTTATGGGAATAATTCAATTAATTTATAAGGCAGCACAATTTTTGGCCAGATCAGATAGTTTTTAATAAATAGTGGTGTTATAAATTTACCATCATCACTTGGTGAGACTTTGAAAGCGCTGCGCCCTTCTCTGTCGGATGTGACGTTCATAAGATGGGGAATAAGCTGATTCCAAAACAGAGCTCCTTTCTCTTCACTGATGGACGCTTCTTTGGAGCTGCTTCCAATTGTGAGTATAAACTTGTTTGATGATTTGTAAACCTGCCAAGCATTGTACTGCAACGGAGATGTTGGATATCTTGAACAACAAAAATATTTTTTTATAAAATTTATTTGGGCTCACCTAATATCTCTTAGCTCTGCTCTCGGAGAGCCACTACTGAGAAGGCAAGGCTACTAAGACAGACTGTGAGCTACATGATACACATCATTGTCCTTCGAGGAGCAGTTTGAATTTATAGCAACGATTTTGCCATGCTGATAGGCTAATTACTAAAAATATTATTTTCATGTTAATCTAGCACAGTGTTCCACAAACTTTTTGTGTTCAAGATACACCTTCCAAATCAATAAATTTCAGAGGTACACCAATGAAAAATAGGGGTCGTTCAAATATTACGTAATTTTTTGGAGTTTTGACCCCCCCTTGCCCATTAAACGCGCGTAACTTTTTTGTCCCTCCCCCATGTTTAATGAGAAAAGTGTAACTTTTTAACTGAGCACAGCAGGCTCAAAATTTGGTGCAATCTTTGATAAGGTTGCTCTCCTATCTTCATTGATCGTCCTAAAAGTGGAATTCCTTAACGACTTGCATTTTTCTATGTGCTCATTTAAATGGGCGAATAGGTACTTATATCCGGCAGATAAATAAGTTTTACTATCCATTCTTTTCTTTTGAACACAGAATTTGAACCATGAGCCTTTACAAATACTTGTGCCTCACTTTTCACGGCACACCAACCGATGACCACGGTATACCAGTGTGCCGCGCCACACCATTTGCGGAACACTGATCTAGCACCTACCCAAATTTTATGAAGTCAGCCCACATAACCTTGAATCTCCTGCTGAGTCTATCATCTTGTTGTGATAACCTTCTTCGAGTTAATTGTTGATATAATGTTGGTCCAAACAAGTATGGCAAGTCGGATGTGTGAGTTGCACCTTAAAAAAAGACGAAGTAGTATGCTTATTAAACTGTTGGCGATTGACAGTATAAATAAATATTTCTTGATGTCTACTAAAAGTCATGAAAGGAAACAGGAATCATTTTGACTCCCAAATTGTGCATAGGATAGGATATAACTCACTTTGATGTTTCATAAGGATATAAATTTAATATTGAGCCTAGGTCACGCTAGTTAAAAATCGTTCACATCTTATTCGAGTACAGTGTTCTTTAGTAAGGGATTTTTAAAATGAAAAGCTCGCTATGCAGTATAGTTTTTCTTTCTTTTTATAAGTGAGGTAGTGGACAGTGAAGCATGGTGGGTAATAATACTTGACTAACTTTTGGGCTGTTCAGAAACATTTTATTTACTAAATTACTTGTTACTGGACTTAAATACTTAGTAGTGTGAATTAAGTATTAGTGTCAATGATTATAACTTCTTGATACAACTAGCAAAAAATGTGTAAAGAAGCATAGGTAGTGGTATTGTAAAGCCTGTTCAACAGTGGATATTTGGAAATACTGAATTTAAAAGCTAACTACATAATTACTATAGCAAGCAGAATAGCTACATAGGCTACATACATATTTATAAATCTTGAAATTGAAAAATATTTACCTGTACTATTCACAAGTGTTCCTAGAAGATCCACTCCACCTGTCTGCTGGTATTTGTACACATAGAGAGGCTTGGAAGTTTTCATTAGAAAAGACAGCAGTTTGGAATGTGGAGCTTCGTACAGAGTGTCCGAGTACAGGGCCACCAAGCCTTTGAGCATGCTCCAAGGCTCCCCTTCGGCGGACTTTTCCATGTTATAATTCCATTTGATAATTTCTTTTATTTGCCTGTAATTGGATTGAGAGTCCACACCATACTGGGACATGACATCTGGTATTGCTGTATGCTCCACATAGTGGTATATTTGATTGTATCCTTGTTTAGCTAAGTCCTGCCATTGCTCTAAAAAGTTTAAAACGTCAAACACATAGGTATTTTGTATACACATAGGTACCCATCGAATATCGATCGACATTCGGGATAGTACTTATCATTCTGAATGTCGATGGATGAGTTGAGTTATGAATTTTCTAAGAAAACATACGAAAGTCATGAAAGTTCTATTAGAAAATCCATTGATCGATATTCGAGAATAGGGTCCCAGTTCCCTGACTTAGAAATTTGATGAGTAGAAGAAAAATACACACAAATCATTCGACATCGGGTGGATTGCCTTTATAGAACAATATACTCTCCTCGGTCAACTTGCAACGGCACCCTTACGTAAGTATCTATGCTCTGCGTTGACAGATTATAGCGTCCTTCGTGATGTGGTTGCGCATTTTAATTTTCATCATCCTTATGGAATTTGTCTAAAATACGATTTTTGGGCTTAGGCTTTGGTCAAATGATAGGAAAACTCGTCTTATTTATACGTTGTACAAAAGTCTTATTTATTACAGTAACTTATTTCTACGTTTTACAAAAGTCCATAGGATAATACCTAATAGTTTTAAAACAAGATTTTCATTTACCCATGGAATCTGAAGCTTCTAAATTTGTAAGACCAATTATGACTGGTATTTGATGGAAGTTTCCAGAAGTAAGCGCTTCGTAGGGTTTTATTGGAAGGTATTGATCATTCTTTGTGAGAAAATTATCATTAACAGGAAGCATCGCACTTGTCCAGTTGCTCATCTGAAATATTGAAAGTGAAACACATGATTATCACTGGAACAAGCAAAGATGAACAAATCATAAGAGTCACATTTAAGTAGATAAAATGAAGGAGTTGCAATAGAATTTTCAGTAAATAAAAATTATGGTTTACTTGAGATTGTGTCATTATGACTTGGTATATTTCCTCTGCGGACTTTTCTCTTAGACACTGCACAGAATCTTTAGGGGAGTCCCTCAGGCATCCAAGAAAAGATGTCAGCGCTCTCGATGATTTTATTGTATCCATCTCCTTCCAGAAAACACCCATGTTTCCGGACATTAATATGGCTTGCGAAAATAATGCTAGAAACATAATACTTCATCATTACATGAACATTTTGACGTATTTATGTACACACTAAGGCCCTGTTCTAACTGAAAAGTGATCGCGCGACCATGCGATGAACGATCATACAATAATGCTCTCAATTTGAACGATCCGTCCACGTTTGAGCACATGAAACTCGTCGCGCGAACGCTTTCCAGTTGTTAGAACACACGGTAAGGGTTGGTCGTGGGTTCGAAACAAAAAGCCTACCTTGTTTAAGTCGAAAATGTATTTTTCTTCAAGAAATTTATCAAAAATTATTTGCATTATCGTTTTTTTCGCATATAATAACACCAAACGAAAAACACTTAATAATTACTAACCTTATTACTTTTAAAAAAAAAAAAAAAAAAAAAAAAAAAAAAAAAAAAAAAAAAAAAAAAAAAAATTGATTTAGGTATTATAGGATGTGACATTTTTGACCAATTTTTTTTAATTGTATCTAATGATAAAGGCAACAATTTCGGTTATTTTTTTCAAGGGAAATCTGTGCGAGATTAAGCGCAGTAGAGACCTCTTGTTGCCTCCATATGCCCCTATGTGGGGTCAAAAAGAGTGTATGGAGGGATCAAATATACAGTAAATTAGTAGTAATAAGTCCTATACGCGTTTAAGAAAACAACAATCGAACATCTGTTTAGCTCACCGTTTGTCCTTGGAGAGGTCATGTGATAAAGGATGCTTACAGCTCCCGCTGAATGTCCCATCAGCGTGACCTTTTCTGGATCACCTCGAAACCTGTCATGACCAATAATGGAGTCAATAAAGTATCTAACTCTTCACAATATATTAAAGTGAAGACATAAAATATTAGGGATCGTGTACCTCTCTATGTTCTCTTTAACCCATAGCATGGAGTAGTATTGATCCAACAATCCGAGATTACCTCTAGCCTCTTGGGAGCCCAGACACAGAAATCCTAAAATATCAACGCGGTAACTCACAGTCACCACCACAAGACCCTCCGCCGCCAAATCTTGCCCAGGAATATCACAAGGAGGAGCTTTTGACCATTCGCCAAGGAATGTTATGACCACTGGGAGTCTTTCACGGTTTTCACCATTCTGCGAAATGAAAGCTGTCATTAGATGCCCACAAGCATATAGATAAGCAAATTGTTATGAAACTTACATCGGGAACCCAAATGTTCAGATACAAGCAGTCCTCTGTGTATTGTCTACTCGGTGGAGGTGGTTGAGATGACTGGGTTGCTTTGGGCTGCTTACGAGCTTGCATCGAGAGACACCCAGGGGCAAACTGCTGAGCGAAGAGAGTGCGGGACCATCCTTTATGTTTTTCCGGAGGCTGGGAGAAACAGAGAGGAGGCTTTATCTAGCAATAATTAGATCTTGGTAAATGCTGGAGTAATAATTGACATTCACTTACAGCGAATCGTAGTCTACCGACTGGGGGAGCTGCGTATGGAATACCAAGGAAAGCATCTATGGGAATACGAGAAGACTCGGGGTATATTTTAACCTGTGAAGAAAGAAATGTATTAAAAAACAATTAAATATAAATAAATTTGGTGGTCTCAACTTATGTAGTTCTTATTATTCCTATTTGTTTCGAAATGTGTGTTTAATGGTATGGAGAATGGAGAAGTGGTTCGTAGTCTAGCGGTTCAGTCGCTAATTTTTACTAATTTAAAAAAATCTTGTGTTTTTTTCTACAATAAAAATATTACGAATCTCTTTTGTTAATTACAAAATATAATAATCATGTGCAGTGGCGGATTTGCAGTCTCGGCCGCCCTAGGCCCCAGGCCATACGTAGCCGCCAATTTTTCAGCACTCTTTATTAGACTACATATAATGAAATTACACTTTACTGCCAACTGTTATCGAAATCAATTCAAATTTAGTATAGTAAACTATAAAAGCGGTTTCAGGGCTAATTGCACATAAAGTATGCAAGTAAGAGTTTTTGATTACGATTGGCCGCCCCTAAAATCTGGCCGCCCTAGGCCCGGGCCTTAGGGCAAATCCGCCACTGATCATGTGTCATCATTTGAGAAAGTGATATTTCAGGAGAAGGTAATTAACTATGTTGACATTAGACTGATTCGGTAATAATTTACCGGTATATAGGTATGCCTAGCTTTCCTGACAGACCTCCTGTCCTAACTAATTTGGAATATTGAATTCCAATTTGTATTATGATGAATAAACTGGAGTAAGTACTTATATTATTTATTTCGATACGAAGTTCGACGGGTCAGCTAGTGATGAATAAATTACCAATAAACCACTATTTCCAAAAAAAAAATTATATGAGGGGAAATCCTCCAAGGACACCTAAGCGGTAGTACCGGCTAAAACCCCTCATTCTTCTTTTGCAGCCCGGTACCCACCTTTCGGTCTACCCGGGAAGCAAATTTTGTCAACGATGATCTTCTTCCTTCTTCTTCATAATCACCTTCAGAAAACACTCAATGGCCTTCCATGTTTCTGGCGATTTCAGCATGTGGTATCAATTTTTCTTTATTGAGATCGCAGTCTACGGCTCGTACTTACAGATCCTCTCATTCTCTTCTCCACCTGTCACACTCAAAGAGGGTATGTTCGGCGTCATCACTCTCGGACGCGCAGTACATACATCCTCCGTTTGGAGCCTTCTGTATTTTGTGGAGGAAGGTCCCAAAGACCCCGTGTCCAGATATGCACTGCGTCATCCGAAAGCCGACGGCGCCGTGTTCCCTGTTTACCCATTTTCTAATATTCTTTTATAACCCTATGAGTCCATCGTCCATTTTTGAGGTGTCCCACTGCACCTGCCATCTACTCATAGTTTCATCTCTCTCACGACGCTTGCGCTCTTCTGCAATTGGAGGATCTTGTCGGAAAAGTCGTCCTCGCTCCTCAGCCAGCAAGTCCGCGGGAACTATGCCCGCTATTACTAGTGCTGCGTCTGTGGAGATCGTCCTGTATGCAGTATGCACAGCATACTCTAAGGGTCATTGTTCTTTGTCCCCTTCTCAGAGTTTCTCACTATTCTTGTGACCATATTTCAGGTTCACCAATTCATTACTAATGTTCGAGTTCGATAATTATAATAGGTATATTATATTTTATTAACTTACTCCTAGAACAGTTCCTTGGTTGATCACAACCGTTGGTTCCTGGGCACCAAACACAACACTCACATCAAACAGTACTATCGTAAAAATATAGTAAGCAACAATATGCATTTCCAAAAATATTTTGTTCCATTCCATAATAACCCATTATTTTAAATTAGCTGTTTTACACAATTTCACTGTAATATAATTTATGTTTACATTCTATGTAAATAATGATTATTTAAAAAAAAAATATGTAAATGTAAATAGAGCACTACTTATTTCGAATTGTATGCCTGACGATGCACCTCGCGTTAATGAAACTCCGTATAAAAATGTAAAGTGCGGGTCTCTACTGGAACAAATAAGTGACAATGATTACTTCCTGACCAGCGCTCTACAAACTGTGTGACTGAGTGTAAAAAAAACAGAGTCTCGATTTCATGAAGCATAACAAAGTTTCATTAAATTCGGCATTGCTGGATGGGGAAGAAAATTAATTCCATGTATGATACATATTATGTAATAGGAGTGCCTGCAATTGATTTTTTTTTAAATGAATCTTTGTTCACTCAAAGTGAACACAAATACACCCCTTGACTCTTTCACAGTAAGCTACTTAAAGCTTGTGTCGTGAAAGAGGAAGATGGTCGGTAGCTGGGATTGAACCCACGACCTCCGCACGAAAGCCGGTGTCGTAACCGCTAGGCTACCAACCACTTTATTTCGTCAAAAAGGTATCTTTATAGACGCTGGTCTATAAAAATACCTTTTTTGACAGTATTCGACTTTTTCATTTTTTTATTTTATTGACAAATTAATAAAAGTACAAAATACATAATAATAATAACATATTATTAATTATAAAACAATCTCTCTAAAATAAAATAATAGATAAAACAATTTATGGTAGTCTTTTTATACGATAGTTATTTTTACTCAAATTAGGGATCGATCCCAGGTGCCGACCATCTTTCTCTTTCACGACACAATCTTAAGTCTCTTACAGTGAAAGAGTCACAGAGTGTCCCTATTAGTTTTCAATTTGAGTGAGCACAGATTCATTTTCATACGGAAAGAATGGTTACATTATTTCATAGCATAGTCTGTTCAAAGAGGGACCAAACAAATTAGATTCGAGTAAGACTAAAGCAGATGACCAAAAGCCGAGTGGTGACAAGACAATCAGGCAGCGCTGTGTTTGGTTTGAATGAGCTTGTTTTAAATTATTATTATGTAAATATGAATTTTTGTATAGCACGCTATATTAGTAGCTATGTACGCGTACTTCCTTTCCTCTTTGTTCTACTTCCGGCCGGACCATGCACACTATCCTCATGATGTTCGTGTTCACTCTACCAGAAGAATGTTACCTAAACTTCGTATATACTCATCTAGGTAGTTAGGTACTTTGGAATAACATCAGCTAGAATGTGGGTTAAAAGCGAGGATGTTGGAATCAGTATGAATTCATTTAGATACTGCGGAACATTTGAATAATAATCGCATCCCTACTTACCTAATAATATTTAATATTGTACTCGTTGCACATAAAATATGAGTAACGTGTAACTTTATGAGCACGCAAAATTATACCTACTAAAGTGTAAATTATAATAAAATCAACTGTGCAATAGGATTTACACATGACTGATATCCGATGTTCGACCATGATGTGCAATGGACTTCCCCCTTTTCTTCTTATCTCGTATCCAGTTATGCAGGATTTATCAGAATTTAAAACTGCAAGTTCAGAATGAGATTCACCGCCCATTTCCTATGTTATCTGGGATGGGAAAATTATTTTAGGAATAATATTGTTCCACATAATAATTTTATTATGTGTCTACGAATGTGCCTATTTAGGTATGTTGCCACATCAAGCCGAAAATACATATAGGCTGGATTTTTTCTACGTAGGTGTACAGAGTCGTTTAAAATGAAAAGGTATAGCTACTTAGAAAAACATCGATAATGAAATGTAGGGGAGACCGAGGTGAGTTGAAACAAATTTTACATTATAGCTCATATCTCAACACA
Source organism: Mystacides longicornis (assembly GCA_963576905.1). Classification (NCBI taxonomy): domain Eukaryota; kingdom Metazoa; phylum Arthropoda; class Insecta; order Trichoptera; family Leptoceridae; genus Mystacides; species Mystacides longicornis. The sequence goes on along the minus strand of OY756426.1, from coordinate 19,346,245 downwards.
GGACAATCTCACAAAAGTGAAACTTAAAACGATGTTGTCCAAATTAGTATACTCTTTAATGACCTCACAAAAAATAATTTCATTCAAGCATTCTAGGAGATAATTAGCAAAAACCAGACCCGTTCCATTTGTTTCAACTCACCTAGATACAAGGTAAGTTGAAACATGGCATGAGGTGAGTTGAAACGCACATTTTAAAAATTGGTTTAGTTAAAAACATTTTCATAGAAATATTGTTATATTTATGGAAAAATAAACATACTCATAAGTAAATGAGATCATATTATTAAGTAATCAAAAGTAAATGAGCGAATTTGAGATCAAATTACATACAAATTATTTTTATCATTTTCTTACTCGTAAGACTTACATCATATTATTGGAAAAAATGCATATTATCAAGTAAAAAAAGTAATGTTGGAAAACTTTGCTGGTTTATGTGTTGTATTATTCGTGTATTTGTTATTATGTACCTATTAAAAAACTGTTTGTTTGCGAAAATTCGCAACATAATAAAATAAAATCATATGGCACTTTATAAGTACCTCCCTATTATAAAAACACACATTCCCTAGGTATCATTGATTCTAATGGGTATTTTCATTACTTACTTACATATATTTATTTGGTCAAAACAATAAAAAAACACACCTACATATATTAAAAAAAACATTCATAATAATCAACATTAAAATCAGTATTTAAAACAACTTAATCTGAGAGACAATTTTGGCAAATATAATTGAGTTCACCTTCCGTGCATGCTTCATCCTAACCTTTGCTATCTAGGCACTGCACCCATTTTTCATTAGGTCTACTATTTGCAAACGACACATTAAGCAATAGCAGCCATCTTCCTCTTCATCATCATCCTTGCTTTTACTGCATTTTGGCAGTTTAATTCCCTTATTTTCTTTTTTTACTCTCACTTTATATAAAAAATCTGTTGTTTAGCTAGTTTTACTCTGGGTGAGCTTTTAGTTTCTTTATAAAGCGGTAGAGTGATGTGTTATTGAAATTATAAGATTTTGCCCAGATTTTGCCGCATCTCGTAGGTTATTATTCCTTAGGTTTACCACTTCTGCTGCTAATTCATATATTTCTAATGCAGCTTCACCTCTTATTTGTTTTCCTAATATATTTATTTGACATTCTGAAACAAAAATAGAATTGATTTTATAATTAAATAATATCATGATTGTTACCGAGGTGAGTTGAAACAAAGCGTTTCAACTCACCTCGGTAAGAAAAATACCAACTTCATGCGGTTTAACATCAAAATAATATTGAAAGTAATTGTTTTATAAGAAACTAAAGCTATGTTGTAAAAGTTCGATAATCAATTTATTAAAAATCATTTTAATAATAAAAAATAACAAATATTAGGTATCATAATTCATGATTAAAAAAAACAAAGAAAACTTACTTTTAGTACATTTTTACGGATGTACGTTATAACAGCAAAACCACTCGCCGAACTGGATCGACACATACTGAGGAATTTGATATCACGTTGTCGGTGAATCAAAACTGCTGCGTTGTCAAACCATTTCCATAGAGTTGATGAGATATGAACATTGTTTCAACTCACATTTGTTTCAACTTACCTCGGTCTCCCCTATTTGTACCTACATATGTAAGTGTGAACTTCTATCCGTCTATCCAGGCCTGGGCAAACTGCGGCCCGCCGGACATCTTTAAGTGGCCCGCCACCGATGCTCTCTTTCTGATTTTTATAATTTTCTCAAAAATATTGAAATTTAAAATTTTAAGAAATTAATTGTGTCGTAAATGGATTTTCCCAGTATCTAAGTCTTAAATTTTTCGATATTGAACCTCAATTTAAATTATTGTGTACCTAATGATTTTTTTTACAATGCTCATCGGTACAAGAAGTTTTGAGAATATCAACGAGACCTAATTTAAAAATAAATACCTAGGTGTAAAAATAATAGTAAAATTCTTCTCATTTATGTTGCTATTTTTTTATTATGAATTCCGTGTATGTTACGTAAAATTGTTTTTTTTTTGTTCTTTTTATTTTTATAGAAAGTAATAGAGTAAAAGTAATAAAGAAGATATTTTATTTGCGGCCCGCCGCGCGCCGCCCTAAAAGTTTGCCCACCCCGGCCTACTTACTCTAGTAGTCTAGTAACTCTGTCCCGATCTCAATGTCGAGCGTCAATACTTTAAATACTATATTATTTCTATAAATCCTATTTATTTATTACTATTTTTTTTTCGTAAAGCAAAACCAGGTAGGTACAAAATAGACCTATGTGGAACTATTTTTTATGTATAGACATCAAAATTTTAAATGTGATAATGCATCATTATGAAGAATGAAATTGGATCGGTATTGTGATTGAAATGCAGAGTAACCGCCCTGATTTATGAATTATTATTGACTTGCACATATTTTCGGGTGAGGCAGTGTCGTTATTGTATTGAATTCTAGATAAGTTAAAACAAGTTAGAATATTGTGGTTACTAAAAATAGTAACACTCAATTTGATTCGGAAGGTCGTTCATAAATGACACATCGTTAAAATGTCCTATTATTTGTGTTTCGGTTCTACTAACCAACCTACCTATTCTGAGTACAAAACATTGCTGGGGAACCTTTTTAGCAACACGCTTTTTAGCATACAAACAACAACTCACGAGCTATCTGACCTTGAGGTACTCTGTTAACTGTCTAAATATTATATTATGCACTTGAAAACCAGTAAGAGAAGCAGAAATTTTCGTCACCTAGACGTAGAGATGAAATCTCGCGAAAATGTAATTTTCTTCCTATTATTCATGCCGGATGACGGTTGGGCGAGGAGAGCACTGTTCTTCTTCACATCAGGGTCTCGAAGACGAGGAGGACCCTCTCATACGCTGTTCCATTCCTTCGAGGCAGAGCTGAGGGATCTGGATATGATATGGGAGGAGGTAATCGAAGCTGCGCGAGATCTAGCGCAGTGGAGAGCTCTTCTTGCCTCCCTATGCCCCTAAGTGGGATCAAACGGAGTATTTTGTGTTAATATCCATGTATTTATATTTACATCTATTTGGAGGTCTTCCGGATTGGCGACTGCTCTGTCGAATATGGTTGCGAATGTCATAAAGAAACGGTTAACGGACCCTGTATAAAAGGACCGACAGACTGCAAGTTGTCAACGGCTGACCTCAAGTATGATTGTGTCGAGCAGAGACTAATAACGTAATTTTTACACAAATAACGACATCCTGTGATGACTATGATGGTGACAATACCTCGTAGGTACTGAGGTGCATTTAACAATTACTTGAATATCAATTTGTTGCCAAAAAACGGAATTTTATCATTATCTTGGATCTGATTGTTTTTGACCTTACGTTGTAAATAATCTTTGATCTCATGGACGTTATATTCCAATCGCGTATCAATCTATTAACACGAGTCTACGACAGTTATGGCAACATGGAGTGAATCTTCCAAAAAAATATAAGTTTTGTTTACTTTGAGTGTAAATGATTCATTTGAGAAGTTAAAAAGTAGCGATAATAATAATTATTCAGGACAGGATATCGACATTAAATGTTTTTGTGCAATTTTATTCCAAATTCAAAATCGGGAAATACGCAAGGCGTACCTACATATACTTATTAAAAAAAATCTGCTCTTTCAAACTTTCTTTTCGCTTACCTATTCATAATTACTTAAAAATGATAGAATACATCAATAGCGGCATAATACGTGATGGTATCTCACAGAACACGGGTGGTGGAAGAAGCTACGGAACACAGTTGGGTGTGTACCTTGGTACGAATACCACATAATATAACGAGAGATAAACGTATTATTTTGTTAACTGATAAGCCATAAATAACGGGGTATGTGTAATTAGTAAAGCGGGCAAAGCGATATATTTAGCGGCAATTTGCTATTGAGATTTTATAATATGTAATTATTTCCATTTATCATTTAACATTCGATAAAGGCAAAATACCATCGAGATAGAAATCGTTAACTATTTTATATCTATGGCGTTCAAGCTCTGTTATAACTGTTTAATTAAATGATAACAAATTTATGTAATAGCCATTTTTTTCTTCTTTCGTTGATAATTTTTGCCTTAAGACAATGACAAATCAGTTCTTAATCTCGAACCTCCAATTTTGCGACTGATATTATGGCTTTCTTGTTATTTCTTGGTGCGCCAGTTCTTCGGTGCTAGCGATGGTCAGTCTAACTTATGTACACAGTACACCCACTCTAAAAGTATGATAGATTTATACAGCCCATGGTTTATGATTCTACGTGATTCGATTTCACACATATACACATACACAAGCACACTCATTAATCTTGACTTTTCAAAATCTATTCCTTTTCTGTCATTTTATTTCCAGAAACAAGCTCGTACATGCAAGCCAAATTTAAAATCAATAAAGAACAATCTTCTATACATAGGCGTTAGTATAGCCGGCGGAACTTAATGCTTGAAGTATTCTCTACCAGTCAATCGGTCCCGTCCAATCTGAGACAGGATTCCAACCCCGAGTAGATAATTCAAAGGAAAAAATACATTGAAAATTTATGACTCGACCGGGAATTGAATCCGGGACCTCTTGATCTGAAGTCAGAGCCTTTGCCACTAGGCTACCGAGGTCGGTATAAAATTTAATGTCATGTCAGTTTGATTTATTGGATTCTACTCCGCTCTGGACAACAGAATAACTATGAAAATTTGAAAAAAAATGGATAGAAAATAATATAAAATATGATATTAAAGTTAGTATGGAACAGGTGTACTTACAGTAACGCCATCTGTGAAAAATTCCATAACTACAAAATTTATTTACTTGACAACCATTGAGTTTCAAAACACTGGTACCTACGCAGATTTTTGATAAAATTTCGTTGGAGGTTTCAGATTTTTTTTAATATTCTAACATATTTTTGTATAAATTACAAATTTGAAATCAATATTCATACTTAGGACCACAGGACAACGTCTGTCGGGAAAGCTAGTTTATAACACTAAAAAAAACATACTATCAAATCAGGCAATTAGGTATTTGTCTTTAAGAACTGCAGGTAGTGCTAGCTAAGCATTTGCTTTGTATATCTACCCCGAGAGTATTTAATGTGAAGAAAATGTTTTTTAAATCCAGTACCCCTATTCTAAGTTTCCGTGACTTATACGCTGGCGTGAAGTAATAAAATTTTGTATGGAAATGAGTATTGCGCACCTACAGAATACTTCGGAAAGCTTACATTAGTGAGTAAAACTCGGAAAAGGGGTACCTACAGTTATATCTAATAAAAATAGTAATTCTCTTCTGACCTGCAAGCTAAAGATGAAGCAGTGGAAATGGCATAAGATAGCTTTGAAAAGTTTTCTGGCATTCAAATGCTCTAAATTAGACGTGAAATTGGAAAAAGTAAATAAACAAGGTGGGTAATAGGAGACTTCACTAATTCGTAGCGTAGGGTATACACAACTAGTGAATACATACTACAACATTTACTATTTCTGGATTAAATTATAATAGTGTTTCAATTTGAATATAAAAATTACTATTTTAAATATATTTTATATTATTGGCATCTGAATTTCAAAAATGAACATGACTACTCCCATTTGAACACTAAAATAATTTGCTGTTTGATTTACATTAAATGATGTATCATTTTAATAAACCGAATCCAATCGTGGGCATTATCTGCATAAAAGGAACAAGAAAAACTTTTTTTTCTTCTCTTCATAGATCCTGCGGATCTGTTTGTGCCGCCGTTTTAGCCTCTTGGGAGGTCGACTGCCAACTATCTCTCCATCGCTTTGGTGGTCTTCCCGGGGGTCTTCTCCCTTCAGGATTGCCTTGAATTGCGACACGTGGAGTTCTGTCATCTGACATTCTAGAAAAACTATTTGGACAAATAATGACAATCGCAATGAATTAAAGAAATCAGTAGTTACTTACGAAAATGTACACCCGAGTGTCGTAAATCTCAATCTAGGAGTGTTAGGAGTGTTTTATAATGGTATGGCCATAGGCAATCTAAAATTATTTTACATATTTGCATTGGTGTGTACATAAGGCACCATCTATAAATTAATACGTGAAGGAAAAATTTTGTGACCACGTTTACGAAAATTGCGCAGACGGAGGAGAATGAAATTTCGCACACTTATAGTTTATATACAGAAAGAGTTGGCGAATGCCAATATTTTTATGTTTAAAAATATATTAAATCAATAGAAAAACATTATATTATACACTTTTGTAATGTTAGGTATGTACTTGATAGACACATTTCGACTTATTTGACATTGACAAAGACGCACATATACGTTTGTTTATGTGTGGTAAAATTGAAAATTGTTTGTCTGTTAATAATAATAGAAAACTTTGTAATATAAAAAACTTATCGACATTTCAAATTTGACTTACCCGTGTCATTGTTTTTGAAAGAAAATTGAGAAATAGCGTTCGCTCAGTCTTAGACAATGGAACCATAATAATGTTCAAACTTATAATCTAATTTAGTTATGGTTAAATTTCGAGCACTGGTCCGACCACTAGTCTATACAAATACGCAGAACGTTATAAGATTGCGATTGGAATAGTTTGAAACATTAGCGACACGCGGCTGAGTATTATTATGATAGCTTTGTGTGTACGGCGGCTAATGGACATAATATGGTAACTCTAAAATCATGATGTAATTTATCGCTGAAGAAATTTCTCCCGAAATGGCGATACTCGTAAGGAACTGGTGTGCAGAGGAGTGATTTATTAAATTTAATAAATAAAATGTGTCGACTCGTTTCCTGAATACATAAATATTGTGTACACAAATACAATATGTCACCATCGTGTCAGCCACTAGCCGTGTACCTACATGGAGAATGGATGTACCTTTCCTCCGAGATAATAACTCACCGAGTAGCTACCTTTGTCCCTCCTCCTCTTCTTCTCCCTATACTCTCTGTGTCTTCTCTTCTCTTATGTCGTGTCGTGATATTAAATTATTATGCTTGATGGCGGCTGCTGGCTACATACCAACAACTTACAAAATTATAAACGTAAAATCTGTTCAACAATGTTACTTCACTAATAATACCGCTGTGTACAACGATATCAGACTCCCAATGCTTCCTATTATCTATATATATATATAAAATGGAGGACTATTTCTCTTGGCCTAGCATCACGCGTAAACGGCTGCACCAATTTCGCAAAATTATTTTTTGTTGTGTTTGCTATGGACAGGAAACGGTTCTCACGAAAAAAAGTTATGTCGGTAGCCTTTTTTGAGCTTTTGACAATATAAAGTTTTCTATTTTCAAATTTTATTATATAAGTTTGACAATTTGAATTTGAAAAAAAAAATGGTGCAGTCCCTGTATGAAGACTCCCAGTGTAGCGTGAAAACGCCAGGTGGTCCTACTGAAGCTTTTAGGATCACCACGGGAGTCAGACAGGGCTGCGTACTAGCTCCTTTTATATTCATAATTGTCATGGACTTCCTGTTGAGAAAGTCCATGCAAGGAGCAAGAGGTATACCGATAACACAGAGAGATGGTCTAATGGGCGAACTGTGCGATCTGGAGTACGCGGACGACCTAGCGTTGTTCAGTACGACAGTGGAGGAATTACAGCGCAGTGTTTCAAGACTCTGCGATGAAACAGCACTCCTCGGCCTTCGAGTCAATGCCAGTAAGACGGAGCTCATGGCGAATAATGCCTGCCCCGATAAACAGCTACCGATAACCATCGATGGTCGCCAGGTCTCCCGGGTGGATAAATTTAAGTACCTGGGAGCAACCATTACCACCACTGGTGACCTCGGGGCTGAGCTCCCGATACGTATCGGTATGGCAAGTGGCGCCTTCAACAACATGACCAAGATATGGAAGGCGTCGGCGTTTAGTGTCGAGACGAAATGTAAACTGTTTGATGCGTGTGTGTTGCCCATTCTCCTGTATGGGTGTGAGTCCTGGCACCTGACCAAAGCCCAGGCACAAAAAGTATCTGCATTCGAAACGAAGTGCCTCAGGAGAATTTTGGGTATAAGATGGTACCACCGCATCACGAACGACGCTATACGCCGGCGCACCCAGCGTGAGCCCATCACCTCTAATATTATGTGGAGGAGATGGACTTGGCTGGGACATGTGTTAAGGATGCCGAATGACAGTTGGCCGAGGAGAGCGCTGTTCTTCCTCCCATCAGGGTCCCGGAGACGAGGAAGACCCTCTCATACTGTGTTCCGCTCCTTCGAGGCAGAGCTGAGGAATCTGGACATGGTGTGGGAGGAGGTCATTAACGTTGCGCAAGATCGAGCGCAATGGAGAGCTCTTGTTGCCTCCCTATGCCCCTAAGTGGGGTCTAAAGGGAGTTTGGATTTGGATTGGAAGTTTGACATCTGTCAGTTGTTTGATAATTGGTGCGACTGTCAGAATATGATCTGTAAACATCGTTTAAAACAGATGCATCGATCGGAATCAATTTATCACAAGGTAGCTCGTATATAGGTACAAATTCGAATTCACTATTCATAGTCAGGAAAAAACTACGTCTGTCGATAAATCTAGTTTATTTATGAAATTATAGATTTTTGAATTCTCATTGAACAAAATAAATGTGAACCGTGGGGGGTTAGGCAGATGAGCCCCCCCCTGTGAATGTGCATTGGAGATCGAGTGCATTGGAGAGCTCTTGATGCCTCTCTATGATGCTTTTATAGGCCCCCCGCATTGTGGGATAGTGGGTCCGACTTTTTGGTTGGTCCGCTTCGATTGGGCTGGCTTGCGGTGTACGCGGAGCCTTGAAATGAGAATGTATGTATAAGTTGGGGGTTTACTCTTCAAGAATCTCATGCTCATCAATACCTATTTGGTCAATTATTTTCTCTGTTACATTCTAAGGGTAATGAATTCTACTCAATTATCGTACGAAATAGTATGAAGCCGGCTTGTAAAAGCCCGTTATATTTAAATAATACTATGTCTCGTTGTGTCTCATTTATGTATGGAAAATAATGAAATAAAACATGCAAATATTTCAGTACTTTTTCTTTATAAAAAAGAAGTAAGCACCTATAGTTTTACTGATTGATTCTCACTTTTTTCTTCTATAATTTTAAGCCCTCGAGGCCTATGCAATGAATGATGACTGTTAGAATATGGAAGGTGTGCTGTTTTAAATTTCATTATTATTTTCATGAGACATTATTGGAAACCTTTTCTCACATTTCATATCAACTGGAGAATTAATCGGAACGCAAACTGTACAGTGGCGAAGAGTATGTACACAGTTACATACATAGATACGCACATATGGCTGTACCACTATTCAGTATTTCACCTATTAAGTCAGGACATAAAAACTCCTCAGATTTCCCAAGCGATCTCGTCTACATAATGAAGTAAAGTGAAATGGTATACTTTCATCTTTCTTTATATTCTTTCTTTATTCAGACCGTGCACTTATTAATAAAATTTTGCACATTTAATTTTTATTCTAAGGCTTATGCCACATCGAATCTCCTATAAAATTTTCAGTAATCATATAATCATTTTTTCCCAAAGGATCAAGAAACTGATTAAATTTATATAAAAGATTTCTTATTATTCCACATTTTTATGTTATCCTGACCTGACTAATTTCATAGGCACACAGCAAGAATAAAAATTACGAAATTTTAAACAAACTTAAAACAAACAAAAAAAAAACAACCTCAATGACATAACCAAAGAGTTACAGACCAAAAACCAAATAAATTATCTTTTTTTTTTCAAACTACTGATTATCTTGTTTTTTTTTTTATAAAAATGAATCCGGGCTCACCCAAAAAACACAAAAATACACTTTCGACATCTTTCACATCACGAAATGGTCGTCATGTACGACTGACACCACTGGGCTACCAACTACTTCATATTGCTAATTCATTTATTTTTAAAATAGGTAAACTTTCTGGCATTTAAATGTGATTAATTAGAAGTAAAAAGACAAGTTTTAGAAATTTTCAATTCTATAACTTAATATACCCATAAAAATGGAAAAAAGATTTTCTACTTACTTACTTAACGAGCCCGTTCACCCATCCACTAGACCACTCCACTCCAATACTCGGCAGCCGCAACAGCACTGTCATTATACCAATGATAAGGTCTTGAGTATCACACCTCACAGGCATATCTCGGCAAGCGAGGAGGTGTTCGTCATTTTGAGTCTCACCGCAGCTACAGGAGACATACTCTTCCACACTAAAACCCCACCTGTGCATGATTTTCTTGCATCTGGTGACACCCACTCGTAATCTGTTGACTGTCTTCCAGGTTGGGTATGGTAGTTGGTATCCCGGTCCCAAGCTTTCCGACAGTTCTAGATGGCTTCCATTATACTGTGTGTGCCAGAGATCTTTCCTTGCCTTGTCCGGTGGTAGTTTTAGGGGAGATGTTGTTCTCAGGAAGCTTTTCCTGGATTTAAGTCTAGCTGTCGGTGGCGTGTGGCCAAACAGAGGGTGTCTTGGGTCCGTCTCCTGTTTTTGTCTCTCATAGTCCGCTGCAACCTTCCTCCTGATGTTCGGAGGAGCAATGCCTATGATGCAAAAGATTTTCTTATTTTCATCGATAAAATTTCGTCCACTATTCGCACATTTATTTTGATCAAATGTCGACAAAACACATAGTATATTGTGATAATGGACTGAAACTAGTAGAGTTGAGGTAAGAATTTGTACTTTTACGATATTTTTACAGAGCTCTAGCGCTTTTTTCATGATTGTTTTAAGTAGTTGTATTGTAAGTAATGTTACTATGGGAAAAAGCGTTTTTATTAGAAAAAGTCGGGATTGACTTAAACTTTAAAACATAGAAGTAATTGATAATTAATAATCATACTATTTTATTTATTTATTTAGATTATGAAGTTACAGAAATTACATATTTTATAACTTAAAAATAACAATATTATTCCACTTATATTATACAGAAAAAAAATGACGGCACCCTCATGTCACAATAAATGTTAACTGGAAAATATGTACCTAAAGAGTTGAGCACATAACAATTCTATGTACAATATGTAATTATTTGGAAGTTTAACGGAATGGGTAGGAAAAGTAGCTGAAGACTTTTTAATACCTTTAATAATAGGTAAATGTACCTAGATTTTATTGATAAATTTTGTAGAAGTCAGTTGTAAACGCATAGATCTTACTATATAAATTAAAGTCGGGTTAGTGCGAACACTTATAACTCAAGATCGGCTCGACAGATTCTTCCGAAGTTTGATTTATTGGATTCTTCTCCACTCCGGATAACAGAATAACTAATAAAAAGAAAAAATAACAACTAACGACTCTAAAAATTCATTACTAATGTTCGATTTTTAAATGGAACAAACCACTACGGGCTTACGACCGTCTTCTACTGTTATTTCGAAGGCTGGCTTAGTGTGATCACTTTACGTTAACAACGTTCGCCATTAGGTGGTAATGTTTGTCTCCGAAACTCTTAATCATGAGAATTCTCAACATGTTCAACATGTCGAAAACTCCCATGTATGAAACAAGTAGAAATTTAATAATTAATGAAAAATAGAGAAGAAAAGTTGGAAATTATTGAGAACAAGAGAGCAACCAACTTTAAAGACTGCGACTGCTGTCATTATATTTGGCGCCAGGATATGACTATATCCATTTTTGTTACTGTCTCATATTTATTGCCTATTGGCTTTGTTGGTGCACAACGTTCTAATTATGTTTAGATTCTTGTGACCTTTTCAGGACTAGATCTTAAAGAAAAAATAACAACTAACGACTCTAAAAATTCATTACTAATGTTCGATTTTTAAATGGAACAAACCACTACGGGCTTACGACCGTCTTCTACTGTTATTTCGAAGGCTGGCTTAGTGTGATCACTTTACGTTAACAACGTTCGCCATTAGGTGGTAATGTTTGTCTCCGAAACTCTTAATCATGAGAATTCTCAACATGTTCAACATGTCGAAAACTCCCATGTATGAAACAAGTAGAAATTTAATAATTAATGAAAAATAGAGAAGAAAAGTTGGAAATTATTGAGAACAAGAGAGCAACCAACTTTAAAGACTGCGACTGCTGTCATTATATTTGGCGCCAGGATATGACTATATCCATTTTTGTTACTGTCTCATATTTATTGCCTATTGGCTTTGTTGGTGCACAACGTTCTAATTATGTTTAGATTCTTGTGACCTTTTCAGGACTAGATCTTAAAGAAAAAATAACAACTAACGACTCTAAAAATTCATTACTAATGTTCGATTTTTAAATGGAACAAACCACTACGGGCTTACGACCGTCTTCTACTGTTATTTCGAAGGCTGGCTTAGTGTGATCACTTTACGTTAACAACGTTCGCCATTAGGTGGTAATGTTTGTCTCCGAAACTCTTAATCATGAGAATTCTCAACATGTTCAACATGTCGAAAACTCCCATGTATGAAACAAGTAGAAATTTAATAATTAATGAAAAATAGAGAAGAAAAGTTGTTGAATAAATCGATAAGAACTTAAGTAAAATTCAATAATTAAGTTACTATAGAAGGAGTTTCAGATAGCTACCGCCACCGACATCTGTTGAAATAGGGAGATATCTGGTAGATTGATATTTTTGTACAAAGATTATATAAAGCAATGTTGTCTATGTTTCTACAGATGGCGGTATAATTATTGAAATTAAAAATATCGTTAAGACATTTTGATGATACTTTTTTAAGCTTTTTTATAATATGTTAACATCTATAAAAGAAAGTCGGGTTAGTATGAACAATTATAACTCGAGATCGGCTGAACAGATTTTCTATCGTGTTTAGTTTATTAGATTCTTCATCGCTCCGGATAACAGAATAACAACTATTAATGGATGGAAAATAGTATGAAATAATATAATATGAAAGTTAGTATGGAACGGGGGAGTTTTGGTGCTTTTAAAAATAACTGATTCATAATTATCACATAACTTTTGATATTTTTTACAAAGAGTAGTCATGTATGTTAGCTATGTTATATTACCCAGCAATATTTTATTGACTATTGGCGAGACAAAGTTCGATGGGTCAGCTAGTTGTAAATAAATCAATTCACAGTGTTCTATACAAAGGTGCCATATAGCCGGCGGAACTTATAACTACCGTCCAACCTGAGACAGGCCAACCCCGGGTAGAAATTTAAGTGAAAAAACTCCTAAATTACAGTTGGGTTAAAATATTTTATAAGTTTTAAAAGATTGAATTGTCAATTAAAAAAATCATTGATTTTTTATTTCTATAATTAGTAGGAGAGTGTTGGTCTTAAAGCGGTTGCATGGTCTGTACTGGAAGAACAAAATACAAAAATCAAGAATGCGAGGAAATAAAAACGTAACCTATTTGTACAAACTATATAATCTCTATGTTCCCATTCATACTTAGTATAATGATATTATACTATCATGTGGTCGACTGTAACAAAGATACATACATAGATGTAATAATGTATTATGGAGTCAAGGGAGATAAGAAATGTGGTATGAGTGTGTATCGAAGCCTCTGCACTGACTATACAATAGATGTGGTGGCGTTCACATCGAATCTTATCTTTCCAGCTATTAGTTTGGAACCCTTTGTCCATCAGACTTTATTGCAAGCACCATCTGTCAAGCTCTCCACTATCTCATTTTGTGTACACTATGCTCGAATAACAAACAATCCACCACATCGCTTCAACCTATAATATGCTCCAAGAGAGCTAATGAACTAGACTAGACCATGTAGGTAATTGAGGTTAGCATTTTCATCGTAAAATGAAGATATCAAATCTTCAAAATCGTTGTAAAAAAATAATACAAAAGGGACAAAATACAGTTGGTTAAGAAGTGAGCTTTGATGTTTCTATCACCAGGATTATAAATACCCTCTCATCATAGTGTGTTCCGTTCCTTCGAAATAGCGCTCAGATGTGGGATAAGTCATTGACAAGATCAAAATGTGGTGCATGGCTCTGGTTGGGTCGTTATGCCCCTAAATGGGATCAAAAAGGGAGTACATCAGAACAATTATTTGCGTTTATGTCAAATGTGATTGAAAATTGTGCAAAACGGTCTTAAAAATGATGTCTGCAATAGAAAAATGGATTTGTTTGTCTTATTCAAAAAAGTGTTTGAAATGAAGGAAGCAATAACGATATTACAATAAAAACGAGGAAAATGTCAATTAAGGATGTAGGTACATTGTACATATGTTAAGTAGGTATTGTATGTGAAAGAGAAATCAAACGTAGGTAAGTGGCTGGTAGCAGGGTGGGCGGTGCACTGAGTCATATTAGGGAAACAAAAACTTCTCACTAGAAGCTTAAAAACAACTGCTACCATCAATGGTGTATGGATTTGAAACGTGGACATGGACGAAAAAAGAAGAATGCAGTATAAATGCAACGGAGATAAGAGCTCCACGAAGAATAAGTGTAAACACTCTGGATATGAATGCAAATATTAGAAAGATAATATGTGGTATGGGAGTTAGTGTTGTTACAAAGATAACATGTTAATTAGTTGAGAAGGTTTGGGCATGTTGAAAAAAAATATGCAATCAGAATTTATAAGGCTGAAAAAGAAGCTGTAAGAAGGCGTGGTCGACCCAGAATTGGAAGTGGAAGTGGAACAAACACATCGATTCTATCATTAAGGAAGACCAGTAGGCCTAGACAAATTGCATTTGGCGATCGACTACAAACGAATTCTTCAACAATGTAGAGTAGGAAGAAAATGAACTGTCCACATTTTATATTTTTATATAACTGTCTTTGTTTGGTTTAAATAATTGTTAATATGTTCCAGTGGACAGTTAATTTTTTCGCACTATACATTGGCGAAATCTTCGTTTGTAGTCGAACGCCAATTTGAAATTGTCTCGACCAACAGGTTAGAAGCAAAAGGAATAGGAAGGGATGTGTGCGAAATAGTATGTCAGTGGAAGAAGCGAAAGAAGTTTGCTTGGATAGAAAAGAGTGGAGGTCTGTTATTCTCTCTACTTATCCTTTATGCGACACGGCGTGATGGGTAAAAATATTTAACGTCCTTATAATTAATTGTAGTGTGTCCCTTTAGCTAGTAAAAATCTTCCACTTAGCCATCCTAAAAAAGTTATTTAGGTAGGTATATACTTGATGACGAACAAAATGGTAATGTTTTTTTCGTAAGTACGTACCTAAATATTTTAATTTTAATACTAGCCGAACGAGCTATCGTCCTTTGTGGATGCAATGCCATTAAATAAAAAAAAAATTGCCTCAAATATCAAAACATGAAATAAATGTTGTAGAGTACAGTAATGAATTGTTTTTAATGGAAGATTTATAATGTAAATTATTGTTGAATGAATTAAATATTTTCATAACACTCTTTGAAATCAAAAATACCGCTCTCCAAGTGATGACATTTGCAGCGCATGTGTACTGTAACCATAGCAACCGCACTTCGTTCCACTAAGCTCCGCTAGGTGTCGCCATTGTAAGTGTAATGTCGGCTCCGTCTATTTTCTATGCGCCGTGCATCTGTCAGATTTCGTACAGAAATACAGTGGAATGGATGTCACTCGCGTCGGTATAAAAACAATGACAAGTTCGTATTGACATTCAAATAATGTAAGAGTGTAAATATTAAAAGTGAGACGAAGGAAGTGAAGGGGTTAGTGATGATGTGTGTCACAGTGAGGGATATGGGAGTCAGTGAGGTCGGCCGCTCTGTGAAGCTTTTGAGGAGGTCGACAACACGGGTCGTGTGTCAGTTTGCCCTGACAGAAACATGTTTAGACGTTAATTTGCCCTCATATCGCAGATAAATATCAACACATTCATTATCTATTTAATATCACGTCTCGGGAGATTTAATTATAGGCTTATCGTTGTAGGTTAGGTTTATCCAGTTACCTATTGAAGTCAACATGCAGTGTTCCACAGCCGAATACGAAAGTGAGGTGTCTCTAATGTTTATAGAATAGTGGTGAGATTCAATACAGTACAGTAAAGTCATGCAAGCGAAAAAGCGTTATATACTCTTGATAGTTTCATGTGCGTTTTTAGCGTATTGTTATTTTGGTGGATACCGTCTAAAAGGTGTGGAGGTGAAAGTTTCGCACACTGAGCTGACGGGGTTCTCGTCCGAAGAGGAGAGCAACGAGAGAACCGGCAGGAGAGGCCGCGGTGTTCAATCCTCGGCCAAGGCTTGTCGCATGGAGACTTGCTTCGACTTCACCAGGTGCCAAGGAGAATTTCTAGTCTACATTTATCCTACTGAAGGTCCTATTAGTTTGTCTTATGAAAAAGTCATTTCGGTTCTCAGACAATCCCGCTACGCCACGGACGACCCTTCGCGAGCTTGTCTTTTTGTACTCGGCATAGACACGTTAGATAGGGATTCTCTTTCACCGGACTTTGTGCACAACGTCCAGCAGAGAGTGCAGAGGCTGCCTTATTGGAATGGTGGCCGCAACCACGTAGTCTTCAATCTGTATTCTGGCACGTGGCCCGGCTATGCGGAAGATAGTTTGGGCTTTGATTATGGAAAGGCGATCTTAGCTAAGGCCAGTGCATCTTTTGCTCACTTCAGGCCCGAGTTTGATATTTCACTGCCGTTATTTCATCGCCAGCATCCTGAGAAGGGAGGAGAACCAGGCACTGGGGGCAGCAGCTCTTTCCCTGGTAGTAAAAAGTACTTGTTGGCTTTTAAAGGAAAGCGATACGTCCACGGGATAGGGAGCGACACGAGGAACTCCTTATGGCATCTTCACAATCAGAAGGACTTGGTGCTGGTTACTACATGCAGACACGGGAAGTCCTGGAAGGATCGCAAGGACGAGAGGTGTGACGAGGACAACCGAGAATATGACAGGTAAACACATTTTTATTAATATACGTACCTTATCATTTACTCTAAATGTGATGTCACATTATTCAACCATTAAATACCTGCATATATAATATACTAGGTGCATCATGGTGTGATTCATCCTATAGTCACAAATAAAATAATGAGATTATTGTTATCTTCATTATAAACTTGTTTTGGGTGCAAGTCAGTGGAAAAAAAATATAAACTTGGTTTCATTATAAAAATAGAATCACGCCTCAACCCGTCTGTGATTCATCGTTGAAAAAGGAATGAAAATAAAACGAATAGGTACACCTCCAAAGTACTAATGTCGCTCTCTCAAATCGTCACGAAAAAAAAGACAAGAGAAATCTCTTTGCAAACAATGATGTTAAATGATTTTTTAATCACAAACATTTCATTGTGAGGTTCTTGTTTAAAAATGCATTAAAATGATTTTAGCCGTCAAAAAATGAAATTTTCCGCCCGCAAGGGTACAAATTACATACAAAATAACTTTTTACATACCTTCCTATTTTTTATTTTTTTGGTTGAGATAGGCAGAAGGACGATATTTAACAAAAAAAACTAACTGACATTTTGGAATTAAAGAAATTCAATCGAAATTGAATTTAGAATAACTTATTCTATATATCAAAAAAAGAATCAACTGTTATATGAACAGTAAATGCGTTATACCTACTTACTACGAATTTTTAACAATATGACAGAAAGCTAAAAGAGTCATGTCATTTCAAATAAAGGAGCCATTCGAGAAATGAATGTGAAATTACAAGATTAATTCCTACAACGGAACCAACTTTCTGTGAATTAAAATGGAACTTTTATTAATAGACTCCCTCCCCCATGTATCATCGGTTTTTTTTTGTTTTAGTTAAATGATTTGTTCATCTTCTTTTCTTAATTGTGTTGTTATTCAAACTGCTGTCGAGGGGTTGGCCGTGCAATGTTATGTCTTCATCATCTTAATTATTTAGGCTTTGCGGTCGACAGTAAAAGAGGTGCGGTTGGCCTCTTAGGTCGATTACCAGCTTCCTTCTATTTTTTATGGTCTGCCTGGATGCCATCTTCCATGGAGTATAATATAGATACCATACAAAAACTCAATGGGCAACACACACGCATCAAACAGCTTACATTTCGTCTCGACACTAAACGCAGACGCTTTCCATATTTTGGTTATGTTGTTAAAGGCGCCACTAGCTATACCGATACGTATCGGGAGCGCAGCCCCGAGGTCACCACAGGTGGTTATGGTTGCTCCCAGGTTTGTACTTAAATTGATCAAATGTACCTGACAATAATTATTATCGTTGCAGCACTCTCAACTCTGCTAGGTACATATTTTCGTGTATTCGCGGTATTCTTCCGGTTTCGTTTAAGAGATTTCTTTAAATTAATCGAGGTTGTCAATCTGAGACCGATACAGATAAAACTTTGTCATAAAAATACTTGAAGGACTGTAGGATTTGCAGGATTTGGACTGTCTTAGTTTTCGCTCCGACGGTATAACGGTCTTTGCAACTACCATAACATAACATACATAATATGTGCTGATTGCAACTTAACAAATCATAATATTATTACTTACCATTAATTGTATCGTTTGCACCGATATTTTATAAGCATTCAATTTAATGCACCTTCTTTCAACTGTTTGGAGCCATCATGAAAGCAGAATAATAATATATTCTACATCTTTGATTTCGAATTTGTAATTTATACAAAAATACGTTTAAAAGGTTTTTGAATGTTATAAAGTTATATCTGAAAGCTTGAATTATTTGCTATCAATTTTTCGAATTATTAATACTTATTCTGTTATCCGGAACAGAGAAGAATCCAATAAACCAAGCATCATAAAAATCTGTTCAGTCGATCTCGAGTTATAAGTGTTCGCACTAACCCGACTTTTTCAAAATTATAGATTCCATTTCTATCGTCGGTTACACTCAAATTTATTATTGCTGTCAGTCAAATATAATCATTATTGGAAAGAGCTTCTGATGTTGGTATAAAGTGGAATCTTTTTCGTTAGATTTTTGGTCAAAGAGTATGCTTTTAAAATTGGCCGAAATAATTATGTTTATTCACTATTAGGTAATTCTTATTTTTGTAGCAAAATTTTATGTGGAAGCTAATTCCACCACAAAATGCATAAAAACTACAAATATTCTAGTCTTTTCATTGATTTGGGAATTCCCTTGGGCGAATATATTACTCATAGTAGGTATATGGAATATACACGAGTCTTGTGATCGGATTTCAAAAAAAAAAAATAGATTTCGCTGAAATTAATTTTCTCGACATTTTCGAGGGTGTAGATTAAAAAAATGCAAAAAAAATATTTTTCTTTAAATTTCCGCGTACCCGTACCCGTACGCCAAAAACGTCTGCGCACCCATAACTCATAGTAATTCTTATCCGATTTGATTGAAATTTGGTAGAACGGTTAGCCCCTCGATGTAGATGAGTCAGTAAAATGTTGAGATCTGTACCTTCAGGGGAACCCTCTTAAAGTATCCAAAGAAAATTTCACTTGTTCTAGAAAAAGGACTAAAAAAAAAATTTCTTCGATTTTCATAAAATTTGGTATACGGGTTGATCTTATGCACCTACACAAGCACGTAAAATTTGAGGTCCGTAACTTCAGTGGGTCCCCCTTAAAGTACCGATTAATATTGAATATGTAGTTCTAAAGCAGATAATAAAAAGATCCAATAGTCGATATCATTTTAAAGTTTCTATAATAATTCCAAGGATAAATTCATTTTAATCTTAAAATTATGAATTTTTATGCAAAGATATGTTTTACACGAAAGGCTGTTATAATATAGGTACTATGAGTTCTGGGCTACCCTAGGTTAGCAGCTTTTTTTAAAAATAGTAAAATATCGTATACTTAAAATCAATAGTCCTGTCATCTAGCCAACGTGTGCTTTTAGAACTGGTTCTGATTTCGTTTGCCGGCCTAGAAAGTGCTGTTATTCCTGATCATGTATCTGATATGACTGAACCCAGGGCCGTCGCGTGGTTTTTAGGCGCCCAAGGCGAGGCTTCAATCAGCGCCCCCCCCCCCCCCCCTTGTAATTTTTTTCATTCCAGTTTTGGATCGGGTGGATGATAACCTAGCTCTTTTTTTTTTCCAACTCATCTGGATATTGCAGGCCCCAAAGGCGCCTTTTTATCCAGCCGTGTTTCGGGTTGGTACATTATTTATAAAATAACTAGTTTTTGAAAGGCGCCCGTGGCGCCCACTAAGTCAATGCCGCTTTTAGATAAAATGAATTAGGTCAAAATATGATTTGGAAAAAAAATCTTTATTGCAAAAAAGCAAATAAACTTTTTATTACAAAGTTGACATTCGAATGGCTTTTATTCGCGATGATTTAGCATATGGGTGTTTATTAAACTTTTTATTGATAATATTGCATTCGTTTGGATTTTCTTCGCTTTGCAGTCGCTCGTTCCGTGAATTGGCTACGTCTCTTAGCCAAAATTACCTATTGCTCGCTCGGTTGCAATTAAAAACAAGGATGAAATGGAAATAAAATTAAATTAAAAGTTTTTTTTTAATTGACTAACTTTTTATTGCAAATATTATATTCCTATGGCTTTTCTTAGCTATGAGTTCGCATGTGAATCCCTGGACCGTATTACAAACAAAATAGAATTGGTTTTACCGACGGCGGCGCCCTTCGTATCGCGGCGCCCAAGGCGACCGCCTCGGTCGCCCCACCCACGCGACGGCCCTGACTGAACCTATTGCCTTGGGAAAACTTCAGAAAATATGTACCGACAGAATATAATTAGCCTAAGGGCACAAGAAAGATGAGTAAAATATGGATTTCATAAACTAAAAACGCAAGTGCTGGTGGCAGAAATATTTTTTTAAAATTTGTATTGCTATTCAAATGACGAAATGTAAACTCTTTGATGCACGTATGTTGCCCATTCTCCTGTAGGTATGGGTGTGAGTCCTGGCACAAAATGTCTCTGCGTTTGAAACGAAGTGCCTTAGGATATTTTTGGGTATAAGATGGTTAGGATGCCGAATGACAGATGCCCGAGTAGAGCGCAGTTCTTCCTTCCATCAGGGTCCCGATGACGAGGAAGACCCTCTCATACCGTGTTCCGCTCCTTCGAAACAGGGCTGAGTGGTTTGATATTGTTTAGGAGGAGGTCATTGCGCAAGATCGAGCGTAATGGAGAGCTCTTGTTGCCTCCCTATTCCCCTAAGTGGGGTGTCAAGGGCGATGTGACTTGATTGCTATTAACGCAATTTTTCTTGTTTTAAATGCATTGGAGTAAAACTTTTAACCGAATTTGAATTAGTTAGTAACCTGGTCATGCCCTCCATTCTGTTTCCAACTATATTCCTCTTCTACAACAGGCACCAGCTTCGATGTCTTTTATAAATGTCGCTATAAAAGGTGACGCGCTATAATGAGAATATAAAGCCTTATTTGCTTTCACATCCTGCAGTCCTTGCGGATATGCACCTTTAACGTTGACTCGGCTTATTGAAATATATTTTTATAAGCACGTCTTCCAGTTTGTTTATATGGGAATTTTAAACAGTAATTGCTAATGCTATTCAATAATAAGTAGTTATTGGTTTGTCTTCGATGTTAGATTCGATAGGGTTGAAGTAAAAACTGTGATATGCTGATTTTGATCTTGTTTTATCGTTGAATGTATGCCCATATCAGAGTATTATTTTCAAAGAACAACACGTTAAAGGTAAAGTGCAGTAATAAAATGAATTCTATGTACCTACCTATAATATATTATTAGATGTCTATGAATCATTTTAATTGAAAAACAATGTCATCACTCATCAATGATCATCATGACACATGGGAATATGGCACAGGGGATTGTATAGGCGTTTACTTGGGATCTAGAGGTCTTGGGTTCGATTTAATTTTAAAATAATTAGGTGTGTATTCGTATGACTTTTTATCTGTTAAATGGTTTACAACTGAAGTCGACTGATTTAAAAAAAATAAAGGTACTTACTATAGAACTTACATATTATACACTTTATGCTGGGTATGTGGAATTAAAATCATTATTTTAATTTCTATATAGGCTATGTACCGACTTCAACGTGTTTTTTTTTCACTTAGGCTTACCGTTCATTCTAATATCTATGCGAGGTTCAAATGGGGAAGACAATGATGGTTTTACTAAACTCCACGTGTTAATTGAATGCTTAAATAAAAGCTTGCACGTATGGTCTTGTGTGACTAAAACTGAAAACCCAGTCGGAAAGATCACTGGGAATAGGTACTCCAGTAGAAATGGTCTGAAAGTTGGCATCTTTGGAATGAAAAGAAGTGGTGTAATTCCATATTCACGAAGCATATTATAACACCATAACCTTCTTATCAGTGGTAAAATCAAGAACATTTAGACTATTTAGAGTGTGAATAAACCAATAATGTCTTTAGATTCCATTTGTTTTTACGCGTTTTCCCTACATTCGAATCGCTCCACCTTTAGAAAGACACGCTTGCAAGGTACAAAGGCCGGAGTGATCGGTCTAGGTGCGTTTCGTGTTGAGCTGTCATCGTGTGCCGGTGCCGGTGAATCGGTGCTGGGCAGTGCCATCATTCCACGCTGACATACCAGTACCAGTGCTATTGTTAAATACCGACATAACATCTTTACTTAAAGACCTTAGATAGCTTTTACTCTTTATTAATTCTAATTCTTTCCGCCCCACTCAGGGGCATAGGGAGGCAACAAGAGCTCACCATTGCGTTCGATATTGCGCAATGTTTATGACCTCCTCCCACACCATGTCCAGATTCCTCAGCTCTGTTTCGAAGGAGCGGAACACAATATGAGAGGGTCTTCCTCGTCTTCGGGACCCTGATGGGAGGAAAACAGCGCCTCGGCCAACTGTCATTCGGCATCCTTAACATATGTCCCAGCCAAGTCCATCTCCTCCCCATAATGGTAGAAGTGATGGGCTCACGCTGGGTGCGCCGACGTATAGCGTCGTTCGTGATGCGGTGGTACCATCTTACACCCAGAATTCTCCTGAGGCACTTCATTTCGAAAGCTGAGACTTTTTGTGTCTGGGCTTTGGTCAGGTCTTTACCTACTTCACAATATTATCAGCAAACACAATATTATCTTCAAAATTCAATGAAGTCTCTATGCTGGTCTTCCTAGTAATTGTTATGAGATAGTAAAATGCAGTAGAGGGAAGTCTGGTCAGGGGCTCTATTTTCCAATCTCGATTGATATGTGTCGCATGCGAGACATTTCGATCGAAAAAGCTGCACGGAAAGTCGATTGTCAATCGGTGACCCTATTCTTGAAGACATTCGACATCTACATCTGTACACATTCGACATGTAACGGCAACATCGCACTTTTTGTATGTTTTTTGCCTATGGTCAGGGAAAAATGACTTTTCTCTGTGAATTTTTCATACAATTTGTCGTAATCTATGGCCATATTGTGTCACTAGTGTCATTATCGCTGTTTTGTTGTTGAATAACCGTCCTTGTTCGTTGGTGGTTGTTTTCGGTTGATTCATAATTAATTATATAAATATAGCTTACTGTAGTCAAGAACAAAAAAGACTGTTAGTCGAGATTATGGCAAATAATCCGGAATTAATCACTCTACTCAAAAGAGTCAATTATTTTATAGTTACAACGTGTGCTCGTCGACTCTCTGTCAAATTCTCCGGACATAGTTCAAGCTAGTCATAGTGGCAGAAAAAAGCCGCTGAAGACAAACACACTGTAAATACATACAATAAAATGACTTTAGACGTTTATTTTTATACCGCACGTGAATCTAGCTAACAAACGAATGATTCACTGCGACCATTGTGATAAATTTTTGACATTTTGATCGATGCGACAGTCATATCGCATGGTAATACACCACACCATCCGACATAATGTCACAAGATTTCGGTCGACATTAGTCGATTGCGAGATTCAAGAATAGGGTTTTTATGAAATCGATCGAAAGTAATAAAATGTCGCATTCGACATCCATCAATCGAGATTGGAGAATAGGGCCCCAGAACTATTTATTTCATATGGACAAACCAACATATCTTGAATATCGCATATCTCCCATTCACTTGTAATTTATTCTTAATCTAGCTCTGACGGCTGTCTGTATAATAATAGGTGGGTTCTTTTCAAATTCATCATTTTTGATTTTCTGGTACATCGTCATTGGTACCTACTCTCTTAGAATTTTCGGCAATCCTCCGCGATAGCGTTCCAAATGTTTCCCTCATATTTTTTTCATTTCGTAATGTTTCTGTAGTATCACTAGGTATAATATGCATCGCATCGACATCTGATTGAGAGATTTCGGGTTCTAACTCCTGCTGTACTAATTCCGTCAATTTTCGTCGTTTTTTATTTTTTAATGGAATAATCAATTTTATTAATATCATTCAGTATGAAATTCCTTTGGAAGGGTGCCTCCAAAAATCATTTTAAAAATGAAATAAATATTCCAAACACTGAGGACGGCAGGGAATCGAATCCAACAGCTCTCAATCAGGTGTCGGGGCGATGCATAATATAGCGTTATTACGGATACATTACGAAATTTAAAAAATATATTAGAGATACATTTGGGAAGCTATCGCGGATGACTGCCCTGTTAATTTTTTATCCACTTATATTGAAATTTAAATTTATATTATACAATATCTACTTTTGTTAAATTCGTATACCCGCATGGAGATTTTACGATAAATCATAATTTTATAAAGAACTTGATGTTTTTCTTCACATATTATATGGCAGGATGTTTTGATAGAATGTCTGACATTAATTGAATCGACTTCAAATCCCCCATCAAGTCTCCTGTACACACATATTGTGATTCCATTGATTTATTCTCAAGATTTCCTCCCTGCGTGAGCCCTTTTCTATTACACCCAGCTTTATGTACATCATCCTTCACGTCTCTCCCATCGACAACATCTCTTTTCATTCATCCGTTTGATGACTCGCTCGCTCCTGGCTCAGAACATTTCCTAACATCTTCTAAACTAAAGGAGCCGTTTATATCCAAAAAGAAATGATTCGTTCTTATTTTATGTTTTTTCATTTAGATTTTAATCCTAAAACCTTGCCGGGTTTACTATGCGAGTCTGACGTATGCTCCTCATAAATGTGTTTTATCTCGCCTTTGTCGCTTTCGGCACGTTTCCCATTTTCGCAGGTTTTTTTATGTTCTTAAAACAAACGTCAAATCAACAAAGTCATCTCGCCTCACTGCTTTATTTGTTTGAATTACTACGAACAGTTTCTTCCGTCCCTCGAACTCCTGCTAGTATCTATTTCTGTTGTGTTGTATACCATGCGGCGATCTACACATCCATCTTAATACACCCAACCCAGTCTTATTTCATTCACGACGGAATAGATTCTTCATTTTTTAATCTGTTGTACCATTTTTTTTAAATTATAACAATTAGAATTATAATCATTAATGATGGCGAGCCGCAGCTTGCTTAAGCTTGTCATTTTTACTGATACGTACGCCGTAACGAACGACATTATCCATCAGTCTCATTTGTTTAAATTTAATAATGAAGTAGTAGGTATATTATGAAAAATAAAAATAAAATAAATAAAAAATATTAAATTAATTTTTAAATCAAACTGATATGTAAAATGGTAGTGGGTGTTATGAGTACATCCAAGCAGTTTTTCCTTTAAATAGAGCCATTAAAATAGGGGTGCGAGTGCCGTTTAAATCGTTCAACAAAGGCAAACTTTTTATCAAAACAAAATAAAATTACCATATTATACTAACAACATTTTGATGATATCATTTAATCATTTTGTTCCATTTAAAAGGTAAATTTATACAAATTTGAACCACTGCGGGCTAAAGACCGTCTTCTATTGCGGTCTCTAACGTGCATAAAAGTAATGCACTGGTTCCTAGCAGGGTTGCCAGGTGTTCGGTATTTTGCTCCATGTTCGGTGTTCGAACCGAATTATAGAGTGTTTGGTATTTTTATTTTCGGAATAATTTTGTCATTTTTCTAGTGAATTCATAACTTTCGGGGCAGTAGGAAATTTTGAAAACAACTTTTTTTAGTGTAAATTTCTACTTCCCAGATAGCTAATTTTGAGAATGACCTTTTTTGAGAACTTTTATGTTTTCGGATACCAAACGGGAACCTGGTTCGGTATATTTTTGAAAAAAAACCTGGCAACTGTGGTTCCTAGGGAGCGGATCGTCGTCTGACGTCGTTTTTTGTTACTACGGCAATGATATTGAAAATCTTCTAACTAAACTGACATATTCACCGCTGTTTATAGTAGTGCCTTATATTCATAGGAAAACAGACCATAAGGCTGACTTAGTGTGAACATTTTACGTTACCAACGTTCGCCATTTTAGGTGGTCAAAGTGGTTGAAACTCCCGAAATTACTAATTATAGGAATCTTCTCGCTATCCGTTTTAGTTAAATTTCCAACGTCGTTATACAGATACATTTTTCTCAACACTTTTAACAGTAAGAACAGTGTAGGCGTTGATTATACCGGGCGCTTCTTAATCTTGGCCTAGGAGGTGATAAGAATAGCCGTCGGCAATATGTTGCAGCATATTGAAGGAAAGGAATAATCAGCCCAAGTTTAAATTTGCTTTCGTCGGTGTTCAGCTGACGGCGAATCTTTTATCTAATTACTTTCACGTGGCGCTCTTCAGGTGGGGGAGACAAAAGCGCCGCGTAATTTCATGTCTGAATATCTAATTATCATGATGCCTTCCTAATGCCTCTCGCGTTCCCTCGGTTCCCACTCACCTAATTCCCTACTTCCCAGGAATGTGTACCTATCTGTGTATATTATGTCGTGTGTGTATATATACTTGGCGTTATTTTCCTATACGCGTTTCTCTGTGTGACCCCCGACTACATAAAGGTTGTTATTTGTGATTTGGAACTGCCGTAGCATTTTGTTTGGAGTAAGCATTTAATGTATTACAGCGGTTATTTTATTCATATATTTCGTTTATATTATTACAATTGCCTGGTTTATAATACACGTACCTCTCAGCTTGTTGTAAAGGTGGGTAATGATAAAAGTTAATGGCGATGTTGTAGTGTATTCAAATATTCCGGCAGGTCTCATTTGTTATTGCTAATTCCAACTTGCCCTGCCTCGCCGGCCTTCCAGCCGCTCTTGTCTTCACATTATCTAAGTTCTGTTCTACAGCCACACAGTAGTACGCGCTACACCCCCGCTTCCTAACTAATTATCACGCAATTTGTTGCGAGGGATGTTTATTTAAAGAATAATTATAATTATCTTGATACGGGGAGGCTTTTTATATTCTAACACGAATCTCTTTTTTTTTTTAAATAAAGTGTTCAAAGATTTTCAATGTTGATGATTTTTGTTTTGATATAATACATTGAATCCCTTGGTAGGTACATCATCATCCAATGAATATTGTTTTTCCTTACCCGGTAATTGGAACTGTTCAGATTAGATTTTAAACATAAAGTATTATTTGATTGATTTAATGTCACTGCAAGTAGTAATATAATTGGAAAAGAAAATGTAACAGAACTCATTTAAGTTAGAAAACAAGAGGAAATCGGATCAGAAAAAGTTAAGTTCTCGGCAATTTCTTTCAACGCAGATTCTAAACAGAATGTATTAGAGAAGATTGTTCAAATCTTTCATTAAAAGCATACGATATGAATCTCAAAAAACACGATGCACGTAATTTTTTTATTAATCTCGGTGTCATGCACCCGCTCGGGATTATAATAATATCGCTTTGCGGCTAATTGTAATTTTTTTCGTACATTTCTAAAAAAAGCAGGTTGTGCCGTAACAAAAAAGTTAATTAATGTTTTGGAATGGAACAAAAGCAGACGACGTGAGTTATGATAATTATTTCCTTTGTTTGAATATTCAACGGGCTCGCTTTTGACTGGCTACAATTAACTTTTACCTTCACAGCCGATTCGTAGGAGAGTTCTCTTGTTTCCTAACGGGACAATAAGTTACCTGTTCTCGTTAGGGGCCCTCTCGCCTAATCTCAATCTGGGCTGCCCCTACCTATGTTCTTGGGATGTACTCACCCGCGGCTTTAATATATCGGAGGATCTGAATAAAAAACATGACAACTTTATTGTGTTTGTACAAGTTGATAAGGGAACCATGGCAATTCCACTTCGTTCATTCATGTTATTGTACCTACGGTTATTTCAAGCATCTTTTGTTTCATTCCAAATTATCCCTTGAACTACGCAGAGTGCATTTACGTTTATGGATGTCGTTAATTCCAGAAAAATGAACCAAACTGCTTTTTTTGAACTGTAAAATATACCCAATGTGGTGTGTTTGTGTTATATTATTTTTGTTACGTGCATTTTTGTATTTTGGATTGATTTTTCACACACCATGCCGTGTTTCTTAAGAGGAATGCAGAGAACCGCTTCTTCAGAAATTTATAAGTAAAATTTATTTCAATGTCGGTCCACCCAGCCACTTTACGTACATATTTACTTTTAAATTTATGGATACCTACCAGTTTCAAAAAATATATGGCATATGGTATGTCAAAAAATGATATGATCTAGGCATCATTTTTTGCAATTTTTACAAAATATTACTCATAGGTATATAGTATATGGAGTCTTGTGATCGGATTTCAAAAAAAAAATAGATTTCGCTGAAATTAATTTTCTCGACGTTTTCGAGGGTGAAAAATGCAAAAAAAAAATTTTTTTAAATTTCCAAAAAAAAAATTTTTTTTTGAAATTTGAAACGTACCTACGCGGTTTTCTTATTTGCGCGTTTTCTTATTTGTATTGTACCTACCTACCTACCTATCCACGTTCGCTCCCAAGGTGGAGCATGTGGTCGCCACTAGGTCCTTCCATGCACTTCTGTCTTGCGCCAGCCGCTCCGCTTCCTCCCAGGTCAGTCCGATATTCTGCAGGTCGGCGCTGTAGGCTCGCGCAATTGTGAGGCACGGTCTTCCTCTTCTTCTTGTGCCGCCCGGATTGTAAAATAGGCTGGCTTGGCCAACGCTTTCGGGATTTTATATTTGTATTGTAACTCTCATAAAATCTTGCAAATCGTTCACAAATTTTAATAAACATTGTTCTCTGTAAGAAATTAACACTTTTTAGCTTTGCATTTTGGTCGGTTTGTTAATTGTTTCAATCAACTGATAATAACAATTAAGAACTCCAGTATTATGTATCGTTGGGGCAAGTTTGATGCGATGATGGAATCGTTTGCTTCACCTGGCTGCTTTGGCGGTCTCCACTGCATAATACGTAGGTACATTTGTTTTGTCTATATCCTTAATTTTTCTACGATCATCGCGAATCGTCAATTGTATGTGTAGAAATTGGCATCAATGTTGACGGTGTCAACATAATGCTTCAGTGCCGCATGTACTCTACAGGACTCACATTGCTCTGGGTGTTGCATTTCTATTCTGCACGTCACTTGCTCGTACGCACTCTCGGCCAATCATATTAATTATTATTATTATGAGTCTGCTCGGGTACATATCCGAATAGAGTGATTTTAGTCGTCCTCAGAACAATATAACATTGTGTGCGTGGGCCAAATTGTTGATGTGGATAAACAATGTTACGATCAGTTGCATACCAAATAGATGCACAATATTATTGGACAATAATATATTCAATCACACACGCCCACGCACCATTACTTTATGGTTTCAATGCAATTTCTGTCATTCAAATTTATCACTACAAACCAGTACTACTAGATTTTAGTACTTGAAACCTGAATATTAATATCGTATAGGCTGTGATTTTCATACAATAGAATATCAGTTTACATTCAAAATAAAAGTGAACACAAAAAACCTCAATGTAAGTCAGTAGAGTAAATACCTCTCTTAGGTGAATACCTGCATGCATGTCTAGGTATATTATTTGATCGTAATTTTTATTTTTATAATTCAGTCTTCTTAAACGTCGGCAGTATTTTAGGTACCTTTAAAAAAAGAAAACGATACAAACTAAAATTTCTCAAGGTTTTTAAAATTTCTTTCTCTATTGGAGACAGGTTTTAAACATTTTTCAAAAGTTTTAAAACAAACATTTTTTATAGCGTCAGTTATAGTTATCCCACGTTTAAAACTACACACTAATAATTATTAGTCCAAACACGTTTTATTTCATTGCTTATGGTCCAAATGTTCATAAAATCTTTCAGTCATAGTCGAAGAAAGTTTTTCATAAAAATAAAGTAGGTAAATTAGAAAATTAATATTTCTTTGAAATTAATAAGCGGCAACGGTGCTCCCTATATGGCCATTCTGTTTTATTTATTTTAATAAAAAAAGTTCGTCTTACATCTATATGAAACATCAGTTAACTCTGTCAAATTATCTTTACAGATATTTTTCTTTTTCATGTGTATGTGATTGAACTTCTCGTACACGGGTGGACTAATATTTTATGAAATCTGGTATTTGTGATAAGGTTAATTTAAGAATCTATAATATAATAATAATATATTGGTACATGAAGGAAAAACTTTGTGGCCATTTTTACGAAGATTGCGCGGACAGAGGAGTATGAAATTTCGCACATTTATAGTTTATATACAGAAGGGGTGGCGAATGCTAATATATTTTTTTAAATTATGCATAAAAACATATTAAATCAATAAAAAACACTACGCACACTACTGTAATGTTATGTATTTCATTGTATTAGAAATGTATCAGATGTAGTTAGACTCTAAGAAAGCAGTCGCTTTCTTAGAGTCTAACTCCATCTGAGGAAGAAAGCAGTCGCTTTCGAAAACCGGTTAATGGTAATTAAAATAAAACGTGGTATTACAAAATTTAGACTCGTTTTTTCATTTCTGATACAATGAATAAATACCACCAAACACCTTCGGCCCAAACAATCGAACATTTTTATGTATTTATTTTCATATTCACACACACTTCGATGAATTTGACATAAGTAGATGTTTTGTTTATCTGTGGTCAAAATGAGAATAGAACCATAGAAAAAACTTTGAACATATCAACATTTCAAATATGACGTATCTATGTCATTGTTTTTTAAAGAAAATGTTGATTTAGAGCTCGCTCAGTCTTTGACAATGGAACTTTAGTAATGTTCAAACTTATAATTTAAATAAGTTATGGACGGATTTCGAGCACTGGCCGACCACTAGTATTAATTATTGCACCGAAAAATATGCTGCATAGCTTCAATTTATTAAATTTCAATGTAGTTTAAAAATGTAATATTAACCTTACATGAGTTGGCGATAAAATTATTGTTTGGTCGAAGAGTCTCTGTTATTTGAATAGCATTTTTGAAAGAATGACGCCTGTGAGTCAGCGAGAAGTTGTCTACCTACTCATATTCCCAACCATAGTGTAGTTTGAGGAAGTGGTTAAGTAAATAATCAAATGGGTGTATTCCAATTAGGTACAACAACCGTATCCGAAATACGAGCTTTGTTCTTTCACGACTATCTCGTGTATTTAAAAATAGCATTTATATTACGTAATAATAATTATACATGTTATCATTCAAACAGCTGAATCTCTTATCTCCTTTTCTTATCATACTTCACTAGAAATGCTTTGATGATCGCGGCAGATTTAATTTTGCGAAATTACTTACCGAATCTCTATTGACAACATCAATCGACACCAGACTGATGGATATCAGACACCATTAGAATTTATAGCCGGTGCTCCAATCATCGATCAAACTTTTGCCTTAACTCTTCGATACAACATCTAGATAATGGTTGTGTGTATGGGCAGAGCTTAGTTTAGCATTTGATAGTAGCAGTAATCAGATTGGAACATCTCGATAGATTTGCAAGCGTGAATTAGTAGCTATTGTAGCATGGGAAGGTAATCATATTGGTTGTAGAATCGGTATAATAATGGGCTGTGTGTTTAATCGAAGCTCCAATAATAATGTTTAATTTAAAGGTCACGCAGGGTTCTGCTTGGAACAAGACTCAAGCAAACGTTAGGTAGTTATAGTATTGTCACCATTAACCATAGAGTACTCTGAAGATAATGCACACCTTCGTGCAGTTCAACTACTGCCTGATTCATCTATTGTACAAGGAGTTTAATTATAATGTAGGTATTTATTATGTATATTCCAGTTCGATTTATTACAATCATATCCAGGTAGATGATGCTTAGTTACGGTTATCACATAATAAAAACAATCCTAGAGGCCTGGGATTTTTCAACATGTTTGGCATGTGATGCATGGATCTTAAAACTGACCACCTATAATAGCGGACGTTGTTAGTAAAGTATTAACATCAGCCAGCCTTAAAAAAAGCAGGTGAAGATCTCCGTAAGCTCTTGCTGCTCTAAATGTACCATTGAAAATTGGAACATTATTAATATATAATATAATATAACACTTTTCTATACAAAGGTGTCAGTATAATCGGCGGAACTTATTGCCTGAGGCAATTTTTTTCCAGTCAACTGGTCCCGTCCAATCTGAGACAGGCCAACCCCGGGTAGAAATTTCAAGTGAAAAAACACTTCGTATTATTAGTGTAAGGTTAACATCATTATTAGCATTAATTAATTATTACCTATTATTAAATTAATAAATTGGTTATAATAATATGTCATTTGTTAATTTATACAAACCAATCAGATCAAATCTCCCTTTACCCACTCAGGGACATAGGGAGGCAACAAGAGCTCTCCGTTGCGCTCGATCTTGCGCAATGTTTAACATTAGAAAACAGTCCTTAGCCTTTAGCGAATTTATACGTGTCTTGTTAACGTTATCAACTTAAAGGAAATGAATTACAAAATTAGATTAGATGATCGAATGGAGCAAAGATTCTATCATGGCAGTTTGATTAAGAATGTGAATCTATAGCCGTAACTATTGGATTTCTCCTCGCTGCTTTCAATAAGGAAACGATGCGCGATGGTGGAAATGAGTTTTCTAATCCCAGCTGGCCAAGCAGCGCTCAGATGTAAGCGCGACCATCTTAGTAATAATAATTAATAGGAAATGAATTTCATTCTTAAGTTGTGGATAGCTTAGATTCTTATGAATTTGCGCTTTACTACAATTTTTATATCTTTGTCCTATGGCATTATAGAAAATAATGATCACTAAAATGTCAACCTGTTTCAATATCGGTCGACCTCTATTGGGTCTATTGATTGTGACAATCCCTTTGTTCTCCGCTTGCCGTCGACGTTTTGTACCTAATGGTTAAAAAAAAAAGAAAAATAACCGCAAATCGTTTGGGCAAAATAAAATATCGGCTTATTAAAGCGGCGAATATGCGAAAGCACGCCTCAGGATAATATGATTGAAGGCGAGCGGATCGGGAACTAAAGGAACCACCACTTATTTTCTTTCCCGTCGATAAATTTTCTCAGAAAAAGATCTTTTGTAAATATATGTATGGATAAAAATTAATTTATGAATAAACGCTTGTAAGCTTCGGGTTTTAAAAAATTCCTTTGTTCTAATACCTGTACGTATTTGCATATTTAATTTAATTACGAAACGCTGTATTAAAACTATGGGATACGATTTTCCTTTTTTTTTGGCTATACAATTGGCTGAGAAATGCTTAAAGAATCCATTGTCTCGAAGACTTCGATTTACAAAAAGCAACGTGGGACGACCACAAGTTTGAAATAAAAATACGATATTATTATGGAATGTTGTGTACTGTGTTGGACTGACCTGGATCCAGAAACCATTGAATTAGCTAGAATAGAATAAAAAGAAGGTCTCTGCCCGAAACATCTTAGATCTTTTCAAATAGAAGTTTAAGTGAATATGATTCTCCTCAAGTAAGAATCTGGAGAGAATTACCAAAATGTACCTATACAACGAATTTGATATTTTTCGACCAAACAAATGCGGGTCATACCCACCATTAATATCTACACTTGACACATATATTTTTCAGAAAAAATAACAACTAATGACTCTAATAATTCATGACTAATGTTCGATTTTTAAATGGAACAAACCACTACGGGCTTACGACCGTCTTCTACTGTTATTTCGAAGACTGGCTTAGTGTGATCACTTTACATTAACAACGTTCGCCATTAGGTGGCAATGTTTGTCTCCGAAACTCTTAATCATGAAAATTCTCAACATGTTCAACATGTCGAAAAATCTCATGTATGAAACAAGTAGAAATTTAATAATTAATGAAAAATAGAGATAAAAGTTGGAAATTGTTGAGAACAAGAGAGCAACCAAATATAAAGACTGCGACTGCTGTCATATATTTGGCGCCAGGATATGACTAGGTATATCCATTTTTGTTTCTGTCTCATTGGACGAAAGTACAACGACAATAATTATTCTTTAACATAGGTTTCAATATCGTTTATTTTTGGTAATTTTCTCCAGAAATAGAAATTGGATACGATACGGATAGAAGAAAGTGTGTCAGTGAAATAATAATAATTGATAAGCCATGCCTGCGTTCTGATGGAAGCTGAACACTCTACACTCGGATGAAGTATTATTAAAATAACATAGAATTAATTAATGTTCGGTGGGTAGAGAGTACCGTGTTATTTAATTATTTTAATAAAGGAATGTTTCAGGATATTTGATTTGGGGCGCACCGCACGTTTAGCGGGTGTGATTACATCCAGAGTGTTCCAACCCAGAAACTTGCTCCACAATCATATTTCATTCTACCTACTTATATTTTATTAATTCCCACTCGTCTTTATTTAACCGTGTCGTTATTATTCCGGGAAGTGGATGGAGCTTTAAGAAAACTTGGAGCGAATGGATTCCCGACGTATGCGCGCCGATGATGAGGAAGATTATTGTGATTAATGGCCGCTCCTCTGCTGACGGTATATTAATCGACTCTATTTTCTCTTGGAATGATTAATTATAAATTAGGCACAAACTTTTAGGTTCTAGTTGGTACCAACGCAGGACGTGCGGCACGCTGTTAGAACGAGATGTTCTATTCCAGTGTAAATCAGGACACACCCTCTGAAACGACGTCCTGTCTGAAGTAAAAACTCTATGGTATACAATAATTTATTTATTTATTGCAAATAGAGCAACGGAAGCAAAAAATGACTCATGCCCCTTTGCTTTGATACCACACAACTTATAAAACGTGTTGTTGGGTTTAATGAAAGTGGCCTTTCAACCCTATATGTATCTCTTTGAGTTTGTTTGCTACTGTTTTCATACCCTTTGGAAAATGACATCAGCTCGTATATTTGTGTCAAATTAAAATGCCTCCAGTTGTTGAGTTTGCGAGACAATCGATGTACGTAAAATATAACATACGATTAGGGATCGTATAAGATAATATCATAGGGACTCACTCATCCGTGTTAGTTCATGGGAAATAATAAGTAGACGCCTCTACGTATAGAGCAAAAGATGAATGCCAACGGCAACAGCACTCGAAGCCACCTACGTACCCATTATATTATAGTGTGTACCTAGGCATGTGTGTTGTATAGACAGCAGCTCAGCACCCTTAGCGTGCTGCCTTCACACGGAGTGTTAATATTCCTTATCTGCCTAATGTAGACACCCATTCGGGGAACTCATTTAAAGGTTGTGAACGCGTAGTAAGTTAATTTGCCAGATTAAAGCTAAATCACTTTATTCATTTTGTAAATTATCGCCGAGTAATTTTCTGTATGAAATTACTCCTACGTCTCCTCCCCTAAACATCCATACTTCGGCAGGATCTCCCTCTCTACATAGTTTTTACTCTAGAACATTTTCCCTAACTAAAACATGAGCTGTATATTCAATGGTTGAATATAAACAAGATTTTGCATCTTTAGATTTTGGATTTTACTGGCTTTTTACTCCTACATCATTCTCTTTGACTATCAAATTCAGGCACAGAACTAAAAAAAAACCTATGCAAGAGTAGATACAGTTTTATCACAAAGCCGAACAATATTGCCAGCTGAAATATATGGAGCAAACACCGCTCTATATTGTTGTTATAGATGAACATGACTTTCCTCTATTTTGTCTTTATACGTGAATATGAGGAACATTTGTGTTTTTTGTCGTTATAGATGCATATTATTATTATGTGCGGAAAATATCTCTTTTGTTGTCGGTGAATAGTTCCTATATGTATGTGCTTACCTGTTCGACCAATTTTCCCACATATATGTACCGCTGTGTATTACTAAAATGTTGTTTTCTTTTATTTTGCAGGTGAGCAATCGATGGATCCAGTTTTTTTTGCTTTGTGAAATTTGGAAAGCGAGTGCAGGCGCTGGGGAGGCAGGTGAAATATGTTTATATTATTATTTACAAAGCGATTTACTTTTCTCATTTCCCGGCCTAATGGCCTCGCATTACCCGCATCTGCGACGGTCGCCGCCGCAGCGCTCTCCCCAATACGCTGAGGACAACGCTAACAATCGTAATACACCGGCTCTTACAAATGTAGCTTTCTTCCACTTGTACAATATTAAACTATACTCTCTCTATAGAAACCTATAAATTCACAGGCATACTCCTTAATTTCTTTCGAATCTTTATGGGTGACACGTTTTTGTAAGAGCCACAGCCAAAAAGATCAACGTTGTCTGCTTACTCATGGAATGCGCGACGGGAGTGTGTTGGGACACAGGTGTTTTGGCAGGTGTCTGTGTGTCCATATTAAGTATGCCGAAGGTGCGGTAGTTATGAATTTGGGCTTGTCAACTTATCGCATAAATATTACGTAATAACTGCATAAATCGACCATTATCAGTGTGTGAGATTCCTTCAAGTCTCGCCCATGAGCTGGAATTATAAGCGTATTTTGAGGCTCTTCATACATTATAATTAAGGTTTATGTTTTTATTGCATTTTAGTGTGGTTGTTAAACGTCGAATTATGTTGAAACTATGCTAAAATGCAATATTGTTTGAATTAACTTCAGTTAATTTTTTTAAATCTAAATATTTTTTCGTAAGAATCACATGCAATAATTTTATATTTTAATCACATGCAATCTATGACCAAGATTGGACAAGTTTAAAATTTGGCGAATTTATCTACATTGATTTATTGTAATTTCAATATCTCTAAAGATTGTTGTAGCCATAAACTAATGACAAAAAGTTTTT
Organism: Mystacides longicornis; assembly: GCA_963576905.1. Classification (NCBI taxonomy): domain Eukaryota; kingdom Metazoa; phylum Arthropoda; class Insecta; order Trichoptera; family Leptoceridae; genus Mystacides; species Mystacides longicornis. Next base: position 19,309,201 of record OY756426.1, on the reverse strand, counting down.
TTTACAAACAATGAGAAATATTGAGCTGAGTTAGCTAAGTTATGACTACGGAGGCGCTTTAATTCCCTACCGTTTGTCTGTCACGGCTGATTATATTTTTATGTATGCTTATGTTGTCAAAAATATGCAAATAATGACGGTCCCATAAAAATGTTTTTAAATTTGTATTGAATTTATTGACCATTTTTTAGAACTTTATATCATGGTTCATAGTATTGTGTTCCTTGAATAAAGATGACAAGAGGTCAAACGAAGAGTGTTCCGACCCTGGAGTAGTGTGGCTCCTTCTATCAGAAGCTGCAGCTCTGTGAGGGGTGAGGGTGGTGATGGTGATGGCTGCCTTCTCGCAATATCTCAACCTCCCCCATTAGTTGGATGTCGCTGTGTATCAGATCACATTCTCTGTCCTCGCAGGAATGAAGAATGTTTGTTTTTCAGATGGTATGGACATCATTTGTCACTCGCTCAGCTGTTCCTCACACAAGAAAATTTGATGTGACATTCTGTATTTTATTTATTAGGTGATGTGCATTTCAGTGGTGTATGTTTTTTTAATCTTATCTGATGAAAGTCAGCCTTTCAAATATTCTTGAAATTCTTCTTTCTCTTTAAACAGGTCTGTTGACCTGTAGAGAGGTTTCTTGAGACTGCCTCGCCATCTTTTCGAGGATCTTCCTGGTTGGCGATATCACATCGGCTGCTACCTGCTGGAGTCTATCAGCGTTCATCCTTTTATCGTAAATTCTTGAACAGATAAATTTGAACGCTAACAAGATTCGATACCTTATCCTCTCAGTATTATTATTATATATATGTTTTTTCTACTGGAAACTCTACTTCTTTTGCTTTGAAACGCGGCAATCCACTCTCGGGAGAGTGATCAATGCCAATATCCAATTTCCACTCAGCAAAAAAATTCTACCGTGCTTGTTACAAAAAACAATTAAATATGTATGTATAAGAAAAAAAAATATTTGTTATAACAAATTAATAAACAACAACAACTCAATAATGAAACGCGAAAAGATTGGTATAATATTTTCTATTATTGGTACTTGGATGACTGCATCGAAATTAATATTTAACACAACTGCGATCGCAGTGTTCTTAATTTTGCTTGCCTATTGGGCAATAAAGATGAGACAGTAACAAAAATGGATATAGTCATATCCTGGCGCCAAATACATGACAGCAGTCGCAGTATTTAAATTTGGTTGCTCTCTTGTTCTCAATAATTTCCAACTTTTATCTCTATATTTCATTTATTATTAAATTTCTACTTGTTGCATACTTACATGAGATTTTTCGACATGTTCAACATGTTGAGAATTCTCATGAAGTTTCGGAGACAAACATTACCACCAAATGGCGAACGTTGTTAACGTAAAGTGATCACACTAAGCCAGCCTTCGAAATAACAGTAGAAGACGGTCGTAAGCCCGTAGTGCTTTGTTCCACTTAAAAATCGAACATTTGTAATGAATTGTTAGAGTCATTAGTTGTTATTTTTCCTTCTTTTTTGCTTTCGTGTGGACAGATAGCCCTAGATATCTCTAAATTGTTGGTCTTCTTCTTTGGTATCTTACATTTAAGAAAATTTCTATTTCGGGCGTTCCTAGAAGGGCGTGCTCTTTTAAGTCTGCTGGTATGTACATATGATGTATATAAATATGCCGCTTTAAAGTTACTTAACAGAGTAGAAGTGAACTAACGAAATGTTAACGAAGTATGCAAAGTAGTTTGGTGTAGTAGTGGCTGTGAACAGACGGGGCTGGAGCTATTTTATACATCATCATTCATTACTGTCCTAGGTGCGCTGGCACCGTGACATCCAATACCCCCTGCGACTCATTCATTACTAGCTGGCTGTGTTTCATCTGAACTAGCCGCCATTTTATATAATAATATCCATAAGTCCAATACCAAACAACAAACACAGCTCTATGTAAACTATGACCAAATAATATTAGTTTCCGGTGGTCGCTGTGCACTTTGCACATGATAATATTATTATAATAATCCAATCTACATATTATTACCTAGGTATATAGTATCCAATTAGTTGATTAGGTAATATTATTGTGATACCGAGTACTTCGGACCTTCGGAATAATATGTTTTGAAATCAGTGTTCGCACGATAGTAGTACCTATGTGGGTAAATACGGCCACATCCCATACGTAATACGGTGAAATTAGGAATATTGTGGTACTTGTAGGTCCCCGCTGTGTTATTCCAGTATAAAAGAGCCGTTTCTGTGTTATTTAATTTTCTAAATAATAATATCTGAATATATGTAATGTAGTTCATATCTCGAATTATTCACGATCCCATAGGGCATTAGCTTTAGTTGCATATTTATATTACTTCGGAGAACTTTGACAACTTATTTTAATAGTTAGCAATACTTTCTATTCAAATGTCAATTTAATAATAGAACGTAGTTACAGTGTAACACATAAGCCTTCGTTTTCGACTTTTAAGATTCTCAATACACTGCAATCGTCTCTATCGCTTGTTTACAGTCTTCCTGAGCTTGCTGTTCCTTGTCGCTACTCTAGGAATCGTTCTAATTCTTCTTGAAATGCCCAATCAGACACTGTTTATTTGACTTATTATTTTGAAATTTAAAAAGGACTTTCGTTCATAGGACCATCTTCAGGGCGTTCAGTTTAAGTATTTATAGCGAAAAATGTGAAATACACAGCAAAATGCTGTAATAAATAAAATAGTAAGCCAACGAGAAGATGAGATTTAACAAGCCTACCACCGAACTGCCAAGTTGGTACTATTTGACTTGGACAAAATCCTGATATAGCGGCATAAACTGTTTGATAACGTTGAAATCTTTTCTTAAAACAGCTATATTGTAGACAACACCATTAATATTTTCTTCCCATCAGTGAAAATAGTTTAAGAGCTTGCGAGTATGGTGTTGTTAGTATACTGAGTGCCTAATTGCTGCTTAAAGTTTTAAGGGCGTATTATGTAGGTAGGTACTTACTTCTAAAATCATAATGTGCTGGAACATTTCGTGTTGGTTAATGCGACTTTATAAATTGCATATTATCAGGTATAGATTTGCCGCATTGTTATTTCCTTTCAGTCGATTAAAACTTGTTCGTTATATCCATACTAATACGACAAAATTCAAAGCACATGAGGTCGTTTGTGTATAAACCGTAAATAACCGGTTACGAGTATGGAAAATTTTATTCGAGATCACCTTGAGAGGATAAGCCATTCGGATAATTCGATTTTAGAGAATAATATTAATGAGTGCATCTCGTCAGTACACAGAAAATATGAGGCATGTGTGAATTTAAACGCACACAAAATTAGAGTTAAGGGCAAATTTACACCTCTCGCCCCGTAATTGGCGAGTCTTTAGGTGTAAACTTACTTTCTCCCCTGGTGACACGTATTGAGGTTTCAAGATCCCTTCCCTATACAAAATTATATATATTTTTGATAGTCCAAAATCTCCCTAAAATTTTGATGGATAGCGCGGCTTAGCCCCGCGTATTAGAAAAAAATACCCCTCCCCCCTCTCACTCCCCAAAATTCTGTGATTCTTCAATTTTTTTAAGCTCGCGTGATTTTTGATTGAGATGTATGTATAATTTGCACGACGGACGACGATTTGAATTTGTGTGGATGTAAATTTTGGCAATGCGATATTTAGTCACGACAGGTCTTTTTATTTGTTCGTGTAGCTATAGTATTTGTGCAGTGATCACTCGATAATGTATCCACGTATATGTTATCTAGGTGAGTGTAAAGGTAGTGTCAGTGGTCCACTAACATCGCCCGGTGCTTAGGGATCAATTATGTATTGAAATTAACTTTCAGTGGGTAACTATCCACCCGCAGCCCGGTGGTGAATACCCGATGTCGCCTTTATCTGATTAACCTCTGCGGTTGCACAAGTCGAATTGTTTAACCACTCACGTATTATCTAGATTGTCCTTTTGTATCGGCCCTCTATAACCATTTCATTAGTTTAAAACATAGTTTTTAGGGCCAATTTCACACATAATTTAAACTACGAAAATTGCTAAACTTCAATCTAAAGAAATATCACACATCTGATTTCCTTAACGCTCTCTGTAACGGATGGCTGACTATCTGCAAAAGACGTGAACTTCACATTCTACTCACGGTCTGCTCCGTATTACCTCAGAGAGAAATTACAATATTTGGCGAACAACGACCTTCAACTGCGTTCAAACATCGAGCGTCTTCTATCGCAGAGAATGACTTTCGATTAATGGTGCCCGTTGTTGGAACAACTTTCCATCACAAATGAGACTTGAGGAATAACTGGATGCCTTCAAGAGATAAGTTTAAAAGCAAACTGTTGTCCTCAAATGCATCAGCGTGAATATATCCATCTTTTGCCATCCCATTTCCTCTTTCCCTGATATGTGCAAGTGAATTATTTCGTTATTTTTTTATTTTTATTTTCTCTAAGAATACTCCATAAAGCAGGTAATCACTTTATTGCACAGCACATTCATAATGTAAAACTTACTTATTTGTATACCTGTTCTGTTAAATGATGTTTTTCTCTAAGAATACTCCATAAAGCAGGCAATCACTTCATTGCACAGCACATTCATAATGTAAAACTTACTTATTTGTATACCTGTTCTGTTAAATGATGTTTTAATTTAAAACAAAATAAAAGAAAATCGCGGTATGGTTAGGTTTCTCTAAGGCCTAACCATTTACCAATACTAATTTGTTGGACTTTCTTAAATAGGAATACCTACTCGTAGCATAATACTTTCATTATGACAAATGAAAAAAAAACAAACAGTAATTTTTAACTCTTGTTTAAGTGGGTATCTATATATATAAAAAAAAAAAAAAAAAAACAAAAAAACGATTAGTTTTCTTGAGAACAGACAATATTGATACATGCGTAAATTTTACATTTTTATAATGAATACCTACATGCCACCCAGCAACTTTGTCCCAAACGATCGAATATCTTCGTAATAAAAGTGGAAGGGTAGGAGATGGTGTGTGGTGTGTTCTCGTCACGCGGATTTTATTTCGTGAATGCTACAGAAAATAATTACGATAAATGATATCGTCTGATTTACCCGAAATGAGTAGTTCGCGGGGGTTAAATTTATCGCTCTGCCCCGATCATTTATCAAGTGTCATTGTTTAGTAGTAAATAATTTCACTATTGTGAACCACAACCCACTACCTACTACACACGTAGATCCTTCCGGGTACCAGGCAAATCTCATTTCGGTCATTAAAATAACTTACAAATAATGAAATTACTACTGACAGTTTTGGCTTGGTATTATATTGTATTGGATATTGTAAATTTTTAGTTTTCCCAGTCCTGCTCATTATATCGCTTTTCCAATACTGGTTGTCTATCGTTAAGAAGAAATCAGAAAAACAGCACATCTCATTAAGAAATTTAGTATTTTAAAAATAATAAACGTGTGCCTGAAAATTTATTCGCACGCTGGAAATTCACATGTTGGAAAAATGTCCGAATCGAATTTCCATAATGATAATAATATGCGAGTCCTAACCATAATAATATTGTAGTATAGTTTGGTTGGAAGAGAATCATAGAGCGGCGGCATTCACAGCCCCCACATTGATCATAAATTCCCGAAGCTTGAACCGCTGTGATCTCGGATGACGCCTACTTAATACTTGGAATATGACAATCGGAATCCAAGGCTTTACGGCCCGTTCGTTTGTTTTAATATGTGGAATATATCTTTTATGTTTTTATCGCCCTGTTCGAATGCAAATACCACAGCCTTATACCTATTATTCATCACTAGGCATCTTTTGTGAGGTTTACGGCTTAGCTCGTGACGTAACAAACTTTATATTTTTCAAAGAATTTCCAGTTCCGTATCTACCTACTTCAAATGTACGGATTGGCGCTTCGAGTAAAAATACAATTTATCTCATGATGACTGCAATGCTCATTGTTAGTTATACCAATAAATGAACGCAACATTTTGCAGTTTGTATGAAGGTATTGATTACTATGGTAATCTAGCCTGAAGATTATATCTAGTGAAGTAATTATTCGACCAAGGCACTAAAATCATTCCTACAGTGTTCATTTAACTTGTCTTATTCGTAAATTTAGAATACCATGATTATGATTGAATGAAATAACAATCAACATTGTCTTAACTTGCATCCTGTGACATCCTACCTGTACTCCGTACACCTGAGAAGAAAACTCTTTGCTCCATCGCGGGAAAAACTCTAAGAAACAGCATAATTATAGAAATGTGCAATGTAGACGACATCGTGAGATGGGGAAGAAGCAGGCGAAGACACTGGAGTGATCGTGTTAATAGAATGGGAGATGACCGCTCACGGTATTCCACAAGGCAGGCCGCCCAAGAGATTGAAGGACATTTGGCAGTCGGTGTCCGAGGAGGGATCACGTTCTCCCCCATGGCCAGCCCATTTTATGATAAATATTATAATTAAACTAAAGGCCGAAACCTCCAAAACCGAAGATTCTAAGTTTAATCAAACGCGAATTTATCAAATGTGTTATTTTAACTTCCATACACACCATTCTTGTCGCACGCAAACTCCCGTATTAATAATAAAACACTCGGCCGCAGCACGGTACATACAATTGAAATATGCGACGGATATTAAAAATGAATTAAACACTTCAACACAAAATTAAAGAACGTCTCCCCTCAGAGCACGGATTCAGACTAACCTATCGAGGACTAAATACACTACATATCTCAAAACAGGGAATTTCGCCTTCTCTACTAATCGCTTTAAACAATAAAATTTGTAATGGTTTCCTAGTACGTGCATACTCTCTAAACCGGCATAAAGAAACAAGTAACCGTTTTTCCAACTCTTTTCGCCTACCTTATTCTCAAACTTTCAATATTGATATATTTATAGTTCCTATTGTTTTATTCTTTCTGCCCTAAGCTGTGTTTGTATTCTGTTATAATATTGTTTAATTTCTTGTTTCTGCTTTTTGTTATATTCTATTGTTGTCAAAGGCACTGTGTGCCGTATATTTTGTTAAAATAAATAAAATAAATATTAAATGACATAACAATATTTTGAATAATTTACATCCGAATAAATCCCTCACATCAGGAACCACATAATATTATTATGTGACAGAGTTTCAAGTTTTATTCGTAAGTAGGTTTTTTTTAACCCTTTGCACAAGTAGGTATTCTCAGTATGAAATTCAATTCACAATTCGATTCATACCATTAGCGAATCCTGTATAATGGTTATCCGCATACGAATAATGTTCATGAATACGTAGTTATGTATACACTATTCAACAGTTACATAATGATGTAGGTACAATACATGAAGTAATGGTTCCCTAATGACGTGACCTCCCTCTGCTCATGGCTCTGTCCACGAGGTTGGACTTTTATAAAGTAAATTGTATGTAGTCTTTCTATGTTGCAAATCATGCCACAGGTCTGCGGAAGCTCTTCGATTCTCCTAATGTCGCAGTCTCCTGTACAGCCCATATATTATTATTAAAGGAGGTACATACCTATATTATTATACTGAGTCATTTTCTTTTTATCCGATCTGTATAAAATACGTAGGTACCTGCCCACGGTATATAAAATGTAAAACGTTTACCTTTTCTTTATCCTCTTTCCTCATAAAGGGGATTTGGGGAAACTTTCCAAACGTAAAGATAAGATTCCAAATCGGTTCATTATGGTGACGTCGTTTTTACATACGTACGTCGTCTGTAATACAATCCGTAATATATGGCCCGCCCGCCCGCCGTACGGCCGTGTTGTGTACCTGAATGATGCTCCTATTAATACCTCCTCGAACGTTTTCTTGTGATTTTCTTCATTTAATTTGCTTCCGTCCCAAACTACCCTCGCATTATTTTATTGCGGAGATGTTATAAAAATCTCCATCCAGTTCCCCACTGTAGTATGTCGTAACGTTCCCTGGAAGCTCCGTGTCATGTTATTTTATTGGTCATATCATCCTCCATGAAATGTCTTTGTCTTTTGCTACCCGCGTCTGTCTACCAGCACACTCATTTAGCTTCGCACGGGACCGAAACTGGATGTAATAGGACGATTGTTCGGTTAAATACATTCCACAAAGTTGTATTCGTTGAATACGTCTGGTGGTAAGGCCTATTCTCATACAAGACAACCGTCATGTTAAGTTAACAATATCCATGTATCTAAGTTAGAGAAAATCTGTCTATGTAAGTTGAAAGCGCTCGAGATTAGAATCGATTTGTGTAAGTGCGCATGTGCTTCTTTTAAACTCATCGTAATGAATTTTATGGATCACGAGCCGTACAAAAATATACGTTTTTATCGATTCAAATGTGTCAATTTCAAGACATTTTTTTATTCCATCAGTTGTGTCGAGTGACAGTTTGTAGTAAATGTGGGCCGCTTGATCCCGGGCTGATAAGGATTCGGGCCCGGGTGTGACACGGCGCTCCCTCTAGTTGAAATACAAAAATAATATTATTATCCGACCAAATTTTCCACTCCGTATTATTATTTATCGACGTTGCGTTATGGACGATTTGAGACACGTGGGTGATTTCACACGTTAAAGAGGGAATAATTTCCATAGGAATGTCGGCTGAGCGGAGACCGGGACGTAAAGAGATTACCGGAGACAGGAGAGAGACCTCGTACGGTGGAACAATTGACTATGAATTCCAGATGAGCTGTTTTTGTTATATTTTGTCTCCTTCTTTTATCGGATACGTGCGCCCGTTCCCTCGCAACTTTCTACCTTTGAAATTCAATTATTTTTTCCATTGCTTCTCTTTATATTTATCCATTCATTAGCAGAATTAAGATCTTTTGGACCGTAAATTATTTCGCAATTTATTTAATTTCTTTATATTTATTCTCTTCCATTCGGCGCGAACAAATATACTTACATATAACTTAAATTTGGTGTGAAATTACTGATATAAAAGTATATAACAGAGGTCGTGGGTATGTATTTGAGTTTGATTATGCTTAAATTTGAACTCCATCCTTGTATGGAGTCGTTAAACTCACTGAACTGACCTGCAGTATTCCCGGCTAGCTCTAGATAACATTGTTGAGATATCACCTCATGACGATGATTGCGTTGCTTTGTGGGATTTTTAATTGGCCGCTTCTGTGTTTATTTTTAAATGAGTCGATTTGATTAACGCTCACCGAATAATCAATAAGTATATTGAAGTCAATGAGTCAACAGACTCGTGTCTGTTTATACAGCCAAAGCTCGCAGACACAACTTGAATGGCAGTTTAATGTTTCGTATCCCGATGTCTCAGATATACGGATAATGAGTGCATTTAGAATAGATTCAATGAGTTTCACGTTTATAGGTTTTCCGCTGTATAGTTGTCTTTTTCTTTGTAGCAAATATTTGTCTAATCTAATTATTCTGGGATTGCTTTCGTAGTCTAAGGGGACAGTCTGGGTTCTCGAGTAAAGTACAGTTGAATTCAGTCCAGGTTGTCTTGGGCGGCTACCCTTGAAATTCAATCCTGATGAAAATCTTAATGCCATAATGACATCGTTATTTAGATTGAAATTGGATCGTAATCGCGACGCAGAGTAAGGCCTCTGATTATTAGTATTGGTGAACACTTTTTTTTGGTATTACTTGCCGTGCATCAAAGAGGTGGCGCGTCTACTCGTGTTGATTGGCAATTATCGAAAGCCGGTTAATGGTTATTAAAATTACGTGGTATTACAAATTGAGACTAGTTTTTTTCATTTCTTTTATACGTACTCTCTAAAGCGTTTTTTTGGTAAACATGCACTTTCAAATTGGCTTTGCAAAAAATCCGAAGTGAGGTCATATACTATTCACTCATTTATTAGTTTCGTTTTCATGAATTCTGAAGGGATACAATTAATCTAACACCTTTTTCAGGACTACGCTCGTATGTATAAACGTTGGAATGCTTACTTATGAATCACCTGGGGGTGAAGTAAGTTATTCTTTTCCATTCACACATTGCACGATACAGATACAGAAAACGGTAATGATTTAACATTTGTTACCGGTCGGACCAATTATCTGATTTAACCGATGTAAAAGGTCAATTAAGGAATACGGTGTATGGGGACATGGCTGGAGGATATTTCGCTTTCCTCTGCACTGTGGTTAGTTCTGTCGTCACTCGCTTTTGTCTCCGGGTCAGCAATTTACGTTTGTGGAGACATTCTACACTATTCAGCAATACGGAGAACAGATTCTACCTTCGAAGAGGAATTCAGCATATATATTTTAGATCTGTGCTTCTCTGTATAATAATTGTTGAGACCTGCGCGTGAATGTGTTAGTGTATCTCCTGATCTCAGGTACCCCCGCGGCCGTAAGTCGACTTTACAAAGTTCTAAGCCCTGTACCGTATGATTTTGTTCTCACGCGATATTAAAGCGGGTCTTTTTGATTTTCGTATTTTTGTTTTAATACCGCCCTTCTCTACCAATAAGCTTATAATATTATATATTTTGTACGTATTGACATAACGCAATATCGAGTGCAGTTAGTAAATGTCGATTTTATGATTGTGAACCTCATGAGGGGTGACCTTTTTTCAGGACTTTTTTCAGGTCTAGTCCTGAAAAAGGTCACATAAATCTAGAGATAATTAGAATCTTGTGCACCAACAAAGCCAATAGGCAATAAAGATGAGACATTAACAAAAATAGATATAGTCATATCCTGGCGCCAAATACATGACAGCAGTCGCAGTCTTTAAATTTGGTTACTCTATTGTCAATAATTTCCAACTTTTATCTCTATATTTCATTTATTATTAAATTTCTACTTGTTGCATACATGGGATTTTTCGACATGTTGAACATGATGAGAATTCTCATGATTAGGAGTTTCGGAGACAAACATTACCACCTAATGGCGAACGTTGTTAACGTAAAGTGATCACACTAAGCCAGCCTTCGAAATAACAGTAGAAGACGGTATTTATCCCGAAGTGGTGTGTTCCGTTTAAAAATCGAACATCAGTAATGAATTGTTAGAGTCATTAGTTGTTACATATTCTTATGAGGGGTAGTTGTTTTTCTCATGAGAGGTAAATGTTACCTCCATTGCCATATGATCCTTATCTTTCTTTTTAAATCCAAGATCCCATTTTTACGCAGTTTAGATTTTAATTCTAGCCTTATGAAACACTTGTATTTAGTTTTCATTACTTTTTCTGTTCGAACTCGTTGAAATACTCATTCTGTCAACGATGAAAGAAGGTGCATCGTCTCTTCATCTTTCTTGTCTTTCTGTCATTTTAATATATTGATGTGCCATTTACAATTGATGATTGGTACATACAGTTATGCAGGTATTCTATATAAGTATGAGTAGAAGGATGTACCCTAGATAAGGGTCGATGCACCACTGGTGCTGGGGCTGCGATGCTTTGTTAATAAGATAACAAACTTGGAAACAGATTGTGGTCCTATCGGGGACCGAGCAGGAGCAGTGTGGCTTATTGACGCGGGATGAACGTCCCGGAGTGCGCGCCCCACGTCGAGTTGCCACTATCAGATTTCTCTTTGTAGAGTGCAACACATGCTTTGTTTGGAGTGGAGCCAACTGAGAACATTTCAATACTACGATATGTTTAGTCAATTAAGTACAGTACAGTACGGCTACATCGCTTTGTTTTACCTGATGTTGTGTTTGATCCACCCGCCCGCACATGTACGTGCTCGGAATGGCCCCGCGCTTTATTGAATTCGCTAAACCCCCAACCTTATCTACTTACACTGTTGCTCTCTTCCGTTTGACTCGATTAGTGGATTCTTGGTTACTTTAAAGTACCTACCTTATATCATTATCTATATATTAATACGTGAAGGAAAAATATATTAATACGTAAAAGGAAAAACTTTGTGACTATTTTTATGGTCGAATTTCGACCACTGGTCGTTCACTCGTACTGTTAACAACTTAATTAAGTGGTTGGAGGAAGCCCGTCTTTCAGTTCAAGTCCGAACCTAGTGTCGACCGTGTATTATAACTGTTTTTCAACCAAGCTTTGCTTTATGGATATCATTAAGACAATCCGACGCCTCGTCAACACAATATTTAGACGCTTTCAATAATAATGACATGGATACGTCAAATTTGAAATCTTGATATTTTCAAAGTTTTTTCTATGGTTATTTAATACAAAAAAAATATTAATCAAGGCTCAATTTGACCACAGATAAACAAAAGATCTGTGTCAAATAATGTCAAATACATCGAAGTTTGTGCGAGTATGAAATACATAACATTACAGTAGTGTGCATAGTGTTTTTTATTGATTTAATCTATTTTTATGCATAATTTTAAAAAAAATTAGCATTCGCCACCCATTCTCTATATAAACTACTATAAGTGTGCAAAATTTCATACTCCTCCGTCCGCGTAATCTTCGTGAAAATAGTCACAAAGTTTTTCCTTCATGTATTGATATATAAATGTAATATACTCGTTTATCCATGTTTTGTTTTGTAGCCTGCCACATTGTTATTTATAATTTGTTATGAACATGTATACAATTTATCCATTTCCAGATTGGTAATTGTATTGTATTGAACTCAGATTCATAATGATTGTTATTGTATTGTGCAGCCGTATATGCTGGATCCCCCAATATTATGTATCTACACCGCGCGGTGTTGTTTCAGGCCAAGAACTTTACGCGGAGTCAACGGCTGGCGTGACCTCCGAACTAAATCACTTTTGTCACTATCAATTATAAAGAAATCGGCCCGCGTCGGCTAAAATACTAGGTTAGCATTGCTAATGGCCGCAGAGCGTTTCCATGTAAAACAACGCCACTACATGCCGACATGTTGTTTACTCTGTAGCTGAATAACTGGATACCATAATATACAAACAAACTGTACTTACATAATAACTATTAAATACATTAGTCTAATAACAGAGCAGCTATTCCAGTACGTTGCTTACTTAGGAAATTGCTTTTTTTTGGCGGCGTACTTATGTCTCACTGTGGAATATTATGGAAAATACCGAGGAAGATTGAAACTTTATTATTTTTTTTTTTTTTTTTTTTTTTTTTTTTTTTTTTATTATTATATTATATAAATTATACAAGCCAATAAAACACGATAAAAAAATAAATATTCCAAACATAATAACAAATAACAGCACAATTGTACACAAAATGACTCATGTTTTTTCTTCACTATGGCAATAATAAATATTTTATTTTTAATAGTGGCAATAAATGATATCAAATAATTTTGAGTATTAAAATTCCTTTTCATTTGAAATACAGATTAACGTCTAAATATATATGAATAAAATAATTAGAGAAATCCGTTATAAAATACATTAAAAGGTCAAAAAATAAAATAAAACGATAAAAGTCACACTGATAAAACAAAAAAAGTAATTGCTTTTTTGAAACTGTAGAAAAAAGAGCATAAGTTTTATCTTTACAAAGTACATCATATCAAAAATTTTGGAAAAAAACTGAGAAATTTGCAAAAAGCAATGCCGGTCTTAAAAACCCATGTGTATTTTTTAATGTAGATAAGCATTAGATAAACATTTTTATTAGTTCAATCATATAAATTTATCTGAACTTTAGTTTTGTGTTATTTTATTTTTTACCCATCACGCCGTGTCCCGTAAGGGGTAGGCAGAGAGAACGGACCTCCACTCTTTTCTGTCCAAGCATACTTCTTTCGCTTCTTCCACCGACATACTATTTCTCATACAGCTTCTCCTATTTCTCTTACTTCTTACCTGGCCTTCCTTCCTTCCTGTTATCATTTCGTTTAGTCCTATTCCTTTTACGTTTCATAAAACGAACTATAGATACTTCTTTATTTCTACAGTTTGAACAAAACCCTGCATTGGCCTTGATCATAGGTAGTATCATTTGAATGTGATTGAATGGAGACTGATGAGAATGATGAAAGGAGACTTGTGTTGACCCATTAATGTGTATTAAAATTGTTTTAGGTAAAATAGTAGCTACGTTGCATGTGAATCCTGTAGACATGACCAATGTGGACTGCGTGTTTTGTGACAGTTTCTCGGAACATTTCAACTATGTTGAAGTACACAAGGGCCACAAAGCATTGTCTTTGTATTGCCCGAGTAGAATATCCCTGCGGAGTGTGGAGGGGCTTCGGCTAGACTTGGAAAGCACATCCCGTAATTAATTCTCCGTTACAGTCTTGAGATCTATTCTCCTCGGCACGTGCACACTTCTCAGCCGTGTTAACAATTGGGCTCTGTGCTTCCTCCCTCCCAGCGGTGGCGCCTGCTATCCCTGATTTATTTATTACTTCTACAAAATATGTAAAGCATGCTGGATTGTGTGTCAAACGTCTTTCATAGCTGATGAGCTACTTAATTTGTATTTCCCCGCACGTTTGTATTGTATTTGATTGTTGAACCTTTATGATTGGTTACTCCTTTTCAGTTACAATAGTTGGATTATGTAGATACATGTATGTGATGAATCTCTCCACTAGGTCAGACCTGTCTTAGGGAGATTAAAAATATATACTTACCTATAAATAAATAAACACTTCTGTATACAAAAATGTAAGTATAGCCGGCGGAACTTATTGCCTGAGGCAATTTTTTCCAGTCCTCCGGTCCCGTCCAATCTGATACAGACCAATCCGGGTAGAAATTTGAAGTAAAAAAACACTTAAAAAAACTCTGACCCGACTGGGAATCGAATCCGGGACCTCGTGATATGAAGTCCACGCCTATACCACTAGGTGACCGAGTTCGGTATATAAGGATATAAAATATTAAAGAATCTAGTAATTATTAAGTTTATTCCTAAAAAAATAGGAAAGTTGTCCATGTTTTTTTTTTCAAATCGAATTTCGAAACCAGGAACAAGTATACCAAGTTTGACATAAAATATCCGACAAATCAGTAACCATTTAGGTAAAAATTAACTCATTTGTTGGTACTCATGATTTAAAGATATCCCCAGTTATTTTATACCTACTACTTCTAATCATAACAATCGTCACACATTTTTATTCCGAAAATTGTTAAAAACTTTTTGTAAATTTTCATCGATTTTGCAACCATTTACGCAACCATTTACTGCTTTATTTTGGGTTAAAGAAAAAGTTGTTAAAAAAAACTCACGGGTAAACCGATGCGCTTACCTACAGCAACACAATTTTGCACAATGACTCAGGAGACGTGCCCTGTAGCCTAAGTGTGTAACTCGCATAGATAACTTGGCATTGCGGCATGTTAAGGTAAACGTTACGTTCGTTTACAAATCTGTTCAAAATCGGTACTGTGTAAGCACATGCCAGGAGTTTTATTCACGTTTTGGCGTCGCTAGCGTCGCGCGTTTTGGCGAAGACCATAAAAAATATTCAAGGTTGTGTTACAAAAAATATCGCCAAATATTGGGATTTAAAATTATTTAGAAAATAAAAATATCACTAAAAAAGTGAATTGTCACAAAACTTTAATATAAAACCGATACTATTTTCACAGCCGTTTTTCTTTTTCACAATAAAACTCCTTTATAGTAATTATTGTCTTTTCTTCAATTTATCAAATATTGAGATAAATGAACTTGAAAAGTGGCAATATTCGTCTTATGTTTGTCAACAAGTTGTTTATTGGTGCATTATTTATAATATGTTTGTATCATTATTGTTTTGTAGAAATATTTGTAAATAAGACACTACACTTACAATGTATAAATAAAATAAAATCAATAAATTAATTAAATACTTACAATATATTGTCAATTTTAACACTTAATTATTTCTCCTTGTTGCCTACTAGATGTCCATACGTCTATCTGTCAAAAATAACAAAACCAAACAAAACGCCGGCAAAATTCAAGTAGACGCGAGAAATCACAGCGCGTAATCAAAAACGCATAGGTTTTCACTAAATTACGGTGACGTAGGCTTACATACTACCGATGCTGCACGGTAAGGGGGCGTTCAAGTATTACGTAACGCAATTTTTGAAGATTTTTGACCCCCCCTCCCCCCCATGTAACGCGCCGTAACGTTTTTCTGTACCCCCCCTCCCCCCCCCTAAATGTTACGTAACACCCAAGAGACTATTTTTTTACTGAACTCTCATAAAAAAATAAAAGTGTTTTCAAAGGGTTCCTTTGCTAACTTCGGAGAAAAAAAAATACTATTTATATGTTTCATAAATTTATCTTTATTTTTTCTTTTGCTGTTTTCCAAATTTTGGCATAGCTGCGTTGGCAAGTCCAGTTGATGATGTAAATCCCCCCTTTTGACCACTAACGAATTCTGACAACGAAAATAAAATAAAAATGACGTAAGTATAATACAGTCGAGGGATTCCCCGTAAAACATAAACGAAAAGGATTGCCCAACTTGGAAGATTTATTTCCCAATTTTTTTTATTTAAGAAAAAAATACCGTTACGTAACGAGTTGTTCAAACCCCCCCTCCCGCCCTCGTAACGCACAGTAACGTTTGACAAGACCCCCCCTCCCCCCCAAATTGCGTTACGTAATACTTGAACGCCCCCTAACCGGGTCCGTCTCCCTCCCTTTCCATCGCAGGGCAATCCCGTTTTTTTGGGTACCCCCTAGTAAAAAAGCCTATTCGTGATCTTGGTAGTTGGAACCATATTATTGCGACTGATTTGTACAGCAATCGACTGTGGAACATTATACCTACTTATTTTTTTGTAAGTATGTTCAATAAGCGAAAATTAAATGAATCATCTGGATACGCGGAGTAAGTATGTAATTAGATCGGCATGTTATAGCTGGTAGGTGGGTTGGGTGTCTATATTTTTTTATAATTGCTACTCAGGCGATACCTCAACAACCCTCTTCATTTATTTCATAATTACGTTACCATCAGTATAATATCTAATATGAATGGAGATACGTGTGTGAACTTTGAGGTTAAAAGTTGCACCTCAAATATGCGTTGGACAATAGGGTCTGCTGGCAGCTGGTTTTCTCATCAAAAGCCTTCAGAATATAGAGGAATGAGGTCTGACGTTTGTAGATCTTATATTTTAATTTAACATTATGTACGGTACGTGCTCTGCTCTCGGTTTGTTTGACTTCTAACAACTAAAATGTGAAGTTTTTAAAACTTTTCTAATTCAACATTCTTAACGTCTGTTTCTGTTTTTTTCCTCTCTCCCTCTCGCCCGCTATCTTTATTTGAACTCATCAAACATTCAAATAGTTCTGCAGAAATAATTGGAAAGTCTACAAGATTTTCTACCAGACAATTTCATTTTCTTTTAATTAAAACTTGTATTTTTTTTTCAAAGATCGTAAATAGCTTTTTTCATATCTATAGTAGTACCTGTCCCGGATATAAAGACTTTTTTGCTCTAGCTATTAAGATTTGAGTTCTATAGAGCTATAGGTAACCAATAAGTTGGCGGCTTTTACCAGAATTGTACAGAATTTAGTAAAACCCAGATCGAACTACTGTATGACTGTAGTAATAAGCAATTAATTTTTTTATCTTTAAAAGGCATAATTTAAGTAAAAATATGTCGCAATAGAACGGGTATGTATAATGTTGACAGCCTGCTGCACAAGTAAAATATGCAGGGGTATTAAGAGAAATCGAAAATAGGATATTGGAGAATTTTGTATGTAGGATACAAAATAGGTACTCTTGCCTCTATTGTATGTAAGTATTTTTCCTCGTGAAGAGATTTCACGTACCTATTATGAAAAGTATTTTTGAAACAATTTATCAAATTTTCAATAATGTATAGACAGATGCGTACTCAGGGGTAATATTCACCTTCGTAGTTGATAATTTCAATTCACACCTGCGTTCGTGAGTTATGGACTCCTAGTAGATTATTATGCCTTATAAATCATAGCCCGCTGAGAGTCGGACACCAGATGAAAAGCTGATATGCAAAACAAGAACACAAGTGTTGTAATATCCATCTGCATCAGAACCTTAATACACGCCTGCATCTATGTTATAAATACGATTCTATGAGCATTCTCCTATGCAGCATTAGCACGTTACATGAGCTTAGCTTAAAAACATTTGTACGTTTGCAATAGAATACCGTGTTCTAACTCTATTCCAGAGTCATTCCTAACACTATGTACCTAGTGCCTACCCATCTAGTTAAGATACTAGAGTAATATGCTATTGAATTATAAAACTGGAAACCTGATTCTTATTTGGTATCAGTTTAAAATATGCTTGTTCTTGATGTCTTTTGTCATTTGCAGCAAGTGTTCTTCTCTGTTTTTCGTGTATCAATCATATTCATTCAAATGTTTCTTCTCTCTCTTAAGCTAGATCCAAATATCAGTTTTATTATTGCTGTTTTATGGGATTCTAAGGTCTAGTTGCTCTTTAAAATTTCCTGCATGTGGGATACTGATTGATCAAATCTCGTAAATCCTCCTCCAATTCTATGATCACCTTGTCGAACCTCTGACCAAGTATCACAAATTTCATATTCCTCGCGGATCCAATCGAAATCCAAACTCCCTTAAGACCCCACTTAGGGGCATAGGGAGGCAACAAGAGCTCTCCATTGCGCTCGATCTTGCGCAACGTTAATGACCTCCTCCCACACCATGTCCAGATTCCTCAGCTCTGCTTCGAAGGATCGGAATACAGTATGAGAGGGTCTTCCTCGTCCCCGGGTCCCCGTCCATCGCGGATACTTGTCGTTATTGAGTGTCATAGACATCGTCGACTTACTAAATAATAAGTATGAAAAATATTTCTCGTATTATTTGTTTTAGAGTTTTTTTCTGAAGATGTATGAAATTGTTTTGATTGGGGTTAGGGTGTTTCATCGAAAATATCGGACGAACGAACGAACAGCCCAATTGTTTAATAGGATTTCAGGAAAATTTGGCCCTTTGGACTGGACTTATCAGCCTATGTCTAGAAAGTTCGGAGACCACTGTTCTAGTTGCAGCCAGCCGGTTCGTATTCCTTTTTTGAAAATATGTGGCCTTTGATCAACCGTTGCAAAAGTTTAAGATTTCAATTCTAAACGCGTACTAGTCGTTTCTTTTCCATTTCTTTACTAATGCTGTTCCTGGAAAACAAAAGTGCGACTTTTTATAATAACAGATATCAACAATATCCGGCAGGGAGTATCTTTGGGATTGCGAAAGGGATAGATATTGTTCTGGTGAAAATAGTTTGCCGAATTCCGGTGAAAGCAACATAAAATATTTTTAGTGACCCGCACGTTCGCACAGCGATGATTTATACTCTAGTGTTATTACTCTAATAATCTCTATTGTTTTAGTGGGAGATATTAACTAGGTGGGCCCTCCGTACGTACACTCACCTGCTACATCCCCACACACTTTTATGTTGAAGTAATAATACTGTTTGTCGCGCTCCATAAATCTATTTATTGTTCTGAGGATACGCGTTTATCCAGTGTTAGTCTTATCTTTAATGGGAACACCCAAACCTTGTTTTTATCGCACTTATCATTTTCAAATTTTCATAGGATTTTTTTTATTCTATATATAATCGTTACGCCAACCCAAATTCATGTAAGAATATCATTGGAATCAACAACCAACATTATCGAATATAAAGTAGGTATGTCTTTTGAACCTAACGCTTTTGTATAAATTGGTTACTGGGCTTTGACTCCTTATGTTCTGTCATTAAAAGCGAGAAGTGAAGAAAATAAGAAAGTAAACCCAGATTTAGAATTTTACATATAACCAATTCGGTGTAGGAAACAGCTCTTTTAGTCTCCTTTTGGAAAACAGAAAGTCGAATAGAAACCTCCATTGCGCTTTATCTACTTCCTCACTATCCCGAAGATGACACCGTGCGGGAAGATCTGCTTTAAAACAGACATTTCGGACCTTAGTGGCTGAGGTAAATCTAAATTTAACCGACATTCAGCATTCTTTGCATTCGTCCATCTTCTTTCTTTACTAGTAGAGATGATGGTGCAGCGAATCCATCGATCCGTATCATGTGGAATTATCTATGAAATTATCAATGAAATTGTGAACTGATACACAAAAGGTACGTTGAATATTTGAAAAAAAAGTGTAACATTCTAAGAATTATTGTGGGTTCATATAATATGTCCATTCGTAAGTATGTTTGTACCACAGTGAGGATATCAGTTGGATATTATGAGGTGATTTCTACCCGAACTTGCTACTTAATAGTTTTGTATTCCAGATATTCAAGAAGAATCTTCTTTTCTGCGTAATGCACCCGGCTGCATTGTAACTTTTCCATTCAGAAATGGTTAAAGTTATTCCGTTGCAAGTCTCCGCGTTTGAATTCTTATACGATTCGTGATGTTCGATTTGAAATTGAAATAAGATTTGGAAGTCGGCATCGGAGATTTGCCAGTTGCAGCGCCGCGTGTTTGCACTCAACTTATTATGTAAAAATGCAACTGCAGCTTTGCATCATCCGAAAAAATATTGAAATTATGCCTTTCAGTATCACATTTTCTTTGTTATTTGTCTGTTTCGTCTATTTTTATCGTAAAGTTTAAAAGTAACTCAGCTGTTATTTCACAAAATTTAATCGATCGCTCGAATATTCATTGAATGGAATTTTTATAGTTAGGTACATATTTCCTTTTTCATACGAGCACCTTGCAAGTATAATGGTGATAATGTGAATGAAAGTTATACTTAAATCATTTTTTAACATAAACAAAGATAAAACAAGAAACAAAGATTGATATTGTGTTTTTATTTTATTTATTTATTATATTTAAGAAAGTTACAAATACAAATTATAAATGTAGCTTATCTAAACCTTAAGTAAACCTCTTTTAATACATTCTTATAATACATTCTTATTATTTTCCGTATTTTATTATTGTTTTTACTAATTGTATATTGTTTTTACTAAGTACTTTTTATTGTTTTGATTTTTTATTTTATTTTATTCACACTGACTTTTATGGCTTATTTTAATGTATACCCCCACACACAGGCTCTGCCTTGTGGGATTTTCGATTAATTGTTTTAAATACTTGTATTTGCTTTTTGTTTTAATTGTATGCTTGTTTTTTTTATACTGAATTTTTATATATCGAAAATAAATCTGATTTATTATTATTTCAAATCATTTATTCATTAAATCACAATATATCATATGAAGTATACATCATTGTAAAAAAAAATTAATAAAAATAAATTAATATTGAATACAATGCTATATACTAAATATAAAAATATCGGTATTATCTCTCATGATACATCACGATGTAATGTAATCATGAGAGATCTTCGAACTACAGAGAAAGGAACCTTCTTAACATCCTACATGAGGACAACAGAACTGCCTTTTGGATGGCATATCTGAGACCACAACAGATGCCAAGTTTCCCTAGATTGTCTTTAAGAGACTTAGGAATAACTCCATTCGTCGATATCACTATAGGTATTATGTGGGTGGTTGGTGTATGCCACATATCCTTGATTTCGTGAGCAAGATCAAGATATTTAATTATCTTATCCTGCTCGGCTTTTTTCAAATTTTCGTCATACGGTATAGTGATATCCACGAGATACGTTACCCCGTTCCTACGATCAACCAATACAATGTCCGGACGATTTGCGTTAATCGTTCGGTCAGTTTGTATTGGTATATCCCAATACAACTTTGTATTACTGTTTTGCATTACCGAAATTGGGGTGTACCTATAATAAGGTACTTCAAGATCGAGCAAACTATATTTCAAGGCAAGTTTTTGATGAACTATTTTAGCCACATCGTTATGTCTGTGCAAATACTCAGAACCACACAGGAGAGAACACCCAGACAAAATATGTCTGAGTGTTTCTCCTGTTTGGCCACATGCACGACATTTATCAATTATATCAGGTGCTTTAATAATATATTTTTTATAATTATTAGTGACGATGATCTGGTCTTGTATTGCACAGACAAAACCTTCTGTTTCGCTAAATAGTTCACCAAACCTCAACCATCCAGTCGAATCTTCAAGACTTACATGTGATGAATTTAAAGTTTCGAAGAATCGACCGTGGAGAGACTTGCCTTTCCATATATCAACCCGATCTTGTACCCCAATTATCGGTGGTGAAACAGGATTTGATAAATTTAAGGGCGTGTACTTCAAATCACACGCAATGAGGTCTTCATAACCCAATTTATTCCTTGATGAGATAAAGTAAGATTGGAGGAGGTTTATCTCTTTGTTATTCATGTTTTTGATGTTTAACATGCCTCTACCACCAATCTTCCTTGGTAAATAT
This sequence comes from Mystacides longicornis, assembly GCA_963576905.1. Taxonomy (NCBI): domain Eukaryota; kingdom Metazoa; phylum Arthropoda; class Insecta; order Trichoptera; family Leptoceridae; genus Mystacides; species Mystacides longicornis. The sequence continues at coordinate 19,286,916 of OY756426.1, read as the reverse complement.
AATCTCATCAAGGAACATCTTGGATGATGCATCCTATATTGTGTGAGCAAACTACGTACCTTTAAATCCATCTTGTCTAGTTCCGTTTGGTTCCACTTAATGATTCCAAAAGAATACAAAATTTTCGGTACAAACCATGAATTAATGGCCATAATTTTATTTCTCCCGGAGAGAAAACTTTTTTTAATCGTTTAATAAATTCATTTTTAATGTTATTTTTAATAATTTTGTGGTCAAAAACTAGATTTTGTTGAAAGCCAAGATATTTGTAATTTTGATTATCTAAAAGAGGAATGTCTGTAACAGATGAAGAACTATTTTGATGATTGTTACGGATTATTCCTTTTTGAACATTAATTTTTGCACATTTTTCTAAGCCAAATTCCATTTTTATATCATCACTAAATTTTATTATTATTTCAAATCATTTATTCATTAAATCACAATATATCATATGAAGTATACATCATTGTAAAAAAAAATTAATAAAAATAAATTAAAATTAAATACAATGCTATATACTAAATATAAAAATATCGGTATTATCTCTCATGATACATCACGATGTAATGTAATCATGAGAGATCTTCGAACTACAGAGAAAGGAACCTTCTTAACATCCTACATGAGGACAACAGAACTGCCTTTTGGATGGCATATCTGAGACCACAACAGATGCCAAGTTTCCCTAGATTGTCTTTAAGAGACTTAGGAATAACTCCATTCGTCGATATCACTATAGGTATTATGTGCGTGGTTGGTGTATGCCACATATCCTTGATTTCGTGAGCAAGATCAAGATATTTAATTATCTTATCTTGCTCGGCTTTTTTCAAATTTTCGTCATACGGAATAGTGATATCCACGAGATACGTTATCCCGTTCCTACGATCAACCAATACAATGTCTGGACGATTTGCGTTAATCGTTCGGTCAGTTTGTATTGGTATATCCCAATACAACTTTGTATTACTGTTTTGCATTACCGAAATTGGGGTGTACCTATAATAAGGTACTTCAAGATCGAGCAAACCATATTTCAAGGCAAGTTTTTGATGAACTATTTTAGCCACATCGTTATGTCTGTGCAGATACTCAGAACCACACAGAAGAGAACACCCAGACAAAATATGTCTGAGTGTTTCTCCTGTTTGGCCACATGCACGACATTTATCAATTATATCTGGTGCTTTAATAATATATTTTTTATAATTATTAGTGACGATGACCTGGTCTTGTATTGCACAGACAAAACCTTCTGTTTCGCTAAATAGTTCACCAAACCTCAACCATCCAGTCGAATCTTCAAGACTTACATGTGATGAGTTTAAAGTTTCGAAGAATCGACCGTGGAGAGACTTGCCTTTCCATATATCAACCCGATCTTGTACCCCAATTATCGGTGGTGAAACAGGATTTGATAAATTTAAGGGCGTGTACTTCAAATCACACGCAATGAGGTCTTCATAACCCAATTTATTCCTTGATGAGATAAAGTAAGATTGGAGGAGGTTTATCTCTTTGTTATTCATGTTTTTGATGTTTAACATGCCTCTACCACCAATCTTCCTTGGTAAATATAATCTCATCAAGGAACACCTTGGATGATGCATCCTATATTGTGTGAGCAAACTACGTACCCTTAAATCCATCTTGTCTAGTTCCGTTTGGTTCCACTTAATGATTCCAAAAGAATACAAAATTTTCGGTACAACCCATGAATTAATGGCCATAATTTTATTTCTCCCGGAGAGAAAACTTTTCAAAACTTTTTTTAATCGTTTAATAAATTCATTTTTAATGTTATTTTTAATAATTTTGTGGTCAAAAACTAGATTTTGTTGAAAGCCAAGATATTTGTAATTTTGATTATCTAAAAGAGGAATGTTTGTAACAGATGAAGAACTATTTTGATGATTGTTACGGATTATTCCTTTTTGAACATTAATTTTTGCACATTTTTCTAAGCCAAATTCCATTTTTATATCATCACTAAATTTTTTTGTAATTTTGATTAATTTTTCTAATTCAACTAAATTTTTACCAAATAATTTTAAATCGTCCATATAAAGTAAATGACTAAATTTAATACCAGACCTTTTTAATTCATAGCCACAATTTGAGGATTCCAATAATTTACTCAGTGGATTTAGAGCTAAGCAGAACCAAAGCGGACTTAGACTATCTCCTTGAAAAATACCTCTATTGATATGGATTGAATCGGTAATATATTTTCCAGAAGGTTGAGAAACAGATATTTTTGTTCTCCATTTTGACATCAAAATTTTTAGAAATTCTACGAGTTCGTTGTTAATTTTATATATTTCCAAAACTTTTATTAGCCAAGAATGTGGGACTGAATCATATGCTTTTTTGTAATCAATCCATGCCATAGAGATATTTTTCTTTTTGTGTTTCACCTGCTCACAAATAATACTGTCTATTAAGAGCAATTCCTTTGTCCCACGAGATCCCATTTTACATCCATTTTGTCTGACAGATAAAATATCATTTTCAATTAAGTATGAATGAATTTTGTTTGAAATTATAGATGTCAAAAGTTTATAAATTGTTGGTAGGCATGTAATTGGTCTAAAGTTATTTGGAGTTGAAGCATTATTGATTTTTGGGATCACGTGGGTTAATCCTTCTGTTAAGAATTCTGGAAAGTTCAAATTTTCAATTGCAGATTGAAACTGTCTTGCCAATATTATATGTGAATTTGTAAATTTTTTAATCCAAAAGTTTTGTAGCCCATCTTTTCCCGGAGATTTCCAATTTTGTATTTTTTTTAAAGCAGTTTTAACGTCAATCAAATTTATACTAAAATTTTGCATTTCTGGATGTTCAGAATTAATTTCTTCTAACCAATCACTATTAGTGTTATGGGATATAGAATTCGACCAAAGATTTTTCCAAAAAGTTTCCATATCATCTTTATTAGGTAAATTATCTGTTTTGAAATTTGAATCTTCCAGATTGGTAAAACATTTTTTTTGATTAAAGGAGAAGAGATGGTTCTGTTTTTTCCTTTGAACCCTTTCTTTAAATCTTCTTATCCGTTTAGCTAACGCCAAGACTCGTTGTTTAAAAAAGTCAATTTTTTCTATTATTTTTAAATTAAAGTTATCAATTGAATATATATTTTCGATATCAAAAATTTTCTCAACAAACAATTTTAATCTTGGTCTATGGTTTCCAGAATTAAATGATGTAAGTTTTCCAATTATTGAGCGAAATTTAGTTATTCTATTTTCTATTCTTTTTTGCCAACGGGGGGTACTTGAATGGTCAATGATGTTTTGATTTCGACTTCGATTAAATTTAATATTAGCCATATTTATGCAAGTAGCCGCTGCACAATAAAGAATAGAATGAACGTCTTGTAAATTTTGACAGGAGTTTAAATCATCTAAAATAATATTATTAACACGACAAATAATTTTTTCAATAATTGGAAAACTTTTGAATTTTGGCAATAAAGGTCGAAGAAAGGGTTCTTGATTACGAAACAACAAAAGCATCTCTTCATATTTGCTCTTAATAGAGTCATAATCAGGGATATTGAAATATTCAAAGTTCTCGTTTGAAGCATCATTAGAATTTATAATATTTATATTATGAATGTCATCAGAGCTTGTGTTGTGATGATTAAGTTGTGAATTTATGTCCAAAATTGTGTTATGATGATTCATCGGAGAACTTAAATATTCCGATCTAAGAACGTCTAGTTCAGATTCCGATAATAATTTGTTTCTAATTATTACCCGAACCTGATCGGACAATCTTTGGGTACTAACATTTATCGTGGGCTCCAGAAGAAGCCATTCCTGGGACAGCCTTTGTCTGTAGCCAGTCAAGAAACTGCCCCCCTCTGTAGCTCGGTTGTACGCCCGGATGACATTTTTATTCATTTCTCTCGTCCATCTCATCCTGCGGCGTACTTGACCACCTGCAGCGGGGCCTGCTGAACTACGAGGGTTCACTCGGCCCAAGCATGCAGGTGTCGATGGTGGTGTCCGATCTTCTTCCATCACAAACAATAATTAACAGTTAGTTTGGCATTATACATTTTCTTCTTTTTTTATTTTTTTTATAATAGTTCTTGTTTTCCATTTTATTTGACTGATCCAAAAAAAATCCAAAAATAAATAAACCATGAAAAATATTTCAAAAATTGTTTTTTTCACAAAACAGTTCCGTTGTCAAGTTAATTATTATTTTCCAAAACACTGATAATAAATTTTCAATTTTCTTTTTTCCAAAGCGTAGAGTTTTATAAAAGTAGAGTTTTTATAGCACAAATTATAAAACAAATAGTAAAAAACACTTTTTAAATAATCTTGAAGATAAATTGTAAAAAATAACTATAAAAAAATATTTTTGAAAGATGGAGATCTTTTATGTAATGTATGATGTCAAACTGTTGCTAGGTGTCTATTATTATTATTATTATTGTTATTTTTGATATAGCTGCAACGTTGTCATTGATACTAATTACTAGGTAATTTAAAACATAAATGGTTGGGTAGTCTAGCGGTTGCGACGCCGGTTTTCGTACTGATTATTGCGGAGGTCATGGGTTCGATCCCAGGTGCCGACCTTCTTCCTCTTTCATGACACAAGCTTTATGTGGCTTAATGTGTAATATTGAAAGAGTGTATTAGTGTTTTATTTGCGTGAGCACAGATTCAGTAAAAAGTTTATATAAAATTAAATTATATAAAATTCCATCACAGTAGTATTCAATGCTGCCGTTGTACTTATTAATTACAGATCAATCAACCAATCAATCAATTCTCCCTTTTACACCCCACTCAGGGGCATAGGGAGGCAACAAGAGCTCTCCATTGCGCTCGATCTTGCGCAATGTTTATGACCTCCTCCCACACCATGTCCCGCAGCTCTGCTTCGAAGGAGCGGAACACAGTGTGAGAGGGTCTTCCTCGTCTTCGGGACCCTGATGGGTGGAAGAACAGCGCTCTCCTCGGCCTACTGTCATTCGGCATCCTTAACACATGTCCCAGCCAAGTCCATCTCCTCCCCACAATGTGATGGGCTCACGCTGGGTGCGCCGGCGTATAGCGTCGTTTGTGATGCTGTCGTACTATCTTACGCCCAGAATTCTCCTTAGGCACTTCATTTCAAAGGCTGAGACTTTTGTGCTTGGGCCTTGGTCAGGTGCCAGGCCTCACACCCATATAAGAGAATGGGCAACACACACGCATCAAACAGTTTACATTTCGTCTCGACACTAAACGCCGACGCTTTCCAAATCTTGGTCATGTTGTTAAAGGTAATTACGGATACCTATGTCTTATGTACGCGAAGAAAATAAATAGATATAATATAATTTTGAAGGCAGGTATATACGATTGCACCCCAATCGCTCTAATGAAATGATTAAGTACTTAACACGTGGTATTTCTTCATAATTGATAACCTGATGAGTGTTGGATGCCTACTCAAACTGTAGGTTAATGGCGCGAGTTATTGTATTTGTGGAAGGTTGAGGAATATGTGTTATTGGCGGTTGGGAGTTGCATAATGGCTGTCTGATTAGATTACACAGGTTGGGAGCACAGCGCCGGCTTAGAGAATAAATCCTCTTTCGCTTGTAGCAGGAAACGCTTTACGTAAACTGCGCCGCCTCGCGCCGCCACTGTATCAAGCTATTATTTATGCTTTACGATTCGTTAAAACCTCCGCAACCCAAACCATCCAGTCGCCCGGGAGATAAGCTAATGTGGCTTCAACCGAGCCCAATAACAACACAACCCCGTGTGACAATATATTGAAAGGTAATATTTAAACATCGCAAACTCGCTCCAAATTCACTCGAGTTTTTTCAACCCTTTTATGAAAATACATTCCCGTGCCTACCTCTGGGGCGGGCGTGGGTAGGTGCACATATCCTATTAGATAGCGGGCGGGTTTATTTCGGTGGGATTTAGCCGGAAATGGATCCGGGAACCCCGTAACTCTAACTGGGTTAACGCGCGAAGAAAAATCGGCATTTCCATCTCTTGAAATATCTCTCTCGTGATAAGGCGAAGTAATTTACCTGCGGAGATAACGGAGTCCGCTTCATTAGTTAGAACAACATCGCCTCTCATCCTTCCATCCCATGTCTCCTCTCTTTCGCCTTGCTATTAGAGTCTCTTATCACATAACATGATGGATGATGTATTAATGCCCTCATCATTTATTCCTACTCGGGTGCAGTGTTCCCGTTCGAAAGGAGTACTTGCATACGTCGCTTCGTCGCTCTCTTAATATTGTAAATCTCGATAAGGCCTCCTTCCCTTCAAGTATTAGCGAGTACCCATAATCTGATCTGTAAGTGGAATATGCCACACAGCCACACTACATCTTGTTATAACGGCAGCTAGTTTTTGGGCTAATTTCAACGTGGTGGTGTGCTCAGGAAATTTATTCTTCCGCGATTATTTCTCATTAAAATTCTGCTGTAGGTGCCTCGTACTATAGTTAGACGTAGTGAAATAACCCGTTGGTTGGTGGTGGTAGATGCAACACCACTATCATAAAAGGTATGCGTATTATAATATTAAGAAACCCGCATTTCAGAAATTAAACCACTGCTCGTTGTAAGTTTGCTTTGGAGTATGTTAAAAAAAACCCGTTTCCATTAAAAGAGACCTCTCGAAATAAAGGGACTTACGTACCTATTATAAAAAAATGTTTTGGTTTGTTTTGTTTCTTTACGAATCAATTAGAATTTAATTAAAACAAACAAACATACAACCACGCGTAAATGGGTACATTTTTCGTGTTATTAAAAATGTTTCAGGAGTCCAATATCCATCTAATAAAGATTATTATTATTAGTCCACTAACCGTGAAAACCTTTTTATTTAACTACAGGACAAATGAAAACACAGTGTTATTTCTGTTTGGATGGTTGATGTAAAAAAAATAAGAAGAAATTAATTATGTTTATAACATTAATCGTGTTTATATGTGAAAAAATTTAATATTTTTAATAAGTACCTACCTATTAAAAAAATATCATTTTTGTCCGTCACATTATTGTGTCTTATCTGATGCAAGTTTATCGGGTCAGATGTTCAGAATAGCCATAATTTCCTGTTAGATCAGAATTTATGGCCGAGAGCTGACAGCATATGCCCTTTCATACAGACGTGATGAGTTTTAAAACATTTTAATTCAATCGATAAAAATGACCCCGTGAATTCCTCTTCTACGGGTCACTTTTCCCGGCTCATTGTGACTCCCTCGTAGCAAGAGTCAATCGTGGGATTGCATACGCGTGATACACAAAAAGGACATTCTCGTACAATAATATCGGTCTTTTTGAAGGTTTCCATCGTCAGATGTTTATTGTTAGACTTTTATTACTATTCATTGTGTGCAGGAAACAAAGCAGGAGCCATTTAGAGATGTGAGAAGGTTTCCGGAGCTGTGAAAATATCAAATATCAGAAACTTTTATTATTATGAAGCCGAGTATTGTTATTACAAATTTCCATCACAATACAGCGGCCCTCCCCAGCCTCTCTCACGCGAGCGTTTCCCATCAAGAGCGATTTTGCCGTAAACGTTAAGAAATCCTTTTGTTTCAATATTCTGTTTTGTATTTTCTTTAAGATATCAAATTAAATCTCCCCATCTATATTATAATATATGGCTTAGATTTTGTTTCCCAAATTTCGGATGTTCCTCGCCTCCAGTACCCAACTCAACAAATTTTTACTAATCTTGTTCCACATTTTAACCCTCTCGATCCTTCACAAAAGAAAACAATTTTGGTTAATTAAAACTTCATCATGTTTCTTCATATTTAAGACATCTCTAGTAATACCTAGTTGTTGAGAGAACAAATATTTTTGTACCATATTAATTAATTATCAAAGGCTTGCTTAGGTTTCCGATAAATTGGCGTAATCATAACATTCAATTTGGTAATGTTGGCATTTTGTCAAACGTAATAGATTTTAATACAGTTGAGATATTAATTGACGCTTTTGTCAATCTTGTGTTGCGTGTATGTAGGTATAAATCTTTATACTTATATTGTTCTACTACAAACTCATGTTTCTTGATAACCTCAGGCATATTATTACTTATTGACCAACGCCCAAACTTTCTGTTTTAGGCCTAGGAACTGAGGCTAGCCTCTTGCGATGTTGACTCACAGTTGTCTCTCTTTTTGGTGCTCCACCTTGTATTTGAACTTCATGGGATCGACTATACAACTCCATCTCACTTTTAATTATTTCATCTCACTATATATTCAACTTCGCATATACACGGTATTAAGTTGGTAGTGGATAATCCGAAGCAGGGAGGTAGAAGACCTCAATACCTATCGATTTGACTCCCATGTATGTTCAGCGATATTGGGTGGTTCAAAAGTTATTAACGTTTTTGTGAAATATCTTAACTATCTTAAAAACTTCTACATGCAGAATTATTCCTGCAAATTTCATTTTATGAAATTTCTTAAAAAGATCTTGAACTACGTGAATAATCATATATTGGTTATTTTGTCAAATTGTAGACCATTTTCATGTACCTACTTTCTGATCCTAGCCCCGAGCGTCTGGGTATTATATTTTCGTCTTTTAAACTTTCGCAGATTAAGATAAATATTAAATAAACCGACCTTTTAATTCTTCCGTCTGAATCCCGCTGCTCATTTTATTATTTCTTCTCTTATCAATCCGAAGTCGCTGCAATATTCATTGTTAGGTACCGCTCACGGCTTTGAAATATCGGAATAAGAGAGCTAATTTATTAAAGGCACCTCGTTTCGAAGGAATATTAAAGTCTTATGATGTTCCTCAGTTTAATATCCGTTTTCTTGTTGGTTTTTTACTAACAAATTTCATCCCATGTCTACTCGACCACCTGTGCCGCGCTGCCGAAATTTAGCTTTGTTATGTGATATGCAAAGGTTAAGGAATGCTGAAGCCAGTAATATGCTAAACTGTATTGACGATAAATTTGCCAACCTACATTCGTTGTTTGTGCCTACATGTAAGTGGTGTGGGTATTTTACCCGATTTCTTTTCAGATAGATCGTTCGCCCGGGATTCGGGTTACATATATGTTCGATCATTACACACGCATACATACAGATGAGATAATATTATATACCTACTGTGCCAACTTAATATTTTTGTTGCTATGCATCACGTGTAGGGAATGTGTTTTGTTTTGTTCCGTTTAACTTTTCCATACCAAAATCCTTAATCCCCTTAATATTTCCAGTCAAAGGATAACCGTTAATTTATTATCAAAATATGAGGATAATACACTTCATTTAGGTACCTACTTGAAGTCATTCTACAAAAATAAATACAAGTTTGGGTGGTTTACAAGTCAAGTGTTTTGTGGTTGCGGTATTAAAACTGCGTGTGTAACAAAGTTATTCATTTCAAAAACCACTCATCACTGTCTCCCTTTCTTCTATCCAGGCACAATTCCATTAATTTTTCCTGAGCTGTACAATTCTTCATTCAAATTGTCTTGTTCTTTTACTTTTGACTTCCCCGTGGATTGACTTGGTATGTTCTCGTTATTTTCCCCGAAGCTGATATGCCTATATGTTTTGTTTTGGCAACGCCTTTATTTTTATGTAACAACCATTCTTCTCCTGTTATCTGCTCTCTTCTAGATCTCCCGCTTGTAGATACATCCTGGAAATCGTTGCTTGATTCAATACGACGTGTCCTGCCGGGACCTCTTTATCCGAAATCCAAGCGCTAGGCTTTCGAGTTTGTATTTAATTGATGTGATCTTTCAGTCCCAGACAAACTGGAAAAGATAAAGAAAAAAGATGTGACGTTGAAAAAACCAGAGGGATATTTTATACACTTACATAGATTTGTCATACCTATCTTTAAAACAGAATATGAAAAACACTGTATTTATGAAATTTTTGTCTTATGATTATTCGTAGTCCCTGTATAAAAAAAACTGCCGCCAATAACGTTCAAAGCGATACTAACTTTTACCTCTCTTCCTATGAGCAAGACCGACATTCTACGATACATAATTTTCGCGGTTGGTATCTATGCTGTCCATGTTTGAGTATATATTATTGCGATGTGCCTTTTGTATATGAGTCCGGGGAGCATCGCATTGTGGTCTACGGGGCTCCATATAAAAACGAGTTCATCTGCTTTAATGAATTCGTGTCCTAACGCCAATTAACCTCTCAATTAAGGGAGTAACCACCTCTACTCTAGCAAAGAGGTTGGAGTAGAATTTTTTTTCATCCGCCGTTTAATTGATTCCCATTCCTTATTATAGAGCTCTATAGAAAGTTTTAAATTGATCGAAACGATTATACTCGTTTCACTTATAAAACGTAAATATACCCCTAAAATTATGTGTTTATGAAAAATTTTGTTTAACCATATCGACCATATTATGCTTTCACAGCATTTAGCTATTCGAAAAATGTTTAGTTATTTCAATATTGCAGTCTTGTGCATTGCTACATAGACGATGTCCTCCATCTCATATCCTGACATTTCTGAGCTGAAGGTAATGTATACTAGGAGTAAATAAATAACTGAACCGCCGTTATAAAAGTCAGAAATTAATTCCTTGTGTTGTAATAAACGCTTCCAATCCTCTATCCTTGCAGCCCGCCCGAAATGCCGAGTACTAGGTAGGTATAGGTCTCTATTTCTTACTTTCTTCATCTGCTCAAAACACCTCGCAGGTGTCCTAACTTTGTTTTTATTTTTGCCTTTAACCTTGCGTTGTTTCTTTTCGCGTTAGCTGGCTCCCTTTTGGCGATGTTACCGAAGAAGGTTAATACTTGTTGTTGACAGACCGAAGGCAGTTTTTCTGTTATTATGAGTTCATTGAGGACTGGTTGGATCCTTTTTTGGCAATCCTTACCTTTTATTGAGAGAACTTTAACTGAATAAACATATCATCTTGATCTTATCGGAACGATCTTACACATAATTTAATTCTCAATTCTAAAACTTTTATCAAAACTTTATAAAGTTTATAAATGAAGTGTTGTAAAGCTTAATTAAAATGGCACAATAATTATATTATTGGCTATCACCGAATTAATAAAATTTTATCAAAACGTTTTATCGATTTCAGTTAAATTTTTCTCTATCCTATGAAAAAAGTTTTTCATAAAGACCCTATTGAACGATGACTTGTTTGAAATATTATACAATATGATTTCAGCGATGCTCGTCGGTGATGCATATATTATGTAGTGTAGTGCGGACTGCAGGAGAGTGCCAATCACCGCGTTGAATGGCAACTTTTAATTAATATCCATACGAGGCGGCTCACACAGGGGCTATCTACCCGGTGTGGAGATGAACGAAAACTCGCTGGAAACTCTGGCTTGTGCCTCATATTATTTTAGCATAACACCAGCTTCATCTCGACGCATTTCTCTCCCATAAGAAATAATTATAGAGAAAATGCAAGTAACATTAATTCGTACTTTGGCCGTGAAAACCTAAGGCTGTGATTTATTTTCTAGAAAAGAAAAGAGGGCGTAATATTACGAACGCAGTATTCTGTGAGATAAAGTATTCTATGTTTATCTCTTTCACCGCCGGCAGTAGAATAATGAAAGTGCGAAAGAGACATGTATGTGTAGTTTCAATAAGCGTAGCTTAGATACCGCAGGAAACAAGACGCCAACTGAAATAAAATGCATGAATAAAAAGGGCTAAGTTAAATTCAAAACTTTTGCAATATTATTAGCAATATAAGTAGATTTTTCAATTATGGCCGTTAAATAGCGGGTCCGCATATCTAGCAAACAATTGCATTAGAGAGATATTGTAACAAACCGTTTAAAATCTGAAATAGTTAACTTGTTTGGTAAGGAATGATGAGAGAATAATATAAATTCCGTTAGTAAATACTTTTATTTAAATTGATTACTAAGTATATGATTAAATCTACATAATAATTCAGAAATGTTTTTTTATTTGCCTTTGACAATACTTTCCGTTATGTCGGAGCATCACGCTCAAAATATAAATGCTACGTCAGATATGAATCTGCGCAGAGCGGTGGAATTTGCTCGAGAACGTTCTAAGATACAATTGGCAACGTTAACTTTATTATATTTAGAGCTATTTAAAAAACTTTATTTTTTTAGGATCTTCATACAAATTTTTCAAAAAAGACAGAAAGCCATCTTTTGGAAACAAAATTACTCATGTAAATGTTGAATAGAATCTTGGTATTACGGTATGAAAATGTTATAAAATAATTGGAGATTGATTCGTTATACATATAAAAGTTATTCAAATCTTATTATTCTCAATAAATAAAGATTTAATGAAAAATTTTGGAAAAAAAAATCCTCCATTTTGTAATTTGACACATTTTAAAAAATTTATGGCCACATTTTGTGTAAAACCGTCGTAGCCATTAGATGAGTAATAATTATTATGTAGCTACCTTTAAAAATCATATTCAAATGCAGATAGGTATAAAATAATTTAGCAATAATTGTTGAATCATTTTATATTCAATATATTTTATATTTAATAAAGTTTATTAAAATCATTGTTGAAAAAGATTTGCAAGTAAAATAATAAACATTGAAATTGGTATGAACATTCCATAAACAAACTTGCCGGTAAAACAGTGACCGATAAATTAGATCATTAGGTACAGTGAACTTGACAGAATCCTTGGGAGAAAAGAAATAATATCGACAATAATTGAGAATCTTTAAATGGCATTCAGGAATACTGGATTATAATCAGTGTAGTAAAACGTTTGTTTTATCCACAAAATAATTTAGAAATGAAATAGTAAATAAACTCAAAACTATGTTAGCTTATTTATCATATCTTATACTAGCTTATACCCGTCTTGCTTTACGTTTTTGATTCCGATTGTCAGGCTTGATCGGTTGGTAATTAAACAGGTTCTAGTAATAAATAAAAGACATTTTAAGCAACTAGTGTAGTACGTTTTCACCTTCCCTTCATTCGTATTGCATCGCGAAAAATACGAACCAACAGTTTATTATTTTTATATAATAGATTTACTCATTTCAGAATAGGTAGATGATACCTGTAGGTACATGTTAACCTTTTTCTCTTTAGGAAAATGTGTTTATAATATTCGCTTTGTTGTTGTTACTTTGTGTGTAAGTATCATTGTTGCATGTATTATGTTTAAATGTCAATTCTTCTTGCATTCAGCTTCTTAAAAATGATTTAGTTTTAATAGAAATGGGTTTAAGATATTTTCAGTTACTTATCGTTTTGAAAAAGTATTTTATTGCCCATTATTAAAATATAATACTATTACCCCACAATGTAGTTTGTCAGTTTGCAACATAATAGGTAACAAGGAATTTTATTTCTTTTAACAGGTGTTCAAAAAGTTATTATATTAAATAAAAAAAGCGTCTGAATAACACCACAGTTTCACCATCGAAATTGTTTTAGTCTTTGCTCGTGCTAAGCTTTCATTTTCCTGTTTTCAGGATCCAGGTGACAGATTTCCAATATTTTCTATCCTGATTATTTGTCAAATTTTGAAACTTTGGATCTCATCCAGAAGCTAGGAAAATCAGCTTAGAGCGGAAACACTTTTCCCGTTTACCACCCTACGGGGTTGAACGTGATTTGCTTATCCAGAATTACGTATGTTGTTGTATTTCTTGTTTCTAATTATTAATTGCTTATTATTCATCGACAAAAGAGATTTAATGAACCTTAAGAAACCTCTCATTGAAATGTGATGATTTTAGAAAAGGTTGTTTTTTACGTCCAGGGACGAAGACCGGAATATACGGCGCAAGCTTACTCTCAGTAATGGTATTATAGTTTCTGGTTCTTCCTGCTAATTTCATTATTCTCTTCTCTGACTTAGACTTTACTTAGGCCCGATGTTTACACGTTATTATATTAGTGTAATCTCTCCAGTCAGCCACGACGGGTAGGACATATTCCTGGGAACCTCATCTCGGGTACCTACGGGGCTGCCTAGTACTAATTCGTTCATACTGATACGACGTTTGTCTTATAATATGTAATTCCATATTTGTCGTGGTTCCTTTATTAGCAAACAGCCGCTTATGTTGTGTGGCCCGGACGTGAATCCCTCACGACGTATCCACTACCCGGTGCGGAGGTTCTTATTACATCAGCCGAGATACAAGCGCCGCGACGCGCCGTCTGTTCGAGCCGAGTAACCAACACACAACAACACAAACAAAGCCGACAATTTATTTGTCTCCGTGATTAATTACATCGGACGGCAACGAAATGGTCCGCTACGTCTAATTTGTCTTTTTTATTGCAATCCCATTGTTTATCATTTTCATGTCCGGTAATTTGACCAGCGTCCGTGATCCAATTCATTTGTCTTATTCACTTTTCTACGTTTCAATTTGACGCGTCACCCCGACGTCACTCCTGTGGCACTTTTTTTTCGTTGACGGGGGATTTACAATGAATTTAATCATCGGACTAATTTACTTGCGACTTTATTTTCTCGTTTATAATATTTTTTTTCTGGCTCCGACCTATTTGTCTTTATTCTCTCCTCTCGGCCACGAAGTACCCGTTTTGTATAAATGTCATTAAACGTTTCGTAGAATTAAATCCGCCGTTATATTTTCATTTCCGAATACACACAATAATAATTACTCAATATTTTTTTTTCAATTATAAATTTGTCGCTAACGAGCGTGAATAAATGACGTAAATACAGGCTGGCTCACCGACAGTTTTAAATTTCTGCTACTCGATATTTATTGATTATTGATCATGAATTAATCAGCATGATTGATTGCCTTATTTTCTTACATACTAACTCAAGTTCTCACGAGGTCGCTAAAAATTACTTTAAATCATCAAAACCGAGTCATTAATAGTTGCAAACTTAAGAATTTAAACTCCTTTTAAGATTTTTTCAAATGATTAACAAATTATGAAATCAAAATAAAAGTTTGATTTGATCCGTCTTTTCATTAGTCGGCGGGTTTTGAGGTTATTATTTGTTCTTATCTCCGTAAGGAAATTAAATTACCTCGAATTGGCGAAGAAATTAGTTGAATGAAACCTGTAGTAAGCAGTGCCTGGAGCGAAGCAACAGAGAGGACTGGTGACGTTTTATACGCACTGTTGGTGCCTCACCAACAACAGGTAATGGCCCTCAGCAATAAGAAAATCAAGAAGAAGAGCAAATGATATTGTATTCAAACCAGCAGCTAAACCTGTTGGACAACAGACATGGAGAGTAATCAATGAATTGTTTGATTGTCCAATAAATTTCATTTTCCTACGTTGATAACTGCGAACAATTTAACATTTCTTCCCTTAGATAAAAAGAACATACTACCTTTGCCCGTAGCAGCAGTTGTACGTATATACTGCTCCATCCTATTTGGCGTGGCGGTCTATGTAGACATAGAGACATGTCATGTGTAGGATATTTTCCTACGTTGATAACTGCGAACAATATAACATTTATTCCCTTAGATAAAAAAGAACATACTACCTTTGCCCGTAGCAGCAGTTGTACGTATATACTGCTCCATCCTATTTGGCGTGGCGGTCTATGTAGACATAGAGACATGTCATGTGTAGGATATTTTCCTACGTTGATAACTGCGAACAATATAACATTTATTCCCTTAGATAAAAAGAACATAAACCTTTGCCCGTAGCAGCAGTTGTACGTATATACTGCTCCATCCTATTTGGCGTGGCGGTCTATGTAGACATAGAGACATGTCATGTGTAGGATATTTTCCTACGTTGATAACTGCGAACAATATAACATTTATTCCCTTAGATAAAAAGAACATAAACCTTTGCCCGTAGCAGCAGTTGCACGTATATACTGCTCCATCCTATTTGGCGTGGCGGTCTATGTAGACATAGAGACATGTCATGTGTAGGATATTTTCCTACGTTGATAACTGCGAACAATATAACATTTATTCCCTTAGATAAAAAGAACATAAACCTTTGCCCGTAGCAGCAGTTGCACGTATATACTGCTCCATCCTATTTGGCGTGGCGGTCTATGTAGACATAGAGACATGTCATGTGTAGGATATTTTCCTACGTTGATAACTGCGAACAATATAACATTTATTCCCTTAGATAAAAAGAACATAAACCTTTGCCCGTAGCAGCAGTTGCACGTATATACTGCTCCATCCTATTTGGCGTGGCGGTCTATGTAGACATAGAGACATGTCATGTGTAGGATATTTTCCTACGTTGATAACTGCGAACAATATAACATTTATTCCCTTAGATAAAAAAGAACATACTACCTTTGCCCGTAGCAGCAGTTGCACGTATATACTGCTCCATCCTATTTGGCGTGGCAGTCTATGTAGACATAGAGACATGTCATGTGTAGGATATTTTCCTACGTTGATAACTGCGAACAATATAACATTTATTCCCTTAGATAAAAAGAACATAAACCTTTGCCCGTAGCAGCAGTTGCACGTATATACTGCTCCATCCTATTTGGCGTGGCGGTCTATGTAGACATAGAGACATGTCATGTGTAGGATATTTTCCTACGTTGATAACTGCGAACAATATAACGTTTATTCCCTTAGATAAAAAGAACATACTACCTTTGCCCGTAGCAGCAGTTGCACGTATATACTGCTCCATCCTATTTGGCGTGGCGGTCTATGTAGACATAGAGACATGTCATGTGTAGGATATTACCCTACGTTGATAACTGCGAACAATATAACATTTATTCCCTTAGATAAAAAGAACATACTACCTTTGCCCGTAGCAGCAGTTGCACGTATATACTGCTCCATCCTATTTGGCGTGGCAGTCTATGTAGACATAGAGACATGTCATGTGTAGGATATTTTCCTACGTTGATAACTGCGAACAATATAACATTTATTCCCTTAGATGAAAAGAACATAAACCTTTGCCCGTAGCAGCAGTTGCACGTATATACTGCTCCATCCTATTTGGCGTGGCGGTCTATGTAGACATAGAGACATGTCATGTGTAGGATATTTTCCTACGTTGATAACTGCGAACAATATAACATTTATTCCCGTAGATAAAAAGAACATACTACCTTTGCCCGTAGCAGCAGTTGCACGTATATACTGCTCCATCCTATTTGGCGTGGCGGTCTATGTAGACATAGAGACATGTCATGTGTAGGATATTTTCCTACGTTGATAACTGCGAACAATATAACATTTATTCCCTTAGATAAAAATAACATACTACCTTTGCCCGTAGCAGCAGTTGCACGTATATACTGCTCCATCCTATTTGGCGTGGCGGTCTATGTAGACATAGAGACATGTCATGTGTAGGATATTTTCCTACGTTGATAACTGCGAACATTATAACATTTATTCCCTTAGATAAAAAGAACATAAACCTTTGCCCGTAGCAGCAGTTGCACGTATATACTGCTCCATCCTATTTGGCGTGGCGGTCTATGTAGACATAGAGACATGTCATGTGTAGGATATTTTCCTACGTTGATAACTGCGAACAATATAACGTTTATTCCCTTAGATAAAAAGAACATACTACCTTTGCCCGTAGCAGCAGTTGCACGTATATACTGCTCCATCCTATTTGGCGTGGCGGTCTATGTAGACATAGAGACATGTCATGTGTAGGATATTACCCTACGTTGATAACTGCGAACAATATAACATTTATTCCCTTAGATAAAAAGAACATACTACCTTTGCCCGTAGCAGCAGTTGCACGTATATACTGCTCCATCCTATTTGGCGTGGCAGTCTATGTAGACATAGAGACATGTCATGTGTAGGATATTTTCCTACGTTGATAACTGCGAACAATATAACATTTATTCCCTTAGATGAAAAGAACATAAACCTTTGCCCGTAGCAGCAGTTGCACGTATATACTGCTCCATCCTATTTGGCGTGGCGGTCTATGTAGACATAGAGACATGTCATGTGTAGGATATTTTCCTACGTTGATAACTGCGAACAATATAACATTTATTCCCGTAGATAAAAAGAACATACTACCTTTGCCCGTAGCAGCAGTTGCACGTATATACTGCTCCATCCTATTTGGCGTGGCGGTCTATGTAGACATAGAGACATGTCATGTGTAGGATATTTTCCTACGTTGATAACTGCGAACAATATAACATTTATTCCCTTAGATAAAAATAACATACTACCTTTGCCCGTAGCAGCAGTTGCACGTATATACTGCTCCATCCTATTTGGCGTGGCGGTCTATGTAGACATAGAGACATGTCATGTGTAGGATATTTTCCTACGTTGATAACTGCGAACATTATAACATTTATTCCCTTAGATAAAAAGAACATAAACCTTTGCCCGTAGCAGCAGTTGCACGTATATACTGCTCCATCCTATTTGGCGTGGCGGTCTATGTAGACATAGAGACATGTCATGTGTAGGATATTTTCCTACGTTGATAACTGCGAACAATATAACATTTATTCCCTTAGATAAAAAGAACATACTACCTTTGCCCGTAGCAGCAGTTGCACGTATATACTGCTCCATCCTATTTGGCGTGGCGGTCTATGTAGACATAGAGACATGTCATGTGTAGGATATTTTCCTACGTTGATAACTGCGAACAATATAACATTTATTCCCTTAGATAAAAAGAACATACTACCTTTGCCCGTAGCAGCAGTTGCACGTATATACTGCTCCATCCTATTTGGCGTGGCAGTCTATGTAGACATAGAGACATGTCATGTGTAGGATATTTTCCTACGTTGATAACTGCGAACAATATAACATTTATTCCCTTAGATAAAAAGAACATAAACCTTTGCCCGTAGCAGCAGTTGCACGTATATACTGCTCCATCCTATTTGGCGTGGCGGTCTATGTAGACATAGAGACATGTCATGTGTAGGATATTTTCCTACGTTGATAACTGCGAACATTATAACATTTATTCCCTTAGATAAAAAGAACATACTACCTTTGCCCGTAGCAGCAGTTGCACGTATATACTGCTCCATCCTATTTGGCGTGGCGGTCTATGTAGACATAGAGACATGTCATGTGTAGGATATTTTCCTACGTTGATAACTGCGAACAATATAACATTTATTCCCTTAGATAAAAAGAACATACTACCTTTGCCCGTAGCAGCAGTTGCACGTATATACTGCTCCATCCTATTTTGCGTGGCGGTCTATGTAGACATAGAGACTTGTCGTCATGTGTAGGATATTGTTCCAAAATAGGCCACTGTGATCCAAAAAGGATGGCGCCAACAATAGGAACAATATTTCCGTGGACATCTGTTGATTGATTGTCGTAGAAACCACACACTTATCGACGAAAAATATTATAAGTAGGATAAATATTTACCATAGTTGGTTTAGTCATTTTGTAAAAAAAAGATAGAAGATTTTTTTTGCGCGGGGAGGGTTTCATCGAAAATATCGAGTTACGGACGAACTTCCCAATTATATACATAGGTTAAAATCAGAATAAATATGTTAAAAGCAGTTTAATTGTCATCATATGAACATTTTATTTTGACAACCTCGCAATGGTGGTAAAGATACGTGCGATGATTTCATGCCTTCGCACACTATAACCTTTAAGGGTCCTGCAGCCCGATTCACGGAAAAGCTTAGTTCGAAGTTCGAACTTCGTTCGAACTTCGAACTTTTCCGTGAATAGGGCTGCTGGTAATAATAATTGTAGGCGGCGACTATCTACAGTCTATGTACCTATTCACGGAGGGTTTGAATCGAACTTCGTTCGAACTTCGAACTAAACTTAGACTTAAACTTTTCCGTGAATCGGGCTACTGACTGTAGCCATCTTAAGAAATGTTGAAACGATTGCAATTATTAGTTACTATTCGCATTCCGATTGTTCATGCAAATTAGGTTTCCTCAATTATTCTACATGAATAACGTAGTACGTGAGGAGTGTTCGCTTGCTTTGTTTGTTTGTTGTTTGAAGGGAGATTGTTTATTAGCTAACCCATTTATTGTTTATTAACCACAGAATAAATCAACGCATTCCAGTACTTCTCCGTGTGTCGACTGGCATTCGTTACTTTATGAACTATAAACACCGCTATATTCCCAGTTCTGCGGGTGTAGAATTCAGAATCGTTTGGTCTTTGTGACAAAATATTGTGTGACATTCCATATTGATTATCTTAAGAGCATATCTTATTCCAGCTTGCGTTGCCAAGAACAGATTAACTCTCGTCTGTGTGTGCATTTACACCAAACGAAGATGAGCTGAATCTAGAAACAGAGCATCCTTTCTTTTATAGTTGATTTTGAACACCATGGAAACAATAACAAGCAAAAAGAAGAAGACAGATTAGTGTCCATATCAATGATGAAAAAAAATACAATCTACTTCCAGCCCTGTCACCCTATGATGCTTATGAATACACATTTTATGTGATTGTATTCAATAGGTTTGATGTTAAATTTATTAAATACATGACATGCATAGAGATGTAACAAAAGCTCTTCGTTGCGCTCGATCTTACGCAATGTTTATGATATCCTTCCACACCATGTCCAAATCCATCAGCTCTGCTTCGAAGGAACGAAACACAGTATGAGATTTACCTAATAGTACAGTAACTTTATACATCACCGTATGCGTTAAATCCGGTAGTTCTGATTTTTTGCAGACTTGTTCATGATGTTGGCCTGATGAATAATCCAAGTTTGTGACCTCGAGCGCCGAACGCAACTTTGTCAAAAATTGAAAAAACCTCGGAAAAATCGTTATTTTTTCAAATTTTATTAATATTTTTTTAAAAAACCATTTCAGGACGTTTTTAAAGTTGACTAAATTTGCTACAATATGATACTAGAATTGTATTTGTAAACACAATAGTTTCCGAGATTATGCCTTTCAAAGTTTATCATTTTTTCGAACTTGGAACTTCATCCCGCTAGAATTATTCGAGTGACATCTAAAATATTGCAAAAAATTGCGAATTGTGAAAATATTTTTATTTTGTCATAATAATTGTAATATGTTTGAACATATAGGAAGAGAAAAATACGGTTCGTAATAAGCAAAAGGCCGTCGTTTATGAATTTCACGTTTTAGGTCACCGCTGTAAATATGTTTATCGGTATTACGAGCTTTTCGGACGACCAGTTTTGTTATTGTGGTATACCGTATTTCTTATATCTTATAATCATACCCGCAAGTTAAAAAAAGTATTTTATGGAGTTTTATCTCAAAATCTTTAGAAATCATAATTGAAATAAAAAGGAACATATTATTTTCACGTGTAGATAAAAGGAGGTTGGTTAGCGTGTGACTGTAGACGAGAGAAGCATCTTGGAGTGGCGTGCAGTGCCGCGGAGGTGAGGACCGAGGAGGTGGCAACGAGCATGCTGCAGAGATATTATATTATCTCTTCGCTCAGGTGAGGGAAAATTGTTAGGAACAAGCTGAAAAACACGAAAAAGTAGCACGGGGAAATTTACGCGAAAACTTCAAACAAAAGATGCATAACGGAGTTCAATTTTGTTCTGAATGCGCGAGACGGGGTTGAGGTGGCTCGCCTGCATCGCTCATTGATGTTGTGTTCACACCTTCACCCCTTACCCACTGCTAACGTAATGACGCGATACTGTTTACGAGACCGACAAAGAACTGCTGGCCATCAACTGATTGCTTTTTCTTCTATATAAACCAACCATTTGGTGCAAACATGATAGTAAGTATCTATGGTTATTTTTTAATTAATATGTATTGGTAATCCAATTTAAGGTTTTTAATGGGATAGGTATTTCCAAATTCACGTCGAGTGCAAAGGGGTAACAAAATCAGAATTGAACTATTTCAAAATCGTCCATTGATATTATTTGATCTACATAATAATTCAGTTTTGAAATTACCTATTTGTATTCTTATGTTCAGATCCGCTGACTTTACATTTTGATTTTAATCGTCGGTAATTTTTTCCAATTTCTGAGATATGTAAAGTAAAATTTAACAAAATGTAGAATCGAGGAAGACCCTCTCATACATGTCATTGAATCCGGCTCTTGTTGCCTCCCTATATAAATGTGATCGCAAAGGGAGTAAGTTATGTTATGTAGAATCGTAGTACGTATGTATGTTGATTAAAATGCATTAAAAAGATTGACGTTTGATTTGAATACAAATCAACGTCAGTCAAAAAAATAGATATTACAGACATGGTCATGTTGTTTCTATGCGAGTTGTGGACTAAATATTGCAAGTACATTCAACATTGATTACTCCTCAAACTTTTTCATCTCTTCAATAGCCTACCGATCATTGGACTATCCGAATCCACAACGTAAAGCAAGACGGCATCAGCTAGTTTAATAATAAAATGATAATATCGTGAAATGGACTAACGGAGTTAAAAACGTATCTCATTGTAAAAACGTTCAACACACCACTGTCCCGTAAAAGTTTGCAAATTTTCACACGGAAATTATTATTATCAGTGTTAAATCCCATCTGCGGGTAAGGAGCCGGAGCTAGAGAAGGAAACTTTCAACATTTTCCCTAGCCCTTTTGTTTTTAATGACTCTTTTATGTTTTTTTAATTCCGTATTTTCTCACTCCTTGTATTCATTGTCAGCGGGCCACATGCTCTTGGCTTTTTCAAATTTACTTTTTAATCGCTTTAATACTTTTGTTTCCTTACATTCACTACCTCGCAGGGAACAATGAAATTTTTATTTCTTGATTCTTTGAAATTACTAAGTTTAATGATATTTGTGTCCGTATGGTTTTAATGCTTTAAATCTAGCGTTATTGTTGTTATTGAAGATTGTTCATCTTTTGTTTCAGGTATGCGCAAGTCGGCGTTTTGTTTCAAGGATTCCCGAGGTGTGTCCGAGATGGCGTGCGGTAAAACAATGATAATTCCATACATTTAGAACAAACTACATAGGCGCGTGCTTAATTACAAGGTATTCTTATCATTAGCACACGGTTTAGCCATTACAGTTATCGATGTAATTAAACATGGAAGACGAGTGACTATACTGCATCACTAACCGATCATTTTACGGCCAATTTAACTCGCATGTATTAGTTATTTTATTATTTAATGAAGTTTTACCGGCATCAGTTCGAAGCATTTTACTTTCCTCCCATTTTTGTGTATGATTAAAAATTCTCGCTTTGATGATCGTGTTCCTATTTCCGTATCCCGGATGGAACCGAACGGCCGGAACAACATCTACTTACGTACGTACATCTCTATCCTGTACTTTCGTCGGTTTCTTCGCTTTATCCTGATACAAGCATTCAAACTTATCATTGAATTTTTTTAAATCTAGTATCGAAATTGAAAAAAAGTTTCATCGATATATTCGCATCACGAGACAGTTGTAATAATTAAGCTGACAATATAACCTGCCCGCCTACGTTCACCTGTGGATCAGCTGTGGTCTTCGTATAAAAATGAATGTTAGCCTCATGCGTAAGTTAAAATTTATGTCCTCTTGTTAATTAGGAACACTTTATTACTGTAATAAAAATATTGGTGTAGGCTCTATTGCCTACCCTCCATCAGGTATGTACATTTTCACCTTTATAGACATAAAAAGTTCATTAAAATAATCGTATGGCTGGTTTTGTTTGTTCTTTTCTGTATTTTTTTTTATATTTTTTCAACAATATTCCCGAGTGGCATAGCTGTGTAAAAAATATAGTTATTGTAAAGGAAGATGTTTATAAGAAAAGAATGGGAAATTGAAAGTTAAATGAGAGCAATATATTAACTTGTTAGTATTATTGTATACCTACGTATATAATTCATCAAAAATGTAGAAATAAACAAATGAAATCAGATTTATGTTCCGTTGCGCGTCAGATTTAATTATTTAAATTTGCCTACATGATGGCAAAAGTTTTAAAATGTGAGAAGTTCTTACAACATCATTCTTCGAAATTGCATTAGATGACGGTTTTAATCCTTCAGGGGTCAAATTTTATTATGCCATATGTTTTCATTAAAAAATTGGCATCATGACATTACCTATTTTTCTTCTCGGTTTTTCGATGTTCTTCTTCTTCTTTGTCAGCCGTCCCTCCACTGCTGGATGTAGGCCTCTTCCAAAGTTTTCCACCTCTTTCTGTCCTGCGCAGTTTTCAACCAGTTTTTCCCCGCCACAGGAACCACATCATCCACCCATCTCTTTTGCGGTCTCCCAATCGGTCTTTTATTTTCGTAGGGGCGCCATTTTGCAATTCTGGGTGTCCATCTTTCATTCCCCTGTCTCGCCACATGTCCTACCTATTGCCATTTCTGTTTTGCCACACGGTCAACTATGTCTGCGACTTTTGTTCGTCGTCTTATCTCTTCATTTTCGATGTGATATCTCAAAATTTGCGAATTCTTTCGATCCTGGCTAATCTTCGAAATTAGTCCAACCCTTTAATTGCGCAGTTAAGACCTCTGTCTTCGTTTAGCTCCTCGGCAACAATTGATTTTGCCTTCCTTCTTGAAGTTGTTGGGGTATGATTTTGAATGTGTTGAAACTGCACAGATTTCTTTCGTTGAATAGCCCCCCGCTCGGTGAATCCACACTCGTACTAGTTCTATAATAGCAGCACACCCCTGGATATATTAGGTGGTGGCACATCCCGGAGCTGGGAGGGTCAATATCTCGTCCGAAGCCTCTTGACAAAATTTACTACCGAGTTGAATCCGCCCCGTTCCCTCTTGTAATGGAGAACTTAGTAATGTTTACGACTTTAAGTGTTTTAAATCTACTCAAATGTAGCCCACATTGATTTTTTTTATTACTTTTTGTTGTTTGCGTCAGCCGAGCTCCTCCGTTATGTAACAGAAACCTAACTTTAAAGTATTCATACATTATTATCCTCTTAGGATGTCGCTTATTTGAAGTTTTCTGTTTAAATGAATTTAATAATCTTTCGAATGAGGTTTATATAATCTCTTAAGGGATTTTGGCTCGCTTTCTTTTTATTTTTTGGGCTTCGTTTGATTGTTTAGATAAGAGTTTAGGAACCTAGTTTCGCTTTCGTAATAATTCATTATATTTTTTAATTCTTTTCTATATCACTCTCTTGTTGCTACATGATCTTGTTTTTTTAAACAAATTGAATTAAAGAATTAAAAATTTCTTGTGCCCTGTTCCTTCAAATCAGACTGGAGGGATTTGGACAACATGCTCGCCAGGGACATTCAATAAAGTGGAATTTTCTCCTGGAATTGTATTCCTAGGTGGAATCACAAAGGGAAAAATGTTGCAATTTTCGTAGATATGTCGATGATAAGAGCTTTAGAAACAAAGAACCGCGCGCCAAATCTGTGCTACACTCTGAAACCTCGGTCACCAGGTCTCCCGGGTGGATAAATTTAAATACCTGGGAGCAACCATTTCCACCTCTGGTGACCTCGGGGCTGAGCTCCCGATACGTATAGGTATAGCAAGTGGCGCCTTCAACAACATGACCAAGATTTGGAAAGCGTCGGCGTTTAGTGTCGAGACGAAATGTAAACTGTTTGATGCGTGTGTGTTGCCCATTCTCTTATATGGGTGTGAGTCCTGGCACCTGACCAAGACCCAGGCACAAAAAGTCTCAGCCTTTGAAATGAAGTGCCTAAGGAGAATTCTGGGCGTAAGATGGTACCACCGCATCACGAACGACGCTATACGCCGGCGCACCCAGCATGAGCCTATCACCTCTACCATTGTGGGGAGGAGATGGACTTGGCTGGGACATGTGTTAAGGATGCCGAATGACATTTGGCCGAGGAGAGCACTGTTCTTCCTCCCATCAGGGTCACGGAGACGCGGAAGACCCTCTCACACTTTGTTCCGCTCCTTCGAAGAAGAGCTGAGGGACATGGACATGGTGTGGGAGGAGGTCATAAACATTGCGCAAGATCGAGCGCAATGGAGAGCTCTTGTTGCCTCCCTATGCCCCTGAGTGGGGTGTAAAAGGGAGAATTGATTGACACTCTGAAATTCAAAACAATTTAAAAAATGACATAATTACCTATATCAAATGTTGTTAGTTTTCCAATATATTTTTTATTTTACAAAACCGAATCTGTGCTCACTCGAAGTTAACACAAAAATACACTCTTTGACTCTTTCACAGTAAGCTACATAAAGCTTGTGTCGTGAAAGAGGAAGATGGTCGGCACCTGGGATCTCTCCCACGATACGAAACAGCACGAAAGTCGGCGTAACCGCCATGCTACTAACAACTTCCTTAAAATAATCAATTATGAAAATGATAAAATAAATAATTTCCCATTGTGATAATCGTTGACATTTGCCGTAATCAATCAAGCTGTACGAATTGTGGTCAGTCCGTTGCGGTTATTGCCAGTTGCTGCCGCCGTCAGCTGTCCGTCTGTGGCCATTTTTGGTTGATTTTCGTATTAAAACGTCATATCACCTGGGACAACGTCAAAAGTTCTATTCTAATTAGAATAATTAAATGGAGTTTTACTGTGCGGTGGATTCATTTACGAATATGGGCTTTTGTTTACTAAATGAAACATATCTTTTTTTTTTTTTTATAAAAATGAATCTGTGCTCACTCGAAGTGAACACAAATACACTTTAGACATCTTTCACACTAACCAAAGGGTTGTGTCGTGAAAGTGGAAATTGTTGGCACCGTCGTGATTCGAACCTACGACCTCCAATACGCTGTACATACGAAAATCGCCGATTGATACCACTGGACTACCAACCCCCTGTGCGGTGGATTCATTTACGAATACTGTATGGGCTTTTGTTTACTAAATGACAGATCTAAATTAATTATTTTTTGACACGATTCCTAGACTGAAGATTCGGGAAAAGTTAAAAAAAATACTCGAATAAGACCCACGAAAAGAAAGCATCGGTCATCTCCGATGTTAACACAAATAGTTACATTGGGATTTGGACAAAATCACGTGTTAAGAGAATGTCTCCATGTAAAAAATACCGCCGCTACTTTCCTTTCTCGCTGGAGTGGGCGTGCTGTGTGAGTTTCACGTGTTACGAGCGGTCGCTGGACAGCCTTACGGTGGAATCGTGACTCGGCTCGGACATAACATTAACTTTCAGGTTTCAGTCAGGTAACCGCTTCTTCGTACATCTATAAAGTTCCACAGTGGTCTTTAAGATTCGGGAATAGGTGTTATTATGACCCTCCTTTCCTCTGTTAGATCCATCCACGGACCATTAATTTTGTTTGTAGTGTTATGTAATCCCGTTCCGAATACCCTTCTGTAGATTTTCTCAAGGACCTACCGAGAGAAAAACTCCGAGAAATCTTTATCTTTGTTCTTTGAAACACGATGACCACAAAGGATAACAGACATTCCCTATGTTACGTCGTAACATACAATTTCATTTCCTATTTGAAAGCAGATTTCGTTTGAGCTGCTTCAATGTTCAAAGCGGTCACTGAAATAAATATTATATCTTCAAGTAGAACTTACAATAAATATTTCGTTACTAAGTTGTCAGTTGGCCTTCCGATAAGACTATATCGCCCTTTGTAAATCTAAACGTACCATTTTATTAATTTTTTTTATAACTTTAAAGAGTGCATCGGATCTGTATTTGTCGATTATATTCAACCCGAAGGATTTGCATAATGTACATGGATGTTGTCCTCTTTGCAGACATATATCGAAGTGGTTGGTAGACTCGCGGTTACAGCGCCGGCTTTCGTACTGTTTGGTGCGGACGTCGTGGTTCGATCCCAGGTGCCGACCATCTTCCTCTTTCACGACACAAGCTTTACGTAGCTTACTGTGAAAGAGTCGAGGAGTGTATTTGTGTTCACTTTGAGTGAGCACAGATTCATTTAAAAAAAAAAAAGTTGCAAAGTAGTCACATCCAATGGGCCGATTGTTCTGTTTTATTTCTACCCGATGTATCGATCTCCACATTGTATTGGCTGGCACATTACACATTCATTATGAATATAGCTGAACGAGAGAAGCCTATTCCAGAGTGGGTCCCAGTGGATTTGGTTCTGCCACCTGCACTGCTGGAATCTGATTATGTTTTGACATGGTGCAGCGGCCTCCCCGTCCCCAGGGCCGCCCCTTTTTGTGATCAGTTTTATTATTTAACTTCAATATGTCCGCCGTGAGTTGAGCCCGACCTAACTCTCGTTACTCATGTGGGGACGGCCTCGATTGTGTTTTGATAAACTCGTTGCTTAATATAATAAAGGAGAACGTGAGTATATACATTTTGGTACTTTTATCACATTTTATCATATTTAGATAAATCGAACAAATTCCAATTAGTATGAAGAATAATTTTCACATTTTTCGCTACTTACGTGTCTATAAGTATTGTACTATTTTTTTTGGTATTGATCGAGAAAAAATTGATAGACGTTCCAGAAAAAAGAAAAGTACCTACTCAAAAAGCTTGCTAAACAAACGAAATTGTTTAAATAAAATTCATTCTATAATAAAACGTAAATTTATTTTTCGTATGTTAAAGACTCGCGGAAATAACAAGTAAAATCGATGAAGTAAAAGAGAGTAAAATTGGTATTTCGGTGCAAAGAACCCTTAAGTATCAATTATTTGACTAGTTTTAAACTTAAACTCTTTATTGAACTACCCCGCAGGTTCCCTAAATGGTCACAGCAGACTTAAAAATAAAAACATGTGGAACAACATTTTATATTAATCCTTTTTAAAATCATAAAATTACAATTTATGTAAAAAATATTTTGAATAATTATTTACCTAAGAGATTCTAACGAGAGACAATAAAAAACCATATATTAATAATTAATGAGAATTTTATTTTGTATCGTTTTGGTTTCAACTAAGTATCATCAATAACACATTATTACATAAATTGAACATGAAACGACTTGAATCTTAGACGTCAGCTGGGAAAATGCAATATTATGCAATTGTTGATCTAAAAGGAACATCTTCTTGTTCAGTTTTCCATTACACGCTCCATTTACCCGCCCTTTGAATTATCCACAATGCTCCCACCCCTGCACACGTGTTCTGTCTATCGAGCTGGCCCACGCCTGTGTGGAATATTTCAAAGGATTTCACACAGCGAGACATAGTGATATTGTAATGGATATTGAATTGTAAGCAATACTCGTAAATTTTACAGGAATCACAGAAAATAAAATGTTTCGAATCCGTTTTGTTAGGTGGCCGATTGTTCTGAAATATTACCGCGCGAGTGATGTACGCTCGCATGATTTCATGCATGGCCGGAGAGATGTTGTGTTTGGTACACAGTCCTCTCTCTAGACGTGAATAGGCGTCCATTGGACCACGCACTATTAGTCATCTTGTGCGTTTTGCTTTTTATGGAATGATTTATGAAAATTGTTCCAATATGTATGAGAATAAAAAATAAACTTCGAATAAACCTTTTATTTTTTTTTCATTTTATTAAAAATACACACAATATTTTCAGTAACAATAAAATCATATTTATCGTTTCGTGAACATCATAATTTCGTTAATAAGAATATTAATTAAATTTTTATTTTTCAATTAGCTATGAAAATGTTGCACTCTGAATTTTTTTTATCGAATATCGAGCGCTTTCGTCTTATTCAGGTGTCTTGACAATGTCTTCATGAGTTAGACGAAAGCGCTCGAAAATGTCTAGGTCAGCCAGAAGAAAGCGCTCGTTATTTGAATATATTTTGTGAAAATGCAACTGGTTTTTTTTTGTATAAAACTTGTGTTTCTCCCCATCTTCACACAAATGTTTTGGGAGTTTTGAAGGGAAAAATATTTAAAGTTTTAAAAATAAAACTTCTTGGTCGTTTTCTAGGTCGTAAAAGAGCCTTGTGACTGAAAAATTACACAATTTGACGTCCTGTTGCTTCAGTCCCTGATACGTATCGGAATGGCAAGTGGTGCATTTAACAACATGACCAAGGAATGGAAAGCGTCGACGTTTAGTGTCGATACGAAAATGTAATCTGTTCGATGCGTGTGTGTTGCCCATGCCCATTCTCCTGTATGGGTCCTGGCACCTGACCAAAGCCCAGGAACAAAAAAATGTCTAAGTGCCTATGGAGATTTTTGGGTATAAGATGGTACCACCGCATCACGAACGACGCTATACGCTGGCACATCCAGCGTGGGCTCATCACCTCTACCATTGTGGAGAGGAGATGAACTTGGCTGGGGCTTGTGTTAAGGATGCCGAAGACAAGGAAGACTCTCTCACACGCTTTCCGCTCTTTCGAATCAGAGCTGAGGGATTTGTACATGGTGTGGGAGGAGGTCATAAATATTGCGCTAGATCGAGCGCAATGGATAGCTCTTGTTGCCTCCCTAATCCCTACGCTCCTGAGTAGGGTGTGAAAGGGAGAGTAAGTTAGTTGCTTCAGTACCTACTCGTAAGACACATAGGTCTAAAATGGAGAGAACTACTCACAGATTGCTAACTCCGACTGCAAAGGCATTTCCAATTGACCAAATGAGCCCATCTCTACACGATATATCCGGCGATACAAAATAATGTAATCAACCGGTCCCGTCCGATTCGAGACAGAGAAGGTGTTGGTAGCCTAACGGTTCAATCACCGACTGTCTTTCTAAATGCCAACCATCTTCCCCTTTCATAACGCTTTTCATAATGCTTTGTGTGAAATATGTCGTAAGTGTATTTGTGATCACAAATTTTGCCCTCTCGATCAGAGGCTCGGCACCAAACTTAAGTCTACCCCCACACACGCCTGCAGGCGACCTGTTCAGGTATACCGGAGCATGTGTGGCCTACTTAGTTTTCGATTCCTCTCCGGTCGCCTGCGCAGGTCTCAAAAGCTGCACAGGTCTACCCCCACACACGCACCGGTATACCTGAACAGGCCGCCTGCGCAGGCGACCTGTACCGGAGCGTGTGTGGCCTACATAATAGGTCGAAAATACAGCCGGTTCATTATTATTTGGTCGGTTTCCTTGTTGGTGCTGCAAACCATTCACACAGCGTCGGAGTTTTGTTCCATTATTTATAAAAAAAATATATAATATTTATTATTCTCGCCCGATATTAAATTTTCCAAAGATTCAAGTAAAATTTAATGGTGTTCCATAAAATAATAATATGAGTTCCTTTTATGTGGTCTGAATGTTTCAATGGGGTCGGTTGAATGCGGTGCCTCGTGTATCCGATACTTCCACTTGTTGTACCTATACTGTTCGGTATATTACCTTACCTACATATTACATGTAATAGTGACTGTTCGATTATTCGGGTGAAAGGTGTCTGGAAATTTTCATTATGCCCTAAACGAGATTTTATATTAAAAGTTATACAATGTTGTCATTAACGTGTTGCCGAAGTATAATTGTTCCGAAGAAATATATGGAAAAAAGCTTTTACTTCTCAATTAAATATTACGCGATTTTAAGTTGTTGTAGCTTTACTAGAACCTATTTTAAAATGTTTCATCGAAAGATGGCAGTATAAACACTATTTTGATATTCATAATTTGAATAATATTTAATTTAAGACCACTATCAAAGGAAGTATTTGTCATGCTCATAATGGTCTTTTTGGTTCATAGTTGCAAAAGGGGTTAAGAAAAAATCAATCCTAGCTGCCAGTGGGGAAAATATTATATCCGCGTTGAAGTAGTATGCACTTTTTTTAACCAAATTTTCGAAATGGTTGGTATGCTAGCAGTTCAGTCGCTGAATTTCGAAGTGAAGGTTGAAGGTTCGATCCCTGTACAAAACACAAGATTTGCTTTAAGGACAAATTATTTTTTTAATTCTGCAGAAACCAGGCAAGCCTGCAACTGGGGAGTGACTCTATAGAGAGCGTTGACCACTTCAAATATCTAGGAGTGCATGTAACACCGGATGGTAGTAGCGAAAAAGAGCTCTCTATAAGAATTGCCCAAGCCAGCTTTTCATTCAGTGTCATGAAAAAGATTTGGAGGTCCAACGAATTCTCCACCAAAACTAAATGTCGCCTTTTGAAGGCATGTATTATGCCAATTCTGGAATTTGACAAAGGCTCAGCAAAGGAAACTTTTCAGCGTTGAAAACAGATTCCTGCGACAATTTTTGGGAATCAGGTGGTATGATTTTGTAACTAATGACTCTGTCCGAGAAAGAACACTACAGTCCTTCGTAACTTCAGTCATCCTTAATCGCAGACTGAGTTGGCTCGGGCACGTCCTCCGTATGTCCCCCGAAAGCGTATGCTAAGCCAGCCTATTTTACAATACGGACGGCACAAGAAGAAGAGGAAGACCGTGCCTTACCATTGTACGAGCCTACACCGCCGATCTGCAGAATATCGGACTGACCTGGAAGATATAGCTGGTTTTTAACAGTGAGTTTCAGAGAATTTACTGGATTGGATTCATTCGAAAAATTGTACTTAAATTGTCTGATTGACTGACTGAATTAGCTATCCACTGTGCCTCTCTGAAACAAGCCACGTACTTCGTCAAACAGTGACGGTAGACCCCTACTTGTAGTTGCTATATTTACGTGATATTATATTTCATACAATAATCCTAAAGCTATGTCCACACATAGCAACATTTTGTATCTCCAACAAAATGTTGGAGATACAAAATGTTGCGTCAACTGTATCTGGATACTGTTGATAGCGATGTTGCGCGTCCACACATCGTTTGTTGTTGAAAATCAAAATATGCGAATAATAGGTATACAGAGTGTTTGGTAAAACGTTAGACAAACTGGTATGGTACATAGAGGAGATCATTTGGAAATAAAAATACGTTTTGCTTGTTATATACACACATGTTGTAGGTATACTGTTTGAAAGAGAATATAAACCTTACCCTTACCAACTCACGTTCACTCCCAAGGTAGAGCATCTGGTCACCATTAGGTTCCTCTATGCACTTCTGTCTTGTCTGCTTCCTCTCAGATCAGTGCGTTCAAGCCATATTCGGGGGGCACAGCAAGGTGTGCCAATACTCAACCCTGTTTTTCTTCAGTTTTACTGATATTTAAGGAAATTTTTTACAAAATTTGAAGAACTCATGGTGACTTTCACCAACGGTTCATAACATTTAAGTTGCTCGTAGCCTTTTATATAGTGTGGAGTGGAGGACACTAAGAGCTACGTAAAAGTTAGGAACCATTGGTGAAAGTGACCATCAAATTTTTTTCTGAGAATTTTGAAATCTGAAGTAAACTTATTTCGTGGACGTTTCTTTGGAATATGAAGGGATATAACTTTTTACTAAGCCATTTTCTTGATTATTTTACTTATTTTTTCTAAGATTTGAAATTTGAAAAAATAGTTGGATAAATAAAAAAAGTTACAGAGTGATTTCTAGATAAAATTACGGGATTTCTATTTTTATTTTTTTTTGTAAAAACGCCTAAAAAGGGAGCTCTTTGTATAAATTTTGAGTAGGTAAGTACAATATATTACAAAATAAATTATCTAACTTTGTACCATACCAGTTTATCAAACGATCAACCAAACCTCCTGTATTCCTATATATTCTTCGATCGTTTTTTAAAACTTATCGATGGAAATGAACGATGAGTGAAGCGTTCTGCAACTCGTGGGCTCGAATCCCGGTGCCAACCATTTCCACTTTCACGATACAAACCTTTTGCTTAGTGTGAAAGATGTCAAAAGCGTAATTGTATTCACTTTGACTAAGCTCAGATTCATTTTAAAAAATGTGGAAATCTTTAGAAAATTGCCAGATTTGAAGCTCATGGCGAATAACGCCTGCACTGATTCACATTTACTGAACATCATCGACTGTTAATCAGGTATCCCGAGTGGATAAGTTCAAACAACTGGGAGCAGCCATTACCATCTCTATTGACCTGGGGACTGAGCTCCCGATTCGCATCTGTATAGCAAGGGGCGCCTTTAACAACATGACCAATAGGTATATGGAAAGCATCAGCGTTTGGTGTCAAGACGAAAATGTTAATTGTTTGATGCGTGTGTGTGTTGCCCATTCTCCTGTATGGTTGTGAGTCCTGGCACCTGACCAAAGTCCATGCACAAAAAGTCTATTCTTTCGAAACGAGGTGCCTCAGGAGGATTTTTAATATAAGTTGGTTCCACCGCATAACGAACGACTCTATACGCCGGCGCACCCAGCGTAGGCCCATCACTTCTACCATTTTGGAGAGTAGATGGACTTGGCTGGGAAATGTGTTAAAGATGCCGAATGGCAGTAGGTCGAGGAGAGCACTGTTCTTCCTCTCATCATCAGGGTCCCGAAGACAAAGAAGACTCTCATACTGTGGTCCGCTCCTATGAAGCAGAGCGGGGTCTGAATATGGTGTTGGAGTTGGTTATCGAAACTCTGAGTATGGGAAGTGTTTGGTAGACTAGCGGATACGACGCCGGCTTTCGCAATGTTTCATGCGGAGGTCGTGGGTTCGATCCCAGGTGCCGACCATCTTCCTTTTTCGCGACAAAAGCTTTAAGTAGCTTACTATGAAAGAGTCATATAGTGTATATGTGTTCACTTTGAGTGAATATATAGTGAACACAGATTCATTTTTATAAAGAAAAATAACTGCGCGAGATCGAGCGAAGTAGAGAGTTCTAGCTGCCCCCCGTTGCCCCCGAATGGGGTCAAAAAAGGAGAATGGTAGCCTAGTGGCAAATGCATCAACTTCAGATCAAGAGGTCCCTGGTTCGAATCCCGGTTGGGTCAGAAATTTTCAATGTATGTGTATTTTCACCTGAAATATCTTCTCGAAGTTGAATCCTGTCTCATATTAGACGGGACTGGTTGACTGGTAGAGGATGCTCCAAGGATTAAGTTCCGCCTGCTATACTGACACTTATGTATTGAAGAGTGTTTTTTTTTTTTTTTTTGTAAAGAAGGTCAAAGGACCATATGCCCTTTGAGTCACCGCGACCAATAAGATCTATTGTGACATCCTTCAATGAATTCGTGGAGCGCTGCCTCTTATTGTGCCACGTCTCCAGAGGCCTCTTGCAGAGTGACAGTGCCTCTTCCCGGCTCCTGCCCTCCGCAAAAAGTCTCCTTAATCTTCTTTTTGAAAGATAGGTCCCAACAGGATTCCCATCTCTCGGTTGCAACAAATTATTTTGATCATGTGAACTTATGTCCACTGACCACTGATGTGGAAGTACCTATTATATCCATCACACCAGGTCGGCTCTACAAAGGTGCCATGTACATCCTCCATAGCCAGAACTAGGGAAATAAAAGTCCGCCCCTACAGATCCCTGCATGTAGGGGTAAGGCAAAAAGTCACCCTGAGGTTGCCTGGTATCAGGGAGCCTCCGTTAGTTACTAACCTACCCGTTAGTCACGCATCCCTCGGCACGGGTCGAATGACACCTTGGATTGGGGATTTTTGGGCAGAAAGGTTTACTCCTTCCGGAATGATAGGACTAGGTGAATATGGATGGGAGGGCTCATAGAAGGCAGGAGGAAAGGAATCAGGTGTAGGAAATGCCCTGCATGTTGGACAGCCATGCAAGGCACCCCGTACTCTCTTCGGCTTGTTGACCCTAGCATCCACAGGGACCAAATGTAACCGCCGTTTCAGCCTGGGCCAACGTAACAGGGTCCTCCACTTGTAGGTGAGAGTCGAGTTGAAATGCAGTGGCTGAGAGGCATTAAATGCTCTTTTATTGCGCGTATCATTTCCTTGGACCCCTTGAAGAGTGTTACTTATTTATGTAATAACTCGGATCGAACACATCGATTCCGTCCTCAAGGAAGGCTAGGTAAGAAGTAAGAGAAATAGGAGAGGGTGTATGAGAAATGTTATGTCGGTGGAAGAAGCGAAAGAAGTATGCTTGGATAGAAAAGAGTGAAGGTCCGTTCTCTCTGCCTACCCCTTACAAGACACGGTGTGATGGGAAAAAAAAAACTAAAAAGATTACCTACTTCCCACCCAACTTTCTTAATTTTTTCTTTCATAAGAACCTTCTCCTGGTAAAATAAAAACCTAACGACAAAAAAAGAATTAGCGAAATCGGTCCATCAATGATGTATGGATGTGAAACTTGCTCATGCACGAATATATGGAAAGTATCTGTGGGATATGGAAAGGATGAGGATATTAGGTATGGAAGTTAGCGTTGTACAAAGATGAAAGGCAATTATTTGAAATAGTTTGGGCATGTGGAAAGAATGAATGTAAACTGAATGACAAAGATAATTTATATGACCAAAAGCAAAGGTGCATTAATAAGGCATGCATGGTCGACAGAGAATAATCGACCTCGATAGCCCAGTGGCAAAGACTCCGACTTCAGATCAAGAGAGGGGTTTTGATTGCCGGTCGGGTCAGAATTTTTCAATGTGTTTATTCCTATTATATAATCCTGTCTCAAATTAGAAGGAACCCTTTGACTGGTAGAGAATGCTTCAAGCATGAAGTTCCGATGGCTGTACTGACACATCGATTCCGTCCTCAAGAAAGCCTGTTTATGAAGAAAAAGAAATAGGAGAGGTTCTATGCGAAATGGTAAAGTATGTCGGCGGAGAAAGTGAAAGAAGAGTGCCTGTATAGAAGAAAGTTGAGGTCCGTTCTCCCTGCCTATCCCTTATGGCTTGATGGGTAAAAAGAAAATATTAAATAATTGAATAATTAAGTACCTATTTAGATTTGAAATTAATAAAAACTTAAAAAATTTTCAAAACAAACCTATAAAAATAATGTAGAAAGGTAAAAAAAACATTCACAAATAATACCTCAACCAGTGAGATGAACGTGAAAAGTTGACGAGTTACCCGTTTGAAACGGGAAACTTGGAAACATGCAATAAGCAACATTTCCATATGATTTTTGGCGCCAAATATCGACGAGTATCTGTCAACTTCACAACAAAAAGTCAATGAAAACTCGTCAACTGTTGATATCAACTTTTTGTTGCCATGTGTGGACAGCCGGGATACACGGATACAAGCAACATGCATAATTTCTCTTTGATTTTTGCACCCAAAAGTCGGCGGTCGACTTAAAGTATCCGTCAACATTTTGCGTTTTTTACAACAAAAAGTTGATAGATACCCGTCAACTGTTGATATCAACATTTTGTCGCTATGTGTGGACATAGCTTAAGGAGTTATTATTGTCCCTCGATACGTGTGAATGATTCCCTTTAGCCCCATCCGTGATGCCCCAACTTTTAGGAACAACCATCCACGCTTATTTTAGAACAAAGGCACAAGTTCAAAGTTAGCCAACGTTCAGAAATGTTCACGTTCCGGATCAAATTTTCTAATGGATTGTTTTGTTCTCTGAATTCAGTTGTCATTCAATTTTGATTGTTCTGTCAATTTTGAATTATTATTGCTTTTATTTTGTACAAAACTTATGAAGTAGAGATTTTTTAAAGGTGCATTTACACTTTATTAGAATGAGATTTTAAAATTTGTCATAAGTTGATGATTTCTTCCTGTCGTTCGAACCATTTAAACAAAAAATCGAAGTACCTACCTATGTATATACTTTTGAAATATTTCTCGAAAGTCCGATCATTTTGATATATAAATTAAAGCTGTATTAAAATCCTTATTGTTACTAGATTCCGCTGTCAAATGGATTAATTTGACTTGGGCCTATTTAAACATTGGCTCTTACTGCTCGTGTAAAGGAGGCTGCCCCCCTTAGGTTCGAACTATTGGAACAGAACTAAATAAATACATACATCAAATAATCGAATCATAGTTAAACCAGGATCTGGAATTAATTTACCTACAATAAGGACAGTGGTTGAGATCTCTCATGCCGGTAGGTAACCTTCTAGTTAATCAAATTTATCTTGTGTTCAAGATAAAGTGCGTTAGGTTTATGCTATTCGACCGTCGACATTAAACTCATTCTTACTTTGGTATCTTCATGACGTATTGCTCTCAATATCTTCGCATATTAACAACACAACTGTGACTTATTGGATAATTTTAAACTCTGGCGGCTTCCAGTATACCTATATTTTTTCTTTTGAAGTTAAATGCTGGGTTCCTCATGCTACCGATTCAGAAACAACAGATCGTAGAACTTAAACGGTAAAAGTAAAAGTATTTTACAATTTCAGAGTGCTGTCAATATGCTTCCATTTATCAGAAACATTTATTTAATTATATATTAAAGCTTGAAGAACGTCCCAGCGTTTATTTTTGTGTCCTCGTTATTTTAGTAGAGAGAAAAGGTATCAAAAATAAATCATAAATGACGATATTTCATATATTTTTTTTTATCAAACAATAGAATTCTTCGTACTTTTAAGCACAAGAAATAAATAAATACGTTTTGTTTTGTTTTGCAATATGTAAGGGAGGAAACAAAAGTTATTATCGTTCAACTTCCCCTGCATATAAATATCTCAATTACGAGTTCTTCCACACCCGGTCAATACACTCCTCTCATTTCAACTGCTCCCCGGAGAGCGATGGCAACGTTTACCAACCTGCAACTCTCAATGTAATGGTTTTATTTCTTCAGATCGTCGATTCTTAACGTAAGAATGGATTTCATGAATGATTACGATGTTCTTTCCTTCATTAATATTTGGGCTTTAACGGCGTTCCCTTTAAAAGCGGCAATGATGTGGCAGATTTGATACACCGCGCCAGGTGGGCGTTATGGAGCCTTGTGATGAATAATTACTACGAGTAATTTTCGCGATTTCTCCGAAAAGGAATGGTTGAAATGGGAATGAAATATTGAAATAAACCTCCCTGTCCTGTCATCTTAGCAAATTAATTATTGATAAAATGGGATTGAAAAGTGCGCATAAGACGATGATGCTACGGAAATAAAATCAACGATTTTAACAGTAGAAGCATTCTATCTTTTATTTTGGCTTATAATTTACTGTCTAGTATTTTATTGTACCTGATAAGGCTTGTGTTGTTCAGTTGTACACGCAAAATGAAGCCTCGTTTCCTGACGAGATACAATTCTGTACATTTTTTGTGACAAAAAAAAACCTATGCATATTTTTTTATTATAATTCCTCCAATCTACTAGTTACATAAATTTACGAGTATTTACTCACGTTTGTTTTCTTAGTTTATGATTTTTTTTAACACTGATTCGAGTAGAGTTTTGATTTTTCTAAATATTTTATGATTTTGCACTGCAAATAGTGAGTAAGTAATGAAAGACATTTTTAAAATAATTGAACATGTGCTCAATTAAAGTGAAGTGAGTAAGTAATTAAAGACATTTTTAAAATAATTGAACTTGTGCTCAAGTAAAGTGAACACAAATAGACTCTGACTCTTTCACAGTAAGCTTTGTGTCGTGAAAGAGGTAGATGCTCGGCACCTGAGATCGATCTCATAACCTCCAGTACTTAACAGGACGAATTTTTACTTTCATATTCTTTTTCATCTCTGATACCTGTTAGTTGGAAATTATGTATGTTATATTTTTATTTGGTACTCTATATAATTTGACGATCCAAGTGCCAAACAAATGGCCTAAGTCAGCGTAGTATAACCGCCAGGTTATCAACCAATGAATATCACAAATATATCTAACTGGCAGCACAGCAAAACCTGTTTCAGAAAAAAAGCATATTTTATCCAGTATCCATCTTATTTGGCGCGGCGATCTACATAATATGTAAATTCATGTTTTTTATATATAATAGTTCCAAAATTGGCCACTGTGAGAAGATGACGCCGACTATAAATAGAAACGTTTTTTCCGTAGATATCCTTTTATTTTAATAGAAACCATCGACCCATCGACGAAAATTATAATTAGGATAAATATTTCCTCAACATAACAACTGAGTATCGATTATTATACCTATCAGATTGTTAAAAATCAAATCAATAAATCAAAACTCCCTTTGAACTCCACTCAGGAGCATAGGGAGGCAACAAGAGCTCTCCATTGCGCTCGATCTTGCGCAATGCTTATGACCTCCTCCCACACCATGTCCAACTCCCTCAGCTCTGCCTCGAAGGAACGGAACACGGTATGAGAGGGTCTTTCACGTCTTCGAGACCCTGATAGGAGGAAAAACACCCTCGGCTAACTGTCATTCGGCATCCTCAACACATGTCCCAGCCGTGTCTATGTTAAGAATAGAATGTTAATTTTCGTTAAAAATTAACGAATCTTTGTTTCCATGTCGGTATATTTTTTTATGTGAAAAAAATGTGAATGTTCTTCTTCAGTGTTGTTTTTTTTTTGTTAAATCCTTTCACAACCCCCAAATTGAGGAAAAGAGAAAGAGATAAGGAGAGAGAGAGAGAGAGACATTGATCTGTAAAGAGTAGACAATATTTGCGGTTTTATCTCACTATTATTCCTCGTCCATCTGACCGCATTTCCGTCTTGTCTTCATTTACTACAAAGTTCTAGGAATGATAAGATTAATCTTCCGGATTCTCAATTTGTCAATCAGCAATCTACCATCAGATATTTGAAATAATAGCAACAGAATCTTTGTATAGAAAATCACCCGAATACACCTTCACGAAGAATTTACATACCTTTGTGTAAAACTTATTTATAAACAAGAGACAAATGATTTTTAATAACGTAAGTCTCGAAATTTCTAAAACTTAAATCAAACCAAAGATTATATCATTTTGAAAGTTATAACTAATTAGGTATACTATAGAGATTGTCAAAATGTAAATTTATTGTAAAGATTGCCGTTCAGTAGAATCAACATTCACCTAGGCGTGTACATAGGGACAATGGACGTATCTTAGAGAGAAATATTTACCTGGGAACAATATCTCCCCTCAACCTTTTCTCATAATAGAAAAACAACTAGAGAGTATATTGGCGTCTTGTAAATAATATTTTTATTACTTCCTATAAATTATTTGGGAGCCCGTTAGCTTGCTACACGCTGGAGTGTTATTCTTTGGTTGTTATATATCTCCCTCCCAATATCCCTGGGTGAGTAGGGGAGATACGAGGGGGGGGGGAGGCGGTGCATCATATATTTCAATATTTCACTCCAACAAAATAACAAGTTCTCGTGCCCGCATCACGGATAGATTTCGTTATACCCACCACAATACATCACCCCCCGTGCATGAAATATATAACAGATTTAAAGTTTTATAACTAAATTTATGAATTTCTTCGCCGATTTATTGTTTCGTATCGTATTTTGTAATAAAAGTCCTCACATATATTTTGCAACGTATACCTAATATAGTTCTTCCACACCTCTATACGCCTATGTAGTGCCTGCTTATTTTATAAACATAATTCGTTTTTGAATCGATTCATTTTGGAGGTCCTAAAATATCAGATAACTATAGCACTTTTCAGGGACCGTTTATATTCTCGTTCGCGAACTGGCGCTCAAACAAACTCTTATTGACAACAATAACCCTTTGGTTCACCTGTCTCTACCGCGGGTCTCGGTCTTGGGTCACGAACCGCCACCTTTGCAGGAGTTCAAATGAGAGATGTTATGTTTTTCCTGGCTTACTGGATTGGCAACACTTAGCCCGGACACTGAAAGTACACTAGTGTTAGAGATGATACGAACACTAAAATCTTTCGCCGAAGTGTTCGTTGTCCGCAGTGTTCGTTTTCGAGCTGTAGGTAAACCCATCACGCACTGTAGGTACTTACAAAAATGTTTATTATTCAAATAGCTGAAGTTATCACAAGATTAATGTAGCATTGGGATAGATTAGAAACGACATCAAACAACTAATTAGTATATAATCTTACAACTTTAACTATAATTAGAACGGCTTATACACTTCACTAACACCAGATTATAACACAGTTCCTTCAATCATAAAAGACGATACTGCAACAAAGCATTGCAGTGGGATAAGGTATAGAACGTGGGATAATTTATTCAGCAGGTCTCTCTGCGACAGAAATCTGATTCAAAGAGGTAGAAATTTTGATATACCTACCTACTGATTTGTTTGTTGTAGGTATATATCGTTATATTTCAAAGGAGGAAAACTAGCCATTTTACTACACTCCATTATTAACGTTTATTTCGTGAATTATTTGAATGATGGTCAGAACTGTCGAATTAAATAAAATTAAGGTTAGAAATATAATCTTTGTTATTTTGGGCAGATGGTGCTTGGTGATAGTCCATTTCAAATAAGAGTCTTTAATAGTTCTTTCACAAAATTTATTTCTTAAACATGAACCTGTTTTCGGAGACTACCGTCTTTATTATCAAATGTGTAAGACTGATGATTCTATATAATACAAAACAGTAGTTGTTAGCTCTCAAATTGAGTAGTTCGTTGGTGTATCTATGTTAAACACATTTTATGAGGTTTGTTTTTGAAAACTGTCCTTGTTTTGCTACATCCAACTCAAAAGGTGTTATTATTGCAAGTTTTTCACTAACAATAATTGACAAGTTGGCAAGCGTACGTTATGCGTTTTTAATATGGTACCAGTCTGTAGAATTGGACAACCGCCTGTATCTTAATCTTTTGAGAGGACGAACACCGTGGTTGTGCAAGCCGATAACTAAACATTTAGAGAAAGGGACTCTGGTATAGTTCGTTCTCTAAAAATGTCCATTCCAGCCGCTTCTTCGCTGAGTGACTTAGGTATCTTAACAGCATACAAAAGTCTCTCACGTCTCTCGGATTGTGGTCTTCCTAATTTGGTCTCTTGAAATTTGACGTCTATCCAAATTGATGTGGGTATGGTGGAATAGAACCAAATGTTAGATCAAATAAGGCTAGTAATGTTTTTGTATTTTTGCAATCATTTTATGCGAGCAAAACCTTGCTTCGGTCTCTTGAGGTCTTATTGTGAGCGACCGTTAGAAGAAAGAGTTAGAAAGGTTCGATTTTTGTCGCTATTTTATTGCATTGTTTAACAATGTCCAGCTGGGATGGAGGTACAGTAATGTCGCCCACCATTATTATTTATTTAAGCACTAAATTTAAGCCCGTAAATCTCCCGCGTGTGTTTTTGTTTGAATGTTTATTTAGTGGTGGGAATGATTAAAATTCCCATCACAATGTTGCCTGTAATTACGTGAGCGAATTTTTATTGAACTCCCTCGGGCATTCGGCTGCCGCTGCAGATGGATATGTACCTTCCGCTCCACGTACGAGCGCTGGAGAGCCCTACCAAGTCCCGCCGTAAGTCACTCCGGATCGTGAAATGCGTTTCTTAAATTCAATTTTTATATGATATAAACTAGCTGACCCGTCAAACTTCGTTCAATATCTTCGTACGTTATCTCTTTCCAAAATATCTGCTTACTTTCGGAAACATTATGGTAAATAAAAATTCGCTAATTAAACAATACAAATAAAAAATATTTTTTTTGATGACAGACGGCACAACCTCATAACATTGCAGAGAAGAATCCAATAAACCAATCATCATAAAAATCTGTTCAACCGATCTCGAGTTATAAGTGTTCGCACTTACCTGACATTCTTTTATATTATTGATTTCTCCTGAACGTGTATACCTATCTGAAGTCCTCTTAAACGGTCTGGTCATTTTTGTTTGAAAGTTTAAATACATACCTACCTATCTTGTTGTATTTTAAAATACATTAAGTATTCCTGACTTTTATCTTTTTCTTCTCCTTTGTGATGTCTTTATTTGCCCCTTTGGCCGGGACCTCTTCAACCATCCACCTACATGAGAGGTATGGGTTACCTAAATGATGATAAATATTCCTATGAAATAACTCATGAATTCAAGGAACCATTTTACTCGTCTCCGAATGCCTTATTTCTTTTAAAAGAACGACGACGCTGCATGTCGAGTTTTTTTTTTTTTTTTTAACATTTTGGCATATCATCCGCAAGGGGGATGTTTTGACCAGCATGTCGAGTTAGTTTTATATAACTCGTAAAATGCTCTATTAGATATTTTTCTTGTAGTTTTATTGGCCATTTTAAACGT
Source organism: Mystacides longicornis (assembly GCA_963576905.1). Taxonomy (NCBI): domain Eukaryota; kingdom Metazoa; phylum Arthropoda; class Insecta; order Trichoptera; family Leptoceridae; genus Mystacides; species Mystacides longicornis. The sequence goes on along the minus strand of OY756426.1, from coordinate 19,243,076 downwards.
TCTTTCGGTCTTTCGCGTTGTTTTTGAGCCCTTCTCAAGAACCAGGATACTGTAGAAAGCATCAATTTACACAACTGTCTAAATGTGGAATCGAAAATCAAAAATGATATTTACATATAATATTATTTGTGTGACGCAGGGTTGAAAGTTCAGCGATATAATGAAATTATGTCGTGTTAATTTAGTTGTTCGATCAACAAAAAAGCAATAAATCTGATTAGCTCCCACTCGTAATTCGATTGAGAGGAATCTGATAATTCCATCTGCAAAAATGTGTATTTAAAAATAAAATATTGACTCTTGATTCAAATTGCTGCATTTCGTTTTGATTTACACCCAATTGCATATTATGAATATGATATTTATGAATAAATCGTATGCAAAAATACTTAAAATATTTTTCATTACAATATTTTTTTTTACAGTAATTTATTTTCATTTCGTAAATATTCGAATATATTTCAACGCATTGTTTTATTAAAAAAGAGTGAAGTTTTTTTTTTAACTAGAACTTAATCTATCTACAGTAGAGGACTTAAAGCGCACTAGAAAAAAACCGTTCAAGCTGAAGGAATAGAGATCTTTACGAAACAATATTTTATAGTGTACACGATGACTCGTTCTCACTCAAAAGTGTATAGAAATCTGCTCTAGCATTCCACTATTCGGCTGTAGCTAGAGAAAAATAGATATGCAGTGTGTACATATATCTGCAGCTAGACAACTTCTCTATAGTGTATCGCCACCTTTGCAGTTGGTTTTTTTCACAAAAGCTTTCTTCAATTTACCTTAAGATGATTCAAATTTAACGTTTCAGCAAACTTTTAATAAAACACAAAGAATATGATTTCATGAAGTCAAAATTTGTTGTATTATTAATTCTTCTAAATATATGTAGTCGTAAACAAGCAGATTTGAATGGAAATGCGTGAATAATGTGTCGGTTAAAGAAAAAGTCGAAGAAAAATTAATCTATTCTCACAAATCTTTGTTTACCTACAGCTTGTCGAAGAAAAATTTCATTGCCAGTTGGAATGATGTAAAAGGAGATTTTGGATTTGGATCCGTTTGTTTAATCGCCGTAATATGTTTGAATGAGATAAGAACAAAGCCGATTGTATCAAAGGGATTGCTTATCGCAACGGACCCATCCCTTTTTATACTTTTTAATTGATGCAATTAATAACGCTTTTCCAAGATGTGAATTAAATACCGCGACAATTCCAGAATCCTCCGTGAATTACGATTCACTGCTTCTTTAATCCGTCTGTTATTCCCTTACAAAAGGATTATTCTCTTCTGTTTCTCTCTTTTTCATTATTTTTAGAACCTTTGTGTTAATTTTGAATAAATTCTGTTAAAAACTTTTTTTTTTTATAAATAAGTCGTAGATGTGTCGATAGTTAAGGGGTGGATTAGGTATTCAACCAACCTTCGCCCTTTGAAATATCCTTATCTCTCTGTCGAAAGTTTGTGATTTTTTTTGCTCTAAAGTGAACACTCAAAAAGTTTAATACTCTATTTCAACATAAAAGTATCGGAAAGTATTATATTAAGTTACATTAAAGGTGTCCGTGTGTATTCCCCAATGGAGGTGTCTAAAAGATTGAAAAGTCTACAGATAAATAAGGTTCGTTCTTGGAATTAATTCACTTTCCAAGTTGGGAAGATAAAAAGCTCATTATTTAGGTTCGGAACTATTTCCTATATAGTCTTTGATTTCAAATTAAAAATACTCTCGATTTTGATAACATCTTTGCGCTCGCCATAGGATATATTTTAATTCCCCACCCCAGAGCCCCACCAGATAATGACCGGATACGACCAAAGAGAGCGCCCACCTACCCCTTAAACTAAATGAACGTCGGATTTCGACGGAGAAAAGGCTTTTTCTATATTAGAATTGGTTTTCTTTAAACTAATAAAAGTTATTTCGAGGGGAAACTTCTTAATCGAATATTGATGAATTATGAAAGCATATAAATTTCTCCAAGATTCATTCAAGTTAAGTTTTAACCGATTTCTTATTTTTCTTCGCTATATTTCACAGACTTTCAATTTATCCAATGGTTTATTCAAAAGTAATATTTTATAGAAAAGCATCGCAGGGTATGAGGTATGTATGTCGCTTCTTTTTTTACAATAGTAACGTTTCATAAAATTTCATGAAATCAATTGGTCTCTCAGTAATAACAAAAAATTTAACCGAATAGACATATTAAATTTGCAAAAAACTTTTTTTTTCAAATATCATGACAACGTTTCAGGTCTTTTCTTGGTATTTTCTATATAAACAGATTCAATTTGAAAAAAAAAAAAACAAACGAAGATTGTTTTTGTGGGAATTCTAAAACACGTGTAACATAGGTGTGAAATATCTAAGGGTTCCTCATTTCCTCACCAACGTACTAATTCAAAACCATTGAGCAAAACATAAATACATATAGCTTAAAAATTTTAAATTTTTTATTTATTTATTTATCGTCCTTGGGCCCTTATTTTGCAGGCGCTTGGACTCATCATACAAAATATACAAATTCCTATGAAATAATAAGTTATTGAATAATTGAAAAGAAAAATTTAAAACAAAGGTGTTTTGAACATTGGGTACATTTGTGCAGTCGTAGATGTAGAGTCCGGTTCTGCAACGTCAAATATAAAACGAAGTAGATACATAATTATTCTAGTAAAAAAGCAAGAAAATATATTGTTTATTCATTTAGCATTTCGTAAAATAATTTATCGACCAGATACGATTTCACTGTTCTCCGGAACACCAATACATCGTCACATTTTATTGTGTCTGGAAGCTTGTTATACAAGATTACACTTAGACACAGAAAACTACGATCCAGCTTAGAGAGGCTGTGTTCTATAGGTCTAATTTTGGAAGGATGGAACAGGTCGTTCCGTTAAAAAAAGTGGAGAGTATAGTCAATATCCTGGCGCCATCTTTTAAAAAGCAGTTGCTACTGCGGTTCTAACCACTTTCCAACATAATTATATGTCTCTGCATTAACGGTGAGAGATGAGGGTTCGAGTCTTGTGGGGGGAATGGGATCTTTCGACAATTTAAACATGTCAGAAGATTACTATGATTTGAAATTTAGGGAATTTCGGCGAATTTGACCACCTTTATGGCGAACATTGCTAACGTAAAGTTATCACACTAATGCTTTGTTTTTAGAAAATGAAAAAAAGCGGCCATAACTTTACGAACGCCGTAATATTCTTCCAGACAAGCTCAAAGCATTCAATGTTCATCTCTCACTGCAGGCAGTAAACTTATGAAAGCGCGTAAGAGACAGTTTGTCATATCTCTAGTATCAGAGCGCGTAGTTTGGAAACCGCAGTAAACAGGACGCCCACTGAAATCAAATTAGAAATAATATGTATTACGGCCGTTTAATTAAGACTGTTTTCGAAACAGTAGAAGAAGACGGTCGCATGTCGTTTGTGATTGTAATTTTCTAAAATTGTCCAAATTTTCAAAAATTACCTACTTTTTAAATTCTAATGATTGAATCAAATAGTTGATTCTATGTTGTTAAAGGTACCAATTGCTCAATTGTTTTTCGTAAAAACATTAAATAGGTACATTCTACAGACAAAATCAAATGTTATTCATAGTTTTCCCGTGGTGATGCCCTATCCCGGGTCGTTTCTTTCTCGATTGATTTCACACACTAATTGAAAGAGCAGTGATTTTTTTTTTGAATTTGCGTTGATGAATTATTATTTTTCATATTTTCTATATTACATAATTATCAATACGTTTCGGAAAAATGTGTTTCTTTTGTGATGATAATGACGAGGGTAAGGGTTATATATTATTATATTATATGTATATTACATATGTTATACAAGTACTCGCCTATTATTACGTTGTACTTCACAATACGTTTCCTTCGTTATTATAATAAAAATATAATACTAATAATATTAACAAGTATATGTGATTTACTAAAGAAAATACTTCAAAGGGAGAAGGAACTCTTTGATATTTTATGAAATACGTAGATTGATTTTTGCCAACCGATTTTGTACATTACCTGTCAATGGGTTGGGAGGTTTATTGCTCTCGCCCTATTATTTTTGGATTTTTTGTAATTATCTTGATCGCTAGGTAGGCTCTTTAACCATAATCGAAGCCTAGGGTTCTCGGCTTAAGAGTTCGGCTCAAAACCAACCAACCACTGCAGCATCGTGCTTTCTGGTCAGCTTCTTTCTCTTAGCTTGCCATTTATTAATATTTTCCGCAATTTTTAATATCTTGGGATTTTAATGTAGTCAATAATGCTTTTCTCTGTTAGATTGCCGTATACTGTGTCTGTTTTATCAACTGTTATTCTCATTTGTGTGGTGTAAATAGTGGAATATATTTTTAACAAAAAGGGAAATCAGCTTGACATTTTAAACATTGAGAAAACTCAAAAGAAGCCTACGAACAACTTAGAATAAGGTTTTAGTATAAATGCAGTATAGATGAGAACTAACATGTAGACTAGGACATGGGAGGGAATGTAAATATTTGGCAGGGATGTGGTATGGAAGTAAATATTGTTACAAAGATCAAAGTTAATGAGATGAGACGGTTTCGGTATGTTGAATAAAGAATGGATGCAAGCAGGATTACAAGAAAAATTTATAAGGATGAAATGAAAGATGTAAGAAGGCGCAGTTGACGGAGAATGACGTGGATCGATCATGTAGATTCCGTCCTCAAGAAAGGCCAGGACAAAAGCAAGGGAAGTAGGTATGAGAGGTTGTATGAGAAATGGTATGTTGGTGGAGGAAGCGAAAGAAGTTTGCTTATATAGAAAGCAGAGGAGGTCTGTTCTCTCTGCCAAGGCGTTATGGATAAAAAAATATATTATAATCCGCTTTTTGTTATAAATAATTAAAATGAACTTTGTGAATGTTATACGACATATAATAACACTACTACTGATATTGCGGTTGAGTACCTCAGTTTAAAATAACATTAAATTTAATTTTCTATATTAAGATCATCATTGGTACTTCCTTAATAAAATAATAATGAATATCTTGTTGTGAATATAGGCTATTTTTGCTTTAAAAGTAATCAATTTGGATAACACAGGTCATAGTTACATATATTATAAGAAAAAAATGAATGTGGGTTAGGTCACCTTTGCGCTGACGGCCTTAGATTTCCTCATATCAAACGTGTTAAATTATCAATTGAGTATCATTATATGACGGATTGAGTGGACAGCAATGTCGATAGATATTGCGAGTATTTCACTGAAATGATCAAACCTTACGATTATCATTGATAACATCCTGCGGAGACTACTTCGAGCGAGATTAATAAAATATCCCCGATGTCAGATGTCGGAACCACGAAACAAAGTGTCACCTCCTTACATTATTCTCTGCTGTTATCTCGAAGATGATTGATTTTCTCCAGATTCTATTGACGTATTGCTTTTATTCCGCGAAACTTTTCGGTTATACAGGGATGTGGATTTGCATTGTGTTCTTGCTACGAAGTAAAGTTTACCAATTGCTTATGTTCTCATTGCGATTCAAATACTTTTGTGAGATCATTGTTAAAATTTTTGTGAGGTTATTTATCAATGAGCTTATACAAACGATGATCAATCTCGGTACCCTAGTAGTACAGCGCAACGTTCGATTCCCTGTCGGAAAGTGATTTTCACTTAAAATTTCTACCCTGGGTGGCCTGTCTCAGATGTTACTTGTCTCATTTCGTATTACAATTCGGCCCCGATTACGTAGGGCCTAAGTTTAGAGTTTATAATCTTCACAAGTAGGATTATAACAGGAGGCTTTCACTTAAGATCGAGTGATTTCCATCCTTTGATCTATATTCATTCTGTTAAATGTGGTATCAGAGCTGTTACTCTAATTTTCGGTGGAAACGTACCTTCAAATCTCTGAAATTGATTAAAAACGATGTCTTCCACGGGTCTTTTAAAATAAAAATTGGAGAGAAAATCGCAGAACAGAACATGTTTTATCGAACAGATAGATATAAGTAGCTAACTATAAAGATTTTTCGTCCATCGTACAAACTTCATTAAATTTCATGTAATGGTAGTTTTTCATGTTTTTTTATTCGATATAAATCATTGCTGTAAGAAAAATAAAAACCATCGAAGATCTTTTTTTTTCTACCCCAATAAATTGAAATTTTATGAAAAAAATTACTTACCCATTTAAAGACATTTTGATGGTGAATGAGCGATTCGTGACGAGATTCGAAATGACTCGGACGAATTATTTTATTTTATTTCACGTCGTGTTTTCGTGTTTTTTTTTTTGTTGAGACGCTTTTTGTTATTTAAATTTATTCCGATTCGTAATGAGTGTAATTACATTCCTCCACAGTGTGCTCGAGTTGTTCGGGTGGTCTGGAAGATGTCGCGCTTCCTCTCTGTGTGTGGAACCTGAAATTAATTATTACATAATGCTGAACGGTTAGGACACAAACGAATTCGCTCTAAAGATGTTACATATATTCTCTTACTCCTTTAGGCACGCAACCTCTATTGCACTAATAGGAAAGGACCGAATTTGTAGATTTCAGGTTTATTTAGTTCTTAATAATATAAAATTGAATTAAACGTCAAACAGAGTGAAATAACGGTTTTTTAGTTTTAATCAGATTACCGACAAACTGTGCCGAATTGTGACATTATTGTGTAAATAGCGAATAAGGGAAAACGTGAATTGTTTCAGAATTTTTATATTCCGCAAATGACTATTATATGCTCACACAGTTTAGAAATACCTTGGAGGTCAAAAAAAGAAAAAGTCAAAATTTTACGACGAACAAATATTATAAAATATGGGAATTAAATAATTTGCAGTGAACGTATGTTATTTTTCAAACGACATCTCTATCAAACAAGATTAATAAAGTGGGTTCCAGGGTAGCTGAAAACAACAAACTCGTAATAGAGCAGTGACCTGGCATATAAAAATATCTAAAAGAAAATCCTTCCTTTTTGAAAATGTCGTGTTTGGACCGCATCGGCGAAAGTTGCTAAGAGAGCAAGAAACCTCCCCATATGATTGATCATGGTAAACAAATCACCGGGTAGGTACCGTAAGAAGTCGACGCTGTTTTATTTTTCATCACCACTAATCACGTGCCTCGCCGTGCCCGTATTTATCTTTTCCTCATTGTGGGGGCAAGAAGAAGGGATATAGTTTGATAAATCGTGAGCATTCTCAGACGTTTTCTTATTGGGTAAACTTCCTCCGCAGTTCAAACGAATATCGGACGGATTCGGCCGAGCGTGCATTCGGATAAACGTGGAATTGAGTCTACTGGGTATTGTTATTATTGCCGTTGCCTTGCTTTTCATCCCCGTACCCACCTCCTTCTTATTTATCTCTGTACATTGAACATACTTTCTCTCGTGTGGCTGAGCTCGATATCTCGACGTCCTTCTATTCCATATTGCATGCTTCTGAGTGGCCTGGATATCTCTAACGATGATGTTACTTAATGTACGTATCCGTTTTATAGATTCTTAAGTTTTTATGCAACTACTTCTCCTTGTAAACTAGTTTTTTGCATCTACTACTTTTTAATCAATAGCTTAGTTTGTACAAATCATTGTTGATAAGGTCGATGGTACGAATAGAAATATAACATGTCAAGTACACAAAATGAACTAGTGTTTCTAGCTTTAAAATACTGGAAAGTTTTCTGTATATTTTGTGTATGAGTATGGATGCCGCTTTTTCAGAATATGCTCCTCTTAACCTCTCCCTTTTGCCTCCCTCTTTCTAATCGTCAATGATTATAAACTCTAGAAAAAGACCTGCCGTTTACGTACAGTACGTTTTTGTTAGTTGTCTAGCTGTTGCTAAATTTATCGTTTTATGCTTAGAACGTGCAAAATCTAGAAAAAATATTCTCTGTTCTTCTGTATAATTCGGCGGTATTTTTTTGTTTTGTAGCATAATATAATTGAATGTTTTTTTTTGTGATTTTGTGGCGTAACTAGACATCTATTGAAAATTGTGACAAATTTGATACAAGCATTCCACCGCTGTGTTTGAACTATTTCGAGTTTCGAAAAGCTGATCTGGAATTGTTTTCTTTTCTTTAGAGATTCGGCTAACTGAAATAAAAATTCAATGCACGTTGCAACTTGTGTAATGAGATACGTTTACCATTTTCGAGTCTACTTGGTAATGTCAAATGATATTATAAACAAACGTTGCCTACCTGCTTCTATTTTCTTATTCGCCGAGTATCAGTTGTTGTTGATTTCTTGTTTAGAAAGTTCGATATAATAGTGATAAATTCGAATCCTGGTGCCGACCATTGCCACTTTTACAATACAAGCGTGACTTTATCTAAAGATGGCAAAAATGTTTTGTGTTAAAAAAAATTGATTTGAAACCTGGTATGGCAGGGGAGAGTACTTAATCCTGCTTTGCTCATTTCTTGGATGTAATACCTGTACCAGGACCTGTCACTGGAGGCTGATGATCTCTCTGTTTACTTCTCTCTCTTGCGAGACTGAGTAAACATTAGGTCCGTTCTTGCCGGAGCGCTCCTTCCGGCTACGGGAGGTGTTGACTGCTAATTAACGACTCTGGAGCGATGAATCGTTGTAATATCAACATTAGGATCCTTATTAACCCGTTTTCGCCCACCGTTCACAGTTGTGTTCACTATTTCAAAGATTATTTAATTTTTTTTTATTTATTCATGGTATATTTTATTATATTCCTGGAACAACGAGATCCAACTATCGAGTATATCTGTAAGATTCCTCCCAGTTGCGACTTTCAATCGGTAGATTATGGATTGTTATTTGAGAGATCATAACCGTCCACTATTTCTGAGTTATCGCGCTAAAAGCATTTTTTAGTGCCACCTCACTACTTGACAATATTTACATTTACAATGGACTCAAGTATGACGGTGTTTTTTTTATGTACTTACGACGAGTCTTAAACCTCCGCATTTCTGAGCAGCTCTTTTTCGGTTGGTTTCGGTTCTGTATTTAATTTCGTGAGCCAAAATTGACCTCATATAGACTTTGCATATACGCACATTTAACTCCGCACACCTGTGACATCTTTTAAGTACCTTATGATATAAGAATTATATAAACATAACGTATATGTACGGAGATGGACTTGGCTGGGACATGTGTTACGGATGCCGAATGCCAGTTGGGCGAGGAGAGCGCTGTTCTTCCTCCCATCAGGGTCCCAGGGACGAGGAAGACCCTCTCATACTGTGTTCCGCTCCTTCGAAGCAGAGCTGAGGAATCTGGACATGGTGTGGGAGGTCATTAACGTTCCGCAAGATCGAGCGCAATGGAGAGCTCTTGTTGCCTCCCTATGCCCCTAATTGGGGTCTGAAGGGAGTATGGATTTGGATTGGATATGTACAGTGGGCGAGAATTGGTTAAAATTATACTCTGTGTTTCGTAATATTTTTTTTCCGTTGAATTTATTCGCGCATTTATTGAGAATAAATATTCAATAATGTATTTACTCCGAATCTAAAAGGTCGACCACTCTATGAAATCAACTCGCTATGTAAATGTTTTAAATATTTAATTTTCTATAATTATCATTATTGAACCCGTGTTTGGTTCTTCAGAAAAACTGCTTGAAATCTTTCTTTAATTTTGGATTGTAAATCATGAACATTTTGAGAAGTCAGTATATTTGAAAACGTCAGTATATTTGTTTTTGAAATTATTTTTATTGACGACTTAGTCACGAGCATGTAACATAGAAACTGTAAGAAGGAAAACCGATAAAGAGATGGTGATATTTTTTTTGAAAAACCTTAAAAGTAATTGAAATATGATGACTTTATCGACTTGACACAAACTGGCAGTAACACAAAGGGCCACGGAGAGGAAGATATTGGGTATTTCTTTATAAGACAGGAGAACAAACACATGGATACGAGAGAAGACCAGGGTTGTTGATGTGGTGGAGAGGGTTGCCATCCTGGATGGGCGAGCCATGTGGTCAGATGCCCGGATGACAGATGTACCAAAAGAGTTGTGGAGTGGTAGCCTAGACAACGCTGCAGGCCGGACATCGATGAGGGATGCTCAGGACATGAATGATTGGAAGGAGAGGGGGGGAGGGTTATGTTCAGCAATGGACGGAGACAGGCTGATGAAGAAGAATACTTAATCTATAAAACATTATAGTTTTATCTGTTTTTGTAGGATGTACGGTTCAATACTTCTCATTAGAATAACAAGTTTTACTTTACTAAAAGATTTACAAAGTGTAAATATTCTAGTAGATTCTTTGATCAGAAGATTAAAATATAACTTTATCATTTAGAGGGCAAATTAAATTATCTTTTCGAGACAGCCATGAACGACGGAGTTGTGTTTCTATGTTAGGTGTACCTATATTTTGTTTTGCATCTCTCATCCAAACCGTCCAGTAATTTCGCTGACGAACGTGTACCTAATGGCGCAAAAGAAACAAAACACAAGTGTATGATGTACACCAAGTAATTTAAAGAAGTGTACTTTACGACGTCATTTCGCGATTCGTTGCCTTCGTTTGAATTTCTCAGTTACGCTTTCATAACAGAACATTTTTTGCGCGTTTTATAGCGGCCTTATGTTTTGATGTTTTATTTTCAACTTTAATAACTATTTTAAATATTTAAAATCAATTCAGTATGTATAATTTTCTTTAGAGGAGGTAAAAAGAGTAATATCGTAAACATTAATTGCCCTTGCTCACTGAGTGGACTATGTGGTCCGCATAGGTCGTTTTATAAGTCTTTAAATGCGCTTTGGGGGCGTTCAAGTATTACGTAACGCAATTTTTGAAGATTTTTGACCCCCCCTCCCCCCCATGTAACGCGCCGTAACGTTTTTATGTACCCCCCCTCCCCCCCCATAAATGTTACGTAACACCCAAGAGACTATTTTTTTACTGAACTCTCGTAAAAAAATAAAAGGGTTTCAAAGGGTTCCTTTGCTAACTTCGGAGAAAAAAAATACTATTTATATGTTCCATAAATTTATCTTTATTTTTTCTTTTGCTGTTTTCCAAATTTTGGCATAGCTGCGTTGGCAAGTCCAGTTGATGATGTAAATCCCCCCTTTTGACCACTAACGAATGCTGACAACGAAAATAAAATAAAAATGACGTAAGTATAATACAGTCGAGGGATTCCCCGTAAAAAATAAAAGATTTGCTAACTTGGGAGGGCGAAATAAAAATTACATACAATGCAGTCGAGGGACTCCCCGTAAGACTTAAACGAAAAAGGTTCCTTTTTTCGCAGAGCGAAAAATTCTTACGCTTAGGGTGAAAACACGTAGAAAGCCGATTCCGACCGGCGCAAAGAATGTTGTCTATGGTTTCAAAGCATTTAAATGGGCATGCCGGAAAGCAGGTTTCTGCTTTTGCTGTGCGTATCCCCATTCAACTGCATAGAAACATTCTTTGCGCCGGTCGGCGCGGGTCGGATTCGGCATTCTACGTGTTTCCACCAAAAGCTTTAACATCGGAGAACAAAATAAAAATGACGTACGGTACAATCGAGGGACTTCCCGTAAAACATTGTCGAAAAGGGTTCCTTTGCTAAGTTCGGAGAAAAAAAATGATGTACAGTACAATCGAGGGACTTCCCGTAAAACATAAACGAAAAGGGTGCCCAACTTCGGAGAATAAAAAAACAAAAATGACGTACAGTACAATCGAGGGATTCCCCGTAAAACATAAACGAAAAGGATTGCCCAACTTGGAAGATTTATTTCCCAATTTTTTTTATTTAAGAAAAAAAATACCGTTACGTAACGAGTTGTTCAAACCCCCCCTCCCGCCCTCGTAACGCACAGTAACGTTTTGCAAGACCCCCCCTCCCCCCCAAATTGCGTTACGTAATACTTGAACGCCCCCTTTGAGAAAAATAATTAAGTGACTTATATTATTTTTTAAACGTGTATTTAACTGGTTTTACAAATATTCAACAATAATTAACGAATTTCAAAATAACTTTTCCCACAATTTGAATTATTTTAAATTTTCTTGAACTTTCGTGCTTTTGATTTTTTCCTAGTTAGATTCGTATCGTATTGTAATAAAAAATACCGATTCGCCGAAACGAGAAACTTTTTGTTTGGTCAATTGACATTTCCAAAATCTACATATATATACGAAGGAAAAACTTTGTGACTATTTTTACGATAAAAAAAATTGCGTTGACGGAGGGGTATGCAATTTCGCACACTTGTAGTTTATATAAAGAAGGAGTGGCATATGCTTATATTTTTTTTAAATCATGCTTAAATATAGATTAAATCAATAAAAAAAGCTGCTAACCTATGGTAGCCCAGAACTCATAGTATATTATAACAGCCTTTTCGTGTAAAACATATCTTTGCATAAAAATTCATAATTTTACGATTAAAATGAATTTATCCTTGGAATTATTATAGAAACTTTAAAATGATATCGACTATTGGAGCTTTTTATTATCTGCTTTAGAACTACATATTCAATATTAAACGGTACTTTAAGGGGGACCTACTGAAGTTACGGACCTTAAATTTTACGTGCTTGTGTAGGGGCATAAGACCAACCCGTATACCAAGTTTGGTAAAGTTTTATGAAAATCGAAGAAAAAAATTTTTTTTTTCATTTTAGGCCCTTTTCTAGAACAAGTGAAATTTTCTTTGGATACTTTAAGAGGGTTCCTCTGAAGGTACAGATCTCAACATTTTACTGACTTATCTACATCGAGGGGCTAACCGTTCTACCAAATTTCAATCAAATCGGATAAGAATTACTATGAGCTATGGGTGCGCACACATTTTTGGCGTACGCGTACGGGTACGCGTACGGGGAAATTATTTTTGCATTTTTGGAATCTACACCCTCGAAAACGTCGAGAAAATTAATTTCAGCGAAATCTTTTTTTTTTTTTTGAAATCCGATCACAAGACTCATGTATATTTCATATACTATGAGTAATACATTACGCTCACTACTATAATGTTATGTATTTCATACTCGCACACACGGGCGTGTGTCTGTGCTGCTGGAGTGCGACGTCTGTGGTAGGAGGTGTGCCTTCAGAATCGGCCTGTTCTCCCACAGGAGGAAGCATCTCCGTTCAAACAATTGACAGCGTCGGTGTAACTGTGTACGCTGTTATAGTTTTATTTAAACCTTTGATTCATTTTATAATTTATCCATTGCGTTTTTTTGTGTTTTTTTAAATATTTTAACAACTTTAGCATTTTTAAGCAATTTTAAACATGTATATGCAATATGCATGTTTAGTTTATTTAATGTACATGTGTGTTTTTTTATCTTTTTATATACTTTGACATTTTTAAATTTTAACAATTAACTCAAGTACTATTTATTTTAATACTCTTGGAAGCGCGAAGGGGATCCTCGACTCCGAAGCCCAGCTACAACAAAACAACTCACACACACTTCGATGTATTTGACACAGATTTTTGTTTATTGAATGAGAATAGATTAATATTTTTTGTATTAAATAACCATAGAAAAAACTTTGAACATACCAAACATTTCAAATTTGACGTATACATGTCATTACTTTTGAAAGAATATTGTGAGCGCTCGCTCAGTCTTTGACAAAGGAATCTTGATTAAGTTCAAACTTATAGCTTAAATTAGTTATGGTAATATTTCGAGCACGGGCCGACCACTATTCGCTCGTACATTAAAAACTAACTGATCACTTTTATCGTTATCGATATGTATCGCATGAATATATTTTATTTGCCAATTATCAATTATGTAAGGTTCAATGACATAAAAATGAATTTTCTCGTCAAACATCTCTGATAAAATGTATCGCACTCCAATTTGAATAGCCCTGATTCGTCATTAATTCATCGTAAAATCAAGGAAACTGCAATTGTAACGATCGTATCGTAATGTCGTTATCCTGTGTACGTAATTAGGGAGATGTTTTGGTATCTCCCGTTATATTATGTTTGGTATCTACGCTATATTTTTATCACAGCTTTGTTATTTTATCAATATATTTTTTAATATAACAATACGTTGCCAAGTCGCACTCGCTGAGGCTGAAATATATTCATTCGACAAACGTCGTCTTGTAATTATTTTTCTTACGACCTATTTGACTTTTTCTTTTCTTTAGTTATTTGTTGGATTCTCTTTTTTCTGTAAGTATGTAATATAATTTTACTATGTTCTATATATACCTATAGATGTTTTTTTTACGAATCTCGCAGGCACTCGGCGTATGTTTGACATGAGAGAAATGTCGAATCATTGTCGGATCCAACATGTTTCCATATCTATATGTATTCTAGGCCATAGTTCGATAAAAAGCGTAACGTCTCTCGTTCTTTGCTCGTTGTTCGCACATGCCGGAAATCGAGTTTGGAAAGAAAATCAATCACTCTCATTTTGGGTTTTGATAGTTATCGCCTTTGTACCGTTTTTTTATAGATGACTGTTATTGGACTTTCAAAGCGATCTTATTGTTGTACTGACATGTCTTCTTAAAGCTAACACAAGATTTTCTTCGACGAGCTTTACTTATAGACGCATGTGTGTTAAATGTAAAAAATAAATCTAAAGCAACGCTCGAGTCTGACATAGGACTAAGAAGTACAGAAGCAACGAAATCTGATCAAATACACATCCGACAAACGACAAATGTGGAACTGGATGTATCTCTATGAATGTGACGGGCTGATGCTCATCCCCATCTTTGTAACACGACTCAGCCCGGAGGTGTTCGCCGGCGGTGGGACTTAAAATTAATGAGACAGAGATAAGTCCTGAATGGAGTCCTACATCTTGTTACAGACGTTCTTTACGGAATCTTTTATCTTCGTCACATGCGTTCAGTCTTTGCCGTCTCTCTACCTTTGTTCCAATCTGTTTTTCCACTCTTTGGCCCGCTGAATCACTGCAAGGTATCTTATTGAGACAGCCAGCACCTATGTTACCTACTACATTTCGCCTGATATAATCCTTTCTTTAATACGATCATTTGTCTCTTCATAGATACTACTTGATGGAACTATAAAATTATGTAACTTATTATTATTATATAGAAATAAAAATCGTTTGAAAGTATGTATATATATATTTTTTTTTTGAACGAATCTGCGTTCACTCAAAGTGAACACAAATACACTCTTTGCTTCTTTCACAGTAAGCTACTTAAAGCTTGTGTCGTGAAAAGGAAGATGATCAGCACTTGGGATCGAACCCACGACCTCCGTACGAAAGCCGGCGTTGTAACTGCTAGTCTACCAACCCTAATATAAGCGATTTACATTTATTAAATTTATTTATTTATTTTTTTTTATTCAAAAATAATTCTAAACTCTCAATTTGACATTATTTACAATAACATAGCTTGTGTCTTGAAAGAGGAAATGCTCAGCTTTAGGATTCGAATCTACTTCCTTCAGTACGTCAATACGAAATCCGGCGACGGAATCACTAGGCTACCAAACCAACCACATTTATCTGATTCGGTATAAAGACATAAGGTATTTGAAACTTTATATCAATTTAAATATATTAAATAATGCTTTTTAGAATTAAGATGGTAGCTTAGTCGGCCGAAAATTTATTCCGGATCAAAAAATTATGTACAGCAAAATTTCGTTTTGTTTATTTTTTGTACTGTGATATATTTCGTTGGTCATATACGATCAAACCTGTCGTCCTGCTAGCAGGAGCATCAGCTGTACTTGATGGTGTATGGCTACATTGACATGACAAGCCTTACCATCATGTCGACTGACTGCAATTCTTCCAGATTGCCAGCGCTTTTAAACGTATACGTACGAGCCGATAAGCTTCTATATGACGAAATTTTAACCACTTGTGGAGCACACTCGAGCATGAAAGGATTTTCAAAGCTCGGTTCTTAACTTGAGTGCGCTTTCTTTATTTCCTTTCTTCTATTATTCATCAAATTTAATGATTGTTACAAACGCCATTAACTGTTTCTTTATAGATGTGAGGGAGGAATATCTAAATAAATAATCAGCTGCGCAAGGCCAAAAGTTTATTTTTGAAATTAGTTTCGAAATTATTTTAAGAATAATTGAGCATCCGAGCAGGAAGTTCGTCAAATGTATATTGAGTTCTAAATTATTTTAATACCGGTTGATTTGCGCGGGTGTCCTAATTTAACCCCACAGCCCCCATGTAAGTTATAATAGAAGAAAATCAATGTTTGTTTGTTTGTTTTACTCGAAAACGTTATTGAAATAATTCTAATCTTCCCTTTATACCCCTATATTTCTTGAATATTTATCTAATTTGGGATCGTATTCCCCACACGATACGGGCGCTAAAAAACTTTTCTCTTTTTAAATAAGTTGTGTTCGCACATCGAACCATTTGACGTATTTTACGTGATAATTGAAAAATAGTAAGCTACTCCTGTCCAAGTGTTTGTTGTCCCGTAAACTGCATTTAAAAAATTCTAGTCCTCGCGCCTGACACGGTGTTCTTATTATTTCGCAAGGTGCGCTACTTTCATGAAGATTTATGAGCGTTATTTAAGAAGTGGGATGGCGGGAGATATTCCGCTGCAGCGCCATCTCAGTGCTGGAGGAGAGAGAGAGGAAAGAGCATTTCATTACTGAGACATTCGCTGGATTGTTATTTTGCACTGCCTTCCAGCTTCACACTATAAATATTATTAAGTTGTGCAATCTTACTCCTGACAAATTTACGTTTAAAGCGCCTGTAATTTTTAGCGTTTCTCTTTTGAAAAGTTTTAACTGAAAAAATGTATGTTTCTCGGAAATATTTATAGCGCAATACATAAACATTGTTGTGGTTTTGAAAGCTGTTTTGTCTGAGATGCTTTGTTGCTAAATTATTTATATTGTCTTATTAATGCAGACAAATGATTATTATCATTGACCGGATTTGTACATCGTGGTAATTTATGTAAGTCTGTAGTTCGGCCACACAAAAGTATTTTATAAAATCGCAGTGTTAATAGTTTTTCACTCTTAAATAATGTTAGTGAATGATTGGAAAAGGGTTGAAATAAAAAAGCGAATACGTAATATATTTTCGTTTTTCTTTTAATGGTTTTATTCAGAGGCCATGGATGTAAGAAATGATAGAAAAAAAACATAAAGACTCATAATTAATAAGGTAGACAGACACACTGTGTTCTCTTGTCATGGGACAATTTATCAGATTCAATAATATGTAGAAAATTCAATGCAATGCAAACCTTAAGCGGGTTTAGGAGTTGCAAAAAAATGAGAAATATTTTTTTTTAACTGTATTTTTTTATTATCTAATTAATAAAGAAATAAATAAGAGATATAAAAAATAAATAATGTTGGTTTTTAGGTTAGTGACGTTTTAGCCCCAAAACCTCTCCAGCAAGTAGCTCTTTCATTCCAACTATTAGTTTCAAACCTATGCAGCCCTCCTGCCCTCTGAATATTCAGTTTTGTAATTGATGAATCACAATGTCATACAGAGAACGCAGTTAAGTATTTGATTAAGAAATGTATCCCTTTTTGGCGGCTGTAATTGAAGTTCGCGTCCGGAAACGGGGATGAAAATTAACGATACCAAATAATTTCTCGTAGACATAAGGCAGAAGACTGCCAGGCAGACGCCTCAAGAGGTGGAAGGACAGCTGGCAGTCGGTTTCCGCGGAGCAGTTACCTGACCAGAACAGATCGCTAGATCTGAGAGGAGATGAAGATTTTTATACATATATTTTTTACTTCAGTCAGTTGACAAGATAGTAGGTACAGCTGGTACATATATTTTTGTTTGGTTTGGAATGTCGACATTTAACAGGCTAAATGAAAGGATACTAAGGCTATACGTGTGAGATTCCTATAAAAAAACAGAATTTTGAAGCAAATCTTGTAGTTATTCTAGTTGGAAACAAGCAATTAATTCGGTTTGCTCACCGCCTCCATAAGTTATCCCATTGAGCCAAGCCGCGCTGTTAGCTACTTGTCGTCGGTGATTTTTGTGTCATCTGCATTAAAAAGTTTGGTCGTTGTGTGGAATGAAGGTAACATAGGAGCGAGGAGAGGAGCGTGACAAAAGTTGAAATGCTTTGGAAAGAATCGGCCCGACGTCCTGAATATTTGAAAGCCTCCGAGCTGGAACGTAATGTATCGATAGAACCTTTTTAACATCCTCCCCTCGCTCTAGCCTCTAGCTATACTGCCTCCTACATACATACCTATCTACGTATTATTTACTAATCTTCCAATTATAAACGATGGTTTTTTCTCATCAATTTTCTTACCAAAATTGATATAAGTAATACATTTTCTATCGTTAATAAGTTCATGTTTAGTTTATCGAATATATTTATTTTAATTTACATAGAAATTTTCTCGATTAGTTCGATACCATTTGGAATGACGCCGACATTGAACATTACTTTTCAAAGGATACATTTTTCATATTTCCGTGCATTTTTTAATCGAACGTTTTTCACAAAGGGTTTTTTTTTTTTTTTAATATTTCATCTTTTTGTAATATGGATATTGCATATTATGATTATTGAACGGGATACATATATGAATGCATATATAAAACAAGCTGAAATTTTGAAACAAAGATTTAAGAAATTATTTTTTTGCGCATTAACCATATGACGCCGAAGTGAGTAGAACATTCTTACAGGTTTATAATCGTTTCCGATCGGATACTTAATTTTTCCTATCTATTTATTTATTTAACGTATGGCCATTTCATCACAATTTATATATAATTCAATTAATAAGTATATTTTTGTTTTTCTTGTTAAGTAGTCAAATCGAAAATTCCATTATCTTGACTTGTATCGCTTTGTACTTGGATGTTGTGATGAATATTTATTATATAATATTTATTTATTATATCCTATCTATTTAGATATCACTTCCAACAAAGAGACATTCGACTTTAGGGTAACGGGGAACATTATCGCAGCAGAAAAGAACATTTGTAATCAAGCCCAAGGATTTTGTTAGTCTTCAGCCCAACTGCCAGATCTGACAAATTCATATCTGTTGAGAGGATTTCTAGTACGAATGTTTAAAATAGAACACTATAAAAATCTATTACCTATCACTTAATAGTAACTTTCATAAAAAATGGGAATTTCCATAAAACAAAAGAACATGTATGAGTATTCGTATGTAAATATTTTATTTTAGAAGAATCTGCGTTTCAAACCAGATTTTCTTGTCCCACGTCTGACGTATAACTTCTGCTCCCAGATGACATTTTCCATCAAATTGAAACGACACAAGAAAAATAAATAAAGTGATGTGAATGTAGAAATATCGGGGTGTATTATTGTGTGTATGGCGTATATAAATTGAAACCCCTTAGGAGGTTTGTTAGGAATTCGGACATCTCATTTTGTACCCTTCTCGAATAAAGAATATAAGGGTGGGTTCTGTATTAAATTTTCTCTAATCCTCGATTCAGTTTTCCTATTCTGGCCGTGACACCGCCACCAGAGATGGGGCCGTGCATCGACATTTGACGCTCCTTCTTTTCCTACCTACTTCACACCTTTTTTGTTATATTATTATAAATCGTCGTTGCATATAAAATTAGAGTCATGTGTAAATTTAAGTACACACATGAGTAATATTTATTTTATTTAATAACACAACACGAGACCATGCTCGTCTCTATTGTCGCAGTAGGAAGTGGGGACATTTTAATTATTCTTTCTTTTGAATGCTTTGGTGATCCTGCTATCTCCTTTTCAATGAATTTTTATTACCCGGGAGACATGGCGCCCCTTGAATCATTCAACTCAATGTTGAACTGCTCATTTCTTCTTACTTGCCTAACTGCGATCGTATTAGAAAGAAATAAATATACTTTATTTAAAAAAAAAGTATTTCACTTGTCGTTTTTATTAATAAATATAGACCTTTTAAGAAGAAAAAATTTAACGTTTTAAACATCCTATTTTTATTTGCAGAAAAAATACCAACAAATGACTCTAACAATTCATTACTAATGTTCGACTTTCAAATGGAACAAACCACTACGGCTTACGACCGTCTTCTACTGTCATTTCGAATGCTGGCTTAGTGTGATCACTTTACGTTAACAACGTTCGCCATTAGGTGGTAATGTTTGTCTCCGAAACTCTTAATCATGAGAATTCTCAACATGTTCAACATGTCGAAAAATCTCATGTATGTAACAAGTAGAAATGGAATAATACATGAAATATAGAGAAAAAAGTTGGAAATTATTGAGAACAAGAGAGCAACCAAATTTAAAGACTGCGACTGCACTATTTTTATTTACTTGATTTCAGGAGCTTGCAATTGAACTAAAAAATTGAACGTTTTACGAGTAAACATCCTATTTTTATTCATTGGATTTGAGTAAATTACATTTTTTTGCGGCTTAGCATGTTCAATACAGCCATTCATTTTTTTTTCAACCCTGACCTCAAGTAATGTTGCAGTTCATTTTGCGAAGATAAATAGAGGTTGTTTTTTCAAAATTAAAAAAAAAACAACATTTTTACTTTAATATGATTTATCGTTTTATATCATTTGATTCTTTTTGTTTTGTGTATTCTTTTCATATTTATGTAAGCATTCTTCTTACATAATGTCGAAAGCATTTTACTTATTCTTTATTCTACGTTTATAGCTAAACCGTTTTCATAAATAATAATGTCCCACGTACAGTATTTCAATACGTTTACGAGTTGGTATACTGCATTCCTCTTTTTTGTCTATATTATTCACGTTTTGCCTCGGAAAATCAGTGAATGAAAAAAAAATGACTTAAATATTCCAATACTTAGTAGTATTTGAAACACCGATGTTGGTTCGGAACTAGGAAATGGAGTGTTTAAACATTTTTTTCCCTCTGGTTAATAAATAATAATATTCCGTATAAAAACGAATTCGCAGTGGTAGCGCTAATCTGCACGATGCTCAACAGGTTCGGGGAACTGCGCTCATCAGTTCCTCTCTATACTTTGCATTTTCCTATTTTATTTCCAACCGCTGGAATATCATTTATACTTGTCCAATTTCGTATTGTGGGATACTTTGCCAAAAGCAACTCTCCGCTAGGGGACACACCCTGTACGAAAATACGTTCCATTGATTATTTACATACGAACACACTTCCCAGTCACAAACTACATGTGTACAATTGGGATATTTCTTATTTGAGAAACGTTATTGAATATTTTTTTCTTGATTCTTTCAACGAAAGGGATGATTCCTCTTTATCTTCGTGATACTATTTTGTTTTAAGGAATTTATTTGTCAGAATCAATTTTATTTATTCAAATATTTTGTGTGAAACAAAATAATATTTTGTGTCTCGTAAATTTTTGAGTAAATCCGAAATTGTTTTTTTTTTGACAATTTTTTTTTCAACCAGAAGCGTTAGACTGATTGAATTCGATATACACATTTACGTTCTGACAGTAAAGTTTAATATATTTTTCTTCTCGCTTATTATTTTAAGAAGGTAATGTCTCGTCAATTCGCCAACCTATAAAATTAATTTAAATGAAAATGGATTTTTCGAAATATAATATAACACTTTTCTATACAAAGGTGTCAGTATAGCCGGCAGAACTTATTGCCTGAGGCAATTTTTTCCAGTCAACCGGTCCCGTCCAATCTGAGACAGGCCAACCCCGGGTAGAAATTTCAAGTGAAAAAACACTTAGAAAAACTTTGACCCGACCGGGAATCGAACCCGGGACCTCGGATCTGAAGTCCACGCTAGTACAACTAGGCTACCGAGGTCGGTATAAATATACCCAGGTAGTTGGTTTATTGTATGAATCGTTGGGTAGGTATATAATAATGTATTGTGTTCGGGTGAAGTATCTGCAAGTAGAAACACCCCCGTATTAAATTGATATTATTGCTGTTAATTGTGTCATTAAGTACAATGTAAATACTTCGGCTCGTTAAATTCGGCAGTCAGTTAAATATGGGCGCATCGATTATAATTTGCACAGAAATGGGTTTCGGTTATGGACTAATGTACTTACCTATTGTGCCGGAAATATTTTTCGGTTTAAATACAAGTTTTCCGGATATACGTTGTCCTGTCCTTCGTATGATTATTGAATTCGAATTTGTATAGTGACAAAATAAATAAACAATTTAACCAATTTAATTCCGACCGATGCATCTGTTTGAAGCGTAGTTTGCAGGGCATATTAATCCTTCAAACGCACCATCAGCTATCAAACGATTGACAGTTTTGTTAAATGCCACGTTAAATTCAAAATTAGAAAAGTAATGACATCCTTTTTATAATAGCAAGGCCAAAAAAGGAATTAGCAAAATTGGTTGACAGTTCACGCGAGATGCTGTGACTAAATGAAATAGGGGCCCATTGTTATATACAGTGATCAAGCTTTTTCTTCTTTAAGTTTTGCATATTATTATAACGTGTTAATTTCGAACATTGTGTTCTACCCTCAATGTAGATACCTCGAGCGACGGCAGCTCAAAGGCGCTAATTGGCTTGTACGATACCCGAGATTCTATCTATGCTTCATTGTCAATAACTAATTGATGTGTTTGATATCAATTAGCTACCGAGACATCCTATTATGTGCTGTACGCGCTCCGTTCCTACCATATTATAGACGCAGTATTAATCGTAATTTATGCACTCACAGCGCAGCTGTGTTTTTTTATTACCATAATTTTGTTGAACTTATTTATTTCGCGCTTTTATTTTAATTTCCAATACATAGTGTAATTGCATTTAAAATTCGGAACTATTGGGGGCGGCTCCCAGTTGCACGAGATAATATTTCAAAATTCGCCCCATACGCACATGTTTGGTAGAGAACCGGCAATGTTTTGTGAGCGAACGCACTCAAGCGGCTCCAGTAAATTTTAATGTATTAGGCCCACAGCTTTCGCAATATTATACACAGTGTATGCGAGACAATTACCAGATTTTCCATTTCCAATATTACCAATAGCTGGATGAAAAATACGAGTTTCATAAAATTTACAAAATTGTTCATATTGGATTTGAATAGTATTTTCGCCAGGGGAAAAAATATATTCTACTCTCCAACAAGAACTGTGGGGCTAGTACGAGTTTTATCGAAAACTACTTGCACGCTAATATGCGCTTATGAGCGTGCAAATAGTGTTCTTAAATCAAACGATCGAATCGTTCGATCATTTAAGTATGAAAATTTTTCGAAACACTTTCGATGATCTTTTCGATATTCGATCATCGAAAACTTATACTAGGGCTACTGGGACATGGTGACCTTCGAGCTAGATATACAAAAATATGTCTTTGGCATGTAAAATTTGAGAAAGTCGTCTCAATAACCAAGTCAAAAAATACCGACAATGAAGATATCCTTTTTGATTGGCTTATTTCATTTTTTCACTATACTCATTTCTTTATATACTCCTCTTTCATGCTCGTGTTGTGAAAGGGAAATGGTTGGTACCGGGGATTGAACCCACGACCCTTATAACTAATGTCTGCAACTGAAACACTAGGTTACATACCAACCTCGATGATCTGTTGTGTATGATCGTATCAGGATCCGCTCATATGCGGATATGCATCGAAGTTTTGTATGGTTTATCCAATGATAAGAGTATAAAAATAATATAGCTAGCTCGTCACACAAAACACACTAAAGACTCCAATATGCAAAAAGCAGTAGCGTAGTACGGGGAATAACAGAGCACCATTATTACCGGTCCCCGGGCATTCATATGAATAACGTCTATTATTCGGACTTGTTAATCTTCCATATATTAGGATGTTGGTCTCGTCCTTATATCGCACTAGGGTTTAATTAAACACCTTCAATCGCTTTATGTTCATTTTGTTGGATTAACTACCACCGCAACATATAACTACCTAGTAGGTGGTACATACGTAACTTTTCATTCCTTTCTGATGGATTTGCGGCCCATATTGTCCACCGCCCCAATTAGTTTATTCTGCCATCATAACAACGATTTATTTCATTTTAGCGTGTTCCCAGCCACCCACTAATTATGCCGACAGGTGAGCTATAACATTTTTATTTCACCAGGTTTATTGGCAGCATTTACCGCTACGAAATATTAACGGTCAAACACAATACAAGAATTGACGAACTTAATCGAGCCAATTTTAAATTATTACGTGAGCGCACAATTTCTTTGAGTAATATTAGAGGTTGAGAGAATAACGTAAGTTATTCGAATTAAAAGATTTATTTTTCGTACTGCTTATGAACTGAAGGAAAAACAGTTCTTATTAAAGGGCTCAAAATGTAAAAACGAACGAATAGATTATGACTTAGGCCTGTTGTCCAAGGCGGCCTAGCGTACGCGACGCGGCAAGGAACGCCTTGCAGCATTTGCAGCCCGTCATACTGAAGTGTGTCCACGACGCGTAATTCGTATATTTTTCATTTATTTAAAATAATCAATCACAATAATTAACAAGTTTGATCCTGCGCTACTCGTCGGCATGTTCGAAATAACCGTCATAACTATATTATACAATGTGTAACGCAAGTGAATAGTTCACGTGCCATCTTATTTTCTTATTGTCAATAGGAAAAATATTTGAAAATCTTTCCTCCATGTGATCTAAACTGCTTGCACGATGTTGGGTAATTATTCATCTTTCTTAAATCCGTCAATGATTTAATAATAAAATAATATCATCGGTTAATCAAAATATGTAAATGGTATATAAACCCTAAAAAGGTATCCAGATCGCAGCAAATATCTGGGGTAGGTATTATGTAAGACTAACCTGATTTGCGATGACGTCTATGGTATTTGTATTTAAATGTAGCTGGCTCGCTCCCTCCTCCGTTGGGATTCCCTACGGGGTCCATATTAATAATATCGCTGTCTATTAGAATATTTTATTGGACCTCGGGTGAAGACAGATGCTGGTGGGAAGGTCGCTTTATTGCTTCACCTGATACAGCCGGCCGTGCCAAGGAGATAAGGAAATTATGCCTCTAAATTACTTACAAAATCGCAATAAAACTTCTCAAATTTTGGTGTATTGTAATCGTCCTCGCTTGATTAAATTATCATTCATCTTTTTAGCATCAGAACTCTCCAAGTACATCCTCTTCTAATAATTGTTCAAATATTTACTGAAGCTATTATTGAGTGTATGCTTAGGAATCTGTTGTACGATTCAGATTTTTTTTTAAAAATATCGAATTTTGTTGCATAAATCGTGGTATTCGCATTCTTTTCTGGGGATTTTACTTCTGTAATATTACATTTAACGATTTTTTGTCGATACATCTGTATTTTATTTTGTGGACATTTCAGGTGTAATAAATTTTTTTTTCACTGAATAAGTAGAGCGATTATTTGTGTACCATAAAACGCTTAAATTTAAAACAAAAATCCCAAAAAAATCACACAACGTTCTAAGTTTATCTTGTTCTTGATTCTTGTGTCCATTGTTACCGTCTCGGCATAATGCGTCGAGGGACGCAGGTTCGAATCCTGCCCGGGGCATGGGATTTTTCCACGTGTTGAAATTTCTCATAATATTCGGGAATTTGAACTAACTTAAAGTGATCACACTAAGCCAGCCTTTGAAATAACAGTAGAAGACGGTCATAAGCTCGTAGTGGTTTGTTCAACCATTTTAAAAATCGAACAGTATTATTCAGTCATTAGTTGTCGATATATCACCAAAAATTCATGTTTCGCCAAGATTTTTAAGTATTTAGCGTTGTGGTGCAATTTATTTGAAAGCATAAGATAATCTAAAATGATCAAGTTTGTATGGAGAAATTTCCCGAATATTTTTTTGGCGTTTATTTCAAAAAGTAAACTCCCAATGTACCTACTGTTTTTTTTTTTTTTTTTGAAAAGTTTTACTTATGTTTATCTATAGCGCTGAATTTGACTCCAGTTCATTAACGAGTGGTTACACATCCGACCTGGCGTAAGCAGTAGAACTGTTCCTACCGTATCCGTATCGTACGTCTTTATGAATTTTTATAGATTTTAGCGGTGAGATAACAGAAATATAAATATGGAAACGTACTAATGCATTGAAAATTTTTAGTTTCTAATGCATTTCTATTGTGACGGCATTTTTGGAAGATTAAAAAAATATATTCCAATCATTCGAGTTATAACCACGTGCAAATCTGTTAAGGAAGGTGAGAAAGATTTAAGGAAGAAAAAAAGGGGCGTAGGAAATTACTCTGTAGTCTGAGTCTGACAGTTTGTCCTTAGTGGTTTTGTGCCATAGTGGTTTGTACGAAATAGTCTGTCTCGTCCTCAAATAAGCGTAATAATTTCGTAACATGCCAGTTTATTTGAGATGTTCCATGGGTGGAGGTCTCCGACAATTATTTCTTTATGGAGCTACAAAGGCGGTACATCCATACAGTTTCTATTGAAACTGTTGCACGCTCTGTTGGCATATGTGTTCTGATGGTAGTTGGTTCTTGCTAGTACGTTCCTCATAAAAGACAGTCGGGCTTCTCTGCGGTACTTTTCGAAATTACCTGATGTTAGTTACCTTTCTAAATCGTGTTGTGTAACCTTACTCGGTTTTATTTATGTCGGTGTATTTTCATGTGCAATCGCTTAATTTTAACTCGCGTTAAATAATGTTTCGTTAAAACTAAGTTGGTCTGCACTTAGAAGTGGAGGAAGTAATAATGTCTCTGTGGCAAATCCAGCCTCCCGCAACTCCCAATGGTTATCGCGTTGGATTGCACTCGCAGAATATTAAGACAGTTTCTCTTACATTAAGTATATAGGTTTACTGTATTACTGTACTTACGATAGGTAGATAAACAATGGTATTCAAATGCACGAGATAATCGCAAGTCTAGTAACTATTTGTTCGTACATCTTAAAAGAAAAAATTATCATAAAAATAAAAAAAATCAGAAAAGATTTTCCATTATTCATGTTCATTAAATGATATATCACAGTTCATTCCAGAATATAATTTTTGTAGTGAATCTATATTTGCTATTTGTTTTCCTGACAGATGTTATCCTATCTTTAATATGATAAATTAATTATATTTTTTCATCAATGTGTTTCCGACGATGCGTTTGTTTTGGAAAATGTTTTATGCGGCACTTAAACCCAAGTCAACCGGTCTCGTCCAAATAGAGACACAATGTCGAACACTTGAAAAAATACCGGGGTCATTCTTATTGAGTCAAAGTACTTTCTTCGTCGTAACAAGGTTTTTCAACAAGAGACCGTTGTCCTTTTTGAGAGACATTTGTTATAAAATGTTATACGATATGTATTGGCGTATAAAATCGCGGATATTCCCTCTTGTGAATCGCGTGGAGGATTTATTGCACGAATGTGAAACAGCGTTGTTCAGGTGAGCGCAGCGGCGATGTATCTCTGGAGGAGTGGGGCTCGTTTGTTAAGCGCTCGCTCGCCCGGTCCATTAGGGCGCTTCCTTTTTCTGTAATTTACCGCGCCGCTTCAGCTTACTTTGCCTCGCCACCAGTATGTACCTATGTCTGCCGTACTTTGAACTGTATAGTCTTTGTAATTAACATGCTGCTTTCGTGTTCAAAACTGTCTCGAGGACTTGTCCAATAACCAGATCTTCAGAAAAACTGTTCAAACACTTCTTAACGACTTCAATCTAAAACAGTTTAAATACAAAAAAACATCGCTATCTTTAGGTAACACGGTCACAGTAGGAGACGTGTGGTTACATATCCGAATATAAAGGCATTCCATAAAATGAAAAAAAAAAATACTTTTACCGGGTTTCTATCCGCAGTTTAGTCTCTGCCAGATACTCTCTGTCTCCTAGTCTTTCTGTCGTCAGCCAGACTCTTCGTATCTACATTTCATTTATTTACTAACCCGATAAAGAATGTAGGTTCAACTCATTAAGATCTACGCATGTTTTATTACTCGAAAAATGTGGCGAGGGTGGCGTATTGAACAGTTTTCCAAACTTCTGTGTTACTTTTCAATATTCTCAAATAGCGAAAAAAGGCGATAAATAACCTACATATACTGCATTTTGGCACGAATCGTTGATATCAAATTAACGTGAAATTGTTCCGTCAAAGGTAGTAAAAACAACTCTGTAGAACTCGGTTGAAATTCCCTCAGACTGGTTAATATTTTTTGATTTAAATTGTTTGAAAGTTATTTTTAATGTTTGGCTTTTACGAATACAATCTTGTTCACGTTATTATACAATATGCGAGCTAAAGAGCATCTTGAAACTTTGTTGCCGGTGTATTTACTCCGCTAGTTTGGAGCGAGGGACTAGCATTATCCAACTTTTAAACTTTAATAGTCAGTTTAGTATGAAAATCGAACGTACAGGTTGGCGAAAGTTGTCCTTTGTCTGATCCCGCGTCGTCTGCTCGTTCGATACTCGAGTATTATTTTTATCAAACTAGCTATTTATAAATCTGCGCCATTTTTCAGATCCCTTAGAGCGTTATAGCGCGTGACGGGGCGATTTAACATTCAATACAGAGGCTTAGCCGAGTGGAAGAGAAAAACTCAGCATTAGACTCAAACTTTATTATTTAGATGGGGCGTGTACGGAAAAAATCCGACGGTCGTATTTTGACCTGTCTCGCGATATTGCCACATCATTATATAAAAACAGAAAGGATTGTACGAAGCCAGCTTCTACCTTCCCAAATAGAAATGTTTTATTTTTCTTCTCCAAATTGATTTCCACGTTGTAAGATTTTACGAAAAGAAACTTTTTTATGTAGATCTACTGCGATCAATCGCACAAATCATTTCAAACCATTGACTTTTTAGATCCATTACAGATAATAAAATAAAATTTATTGCCTTGCTTGTACATAAGGATATTACCTTAATGTATGTAACATATATAATATTCACATACAAGTATGTTTGTATATATTTACATCAATATTCGTGGATATGATCAGACGATTGTCTTGTAAAACATATTGTTCATTCATGTGTGCTCTAAAATATATGAAATGGTGAGACAAATTTTAAGTGATCCAACACTGTTAAGTTTCGTTCAAACAATGAAATTGCAAAAATCACAATGCATCTCTAACTTCTTCCTCACACCTGATTACCTTCTTTAAATCATGAATCGCCGGATTTATTTTTCCTTTGTACTCGTTTTCGGCTGAACTGCCTCGCCTTCCGGGAGCATTCGGGTAGAAAATTTATTGTTTTACGCTTATAGAGAAAAGCATGTGCTGTAATTTGCTGGAAGGCATCAACTTTTCATCTTTAAGAACATCCAATAACTTTAAGTACATGACGTTCGTTACATACCAGCCTCCCTAAATCATCTTATATTTTTGCTTCGTACCCTTCTGTGTTTGAGCGTCTTCTCTGCATAAGAAAATTTGAGACATATTTTTTTTAGTTTCGTACAATATTCGACGAGTTCACACGATATTTCACTAGTCGACATTATAAGCGAAAAGTTTAAACAGTCTGCCATTTTACTTTGTTTGCTCGTTCCAAGTGTGGGGGTAGGTATGTGTGTATGTATAGTACGGAGCTATGGGTGATGGTTACATAAAGTGAAAAGTTCGCGTTTCTTATCTACTTTATATCTTTTTTACGGAAGTTTCTGAGTCTTAAGTTACCGCGGGCAACAAGCAGAAGCCGGAGTCCTTAATAGATGTTTATTGAATCGGCGTTTGTAATTACTGCTAATTTCTGTTCTTGGAGGCGGGGCCCTGCTCCTCCCTTAACACAACGTCTTCTATTTTTGTTGGGTATAATGATAATCGTTGCACTATCAAACACTTTGTGAGAATTCTTCTATTCCCTTCCACCATTACTCAAAAAATAACAGTAAGAGTTTTACTCGAAAATTGTTACTGTTCATACTGCCGTACAATTATTAATAGCATAACTAGCATTCCCAACAGTTGTTGTTCTCCTGTATTTACTATGAATAATGAATTCGAATTCGTAAAATATAAATTAAATTTGAAAAAAAAAATACAGCATTGCCCCTATAAATAAAATTTTACAAAATATTCACAATTCCAGTGTTAAATTGTCAAAAAAGAGGCAGACATGTATATGACTGAAAATAATCAAAGCGTTCCCAGGTTTGCGGGATGTAGGTACTAACTCCTGAGCGTTAAATCGCGGAAATGATTTTATTTGAGCGGTGAATTTTAATGAAGGTGACGTAGCCGCTTGCCGTAGAGACCTCCCGACACACGTAAGTCTCGAGTAATTATTATCTTGTAGTGCCGTCAGGCGATTCGTGTAGAGCTTAATACATTCTCTAGCTTACCCTTGAAGTGCGTCGAATTATTTGTTGGAATGAATTAAAAACAATAGCGTACAGCAATTTTATTTAAATCAACTCGTAATCTTTTACAAACAGTAATTCTTTCCGTATCTGGATTAAAATTTTTACTCCATCAGTCCTAAGCCGCAACATGTATTGCTTTGTCATTATTATTTTATTTTTTATTTCTTTTTATTAAAATCAAAAATTTACAAAGTATATAAAATTAACATTACACAATACATACTTAGCATTTAAATACAATAACACTCCGTCGATAGAGCAAAGCTCATGTTCGACAGAGGAGCACAACCAACAGACATCACAACTTACACATTATTAATATATATATATAAAACAATACAAACCTTCTTTCTCTCCATTCACACCCTCTAACATAAACAACTTTTCACACTCTTCACTCACAACAAGGAAATCTCACACAATCACACATCCACACCAATAATCCAAACCTGAACTGCGGCCTTGTAACTTTCATACCTCTCTATCACTCTAATTCCTGATGGTAGGCTATCAAAAAAAAAAATCTGTCCGAGGTATACATAGTGGTGTTGGGCAGTTGATGTTTGAAACCTGTCAACATGGAAGCTTCCCAAAAGGTTTGCTCTCATGCTTCTCATATATTTATTTATCGTGTTAAAATGAAAAAAAAAACTCCTCCGTAGTGCATACAAAAGAGCACAAAGGACACCAGCGAGTGTGACATTGCTTGTAATAAGCTCTACTAAAACTCACAACCATCGAATTGATCGGAAATGGTCATTTCATCTTTTGCATAAGGTACTACTGATCGAATAGCCTAATTTCTTTAGTTTTCAAACACTTTGTAGAAAATGCTACGTATGTGGAACCTATGATATGAAATAATTATCCTGCGATTTCATGAAGGGTAAGAATGAGCTACTTATTACGAACTTATGGCGATGATTGTAATTCTAACCAAGAACTCAAAGCCTGTAAAAAGGCAACCATATACCCATGAAACTACTTATTATGAATCATTAAATTAGGTTGTTTGGAAAATTTTAGTTCAAATTTTTGTACTTCAGTTTTTTAGTTCAAATCAAGCATAACACAAAAAAATATATACCGTAAAATGTGCGATAAAAGTAAAATAGTAAAAGAAAAAAGAATTCAGGAATTAGTAGAAAAATTTCTACTCTAAATCTTTCCCCCAGAGACATCGCGCACTATAAAATTTACAATGCACATTGCACATCCACAAGAGAGGTTCACGTACAGCGACTCCGCAGTGGAACTCTGTTTTTGAAAAGATAAAAATGTGGGTTATTCCCCTGCATGTTTGTTAGTTAGTGTATTGCGAAGTGGCCGGCAGGGCGGGTTTGTGAGAGCAATAGTGTATTGGAAAGTGGTATTTTTAGATTGTGTCCCTCTCAGAACGAGCTTGCTCTTCCTCTTTTAGCCCACCGGATGGTTCAAGTAGAAGCTATATACGTCGACCCTCTATATTCACCGTACAATGAACAATACGTACGTTCTGTGTAGACGAGCGCTTACCGTATATTCGGCTACGTGTGCTTGACACAATTCACGTTTTAAAATTTCGATAGCCAGAGTATTATGCAATTACGGTTTATAAAATCCCGAGGTAGTTGCGTCCGGATATAATAACTACGTGGTCTCGGTTAAAAGTTGAATATTGTGAAAAATAAACGACAGTATTTAGATTCTGCTCGTTTCTTTTTTACCATGTTTTTTCTATAATGTTGATAAAAATACACAATCCGCGACTTTATTTTGAATAGAAAAATTTGGCAGAAGCCGTTATTCGAATGATTGATATATGAAAATGGTGAATCAAGACTTTAAATTTTCAATTTCTACAGACATCATCCTTACTGTGATCGAACTGGTATCTTCACGTCGTAACGATTCTCAATATTGATTTCTCCAGCGTTGGCGAATCTCTCTGTATCCTGAGCCATTCGGAACAGATTCTCTACACTTTGGGTAATACTTTTTTAAAACTTTTATTTAATTTTAAAACGAGCCCTCATGAGAGGATCTGGGCATACTGAAGAAGTCTCGTTACAAAATATTAAAAGTCATCAGTTCTCGCCGCCTAAGGGATTTGAAGAAGATTTCTCAATCACACCACGTCTCCAAAGCATCAATTTTCCGGTTTTTGATTGGATTTTACTTTTATTTTGTTTTAATACTTTCATGGATATATTGATTTAATCATTGAATATTTCTCAAATGCTTGTCGTAGTCGTCTGGTTCCCGTAGCATTTTCATCGTAGTGAAATGATTACCTGCATCACAACCACCTCCTTCATATCTGGACCACGTGCATCCATATATGACCACAACCGCACAATCATGCCCCCACACGGCGTGTGATTGTGTTCGCTTCACCATGAACATCTATTCACTCCGCCATAATTTCACACGAACGCTAGAACCGCCTCTAGATTATTATTTATTGGTGAACACACACGGAGAGAAATCGGTCGGAAGTAATTTCACAGTTTCAAAGTCGTAATTCTTATTGTTTGCTTATTTGATACAAGCTGACCCGTCAACATCGTTCACCATCTTCGTGCGATAATTCTTTCCAAAATATCTGCTTACTTTCTGAAACATCATGGGAAATAAAAATTCGCTAATTAAACAAACAAACAAACGAAAAAAAAATTTCCGATGACAACCTCACAACATTTTAATATCTTTTTATTTAGGTATTTTCTGCGTTTGAATTTGTAAAAAAATCGCTGAAAATAGGTATGTTTGAGTGTAAAAAAAAAATATTTCTCTATCAATAATCTTCGTACCGGTGTTTTGAAACTCAATGACCAAAATGCCAAAGACTTGGTGTGGATCTTCTGTGGAGACTTGGCGTGACACGATAGTGTAATAATTATTGTAAATTATATTATGGGGGTCAGATTGGTATAATCTGGTCCATATCTTTGAGATGAAGAAGGAATGTGACTTACTATGAAAAAATTAAATTAAAAAAATGGTTGTCAGGTAAATAAAAATTGTGTTATTATCGAATTTTCACAGATGGCGTTGTTGTTAGGAATTCCGTTCCGTACTCACTTTAATACTATATTTTATATTATTTGCTATCCGTGTATTTTTTATTAGTAATTCTGTTATCCGGAGCGGAGAAGAATCCAATAAAACAAACATCAGAAGAATCTGTTCAGTCGATCTCGAGTTATAAGTGTTCGCTCTAACCCGACTTTTGTATCTATAGATTTCCTTGATTTGTACTCTTAATAAGAATAGAATGATTGATAGGGGGATTTTAAATTATTACTCTTCAAAATACAAAATAATCGATTGAGACAAGGGGGCTCTGAAATAAAGATTGGGTTTGGTGGATTTCTAATCACTACTGAGGAGAAAGAATCAAGACGGTTTGATACATATATTATCGCTCCTCAGTGGAAGCAAAACAAAATCAACATACACACAATATCAAATTACAATAATGGCAAATCAAAATCTTTGAGTGTGAGAATTGTGATAGTTATTAATTATTTTCCTTAAACATAAACAATCAATTAATTAGGTTAAGCGATAGCCGTTTCGCCCTTTCCCTCCCAATCCACCAGAGTTTGCAGTCTTTTCTCTGACACCTTATTTTCAAAAGGAGGGCATCTACTTCTTTCTTCTGTCTTCTATGAGCTCCGGCTGCTCGAAAATCAACGGGGTTGCGGACACTAATTCAAATTATTCGGCGGGATGGCTTTCGCTTTTTACAGACATATAAAAATTACTGACCTTAAAAATCCTAGTGACGACTACCTTTCTGAGCTCAGAATCACTATTAACTAACACTATAATTCACTCGAGTCCTCTCTGTGGGTCCCTCGGCGTCTTCTGTCCTGTATCCTCACGCTGGGTCCTCTCTGTGGGTTATCCAGGTGCTTCCGTGGTTGGTCAGTTCCCGTCCTGTGGTGTCGTCTTCTTCTCCGAAGTCCAGTCCAAGTCTTCCTGCAAGGCTGGTGTCAATGACGTGGCGATCTTCCTTCCTTCAATGGCAGCGTCGTGTCGTCCTTCAAAAGTGGATGGCTTCCAATCCTCGCTGGGCGTCTCAATAATATCGTGGTCGTCTAATATCCTTCCGTTGCGTGCAGTGTGCGTAGATCCGTGTGTCCAAATTACGAGCCAACAGAGTCACCGTATAAGGGCTAATGTAATAGAGGCGGACGGATAGATAGCGAAGAAGAGAATGAGAGCGGCGCGCCGCCCTTCTTAAATATATCTCTGAAGCGCGTCCCTTTCTCCCTTCCGGGGTGCGCTGTGTAAGTGAGACGTCCGATATCTTCATCCTTATTTATCTTCTTGCGTGTGCGCTAGGAAAAAAAATCTTAATACTAGGTACATACATTTTTCTCTTACGTTACAATTATCCTATGTACTCTACGTTGCAATAATTGTCATGTACCTACTTACTTAAAAACCATTCTATCAATCATTAGTTATTTATTCTGATGACGACACTATTTAATTCTAACGTATGAATACCTACTATGTAACATTACTATGTCGTACTTGTCTACCTAAGATCCTTATTTCGCAACCCTATTCGTTCCTGTCTGAGCATATATTTATTTGGAGACAATACTTCTAATATCAAAATCCTACTATCAATATATCCAATCCGCGAAGTCTCTTTTCTATCAAACCAAATCCATAACAATATTTTTCGCGCCAATTCTTGTTGACGCGAATCTCTACCTACCAAACTTGGGTTCTCCCAAGCCTTCACAACATCTGTGCTGATCGGTTACCCTACGTGTCCGGCCGGCGATGGTCACCTATTGTCTCTACGCGGACCCGGGACTGTCCATTGTTTTCAGGGTAGCTAGCAGCCACTCTCGTCTTGCCTACGTACCACCTAACTAACATATGTTCTCCAGATATTAACTAAAAATTCCCAACGTTGCATCTATCTCCTTGTGTATACCTAGCGCGTATTCTGACACATTCCTAAGCCATTGTTTATCATCTAAAACATCCCTACATCTGCAATCCTACGCGATACTCAACCTATGGCGACTCAGAGATTCTCAACCAAATATCTATACAGCAATTTTGATTCACCAACTAACTAGCTCATATCACTCTTAATGCTGTTTTTTCTTCATTAAATAGTTATTTGATGCTACTTATATATTTTTATATGAAATACTTGCTTTAATGTATTTTGTTACTTAAATATTATGTGATTACACCAATAAATTAAATAATACAAATAGGTATAAAGTTTATTTGATTAATATGAGAATGAAGTGTTACTTGTAGGTTTATATAAAGTAACAGAGGCATTATTCTTAACTTGTACATAAAGAAACCTTTGAATTTTGTTAAAATTAGCGCATTGATAATACTCGTATTTTAAATCACTCTTACTAAGATGGTGGTCTTACTACGTAATAAAAAAAAAAACATATTGGAGCCACGCTTTTCAAAACATTTTATACGTGGGGCACACTAAAAGTTTCCGGAATGAATATGAAAAAATGACTATTAACGGTCGAAAATGAATTTATTGTTTCTCAAAATATTCAACCCTTTGCATAAATACATTTTTTCATACGATTAAACCAATTTTGAAAACATTTGTGTCACTCCTCCGTGGTGACCTCAGAAACATGTTTTTGTTTCTCTTCGACAGCCTCTTCTGGTGATGAAAATCGTTGACCGCGTAATTGGTTCTTAATTTTTGGGAATAGACAAATAGAACAAGGTGCCAGGTCGGGACTGTATGCAGGATGGCTCATAAGTTCTACGTTTTTCGCCTTCAAACATTCGTTTGTCTGTCTGGCCGTGTGGGAACTGGCATTGTCGTGGTGCAAGATGATACGGTGTTAACGGTTGTTTTTACGGAGTTCGTCAATAATTTCCGGCAAGCAAATGGTCGTATACTAGTCACTATTCACGGCAGGATAATTCTCTAAAGCAACAGTAGCCACTTGTCCAGTTTTATTAAAAACAGAAGCAATCATACGTCGTGCAGCACCGATGTTCTTGTTGTTCACAGCGGAGGACGGGCGACCATCACGAAATTCGTCATTGAGGTTGACACGACCGCGCTTGAATTCTGAAAATGAACTGTAAATAGTCGTCTTGCATGGTGCTTTATCTCCAAAAGCAGTTTGAAGCCGAACGACGCTCTGATTAACTGTCAAATTACATTTAAAATCGTAGAAAATCATACTACGAAAATTTTCCCACGTTAAATCCATATTAATGTAGACACTGAATTTTTAAAATGGCGTCACAGTGTAAAAACAGTTGACAGTCGGATGGATTAAACTGCATTCTACAGCCAAAGAGTTCCATTTTCAAACTGTGTAATAATTTTTTGAATATTGTTTGTGTAAGTGGTAAGTTCCGGAAACTTTTAGTGTGACCTATGTATATGAAATTGTTATTGATGAAATTTTATTCCTTAAATGTCTAATTATAGATACGCAAATATTTTTTTTAAATTTCCCCTCCATCAAACCACATTGTATTTAATACGAAAGATCCTTTAAAACTAATAAAATGTTCTCTCAGTTGGCCGTTTACAGTTTATTTCCTAAAATTCGAGACGCTGTTAATGTATCGCGTGGATGTTTATTTCCATCTCCATTAACTGGCCCACGCCGGCATGATGAGCCGCACCTGATTACATGTGGGAGGATGCGCAAGATGCTGGAAGGAAGGAGATGCCTATATGCCCGCAATAAACCAACACTCGGTCCCCCCTCGAGTTTATCTCTTCAGTCAAAGGAAGTCTTTAAAATTATGTGCGGAAATGGAAAGTAGAAAAGAAAAGTCATAAAGTGTTCTTGATAACGGCCCTCGTCTCGGGGATTTCTTTATCAGCTTTTTTTCTTAGCAACCTACAATTATTACATATTTTACTGAAATTTCACTTAATTCAAGATCGCGTGATTCGCCAACAAGAAAAATGGCTAAACGGGGAAAAGGAAACGTCGGAGTTTTAAAAACGTACCACGTATTTTGTACTCGGCTGATATTATACATCCAGTTCCGGACTGTCTTGGCAATTATTATTATAATCTTGGGCTTTTCTGATATTTCAACTTTTCTGCATAAGGACAAATTTTCGTCACACCGCCCTGATGAAGAAGAAACACATTAACGCCGCTAGCAGAAATAAATCTTTCATGGTTTGTTGATAATGATGTTATATTAGATGATGACCTAAAAGTGCTTATCACGGTTAAATTATGGGCTATTATTTACACGTAATTTAACAACACCAATGAAGTAGACCTAATCACACTTCACGCAGCCTCTCAGCTCTTCTATTTTCATCGAGGTTTTCTTCGAAGTTTGGGTAATTTAAAATTTAGGTAGGTAAGCTTTTTGCATTGCAATACTTTTCAGAATGTTAATTAAAAAGCAAACCAATTCACTCCAAACAGACGCCAAACAATTAAGAGACATTCACTGTAGGTTAAATTATCAAGAAATAATCTAAGCTTTATAATTTTAAATAGACATTACAAAATAAGTGTTGGGAAGAAAGAGGAGTGGAAAGTACTAGATTTTCTTTTGGGGGAATTTCAGACAAATCACCTGCTTCTTATAAATGCAAAGCCAAAGACAATACTCGCGGACGATTGTGGTGTAACAACATTCATCCACCTACTGGATGATGAGTTCCCTCTAAAAGTTTTGAAATTTCTAAACTAAATACGACATAAGCGAAGGGTATTTGGCATTGCAACGCCACGCTTGTTAAGCAAGCTGATAAGCAAATCCTAACACATAGGCACACGAGTAAACATTATCCATTATTTCAAACATGTACATAAGTACAATTTATTGACTCTCCCTTGATTCTCCCATCTAAGACGATTTATTTTGCTTATTTAGCTATAGGTCAGTCTGACTAAAATTTAGCTGACGGTGCATTTTACTAACAGTTCGTTTGCGGGTAGTTTTTTGTTTAAAAATACTCGTAATACTCGGTAAGTGATTTCTGTACGACAGCGGCAGATATTTGCATAATGAGATTTAAAAACGTCATGTCATATCCCGGGCACGCCCCCTCTCACTCCAACAGCCAAATTTTTATACAAGCGGAGCATCTGTCCTTGTCAGACACATGACCTGACGCTCAAATTCGCCCCAGTCAAACGATCCGGAGTTGTATCAAAACATAACCCCGCGTGCTACAGATCCCAGTAGATAGATATACGAGAGTATGCTTCATAGTATAGAAGACCACTACGAGTAGGTACCACCAGAGAGAATATTTATTTTCAGTCATTATTTTTACTGTTTGGCGAATATACTATTTCATTAGAGTGGTTTAGACTATTTTGAAATTTTTTACATGTTTGGATTTTTTTTTGTTCATTTTTAACAGCTGCTGTTTTTGTTTCTACTGACAAAAAAATGTTCTTTTCACTGAAAATTGTAGGCGTGAAATGAACTGCAATTCAAAAATTCAGGTACTTACCTATGTATTTTGAAATCGAGGCAAATTGTTTATTTTTGAGTTGCAGCTTTCGTGAGCTTTCCGCTGATGTAATCCAGCGTGTCTTGATGTTGTAAATAATGTTTATACCTATAAACGAAGTTTTTGTTTGCGGTAACAAAAATATTTTTATTTCATTCTTTACTTGTGGAATACGCGCTATTCATGTTAAGTCTGCTGTAACCACTGACCACGTAGGACGTATACATAAATAACGAAAAATATAAACCGGAATTCTTTTAGAAATTTAAGGTACTGTTTTAACTAACATATTCAGAGATTTTCATGTGTACCTTAAGCTATTATTGCAATATAATTCTACAGGATAGATAGCGTACATAAAAAAGGAATAAATCCTTAATAGTATTTCCTCATTCAACATTTTCTTATATTCCGCCATTATGAAGGATAAAAGTTATGTAATATGTACTATGTAGCTTCGGTTGATGTCTTTATTGATTTGTAAATATTACAGTGTAAAGATTTTTTCCCTTGGTTTTTGTTTGATGTGGAGGTTGAGTGCACGGTTGATGCATCGTTTGATTTTATACTTCTCTCAAAGCGAAGTGAAATATCTGCTCAAAATCTTTCAAACAACTCTCGTAGCATCAATGATAGAGCGGACTTACGGCCGTCAGTAAGTTAAGCCTTGTATTGCCCATACCACGAACAGTTGATATTATTGCTTTGATCGTTAATTGTTTTATTTATCAAACCATCACAATTTTGGAATTTATGGACTGTGGATAAACCGTCCTCCGATTCTTTCTATTCATAGACACATTCAACGTTTTTTCCAAGGGGTGGCGATGCGAACATTTTTAAAAAATTATGCATAAAAATAGATTAAATCAATAATTAAAACACTACGCACACTACTGTAATGTTTGTATTTCATACTCACACAACATTTCGATGTATTTGACATTAGTAGACACAGATCTTTTGTTTATCTGTGGTCAAATTGAGAATAGATTAATATTTTTTATATTTCATAACCATAGAAATATTTTTTGAACATATCAACATGTCAAATTTGACGTATCCATGTCATTATTTTTGAAAGATAATTATTGTGAAATAGCACTCGCTCAGTCTTTGACAAAGAAATCTTATAAATGTTCAAACTTATAATCTAAATTAGTATTGTCGAATTTTGAGCACTGGCCGACCACTAGTTGTACTTAATTAACTCTCCTATCTATGCATTTGTCATATAAATATGTTTTAATGAGAGGACATATTCAAATTCATATCAAACATTGTGTCCTTGCATTTTAATGCAATTACTATTTATTTTTCATACTATTGAAATACAAAGTGAATTAATGTTATAAAATAATAATGTTGAACTGAAATACAAATTTAGGAGTGGTTTCCCACTTGATTTGATTCGTTTTAACACGACTGGGGAAATTTGTACGTATGTACGTAGGTTCATAGGAAACACAGTCGTATATCAGTTTATGTCTTTAGTCTGTTCTATATTATTTTCAGTTCTCCCTCTTTTGATATCCAGATCCATCTCTCTTCATGAGAGGGTTTTCCTCATCTTCTTTCTATATTTAGTTTATTTTATTTTTCCATCTAAGCAACAAAAATGGCTTTTATATTTCAAAATATAATATACAATTCATAAAAATGAATATATTATGAAGAATGATTGTTTTGTCAAATGAATCGTGGCCAGAATTTTTTTTATTGTTTTTTATTTTATTGAATTTGACATTTATTTGTGTTTTAATGATTCGAATGATTTGAATTTTTATCTTTTATTTTTCACCGTATTTTAATAAATTTTAATTGATTTTAGCTTTTTGTCACATATTTTTAATTTCTTCTGATTACTTATTCATCGCATCGATTTTTGATTGTTTATTGCATGGACTATAGGTAGGTATATATTAATTTTTAATACATTGAGTATATATTAAATATTGAATTATTTGTCACTCAGACTTTAATTATGTATAAATTGACTATGTTTTTATTTATTAATTTTTATTTCATTACTATTTCAAATCATTTATTCATTAAATCACAATATATCATATGAAGTATACATCATTGTAAAAAAAAATTAATAAAAATAAATTAAAATTGAATACAATGCTATAT
This sequence comes from Mystacides longicornis, assembly GCA_963576905.1. Taxonomy (NCBI): domain Eukaryota; kingdom Metazoa; phylum Arthropoda; class Insecta; order Trichoptera; family Leptoceridae; genus Mystacides; species Mystacides longicornis. The sequence goes on along the minus strand of OY756426.1, from coordinate 19,202,170 downwards.
ACTAAATATAAAAATATCGGTATTATCTCTCATGATACATCACGATGTAATGTAATCATGAGAGATCTTCGAACTACAGAGAAAGGAACCTTCTTAACATCCTACATGAGGACAACAGAACTGCCTTTTGGATGGCATATCTGAGACCACAACAGATGCCAAGTTTCCCTAGATTGTCTTTAAGAGACTTAGGAATAACTCCATTCGTCGATATCACTATAGGTATTATGTGGGTGGTTGGTGTATGCCACATATCCTTGATTTCGTGAGCAAGATCAAGATATTTAATTATCTTATCCTGCTCGGCTTTTTTCAAATTTTCGTCATACGGTATAGTGATATCCACGAGATACGTTATCCCGTTCCTACGATCAACCAATACAATGTCCGGACGATTTGCGTTAATCGTTCGGTCAGTTTGTATTGGTATATCCCAATACAACTTTGTATTACTGTTTTGCATTACCGAAATTGGGGTGTACCTATAATAAGGTACTTCAAGATCGAGCAAACCATATTTCAAGGCAAGTTTTTGATGAACTATTTTAGCCACATCGTTATGTCTGTGCAAATACTCAGAACCACACAGGAGAGAACACCCAGACAAAATATGTCTGAGTGTTTCTCCTGTTTGGCCACATGCACGACATTTATCAATTATATCAGGTGTTTATCATTACTATTATTATTTCAATTATTTGTCTCAATTTGGATTGAATGTTGTATTTGTGACTCTACTTATTGTTGTGAATTTATGTGTGTTTTATTGATATTGAAAACTGTATTTATTTTCTTTCTATATTTTGGTGTTGTGAAAAAAAAATTATTGTTAAAATATTAATGGCATTTTTGCCGTGTATGCTGTATAAATAAATAAATAAAAAAAACGATTTGGTAAGGTTGCAACACAGTATAGATATCTTAGTGTGACACTAAAGATATCAGTAACACACCGTGAACTAATATTAAAGTTTATTCTTGGAATTTCCGACCAATACTTAAAATATTTTTCTACCTGTGAAATAAGGGGAAAAAATATATTGTAATTGGCATATTATTGTACTGGTTTTTACATAAATTTAACGAATAATTAACCTCACTTTATGCTATATACATTTTTATTTAAAGGAATGAATACTTCTTTTATAAAATTAACGAATTGAATGGCATTCTTGGTGGAATTATTTAAAAACGGTAATTTAAATAAAACTAGTTATTGAATTTGTGGTATAACAAATAAATTATTTTATTTAAATTACCGTAATACTTCTTTTCCAACAAATCTTCGAAAATCGTACACGCTATTCCATTCTTTTTTTTGTTGTTCTGGTTGAAGCTCACCTTTTTAAGTTATATTGAAAATATATCCCTTAACCTTGATTTAGTTTCCATCTCTTCAGTACTATAACAACTTGCTTTGTCACAATACGCCTATAACAATTTTCAAATCATCCATCCATTTAGTAAAGACATCCTTGAAAGATGAAGTACAAGTATTGCGGCTCGTAATCTGGAGGTACAAGACATCCAGATGCGAAAAGTTTTGCTTTGATTACTTTAGAACCATTCCACGGACGTGCGTTCTTCGAGGTTCCACTGTAATAAAATATTCGTAGGTGATAACAAAATATCGCGAATAAATATTGGTGTTCAATTAGCATACATTTGTATTTTCTATTTGATATAATGTAACCGGTTAATTTCAAATAACGCCCACCTCTTTAATTAAATGAATACGAACATTATCTCTCTTTGAACAAACATTGCAATAGTTCGTGCTGGTTATTTTCATAAATGAAAGCACACAAATTCTACAATAACCGTTTTTCACAATCGACTTGCTTTTGTTACAGATACGACTATGAAGTGCTTCTCCAAAACTCCACCTTCTGCCTTGTACCAAGGGGGCGAAGACTCGGCTCATTCAGATTCTTGGAAGTGCTGCAGGCTGGATGCGTTCCTGTCGTCTTGTCAAATTCCTGGCGTTTGCCTTTTTCTTCTGTCGTGGATTGGAACAAAGCAGTTATTTGGGCGGATGAACGGCTTTTGCTTCAGGTAAATGGTTCTGTTTATTTTTTTTTGCATTATTCATTCACACTCACCAAATGGATGCAATGCCAAAAAAAATAAAAAATCATCATCATTCACACTCAATGGACAACCGAACATTTTTTTAAATATTTTTTTATTAGAGAACTCTTTGTATCCGATATTTTCCGATTTAACGTGTGATTTCCTATAATGACTCTTAATCTTAATAAGAATAACACTAGAGAAATTATAACTTATAGTTACTATGTGGTTACTCGATCATGTATAATTACTTTCGTTGACATCAAGTGACTGACTTGGATGATCAAATACCCCCATGCCCTTGCACGCGTACACTAGTACCTACACTAAAAACACACACACATACTAAACCAATTGCAATGAAATTTTGGCTAAAAGCGGTGTCTATGAAATCCGGTTGACTAACCACAGAGCGTTTTCATGACTTTTTTTTTCATTCCTCATCTTATCAAACAGGCTCTTTCCGCATATCCTACGCAGTGATCTCCTTTCCACAGCATTTATTCCAACTTCCAGATTTTTCGTCCATGTCCAAGTTTCACTCCCATACATCATGGATGGTATCAGGATTGCACTGTGCATCAATGACGTCATCTTTCAAAATGCGATTTTAAATCTTAGATAGTAAATTCATTTCAACGTATCTCATTATTTTGTGTTTTTTTTGGGAGTTTATTTTTAAAACCGATATTTTTTCTGTTTATTGTGTTTATATGACTATAATTTTTTTTGGTCGGTTGTCTATCCTCATTTTTATGTAGAAAGTTTTCTGCTGAGAGTGGTATAATGAAAATTATTCGAATGGCGTTAATATCCAGAGAGGACAATGAGATGGCCATGTGTCCGTGCACTCGCATCCGAAGCGATGTTCACAGCAGACAAGCACCTTATCATGCAAATCTCCCAAGTTATGTCTCCCGGGAAGTTCTCTCACTCACGAAGTTTGCAGTTCGCCTTAAGAATACCATTTCATAGCCAACTTGAAAATTAAATTTATAATAACGATATTCACTAGTGCGCTTAGAAGTTTTCTGATTTCGAACCTCCTGGTTCTCTCGGAGATGTTTCACACGGAGAATTTCAATTAGGATTCGAAGCAGGATTGTAAGAAAAATCTGCCAATGAGAATTTCATCAATAATAACAGAAAACTGCACTATCATATTATTAATTACATTTCAATTATTTTGAGATAGCGTGAGAAGATTCTGACCAAATTCAATATTTGACGCACTCATCATCTTATTCATTGGTTAGTCAAATATTTGGAGTGTTAAAAATTTCTTTCAAGTCGATTTTTTACCCCATGTTCGCTTGCGACTATAAACCGGGCGATAAAAGAACAGAGAAGAATCTACGGAGTTGGGAGTAAGTATATTTTGTATGTAGATGTATAGGGTAGCGGCACACTTATCTCGGTTTGATTCAGCGAATCACTATTTTCCTATTTATTTTTCTCTTTACAAAGCGCGCTTCATTTTGCTCCGAGTCTTAGATCCGACTTAATTTGTAATACATCTCTCTCTGCTCGTGAATTGTTTGTTGAAATATTGTAAATCCCATCGGCTAAGCCCCCATCTCGTCTCTTCGACTTCAGAACGAGCGTGTAAAAAAAGCTTCGCGTAGGTAATCTCACTGTCATAGCCCGGATAGATCGGAATAAACGGTGTCAATTACTTAACGCGGATCCCTATTTTATATTATCTCTTTTCCTTCTAGACTTTAAGCGTTCCCTGTTAGATCAGGCGAGAAAATATATATCGCGTAATTTAAATCTTACTATAGCGATGCCTCAGTTTCATACAGATACATCTCCAAATGTTTGCCAAACTGTTTGAAAATCTTGTATGTACAATCAAAGCTATTACACATTGAGTCCATTAATATTTTTTTATTTAATTATATAAATATTTATGTAGTTAAGTAATTCAATTAAAAAATATTCATGGACTCAATGTTTAGTAGCTTTAATATAAGACTAAGACTTAAGGATAAGACTTGTTCCTTGTTACTTAAAATAAAAATGTTAAGCTTTGCTTATCTCTCAATAAACAGTGACCATACTAGCACGGATCGTTGAACGTTATATCCATAAAAATTTAGGAACTTAATCTGTCCTTAAAAATATTTTGCATGTTCAAACACTTTTGATTTCGATCGCCAGTTCTGTATGTCATTACTTTTATTTGGTACGCTTTCATATTTTTATTAAAAGGTGCATATTTCGATTTTATAACGTTCAGTGACATAAAATTCTACAATTCGAATAAAAAATAATATATTAAAAAAACTCTGATATCAATATTTGAAGTTGGCTTGTCCTTAAGTTGTAGACATCTGCCGGTTGAGTTTTGGTCACCATCGACTGAAGATAAATCTCGCCGTCCTTTTTGCGTTCTGGTTCTGGAAGATTTGGACCATATTATTATAATCATTAGCTGTCCTTTAAAAGACAACTGATACCGAAGGGATGGATATACAACTCCCTTTCAATATGACCCATATTTTTTCTGCTCTTTCGGAGAGCATATTTTTTATACATAGAGAAGAATATGGTTGTATTATAGATTACCACCCATTTTTTTATTTATTGTTTTTAACGTAATTATATTTAACGATAGTTCTTGAGTAATTCTCACCTTGATGTTTGTTGGTAAAAATCGTTCTCTATGTGACCTAATGCCTAATTTACAAAATAATAATACAATCCTTAAACGTTTCCTAGTAATGTACCATTAATAATTTCCAATAATTAACGATGAAACATGGCCTACACAATTCCGAAGGTATCTCCACTCGTAAAATTAAATAATACGGTATTATAATAATTATCCTATCGAAATATTCGCCCATTTAAACGTATGCATATTTTAATTAGCGATGCTATCGCGGTTTTATATGGTTAGTCGGGAAATTTATAATGATTACGGGCGGCCGGGATCATTACTTTAGTGTTTAATGCACTTCCAATCACCCACCAAATTAATTTTGATATATTATTTCAGGATAGAGGATGTAGTTATATGGGCCTTGTGCGCTATACATGGAACTCATTAATAAGTACTCAATATTTATACTTATTTTACCACCTTTTGTGATGATACCATTATAAACTTAAAAAAGGGTACCAGGGATATTATAGTTGACATTGTGCAGAATCAATAAGTACTATCTGAAAGACCATGAGGCGTATGGACTCAACAAGAGCTCTCTACTGCGCCCAATTTCGCCCCCACACTTTGTCCAAATCCCTCAGTTCCGCTTCGAAGGTACTTCCTCCCACCACGTCTTCGGGACCCCAGGAAGATCTGCGCTCTCCTCGGCCAAATGTCATTCTGCATCCTTAACACGTGATGTGTCATGTCCACCTCCACTCCATAATGGAAGAAGTGATTTGCCTGCACTGGGTGAGTCGTCCTTGCTGCGGTGGTGGTGGTACCTACCTTCTAATACACAAAATTGCAACTTCTTTTCAAACACGGACTTTTTGTACCAGGACTCACACCAATACAGAAGACATGGCAACACACTCATCAAACAATTTACATTTCCTCTTGTCACTAAACGCCGACGCTTGTGCTGGATAGTTCTAAGATAGTAATTGTTATTTCCTTAATATTCTCCTATGTGGAGGCCTATAGAGATGAGGCAGTTTATAGTTTATTTATAGTTGTATGAATGTATAGTAATTTTTTTAAATCAGTAGACAATCTGAAATAAGTCCAACTTTTAATATTAATGCTTAAAGTCAATGCGATCTTTTAATTTTACATGTAATTCGATATTATAAAAAAGCATTTCCCGGATAGATTTTTATTGTTTAGTCTTAGTCGAAGAAAATGGAAAATAATTCAAAATCGACTAATTATTAAAAGTGTAAATTTATTCTCTTGTATTTTCTTTCTCCAGTAACTTGCCTGAACAAAAAGGACAAAAAAATGTAAATAAATTGATACCTTATTGAGTTCTCTTTAAAACAGTTATTTTTTGTTACAATTACTTTATTACGTTAGAAGCTTGGAATCAATTTCGAAAAACACAATCTCGAATAATATTTTGAAATTCGTACAGACGGCAAACTATTATTTATTACGCGATCGTTATATTTTGTGGAAAGGATTGCGGATATGTTGAATATTATTAGTCAGACTCTTTGAATAATAAATACTCGAAATATCGCCTATAAATGTTGCGAAGTTTCACAGTAATTATTATTTCAGCTAAGTATTAAGTACTTTTGCCTTGCCATGTCGCCGTTGATAATATTCAACCTTTTAACAACCGTAGAACAAGTCGTGACCTACGCATATTAAAATTAGCCTAACTGGGTGATTAAACAGTGTTTATTTACTTTAAGTGGGAGTTTAAGGTTTTTTTTTCTTTCGCTTTCAGACCTAGGTCAACCGCGATTTTTTTTTATACAAATTTACCATTATGAATATTATAGGTACCCTGCGTCAACTATGTTCGAACATAGCCGCGTCCAAGAAGTTCTTCTATATTGATCTAACAGTGGCTGTGACTTCCCATTTACGTGGACCAAGATCCTGATTCTGCGACAATGCCATCTAACCATCCGACATTTTTCTTATCAAATCGATTATTTTGGAACACACTTTTTAGAATGCATTGTATTCATATACCTATTCATTTTGCATAAGATTATTTTTTCTGTCACAAAAATGCCCGAAAATCTTACGAATTTAGTAGGTATCTAAGATTCTGAGGCAGGTCAAAAATGGTCTTATTGATGTCTTTTAACGAATGACTCTAGTTTTTCTGGACAGCAGACGTGACTTCATCTGTCAAGTGAGACCAAACCAGCACCGGCTAGTAAATATTCTCCATACAATCTGCATATTATCATTACATATTGTTTAGAATGTATAGATAAAAGATCCCAATTCTCAAATATATTCTCAAATATATCAAGAATGCGGTTTGGCACCATATATTTAGTTCCTACTTGTGTAAAATAAATCTTTCGAGTCCCCATATTCTGGTCTGAAGTATGTTTTAATTGCTTGCCTATTAGATATAAATCTACGTATTTAAAAACCAAATAGTTAAAATGCGGTTCTTGGTCCTTAACAGGTCTGCATTTATGTCCTGTTAAAAAGAACCTAGGTATATAACCGAAGCCTAAGTTCATACTTATAATAAGTTTTGAATAAGTTGAAATATACCGACCGCGGTAGCCTAGTTGTACTAGCGTGGACTTCAGATTTGAGGTCCCGGGTTCGATTCCCGGTCGGGTCAGAGTTTTTCTAAGTGTTTTTTCCATTGATATTTCTACCCGGGGTTGGCCTGTCACAGATTGGGTGGGACCGGATGACTGGAAAACATTGCCTCAGGCAATAAGTTCCGCCGGCTATACTGACACCTTTGTATAGAACAGTGTTATATTTTTATTATTATTACTAGCTTATACCCGTCTTGCTTTACGTTTTTGATTCCGATTGTCAGGCTTGATCGGTAGGTAATTAAACAGGTTCTAGTCTAGCTTCCCATTGCTTTGTAGACCTCTATAACTGACATAAGCACAGAAAAAGAAGAATGACACTTTTAATGTTTATTAAAATTTTGTATGAAGATCCTAAAAAATAGGGTTTTTTAATTAGCTCTAAATATATTAAAGTTAATGCAGCAAATTGTATTAAAGAACCTTCTCCGGCATTTTGCACGGCTCTGTGCAGATTCATATCTGACGTAGCATTTGTATTTTGCGCGTGATGCTATGACATACGGTAAAAAGCAAATAAAAAACATTTCTGAATTATTATGTAGATAGAGAAGGAGGGGCGAATGCGAGTTTTATTTAATTTCCCAATTTACCACGCAACTTTCTTAATTTTTTCTTTCATAAGAACCTTCTACTGATAAAAGCCAACACGACAAAAAAGAATTAGTGAAATCGGTTCATCCGTTTAGGCGTGATGCGATGACATTAGGTAAAAAGCTAATAAAAAAACATTTCTGAATTATTATGTAGATTTACCACGCAACTTTCTTAATTTTTTCTTTCATAAGAAAATTGGTTGATGGGTGCATGGTTTCTTTTTCTTTTTATATTAAGTAGTATTGCCTCAGCACAGACTCTCGTCTAGTGAGGTAATAAACCCTTTATACAAAGTTTAGGCGCGATGCTCACATATACGGTCAAGCAACGACAAAAGGCAAATAAAAAAACATTTCTAAATTATTATATAGATGAAATATTGCGATAAGAATTTGTTGTTTTTATAACACCATTATCTTTTTCGATATTTTTTATTTGTAATTATTATATTTTTTTTACTGATTCATATGTAAAAATTGGTAGCCTGGCAGTTCTGTCGCCGACTTTCGTACTGAGAGTCGTGGGTTCGATACGCTGCCGACCATCTTCTTTCATGACCAAAGCTTATTTACTGTTTGTGAAAAATATCAAAGAGCGTATTTGTGATCACCTTGAGTGAAAAAAATAAAAAAAAAGTTTTCCTCTTCTCAGCCTGGAACCGTCTACTCCTGAACGTAGGCCTCCTCCATGTTCTTGCACTCCTGTCTTGCGTTTTGCGTCTTCTGTACCCGTGACCAACCCATAAGTGAGAACCGGTAATACGCAAGTATAATAAACCTCCCGCTTTATATGGATGGAGATTTGGGGACTTTTAAGTATGTGGCCTAATTTACCAAAGGCTGTCCAACCCAAACCAATTATGTGAGTGGTTTCTGCTGTTCGATTTTCTTTGCCCAACATAATTTTGTTGCCAAGATATATATCTTCTCCCACGGTCTCAATGGACGTGTTATCTATGCTTAAAACCTGATGTTAACCTTAAATATTTTTATGTTACACACATTTTTTTTGTGAGAAGCACGTTTCGTTTGAAACAGAATTGTGAACAAAAATTGAAATTTAAACAAATCCGTTTTAAAATAAAAAAAAAACATAATGTGTGGTATAAAACAAGTATTTTTTTTGCATTGTAATAAGCAATAACTAGGTACACGGAAAGAACAATAATATTAATGATCGAACGTAATATTTTGATTGTTTATTTTCATCCGGGCTTGTGGACTTTGTTAATACTTTTTACCTCGTAGTAGTGGTATATTGTAATGGGATGCAATGCTAAAATTTAAAATTAAAAAAAAAAATTGTTTGTGTTATGAATGAATATGACTTTCAAACGCCCGTAGGTATACCTATATTTTCTTCTACGGTATAGCATTTTCGTAAGATATTCTCTGTTTTTCACTCCATTGTCTAAAATATTTCTTTTAGCTTCTTTAGAAAAAGGGGGACTGTTCGTATAGAGACAGAGAGAAACATCACAGCCTTTTGATCACTCCCTTCTTCGTCATCAGCAGCCTCCTTAACGGGTGATGGACTCCCTTATGTTTGAGTCTCCATCTGGATCACTCAACGCCGGAACTAAAGATGGGAATAATAAATCGTGAGTTTAGAAAAAAAATCCTGGAGAGATGCTCGCCCATCCCCGCGTACGTACCTTCATGTTTTCAGTGTTTTCGTTTTAATACGTACATTTTAACGGTTTCGTATGAACCTTCCCAATGTTATTCAACTGGCGTGTATAACATTATCTAATCACCGTATCTTAACAACACCCCGATTCCCTATCAGATCCGCTAAAGCTTAGAATCCGCCAAAAAATATATGAAAAATGTCAATTTTAACTAAAGATCAAATAAAAAAATTGTTTAACTTTTCCACAAATTTTTATTTCCCGACTAGTTTCGTAGGCTCACGTTCCTACGAAACTAGTCGGGAAATAAAAATTTGTGGAAAAGTTAAACAATTTTTTTATTTAATCTTTATTTTCAAATATACTACACCAAGAAATGCATGTTCATCAGTTAGTGAATTTTATCAATTTTAACTGACTTGTTCCACTTAAATTATCATAATTCTTCCAAAATGACCCGCTACCCGCCAAAAATTTAGAGGAACTGCTTTTATGTCAAAACTACTTTTTTACAATTTTTTTCTCAGATACCTCTCTTAAAATCAACAATGAAAACAAAATAATTTATTATTTCCAGTAAAAATATTATTTTGCTCTTGTTTTCATCATAAAAGGTACGTTAATAGTAGAATTTTGTTGATCAAATTGAAAAAGGAAATTCGGTGCCATGTTGATAATTTTGAGATGAGGAAATCATTCGGTTGAAATCACTTGCATCTATATTCAGTTCAATCGATTTTTAAGCAATATCGCCGAGATTGGTTGAAATCACTTGAAATTCAAGCCCGCGAAATTCAAAATTTTACTTGATGCTTAATTTCAGCGGATCTGATAGGAAATTGGGGTATCGGGGTGTTTGCCTGCCACTGATGGCTGTAAGAAGTAACAGAACTCAATCACCTCTACTTCGAGCAGGCGCCGTTAGTCAGTCAGTAAGTCAGTGTTCTGGCCTATTCTGATTTAGTCTAATTATGTAAGAGGCTTTTGTTATATTCACCTTACATGTTTTGAATAAAGACGTTGTTATTTTGTGTTTTTTTTCTTAAAATACTACGAAATCTTTTGAAGTTTAAATTACAAATTCGCTTAATTAATTATCTGTATTGGGGTTTTCCCGATCATAAAGCTCGCGTCTACGCCGTTCTTACCCCTCTGTGTGTGTTTTTCTTTTGTTGTTCCTCCCCCGTGTAATCAAACGAAATTCAATTATTTTTATTGGTTTTTCAGGTGATGTTTCTGAACCGAATCTTTTGTAATTGTTATTTCTCGCTCTCATTGTGGTCGCACGCCTTCCACCCTTTTAAAAATCTCTCGACCGGTATGATTATTTTTAATTTACTGAAATTCAATTTTTTTGGATACCTACCCTACCCATTGTTTTTTGCTATAAAACGGTGAGTTTTTGGACGTTTTCAATTTATTTTCAGTAAACTATGTTATTTAGAAGATGATAGTTAAAATGGTGCAGTCCCTGTATGAAGACTCCGAGTGTAGCGTCAAAACGCCAGGTGGTCCTACTGAAGCTTTTAGGATCACCACGGGAGTCAGACAGAGCTGCGTACTGGCTCCATTTATATTTATTATTGTCATGCTCCCGATACGTATCGGTATGGCAAGTGGCGCCTTTAACAACATGACCAAGATTTGGAAAGCGTCGGCGTTTAGTGTCGAGACGAAATGTAAACTGTTTGATGCGTGTGTGTTGCCCATTCTCCTGTATGGGTGTGAGTCCTGGCACCTGACCAAAGCCCAGGCACAAAAAATATCTGCATTCGAAACGAAGTGCCTCAGGAGAATTTTGGGTATAAGATGGTACCACCGCATCACGAACAACGCTATACGCCGGCGCACCCAGCGTGAGCCCATCACTTCTACTATTACGTGGAGGAGATGGACTTGGCTGGGACATGTGTTAAGGATGCCGAATGACAGTTGGCCGAGGAGAGCGCTGTTATTCATACTGTGCTCCGCTCCTTCGAAGCAGAACTGAGGAATCTGGACATGGTGTGGGAGGAGTTCATAAACGTTGCGCAAGATCGAGCGCAATGGAGAGCTTGCCTCCCTATGCCCCTAAGGGTGGGTTGTTCGATCGTTA